>OY728143.1:1638904694-1639556194 GCA_963277665.1 Viscum album | reverse complement strand
AAAAAAAGTTATGACCCATTGAAATTGGGATTGAGTCAATAGAACTCTGACATTGAATTCATTCTTTGTTAATCAGAATATTACATCATTCATAAAAAAGATGATCATATTAATAAAATATATTAGATAATTATTTATTTATAGATCCTCTTATAAACTTCTTTTAAAATTAATCTCTATATTTATATTAATAATTTATTATCTATTTACAAAATCAAGTGTTCTAGTCATGAATATTTTGAACTAGTTTTGTAATAGTAGTGTTGTTCTTCATTATTATCCCTAATTTCATCATTCCCAAATCATAAAATCATTCACAATAAATGTTTTAAATTATTATTTAAACATATAATTTAAAAATATGAGAATTTATTTATGTTATTATTCATAAAATTGGAGACATACATATTTTTGGGATTTATAACAAATGAATAGTGGTAAATTAATTAATGAGTAAAATATTCATATTGAAAATTAAAAACAATATAATTAATTGTTAGTTACTAAAAATAAATATTAATATTATAACTACATACTTTGTAGAAATTTTTAATATGGTTCATATAGGTGGTTAAACTGATCCATCAATAATATGCTACAATCAATGAGAGAGTATAGATATTGCAGAGATTATTTTATTATAACATGATAATCATCAAATAGAATTGAAATTTTTTATATGTTACTAAGATGTTTAATAATTATTAGCAATAATTCAATTGGTAAGGTAAATGGAAAATAATTATACACTTATAAATAAATCATTTTTCCTCTTGGTATGTTCATATTAACAGATTTGTTATAAAATGTGTTTTTATTGATAATTATAATTATAGAATGATTAATTTATATTTACATAATAGAAATAATGTAAAAAAGGAAAATATACATACTACTCCCATTTCTAGAACTATCCCTAAAAGGTGGTAATGAAAAATAAATGTTTCACTCATAGAGGCAGTAGTCTACACACACAAACATGTGCGACATTTCCCTCTTTTCAATTGAATGTGAATTTAATATATAATGAATATAAAATCAATATAAAAATATTTAATTATATTATATATACATAAAAAATTATATTTGTATGGTTAGAATTGGTTTTTAGGAGGATGGATGAGAAGGATAAAGAAACAATGTTAAAGGGTAAGTAATATATATATTGAGAATTTGGATCTTCTTCTAATGTATTATTTTTGAAAGGAAGGACTTGAGGATATTTTTGAGGGTATAGGTTCCAAATATTTAACGGTGATATAGAATATTTATATTTGTTATATTTTAATGGGAATTTATAAATATTTTTGTATTATGAAAATGGTGTATGTGAGCTCCTTTTATAGATGAAAATGGAAGAGTAAATCCTTGAATTAAATCATCAGGTAAGTGGTAAGAGTGGTATATAATGGCCATTTGGTTGATTTATTTTATTTATAACGGATGTTATAGAATTATAACCAAAATAAATTATTCTATAATTTTATATTGTTAAAAAATTAGTAAAATTTGTGGAAAATTATATTATCTATTTGAACAATTATTAATCATGATTAAATATTAATCATTGTTATTATTTTATCACTAAAAATATCATATGATTATTATTACTAAATTTTAATGAGTTAAATATATATTTTGACTTCATTTTAAATTATTAAAATTATTAATTAAACAAAATTAACATTTACATTAATATATATATGAACGAGAAACTGTATTTTTGGTGAAATATACTATTTTAAAAATTATGTATTCTTAATATTATTTAACATTTACATCCAATTAAAGTACAATTAATAAAATATAAAATATTTTTAAACATAATATTACATTGTAAATTTAAAATAGAAAAATGAAATTTTCTTAAAATATTTTGAAAAGTATCCTTCAATGAAAAATAAATGTTTTTTCATGCTAATTAATATTAACAGTGGAAAAATAATTTTATGACCAAAAAATGAAATTGATCACATATATTAATTCTAAAAATTTATTTCAAATTTTCAAATCATGTTATATGATTCAATTTATTGATTTTATAAAAAAGAAATGTATTATAATCAAACATAATCATAAATGTATTTTGAAGAAGCAATTATATTCTATGCGTTAAATGACCATTTTTTATTAAACATTTTCATATATTTTTTATAATATGGTTACACATAATGAATTAAAATAATTTTATGGTTTTAATATAATGGTAATTTCAAAAAAATTAGTTATTGTAATACAGTTTTCGCTCTAGTTTAGTTTCAAGATTAGGATAGGCTATCTTCATAGTATTTAATTATGTAAATGTATTTAATAAAATCATTGATTTTTATATATCATACAAGAATTATAATTGATTTTTTCCTATTTAGTCATGGTGTTGAGGTATATTGTGTCACTATTTTTGATTCCCTCCCCAATTTATCAAAAGGCATGTCATTCTGAGGTCTAATAAGCTCCTCAACCATTTTCCCAAAAATGCTTCTACCTCTAATAACCTAGTTCTATATTGGAAACCATCACCCTTGTAAAACAATAGACATAGCTCGATGCCCATTTAAACATTATCCCTTCGTCATACACACCTCCCATAATTTCTCACCAGAACAAATTTTAATTTATTTACTATTAAATCATTAAATAATTAAACAAAATAATAATAAGGTACTTAAGTCCCTTTATGTATATATATATTAAATGTAAATATATATTAAAAATATCCAAAATTAATAATATAGATCTTATTTATTTATGAAAACATATAAGATATAAAATTCTAACACACATTAACATTTTATTATCCTTAATGGAAATTTTTTGTAATCATATCAGAGAAAATATACATTGAAAATATAAATAATTTACTCAATCAGGAACATAAAAAAAGATATATAACGAAATATTTTCACACACACACACACAAAAACACACATTCTTTGAACATGCAATGTTTAAGTAAGAAAAATAAATAATAAATTGTAATATAATTTAATTTCACCCTTAATATTATTTATAAAAACTTCAATTATTAATTAGGGTTTATATTTTTATATATTTTCATTGTAACTTCCACTTAGTCTTGTGAATGCACACATGTAAAAACACATAAACACACACTTCATTTTTTCAAACCCATTTTTTTAATTTCTTTATAATTTCATCAATGGAAAAAGTTTCACAGTCATTAATTTTTCTCCAATAAATCACCTCTCAACACAAAATAAAAAGAACAAGAAAGTTTTTGTATAAAATGTGTAACTTATTTTTGATAAGTCTAAAAAAATAATTAGAAGTAAAACAAGGAATATACCTCTATCACAACCATTAATATTTCCCAAACATAATTTTTTATAGAGGAGTGAAGCTTTTCAATTCATGGTTTTATCTAATTGAATTTCATTAATTTAAAATTAAATTTTCTTATTTTAACCATTTTATATTAAAATAAATTTTTCAAATTATGTTCATAATCATAAATAAAAACATATATTATCCCAAATATAAGTCAAAATAATATATAGAATTCATATATATAATGTTTTAAACTCAAAACAAAAATATAAAATTTTTTCATAAAAATATTATCAAATAAACCTGAGTATTAGTTCATCAATCAAACTATATTTTTTTCTAAATATAACTAAATATATCATTCATTATTATACCCTTGTGATCTTTATATTTCTCTATAACATATATATATATTTCTAAGAATTTTTCTCATAGATCAATGACTTCAATAATAATGGTAATGTTGTTTAATAAACCTCATATACACTGAATCAAAACATGGTGAGAATAATTGAACAAAGGTAAAAGTGACAAAATTTTTGATCATGATATTAATGTTAGGTAAGAATAAAAATTAAGAAAAATATCCCATAGTTTATATAAAACATTCTCACGGTTATTTATTTTTTATTTGTGAATTTGAATATTTTATTTCATGTGAAAGAAATGAAATATCTACCATCCTTTGAATAATAATTTTTTATAACATTAATAATTCTAAAATAATCTAATTGAATTAAAAAAGAATTATACACTATCTAAAATAAAATAAGGTTAAAATAATACCCTTCTAAAATTTGTTATAAAAATGTTATTAATAAGGCACAAAAAGGTGAAACATAGGAAATAATAAAATTAATTATAAAAATAATATCATTTTAAAATATATATGAATGTTTAAAGGATACTCAACTTCTATTGACGTTCATTAATTTTTTTCATTATTTATTCTTTCATTAAATGTCTCCTTCATAAAAAATTACAGAATAAAAAATGACATGTAAAGGGAAAAGAGCATTAAATTTAATCCAAATAATATATGGTTTATACTAAAAATCAATGATCAGTCCTAAATAAATTATAAAAATAGTTTTTTCTAAAATCATCAAAAAACATTGTCTGCCTCTCATAAAGTGTTAGGTTTATATTATTTTACCAATACTTTACCATAACATGTATGATATTATAGAGAATACAAATAAGTTACTTATTATGTGTTACGTAATATCATTGAATTAAATTAATCTCAAAATTTTTATCTCAATAATTTATTTTAAAATAAAAAAACTTTTTTTAATGGTGAAAAACATATTTTCAAATTTATAATAAATTTAAATTTCACTAAAATGATATTCAACCCTGGAAGTATTTATTTTCCTAGTATCTTATTATTTTAGTTTAATTTTTTCAAGGAATATTATCATTTCAACATCCACCTCCTAATGTTTTATAGTTTTGTATTCCATTTTTTTTATTTATATTGAATTTTATCTCTAAATTCACATTTTATTTGAAATTTACATAGATGTTCATGGTCAAATTCAATTTCATCTTTAGATAATTCAATCAAAATTTATTCTCTTTATACTATTTCTCATTATTAAAACACTTCTTTTTTTACTTATATCTTTTCATTATTCATTATATAGAGTTATGATATTTTGTTTTCCATTTATAATTTATATTATTTAAGTTAGGTAGTGTTATTATTGAGGATTTAATATGGATTAATAATCTTGAAATCAAAGAATATAATGTAATTTTTATAACACATATAATAGGTTTATACACATATCACTTTTGTTACTACCCCATGACTGTTTCCTAACCGTTTGGGGTTCGATACTAGCTATATCAGTCAAAGTATATCATTGGGGAATTATTTATTTGACTAGAGTAATATAATAAGTTTTGAATTATTTCCCATAAAGGGGTAACCTAACTATTCAATAAGTTGGATGTTCATAAATGAAATATTAAATTATATGGAAATATATGAAGTTGTGAACAAAATTCCAACCACTACATGAATATAACAAATTATGCATGATGAAATCTTAAATATACAGCAAAACAGAGACTAAATATAGGAAAATCATAGCCTAAAACACACAAAAATACTATATAGTAATTATGATGTAAAAAAAAGATCCACTAACAAACAGGCCCTCTGATCTAATATTCCATGGAGTTTAAACAGCATAACTCATATTGGATCCCAGTTGACCCATAAATATCCCAAAACCAACCACATAGTTTTTTACCTAAATGAATCATGTAGAGTTATATGTATAATGTGGGTTTCATATAGGATGTGGGAATGACATACTTATCAGTTCACCATCAATGTTCCTCAACAGAGTATTGATTAATTAAGTGTATGTGTAAACATGTCTTCCCATTTATATACATATGTGATAAAATATTTTTAATAGTATAAATTATTTATGACATGAAATTAATAATAAATAAGAAAGTAACTGCTAAAATAAATTATATATCATATAATTCCCTATAATGGGATGGTCTACACAAATATTATCTACATTGAGATTAATGATTTGAATTTGGTATGACTTTTATTTAGAAAACATGATTTATTTCCCAGAGAATAATGAGATTATATGTGTAAAAAATATCCAATGGAAATGTGTACATGTATAAATATTTCATGAGAATATTCTATCTCATATAAAGTGGGAGGAGGTATATTGTTTTCAAGGTATAACATTGGTCCCATTAAACCCTATAGGTCATTGTCTAGAATATAATAATACTGTTAATATGAAGATAATTTTTATATATATATATTTATGCCTTAAATCATGATAAAAAATATATCATGGAATACTCATAATAAATAAAAATAACATCATAACAGTTATTATGCTCAATTACAATATATATATATATATATTGGTCATTGATTTTAGAAATGTGCAGGTGTGTTTCTATTTTAGAACTTTAAAGAGGAATAAATTAATAAACCAAAAAATAAAAAAAATTGAGAAAATAAATAATGAAACCAAATATGTTATATAAGATAAATATTATATATGTTTATAAATATAATATAAAAGTTATAAATGTGTGGAAACCTTTGAATCAAAATTATGAAAATATGAGATTGGATGTTTAATGATAACATGTGAAAAATAAAATATGAGAAAAAAATAATTAATAAGGATTTATGAAAAATAATGATGGCTTACCCCATGTCTATACTAATCGAATTGAGATGTTTGTTGTATAAATCCCTTGTTCTCAATAGTTACCATGAACCAAAACATGGCAATTTTTCATTTTAGAACCCTCTTAAACAACATCAATAATTATGTAAATTGTTCCACAGATTTAGAGAGTGTAAAGAGTTAGTGAAGGTATATATAGAAAAGAGAGTTTTGTTATTTTGGAAATTCATTTACACCCTAAAAATAAATATATTTAATAATTTGATGTAGAATGTATGAACATGTGATTGTGAAAATGGTTAGAGTTCCTCTAGTGAATTTGGAATGAGAAATTATCTTGATAGAATTCTTTATTCTATACCTTCACCGCTGAATGAACTTTTAGATAGATTTATCAGGGAAAAGAATCCAAAAGATTCAATATGATCCCTTAAAGAGACAAAGGGTCCTTTTATAGGATCTATATATTATTGGGAAACTTGTAAAATCATCAAGTAGATCGAACAAAGAATGGTTCTTCTCATTTTTTTGCTGAACACATAAAATTACACCTTTTTGGGCTCAACTCGATACCACCACATATTCAGTCAGAACCACCAGGTTTTTGGTCAGCTACCTAGACCTAATATATGCTGGAAGACCTTCATCGGTAGCTTCCACTAGCTAGTTTCTATCCATTGGCTACCATGTAGAATTCATTGATCTATGATGGATGAAACATCTTATAATTGCTCCTCTATAGGGTAAGTAGTTGTATGGATATAAAATATAATTTCAACCACCATTTCACTAGGTATATTGAGAACCTCTCCAAGTAGATGGTGTCGATTAATAAGATCATTTTCGTGATCTTCTACTTTCACTTCACTCTAATTCCTTAAATACTTCTTCTATGTTGATTCTAAATAACTAGGACTTCATTACGTCATTAAATCGACAAGGTGATACTATGAATTTGAAAACATTGAATTCAATTAACAATACTAAAACTCACTTAAATGAAATCCATAGAAACAATGTTGGGTGATTCTGATCATGAAAATAATCTAAGGTTGATAGGTATATGAAACCAAATTTTTTAAGATAAAAACACATAACATGAGAAAATACGATAAGTATAGATAAATGATGAATGTGATGGGAGATAAATTAACGGAATAATCATGATATTAATTGAACTCATGAGTAACCATATAATATAAACTTTTAAAAAATATATATATGTAATTTAAAAGCATCCCTTTGAAGAAAAAATTACACAACTTTTGACCTTTACTTTTTTGGATATTTATAAACATTGTGATTATAAAAAGTGAAAATATTTAAAATAGACAAATACAATAATAGGAGGTTGATATATATTAAATGTCTGAAATTAAAAACTCAAGTGATAAAATTAAAGAAATAAAAAATATTATTTAAAATATATTTCAAGGTAAAAAGATCATGAAAACACTTTTTAGTTTGTATATATCCATTTATGAAATAATTATTATAGAGGAATAATGGGATGAAAAGAGAATAGAAAATAATATAAAATAAAATAAGAAAAATTTAAGAACACTTATTTACATCAAATATCCATAAATAATAGGATTATTATAGAGATAGAATCAATAAAAAATTAGAATTAGAAGTATGAAAGGAATGAAATATGAGAAAAAAATAACAACGTGAAAATTAATATAGGATGAATAATCTTTAAGTCAATAAAATATATAAATAAGAAAAGAAAGAGAAAATAAAAGTAAAAAAATAAAACTACTATATACCTTTTCTAGGACACATCTTATAATGGTTTCACATTCATCATAATATTTCATTTTTTTAAAGATCATGACATGATTTTCATTTGAAGGGATTTTATAGTTTTAAAATATTTGTCCAAATTTGAATTTGATTAATTGAAAACTAAACTAAATGGATACAAATGAATATATAAACTCTTTTTTTACTTATCATTAATTTCATTTAAGATAAATAAAAACAAATTGATTTGAATGATTAAATACATGTATGTATTAAAATAATTATTTTCCAAAAAATATTTGAAAAATAGAAAAACCAATGATATACTATAGTATCAAATAAATAATAATAATAATAATAATAATCAATTTGTAAATCACATTATTTAAAAAATATATGAATTTAAAATTTTAAATATAAGAAGAAATGGTAAGAAAAGTATTAATTAATTAATTTATAAAGTGAAAAATCTCTTTTAAGGAATGTTATAGAATTATTTAGATTTTTATACCACATAAAATTATAACATGGGTGAGATAATGGATAATATAAAATACCAATATTTAAAAAAATAAATAAATTTTATAATTAAAAATATATTTTAGATGTATTTAAAAATGTAACACATGGTAACAATTATTAAAATAAATAATGTAATTAGAAAATAATTTATAATTCACTATTAATAATATTTAAATGATCCGTGGATATAGGTTTGGTGATGTTTTTATTATGATTAAATTCTACTAGGATAAAATTTAAAATTATATAATCATTTTGGGAGTGAACTTGTAGAGACCCGAAGCTTGACGTACATGGACATTACATTACATTTGCGGAATACTTAGTACATAACAAAAACACACACTAAAGGATCGTAATAGTTTAGTGTCTTTGGAAACTCGGAACGTAATCTTCTAATCGTGGTGAAAGTTCTTCAATATCTCCCATAGAGGTCATCCCTTTTTTTTTACCTAAAACCTTTCTTTATATCCTGGGGAAAAGAAAACATAAAAGGGTGAGCTCAAATGCTCAGTAAGGGTAAACAACAGAAAAAAATCAATCACATCATATACATAGCTTTTGGAAATCTTAACCTGCAAAAGAGCTCATAATATCATAACATGGAATATATCATAGAAGTGAAAATGAGATCCCCATAATCATAACATAAAACTTGAATCTTTGTGGCATGCACACATAATCATGGAAAATCATTTCTTGTTAGTCATGACTCATTGCCAAGACTATCTTAGTGGAAAAAGTCCCTTTCTGAACCGAGTTCACTCCTCGTTTCAGTCCTGTATCACTGAACCGAAATAACCTTCCGTTCCAGCCATGTCTATCTCATGAGATATAAAATCATTACCCAATTCATTGGAGGTAGATATAGGTCCCACCCATCTTATAATGAATCCTTTCTTATGTGTGCCACATAATCATAAATCATACATCATCGTATAACACATGTAACAAAAATGGGATTCTTGAAACCTCATGACATCATAAATCAATTCATATAAGATAAAGGAATTCATAAAAATAATTCCATCACAACATGATCAAATCAATTTAATAACAGGGATAAAACATAACCCTTTATTATCTTAGATGGAAAATAATTTTGATAAAACACTTGAACTCCATTCTTGAGGAAAATATCCTTTCTTCTTCAAAAACATTTTTCCTTTCATAACATGTCATACAACTTTAAAATAAAAGAAGTTGATTAAAAATAAAATTGAAAACTTGTAAAGGAAGCTTCTTGGAAATAATGTTTTAAAAATCCATTCATGCCGTATAAGTTAAAAAAAACATTCTTCGTACCTTTGTCGGAAAAGTCAAAAAGTACCTCGTACGAAAAAAAAACGACAAAAGATTCCTTTCATATTCTTTACTAAAGACTCACCGAAGGGTAAAATTGGATTTATACTTATTTAAGTGGATGGAAACAATATTACATATTGAGGGAACATGGATGTGGATGATAAAATACACCCCAGTAAATACTTACGAATAAACAATCTCGGATAAAAATGAGATTGTGATATTTCCCTTACCTTAGGTCCGACTTGCTTTGTAAGTGTCTGAACCTCTTGTATAATGATTTAAATCATGTTATTGACTTATTACAGAATCATATTCATTGTTATGATATCATATATGGTTCACTTATGACATTATATTACCCGTTCTTTTGTAAATTCCATGTTAAAGAAGCGTTTTGGGTAAAATCGTTTCATTTATCGTAGGTGTTTTGACTTGTTGTTCTTGACATCATTATTACTTATATCATGATTTACTTAATTCCAGAATATAAAATATGATTTATATATCATATATATTAAGTGTATATATATATATATAATAGGTAGATAAACAAAATGAAAAACACCGTTCATGGAGACGGTAGTCCGTACGTACGCATGAACGCTGTTTTCCTTTCCTTATTGTCTTGAAATGGAAGTAAGTAGATGACATACATATGTATATATATACTTAAATCCAGTAGCCTTATAATGTCATATATTTAATAATTATTTCTTATATATACATTATAATCATTCTTAAATGGTTAACATGGAGAATGAATCTCATCGTGTCGTGGAGACGGTATTCCGTACGTACGCACGAGCGATGATATCATTTCTATAAATATTGAATTGAATTGGAGTGGATTATACAATATATCAGAATCAATATGATGTTGTAATAACTATGTATAGTTATTCTTTACACCATTATACCCATCCATGTAAGGTGGTGGTGGAAAATAGATTACACCACGGCGTGGAGACGGTATTCCGTACGTACGCACGCGCGGTGATTTCTTTTTCCGTAGGATGGATAGATGGTGAAATAGGGTTGTTTCATACTTATAATAACATATCAGTATATGAGTGATACTGATGTTATTACTTCATAATGAAACAACCTAAGAAGAAAAAGTGGAAGAAGAAATAAAGATGAAAGAATTGGTAACGGTAATTACCTCTTCTTTGAAGTGCCTCTTTGAGACCTCCTCTTAGGGCACTAAAATGGGTCTTTGAGGAAGACCAGAACCTCTAGGATTATTCTAGGGAATTGAAGAAGGGATTTTGGCAGGGGTTGTCCGAGCTTGAGTGCTCAATTTGGTGTGAGGAGGAGGGGGAGGAGGTGTCCTTTTATAGGGGAGGAGAGGGGCACCTTAGGAATTCTTAAAAATATTAATTTATAATAAATCTAACCCCACTTAAAAACCTCCAAAAATGACTCATATTCGAAGCTTAGATGAGATAGGGTTGTAATCTCATCAACAAATCAAATTTAGACATGTTTGGATCTTATTTTAAACCTTATCAATTAGATTTAACTCTAAGTTAAATAATTTAACTTTTACCGTGTCTTTTTGTTTTCTTTCACTATATGGTTAATACACTTACTATAACATGCCAAACGAACCCCAAATTGTTTATTATTAATATATATATCCTTATCTAAGTCATTTGGCCGAACCGTAGATTTTTAGGAATAAAATAACAATTAATAATATAATATTTGATTTAAAAACTATTTTGTGTCAATTTTGACACTATTTGATATATGATTTTTGTGAAAGTCATAACAGAATTAAATGTTCGAACCAAGTTGATTAAATCAACATTAATATATCATAGTAACCTAGAAAATTAGTGGAATTCATAAAAATTCTCAAATTACATTTATTTTGGTGTTTATAACATCAATTATGTCAATATTTCATAAATAAGATAATTACTGCATCATCTTTGTGTCATAAATTAATTAAATTATTTGACGTCTAAAAATTACAAATAAAATACCATTATGTAGGAAATCTTTTTAGCTTTCTAATGAATATTTATAGTCGAATTTATCTTATGTATAACCCCATATTAAAAATGATGTACTTATTAAACTTTGATTTTAACTATTTTAACCCTTCTTTAAATAAATTAATAATAAATGTCCTAATCTAATCCAAGTGGGCCTAAATGGTCATATTTTATTCCTAAGTTTGTTTTTGGTCGAATTTCACTTGTCCAATAGAATTAGGACATGTGTTAGGGTAATATTGATATCATATTTACCCTTAGTTACCCTATTTACTATTAACCGTGGTAAAAAAAGTAAAAAGTTACTATTCACCAAAAAATTATTTTCATCTCATTGAACCACATTTTAGTCCTTGATATTAACCGTGTCTCTCGGATTTTCAAAATTCCATTCACAGAAGCGGTAAAATTAAGTTTTATGCAAAAATTCAGTTTTTAACCTACCACTTAGTAGTTTCACTATTCATCAAAAATTGATGTTTTTCAGAACAATGCCAAAATTTCATCCCAAGCTATATTTCTTATTCCGAATTCAAAAATGAAGTCTATTTTACCAAATTCATAACATAAAAGTTGCATTAATTAATTTTATAATTAAATCCCGCTGTTAAAACAAATAGCATGTTTTTAAGAAACAATATCTATCAAAAGATTGACACTTGTTTATGTCTAGTTTAAATGTGAAATTACATCCAATGACCAACATTGTATTAAATTGTAAAAATATATTCTAAATATACTTTAAAACCACTCAAATTAATGATTTATCACTATTAATTATTTCGATTAAAAAAGTTGATTTTAATTATAATTTAGTAATTTTTCACTATTCATCAGAATATGAAAGTTATCCGAAAAGTACCAAAATTTCACCTTAGGCTAAATTCGATACTCCGAATCCAAGAATGAAGTTCATTTTGAAAAATAAGATTTACAGAATTTTAAAAAGTGTTTATTACTATTCATAACGGCTAGTTTTAATAATATTTTAATAGCACATCGTTGTTTAGTGAAACTCGGTATTGCGTATTACACACGCTATCGAGGAAGGTTGCGATTGCGTGTAACGCAAGGCAATACAAGGATGCATGTTGTGCAAGCTCCTTTTGGTGTAGCGTACAACACAAGACATAAAAAAGAATATTTTTCATAAAATCTCGGGCTGTTACATTCTACCCCCCTTAAAATGAATTTCGCCCTCGAAATTCGTCGGGGTTATAAATGGTTTACTATTCGAAAGTTTCTTTAATAGATACCCACATCGTAAAAGGGAATACCAAAACTTGGCTTTAAAAATTAAAGTATGAAATGTAACGATTACCCAAATAAACTAATCACTGTGTTTCCACATAGGTGAAAATATGGATATGGAAGAGAAATCTAACCATCATGTTCTGATGGAGAGTGGTAGAGAACATGGCTATGGAAAAGCCAGTAATCACAAATCCATAGATTTGTGATGATATAAGGTACCATCTGATTCATCAGGTATAAGATCACTAGGACAACATTTTTGGTTTTCAAGATCATTTCCCTAAAGTTGAAAATTTGCTTAGAATAAATACTTACTTTATTTTGGTACAATCTCACTTTTGTTCGTGCCTTGAACAATTTCTACTTCATATCTTAAATAAATGAAGTTGAATTTGTTATTTGTGAAGTGTTATCATATCATGTGATAGAATGACTATTCATTCCCTCTGTCTCAAACAAAAGGTTAGCAAAAGTTATTAAATATACATAAGTCATTCTATAGTGAGATTAATCATATATGGTTCCTAAAATGGACTTATACTTCATATATCATACTGCTTAATATAATAAAACTAGTTTCTACTAAACAGGGACTTCCTGTAGTCCAGTGGTAGGCGATAAAGGCCAGTCGCACTTCGGTTGTGGGTTCGATTCCTACAGCCTTGTCTGAAGCGATGGGCTGTCGCCCGTCCTGCAGGTTGTCCCTTTTTCTAAAACTACGTTACTATAACATCCCATCTTCTATCCTTAAACAATACTAACTTATGTCCGACATAATCCGGTCTAATATTTAGGCTTATACATAATACTGCAGTCCACTCTCATAATATAGTGACATCGATTACCAGAGATTTAATACTGTCGTTGATCCCCACATATCATAAGATATGTCTTGTTGGTCATATTCCAAACATTCAAAGTCCTTAATCGTGTATTCTCTTGAATACCTTAGTGAAAACATGAGTGTAGTTAAAAGTTAACACTTTCCACATACCAAAATCCTCAAAATTCTATATACTCAAACCATGATATCACTTAGTCCTTATATCAATCATGAGATCATGAATACTATCAAACATTTAATTTTCTCCTTATCCCTTCATTATGCGCTTATCATCTACATTCCAAAAATATCTGAATAACCTTTCATGGTTACTGGTACCATTCATCATACACTTTCAAAACATAAGGAAAGACAACAGTGTAACAATCCATAGATGTCTCTTTATTCCAAAATTACACATGATAAACATGTAATCATTCCACTACATTCTCAAACCATTGATCGAGCTTCAAAAATTCTTTCATCTCACATATCATTTGTAGTCTCTTCATCATCATCCACATAAATACTACCCATATGACCATACTGATTCTCTTCATGAGTCTTTCCCTTAGGGCATTTGTTTGCATAATGCCCATACATTCCACATTTAAAACACTTAACCATTTTTGATGTTGTAGCAATACCATTATCCTCATCCATGGTGTTAACCGACCCTTTTCCTTTGCACTTACTTGCTTTGTGTCCTTCTATTCCACACCCAAAGCATCTTCCAGTTCCCTTGAAACATTCTCCTTGATGCCTCTTCCCACATGATTTACATAGGGGAAATTGAACTTTCTTTCCTCTATGATCATCATGGAACTCCATCTTTCTCTTATTAGTCGAGTCAGGAAACTTACCAAATTTTACTTTATTGATCATGTTGTGAGATTGCTGATTCGGAATAATAATGATGTTTGGACATCCAAATCCCATTTCATTTGGTTGCTCATGAATAATATCATTCCATTGTCCATCATATCCTCCATTATTGTGAATCATCTTGTTTCCAGCCATTTTCTAAAACCCAAACAGAATCGTGTTAGATGCAAAAATCGTAATAAAGGAGGAGTAACTTAAATATCTATCATCTTTGGTTTAATCTAATATCGTTACCATAGTTCTAGAACTATATCCTATACGTATACTTATCCTTAGGGGAATCCCAAGACATACCTTAAAAATATCTCTAGGGATCTTACTAACGTTTTCGCGTCCTAGTTTCCAAAGGTTGACTAAACCTTTCCTCTGATACCAACTGTAGAGACCCGAAGCTTGACGTACATGGACATTACATTACATTTGCGGAATACTTAGTACATAACAAAAACACACACTAAAAGATCGTAATAGTTTAGTGTCTTTGGAAACTCGGAACGTAATCTTCTAATCGTGGTGAAAGTTCTTCAATATCTCCCATAGAGGTCATCCCTTTTTTTCTACCTAAAACCTTTCTTTATATCCTGGGGAAAAGAAAACATAAAAGGGTGAGCTCAAATGCTCAGTAAGGGTAAACAAAAGAAAAAAATCAATCACATCATATACATAGCTTTTGGAAATCTTAACCTGCAAAAGAGCTCATAATATCATAACATGGAATATATCATAGAAGTGAAAATGAGATCCCCATAATCATAACATAAAACTTGAATATTTGTGGCATGCACACATAATCATGGAAAATCATTTCTTGTTAGTCATGACTCATTGCCAAGACTATCTTAGTGGACAAAGTCCCTTTCTGAACCGAGTTCACTCCTCGTTTCAGTCCTGTATCACTGAACCGAAATAACCTTCCGTTCCAGCCATGTCTATCTCATGAGATATAAAATCATTACCCAATGCATTGGAGGGAGATATAGGTCCCACCCATCTTATAATGAATCCTTTCTTATGTGTGCCACATAATCATAAATCATACATCATCGTATAACACATGTAACAAAAATGGGATTCTTGAAACCTCATGACATCATAAATCAATTCATATAAGATAAAGGAATTCATAAAAATAATTCCATCACAACATGATCAAATCAATTTAATAACAGGGATAAAACAGAACCCTTTATTATCTTAGATGGAAAATAATTTTGATAAAACACTTGAACTCCATTCTTGAGGAAAATATCCTTTCTTCTTCAAAAACATTTTTCCTTTCATAACATGTCATACAACTTTAAAATAAAATAAGTTGATTAAAAATAAACTTGAAAACTTGTAAAGGAAGCTTCTTGGAAATAATGTTTTAAAAATCCATTCATGCCGTATAAGTTTAAAAAAACATTCTTCGTACCTTTGTCGGAAAAGTCAAAAAGTACCTCGTACGAAAAAAAAACGACAAAAGATTCCTTTCATATTCTTTACTAAAAACTCACCGAAGGGTAAAATTGGATTTATACTTATGTAAGTGGATGGAAACAATATTACATATTGAGGGAACATGGATGTGGATGATAAAATACACCCCAGTAAATACTTACGAATAAACAATCTCGGATAAAAATGAGATTGTGATATTTCCCTTACCTTAGGTCCGACTTGCTTTGTAAGTGTCCGAACCTCCTGTATAATGATTTAAATCATGTTATTGACTTATTACAGAATCATATTCATTGTTATGATATCATATATGGTTCACTTATGACATTATATTACCCGTTCTTTTGTAAATTCCATGTTAAAGAAGCGTTTTGGGTAAAATCGTTTCATTTATCGTAGGTGTTTTGACTTGTTGTTCTTGACATCATTATTACTTATATCATGATTTACTTACTTCCAGAATATAAAATATGATTTATATATCATATATATTCAGTATATATATATATATATAATAGGTAGATAAATAAAATGAAAAACACCGTTCATGGAGACGGTAGTCCGTACGTACGCATGAACGCTGTTTTCCTTTCCTTATTGTCTTGAAATGGAAGTAAGTAGGTGACATACATATGTATATATATACATAAATCCAGTAGTCTTATAATGTCATATATTTCATTATTATTTCTTATATATACATTATAATCATTCTTAAATGGTTAACATGGAGAATGAATCTCATCGCGTCGTGGAGACGGTATTCCGTACGTACGCACGAGCGATGATATCATTTCTATAAATATTGAATTGAATTGGAGTGGATTATACAATATATCAGAATCAATATGATGTTGTAATAACTATGTATAGTTATTCTTTACACCATTATACCCATCCATGGAAGGTGGTGGTGGAAAATAGATTACACCACGGCGTGGAGACGGTATTCCGTACGTACGCACGCGCGGTGATTTCTTTTTCCGTAGGATGGATAGATGGTTAAATAGGGTTGTTTCATACTTATAATAACATATCAGTATATGAGTGATACTGATGTTATTACTTCATAATGAAACAACCTAAGAAGAAGAAGTGGAAGAAGAAATAAATATGAAAGAATTGGTAACGGTAATTACCTCTTCTTTGAAGTGCCTCTTTGAGACCTCCTCTTAGGGCACTAAAATGGGTCTTTGAGGAAGACCAGAACCTCTAGGATTATTCTAGGGAAGTGAAGAAGGGATTTTGGCAGGGGTTGGCCGAGCTTGAGTGCTCAATTTGGTGTGAGGAGGAGGGGGAGGAGGTGTCCTTTTATAGGGGAGGAGAGGGGCACCTTAGGAATTCTTAAAAATATTAATTTATAATAAATCTAACCCCACTTAAAAACCTCCAAAAATGACTCATATTCGAAGCTTAGATGAGATAGGGTTGTAATCTCATCAACCAATCAAATTTAGACATGTTTGGAGCTTATTTTAAACCTTATCAATTAGATTTAACTCTAAGTTAAATAATTTAACTTTTACCGTGTCTTTTTGTTTTCTTTCACTATATGGTTAATACACTTACTATAACATGCCAAACGAACCCCAAATTGTTTATTATTAATATATATATCCTTATCTAATTCATTTGGCCGAACCTTAGATTTTTAGGAATAAAATAACAATTAATAATATTATATTTGATTTAAAAACTATTTTGTGTCAATTTTGAAACTATTTGATATATGATTTTTGTGAAAGTCATAACAGAATTAAATGTTCGAACCAAGTTGATTAAATCAACATTAATATATCATAGTAACCTAGAAAATTAGTGGAATTCATAAAAAGTCTCAAATTAAATTTATTTTGGTGTTTATAACATCAATTATGTCAATATTTCATAAATAAGATAATTACTGCATCATCTTTGTGTCATAAATTAATTAAATTATTTGACGTCTAAAAATTACAAATAAAATACCATTATGTAAGAAATCTTTTTATCTTTCTAATGAATATTTATAGTCGAATTTATCTTATGTATAACCCCATATTAAAAATGATTTACTTATTAAACTTTGATTTTAACTATTTTAACCCTTCTTTAAATAAATTAATAATAAATGTCCTAATCTAATCCAAGTGGGCCTAAATGGTCATATTTTATTCCTAAGTTTGTTTTTGGTCGAATTTCACTTGTCCAATAGAATTAGGACATGTGTTAGGGTAATATTGATATCATATTTACCCTTAGTTACCCTATTTACTATTAACCGTGGTAAAAAAAGTAAAAAGTTACTATTCACCAAAAAATTATTTTCATCTCATTGAACCACATTTTAGTCCTTGATATTAACCGTGTCTCTCGGATTTTCGAAATTCCATTCACAGAAGCGGTAAAATTAAGTTTTATGCAAAAATTCAATTTTTAACCTACCACTTAGTAGTTTCACTATTCATCAAAAATTGATGTTTTTCAAAACAATGCCAAAATTTCATCCCAAGCTATATTTCATATTCCGAATTCAAAAATGAAGTCTATTTTACCAAATTCATAACATAAAAGTTGCATTAATTAATTTTATAATTAAATCCCGCTGTTAAAACAAATAGCGTGTTTTTAAGAAACAATATCTATCAAAAGATTGACACTTGTTTATGTCTAGTTTAAATGTGAAATTACATCCAATGACCAACATTGTATTAAATTGTAAAAATATATTCTAAATATACTTTAAAACCACTCAAATTAATGATTTATCACTATTAATTATTTCGATTAAAAAAGTTGTTTTTAATTATAATTTAGTAATTTTTCACTATTCATCAGAATATGAAAGTTATCCGAAAAGTACCAAAATTTCACCTTAGGCTAAATTCGATACTCCGAATCCAAGAATGAAGTTCATTTTGAAAAATAAGATTTACAGAATTTTAAAAAGTGGTTATTACTATTCATAACGGCTAGTTTTAATAATATTTTAATAGCACATCGTTGTTTAGTGAAACTCGGTATTGCGTATTACACACGCTATCGAGGAAGGTCGTGATTGTGTGTAATGCAAGGCAATACAAGGATGCGTGTTGTGCAAGCTCCTTTTGGTGTAGTGTACAACACAAGACAAAAAAAGAATATTTTTCATAAAATCTCGGGCTGTTACAGAACTCTTAGTAAATTGAGATGAATCTTTTTATGATTTGTGTAAGAGTGATGAGTATGACTTTTATATATATAAATGGATCTAGAATTATCAGCAATAATATAAAGATATTTAATTGTCCAAAAAAATTAATGATATATTGTTTTCTCCTAAAACTTTTAGCACAATCACTCCCAACGACTATGTATTACACTTTTTCTCTAGAAATATAAACTAATTTATAATTTTTACCGCTCCATGAGATATAATAATTTTCATGAAGATGAAAATGGACACTTGTAAGTTTCCCATATAGTACGAATCCACCAAAATCATAATTGGAAGAGATTTTAAATCAAAGAGGATATTTTTTATAAAATATATTAATATATTTAAAACCTTTTAAACAATGAAAATTCATTTTCAAATATTTTAAATGATATTATTCATTATTTTAACGAATATAAGAAAAAAGATAAAAATTGAACATCATATCACGATTGGATATATTAAGGTGATGTATGCCACAAATCATACTTCAATAAAGTTTGTTTTCAACTATTTTACTGAATTCATCCAACATTAAATTACAAGACGTACTCATGGATGTTCTAATTCCCCTAGTATTTTACATTATAAATCATTTCATAATATCATTACTGTATATTCCATGGGTAAAATTAATTTCAATAGAATTTTAAAATATATGAAAACAAATAAAGTATTTGAGTTTAGCCATAAATCTCATCTCAAATGTAAGTTTCATTATATCAAAAAATTCAAAACTAATGTTTTCAACAATTGAGAAGAAAATTACTTCATTAATTTAAATGTGAATAAGTAAAAAGATCATTTGAGATGTGTCTTAAGAAGAGAGTTGAATCATATTTCCTCCTTTTAAAATTATTTGTAATAATATATATTTAAAGATATTCATACTAATCCCAAGTGTATTTTTAATCAATAAAATAATTTTATGTGATTGAAAAAATAATTTCTAAAATGAGACTTATTAAAATTATGTTTTAATTCTAAAAATAATTTACAAATATAAAACCATTTATAAAAAATTAATTTATATTCCTTTGAAAGAGTTTAATGTTTTATGGTATTTAACTTCAAAAATACTATCATGTATTTAAGATGTTCTAATGTTGAAAATTTTTATCCATAATTGATTCCTTCGTCTTGGTAATAACCTTTCACAACTAGATGAGATTTTTTTCAACTAATATCAAAATATTTATCTAGATTTTTTTTAAAAAAAAATATTTGATCATAAAATGGTCAGATCTCTAGGAATATCCATGAGAGTCTATAAATTTTTTTGTCTTAACATATTTAGTCTATCAATAATGTAAAATAACTAATTTTCTACAATAATGTAATTGCTATTATTTTAGGGTTCAAGGTGAGAGATGGTGATATATGAAAATTCTTATTTAAGACTGAACTATGGGTAAAATATATTGCATGTAAATTATTGATAAAATTTTTAATTGTATGGTCATTAGATTTTATAAAAAAACAATAAAAGGGAAATTAAAATAAATTCTTGTTATCATTAAAAATAGTTATTTTGAAAATATTCAATTAAAACACAATTTTTAAAAACATTTTATCCTAGTGGTTTTGGAAAATTTTCAACACCAATAACATAAATCGAGTGTTCAATCATTTTATTCCTTTTATTAAACATGATAATATTTACATGATTTAGAGTACCAAAAAATATTCCTTTATAGGATTTAGAATCAAATTTTACACTATTGTATCTAGAGTTTATAAAAAAATATTTTCAATAATAACATTAAAAAATCCCACAATATGTATTTTATTATTAAAAATAATGCATGAGTTTTTCATTATAAAACGACTAAATGGAATGTGATTAATGAAATTTCATGAAGTATTAATTTCCACAACCAAGAAATATTTGGGAATTGAAAATTCATACGAAATAGTTTGATATATTTCATTGATTTATTCTATTTTCCTTCACTGCTACCTTGTTTTATTATTTTTTCCAGGAAAAGAAAAATCAACTTTATAATTTAGATGAAAATAAATAATTAAATTCCTTATTATTGAATTATCCACCATGATCACAATGACATAATATAATTTTAAACCTTTTTCATTTTAAAAAATTTTCCAAAACAAGATAAATTCATTGAAAGAATATATTTTAATAGTTACAAAATAGTCCCACATCAAAATTTCAAAGCTGTAAAAATTATGATAGTACATAAATTACATTATAGAAATTCAATTTTTTTAGCACCAAGAAGGTAAAGATGAATCAAGTCATGTTATTTTATAAAAATTAAACAACAAATTAATTTTAAAAATTAGTTATATTCATTATTATGTTGGAATGATCCAGAAACCATGTCATCATAAAAAAATGTAAATTTAGAAATCCAAAATGCTAGTTGGTATCAGTTGACTTTGACAAGGGATTGAGTACTATAATGGCCAAGGATTTTTTGTTTGATAGGACAAGAGTTCATCAAGGCTCTAAAAATTAAATTTATAGAACTATAATAGTACAATGGTGAAGGTTTAAACCAAAATGAAAGCAGTTGAGTGGTCTTAATGTTCTAAACTAGCCCACTATTGTTAATAGTGGGTGAATAAATTTTTACATTTTACAAATCTTTATAAGTATTTTTTTTATTCATAAGAAACAATATTAAGAAATAAGTTGGAAACAAACTTTGTCTTGAACTAAAGAAATGATGATCTAAAATAAAACAGTTAATTAACATACAACCGAATATTCTAAGGAGAAACAGGTTATGTGAAATACTTAGGAGATCAAAACTACTGGTTAAAATGGTTGAATTATTCATAAATTTTTATTGAATCACACATAAATGATTTTTTCTTAGAGTTTTCCAATCCTGAATGAATCAAACTACTTGTGAAATTGAAAAAGATATCAATTGGAAATAAACTCGTCATAAACATCCAATATTTATTACACTAAAATTTCAAACAAATCAATCAATGTATATATTTCAAGTTGATCATGAAACTATAAATCTGAGAAAAGTTGAGGAGGGAACAATTCAACAATGAATTATATTTCAATATCACAGAAAGTTTATGATTCTGAATAATGAAATGTATGTGAAGAAATAGAAATGAAAATTAAGTAGAATCAAAATCCCCTAGCCATGAATTTTTATCTAATTATCATGATGATTTCAATAATGAAAATAACCAATTATAGAGTTTTTGAACATATGAACAAGAGGGAGAATGAAACCCCCTAGTTTGCTCAACTCTTGGGATCCTTTTCCTCTAATTAATACTCGTCATGTCTCTCGTGATAATCTACTCTCGTATGATATGTGACGTGGAATTTCTGAATGTGAGTTTTTTTATTCTTGATGCTAATGTTCTTTGAGTATCCCTTGTCATCTATTTCACTTTCACCACCACCGTCCACCAACTTTTTCTTGTAATTCACTACTACTCAAGAAAAGTGCATTTTTTTGTCTATAACACATGTCACATTAAATATTCTCTCATAACTTTGTCCCGAACATGTGGTTGAAATGTACCTGGATGTCATTCTGGCCTTGCGTAAAACTATGAAGAGAAATAGAGTAATTTTAGAAAATATTTATATCATTAATGAATCATTAAATCAGTGCCTAATAAATAAATTAATATATTTATAAGATAAATGTAAATAATAATTTATTTAGACTAAAATTATTTGTTATTAATTTATTTTTTATTATGAATGCTATTAAATTATAAAAAAATGTTAATAATATAAAATGAGAATAAATTATTAAGATTATAATTTAACATTTATTCATGTGATTACTAAATTAATACTATTTATAATTATTTATTATATACTTATTATATTTTTACATTAGATTATTATTAATTAATTAACATACTTTATTCATTATGTCTGTTAATTATATTTTGTTAATTAAAAAGATAAATTTTAATTAATGAAATTTTTATAATATTTCTTATTTTAATTTATTACATTATTTTAATTTTATTTATAACTTTTTATTAAATATTTTAGTTTTAAATAAATTTAACTTAATTAGTTAGTTTATATTTTATTATCATTTTTTTATTTTATTTAATAATATTATTATTATTTTATATTATTATTATTATTTCTATTTAATATATTTTATTTTTTAATTTTATTATTTATTATTTTATTTTAGTTTTTTTAATCATTTATCCCCCCTTCTTCCTTTGTTTCTTGCTTGGGGGTTGGGGGTTGGGGTTAGTCTTCATCTTCCCGAAAACTATTGTTGTTGTGACCTCATAGTTTGGTCGGTCTACCTCTACCAGATGGCTATGAGTAGTGATGGCTTGACCTCCACTCCGAGCAGCAATGTCATTCGAGCAGTCCATGTGAAGGGTTCCACATGTTAGTATTTATCTTCACCAAAGTGGAATATTTATCTGTGGTTCGAGGTCTTCCATAAGTGGTGACAATCCTTCTTAACCAGATCTGGTGATGGAGGTTGTTGAATTTCTATAGAAATAGGGAGAGTTAGGGTTTTCTGGTTTCACATATCTAGATTTATAGTTTTTTTTTTGTTTAAATGATTTAATTGATGTGAATTTGGTCTGTGGGTATGGCATAGTTGAGGAAGTGGAGGTGATTGCATCATCAGTGAGTCTGATACAAACAGGGAGGTGGGTGTACTATCTTTGAGATGTGAAAAAATGGGGATGAATGTTAGTCTCATCGATAGAATGAAAAATGTGGTAGAAAATGTAAAAAACGAACTATCAGTAAGACCAATAGTTTAGAATAAAATTCATATAAATGACTGATACTGAGGGTTGAGAAAGAAGGTATTATTTTGGTGACTTAAAAACTTCATATGGAAAACAATAAAAAAAAATTTCATAAAACACATACATAAATTAATTTACATTGACATTTAATTAACTAATAAATTAAAAAAATGAAGCTAAATACATAAATTAATATTAAAACCTAAAATATAGTAAACTATATTAACTAATATTGGATTAATACATAAATAAATTAAAATAATTAACTCATTATCTAAATTAAAAAAATAAATATAAGAATTCAAAGTAAACTAAAACTAAAGACAAATATACAATATAAAAAAATATAATGATTTTTAGTGTTACTGGGACACATAGAGGGGATGTTAGTGAGACCCATAGGCAAATGATAGTGATTAAAAAACTAAATAATATTTAGAAATGTAAAATGTGTCACTAATAGATATTGGTAACATAAAAAAAATTAACTGAAAAATAAATTTATATCATTAAGGAAATTATAGAATTAATTATCTAAAATAATTATTTATCTAACTAAAAGAAGGATTAAAATTAAAAAAACATTATTTTATTAAATTTAATCTTAATTTCCTAACTTATATTAAAAAGTAACTAAATAATTATAATGATAATTTAAATTACCTTTTATATTAAAGAGTTGTTTAATTAAATTAAAATAATATACATAAATAAATGTAATCAAATCATTAAGATTGAAATAATTAATATATTTATTTAATTTTAATGAGTCAAAATTAAATAGTTAAACATAAAAATTTAACAATAAGTTAATTAAAAGAAAAAAAATTATTAAAGGATTAAATAATAAAAATGTTACTTTATAAAAAAGTAATGTAGAATAAAACAGAAAAACAAATTAATAAATTATTAATCTAGAAATATTTTTATGAATAAATTAATTTTTTAAAATTCTAAAAATAAAGGATTAAATATAAAAATTGAATATTTAATAAATTTCATTATAATAATAAAAATATGTGAATATTTAGTTTAAATTGTAAAACTAATTAATTCAAATGAAAAAAATATAATAAAAATATGTTTTAATACTATTTTTTTTTAGATCCACATCATATTCCCCCACACTTAATCATCTTTTTCTTCAAACAATCCAATGTTTTGTTAAATTCGAAAAATAGAAGTGTGTATTAATTATTTACTCAAAATGTAACATATTTAGCAATTTCAATACAAAAGACCTCAATGCTATTTACATGTTTTCTTCATGAAATTACCAATGATGTTTTTCCCAAAAAAAAATAATTATTGGATTATCAAGAATACCAAGAATAGTTCACTTTGGAGGATGTATTTCCTCATATATGATTCTACCTAATGTATTACTTTAATAAAAATCTATGTACTAAATTCAACTGCGATAAAATGTTAAAAATTCTCATTATTAAAAGCATAATATAAAGAAACTTGTACAGTTACTTTCACTTAGTTTCCAAAAAATAATTTTTTTTTGAATCCTGTTATTGATACATCCTAAATTATTTCCATATAAACTGATTATCCCCTTCTTCATCTAGAGTTCATTATTCACCCCACCTTTATAAACATATATATGACCCTAAAAACATTATTTTATTTTTCTCAGGAAAAATAAAATGTGACATGCTCTGTGAAAATGAACTTATTCAAAGTGTACCATGGTATTTTAGTAAATAAAAACTCACCTAGACACTAGGGTCATAGAGATTCACCATGGGTTCCCTAATACCCATTTTACTCTAGTTTCAAAATATTTTTAAGAAACCATTTAAACCTCTTCAATAAAGTGATTATTATTTTAAAATTTAATTAAATTTGAGTCCCATATAATCATGTTTATTGTTCGTGATCCTAATTTTATGATCTTAACTCCACAAACAAGAATCTTATATCACTCTAAAATATAGTTCCTGATCTATTTTTTCATAATTTCACTTGGAATAGTCACTGAGAAATCATCCACTATCACCAATTTGTGATTAAATGAAACTATTAACAACTAATAAAGAAATTATTCTGGGGTAATATTTGATTAGTGTATCGATTTTAGCATAAAGGTTTAGATGAATTTTGAAAAAAAAAACTCCATTATTACAAATAGAATGAAGTAGCAGTGGGAATTGATGAGTTTTCAATAAGAACTACTTAACTCAGACTTGATGTGACCACCACCCCCACACGTAATCCCCACCATAGTCCTCTATGTTTCATTCAAATATTTATAAGAAAAGAATTAGATTTTTAAAATTAAAATTATATTATCAATTCAGTAGATTAATGACTTGTTAAAAGGTTTCATTTTTGATCAATAGAAAATGTTTTCCACAAACATTTCTTTATAGGATGTTCACAAAAGATCACGCATTATCATTAAGTTATAGAAATAGAAAATTTCAATTAAAATTAAACATTTTGATGTAAACAGATGGGTGTAAAGAGAAAAGGCTAAGAAATATACAGATTTGATTAAAAAATGTTTTCAATATATAAGGAAAATTTAATCTAAAAACCCAACAGACATATAACGATTCCATAAAAAGAACAAAAAGATAGAATTCAAGTACCCAATACTTAGTTTCTAACAATGAATGGTTTTAGACAATGAATTACAATTTTACAACAACAGAAACTTTCAGAATTATCTTGAACATGCAATATATTTTGATATTGTGGGGAAAGATAAAGTCTATGTTTTCAAGCATCATCAATTCTTTGACTCACTAATACTGATTCTAGTGAGTCATTGTTGAGATGACTTACTAATAGCAGTGTATCTGTGACTGAAGTGTCTTTTCAGATAATTACCAGATAATTATTAATTTATAAATTGTGAAAAAAATTAATGTAGAATTACAAGTAGATTATTTCCCTCAATTAATGTTTAACATTAATGTTCATGTATCGTAAATCCACCCTTTTGTGAAAGCAACTGCAACATTGATCTCTAAAAACACATAACAAGAATTCCATTAGAAAAAAACCAGTAGGAATCGCACATAAAACAGAGAAAGCATGCAACACATTATTCTAAATAAAAAACAATGAAAAAAGTAAATAAAAATCATGAACCATAAGTTGACTCTCATGAAACACAAAATTTAAATTCTTTACTTATACTTTATTTAATTTTATTTTTTTATTTTAATAAAAATAGTAATGTAATGGGTTTCTTCTAATATAATGATAGTTTTAAAGACCCTAACCAGACTCACCCAGTACATGTTGTAGTAACTAGGGGGGTGTGGTTTCTTATAAATAAACCAAAACATGTGTTTGGCCCAATTGTTCTTAATACCAGATTGTTTTTAGCCACCAGAACATAATAAAACACAAACCAAACATTGAAAATATATAAAAATTCCAAAAAAACACCCTTTTAAAGTTGTGGTCATAGTGCTATGCACATTTAAAATGTGTTCATATTTGACAAAATTTACATTTTTAAGAAGGGATGATAATGAATTAGGTTTTTCAAATGGTGTGTAATTATCCCATCTACTTTCTCTCTTAACCTCAACTTCAATAAAATAAAATTCATGGGTTCTTAATGGTGTGTTTTGATAAATATGTTCTATAGGGGAAATAATAATATGCTGAACAGGATTACAAAAAATTGAACTCATCTATAATTTCCCCTTCAAAAAACTATCAACATCAATAAGATCTTTTTTCACACAACTTAGTTGAGAATGGAAGTGAAAAAATGGAAGAGATTTAAATAAAACATTAAAAGACTTAGGTTATTCAATTCTATAAATCTTTTCAAAATGATCCTCATCAGATAATAAGAACTCACCATCACCTACTACAGAAAAATCATTCTTTCAACCATCATCTAGTGTGTGTTCAACATCTACTTCATGTTCATGTTCTAAATGGTCATTCTCAAAATGAATTACTATTGACTATTGCAGAATGCTTAGTTTTGGATGTTTTATATTTTATGTCCATTGGGTCACCATCTGCTTACCCACTAGATGTCTCCCTCAGCTGGCCAGCTCTTGATCTAGCCTCTCAAGACAGAACTGGCCCATTTGGTGTAGGTCCCCTCATGATTTTAGATGATGGTAGTTGAGCCATATTTTTTGGTTCTTTGGATTCCCACAATGGAAAAGAGAACCCCCTTGTTATCGTGTGGATTCACCTCCCTGTTCATCCACTTCCCTTCTAGAATGGAGGATTTCTAAAGGAAATTGTTAATGCACTGGGTGGATTTATGAGCTTGGATGTAATAACTAATATGAGGAGGATGTATCAATGGAGAATCTTGGTGTAGAGATGAACAATTATCTTCCCCCTCAATAAAAGTTATCTCTTTTTGTGCCGGATTCTTTTTCATAGAACCATGATATTCTCTACCCTGTGTTTCCCCATTTCTGTTCTTATTTCCTCTTCTAGGGGAACTCCCTCCAGGTATGTCAAGGATGATAACAAGGATATGGGAATCATCTTCCCAAGGCCTATTCCATCAGGGGTAGTCCATTAGATTTGATCATCCTCTCCCCCATTGAGGTTCTTCTATGGAAAGCCTTGGCCTTTACAGACCTCCCATTGTAGGATCTTCCCTCATATGATTTGGATCTAGTTTTGTCTTCAGTATCCTTTCTCAATGATGTGTATTGTAGTGTAATGTTGTTGTCCCTTTCATGCCGAGAGGTGACTCAAATCTTCATTTTTTATAACCACTCCCCTCTCCGTTAATATTTGTTGAAGTATGTCTGCATGGAAGCATGTTTGTATTGGATTAGGCCCTTCTCTTTAGACATTCTGGGCCTACCGCTCCCACCCTCTGGCCTGATGAAGGTCACCCCTAAGCCTTGGGGTGTTTCATTTGGAATTAATATTGACATCTCTATTGTACGCCCTAGGTCAAATCCCCTTGGGTTTTGTTAGGAGTTACAGATTGTTCACTAGTTATCTATTCACCCTTAGTCAGAGATCCCACCCTTGCCTGTCGTCAAGGATCGAGGCTCTTACATTTTTTTTATAATGAAGTTTGTGTCTTCATATCGTAGAAAGGTGTCTTTTTTGGAGGGATTTTTCACTCACTCATAATAAAGGAACCATAAGGAGTTATCCCTCCCCCCACTTCAAGGTGGCTACTTGTCACGACCTGTCCTCGGGGCCTATGCTGTGACTACCCCAAGCCATCCTTCCATAGGCCAGGGGCTGGCGACTAGCACCAAATGCATAATTCCTGGTAAAAGGGAAGGAATTTCCATTATATAAGAAAAAAACACCACAGAGTATGCAAGTTGAAGTAAAAACTAAGTAAACTGAGTACAAAAGTATGTGTTGGAAATAAATGGGCCAGAATAGAAACCCAACTAAAAGTACAGTACAGCTGAAAAGAAAGTACAACAGCAGAAATGTGAAGCAGCAACACTGAGCCGTCCTCTAGAAATCCCACCTGAAGGGTGGGTAGAGATAGTCTCCTCATCTCCTCAGGTCCATCTGTCCTCTCCGAGTACGTCCCGTCCAGGGATCCACCTCCAGGTATCGTCCAACTCCACGAGCATCCACCTCGATCAGCGTTTTCTGTCATCTGCATCCAGCACAATGTAGTGAAAGCATATCCCATGTAGGAGTGTGTATAGGATACTCAGCAGGGACCCCGAACCCCCGTAGGTCTCCCAGAATCCACGAAGGATGAACCACAAAGCAGAGATACAAACACGAGATAAAAATCAACCCTACTTAAGTATATTCCCATACATATACTTATGTCATCAAACCCAGTTCGGATCAATATTTTTTGCCTATGTACAACCCATTCCACATAGGAAAAAATAGACCAGTCCACACAAGAAAAACATAACCCAGTCCACATGGGAAAAACATAGCCCTGTCCACACAGGAAAGCACAACTAAGTCCACACATGACAGAAAGTCAGTCACACCGACGGTAATGATTGAAAGTCATTACTCAGCTCACACAGGTATACTACTCATGAATATGGGTGGAGATTATTTATGTAGCCTCTGAATAATCTACCCAGCCAAACCAACATAGGATCCAAGTACAAAAGTCGTCGCTACCAGACCCACGTAGGATCCAAGTACAGTAACCATCGCTGTCGATCCCATGTAGGATCCAAGTAAATTATTCATCGCTGCCGAACCCCCTGAGTATCCACGTACAGTCGTCCTCACTTCCAAACCCACTTAGGATCCAAGAATAGTCATCCTTGATGCCGAAACCACATAGGATCGAAGTACAGTCATCATCGTCGTCGCAGTCGCGGTCACAGCCAGCTCTAGGGTTCCCGCATAGAGCACCCTCGATTTCGAGAGGGTCTGCTCCACCCGCCAGGGGGTCAGTACATCAAATGTCATGAAGATTAGAGTTTATCTATCACAAAGTTCCATCTCATCAATAGTAACTCAATGCAAGAGACTGTGCGTCAATCGGATGCCCTCTCTAAAAGATATTGGCTTTTCCGTTCGAGGGGCCCAGTTGGTTTTCAAGCTAAAACCAACCCGACTGTACTCCAAATTCATCCAAACCTTGGGTGGAGTAAGTCAAAAGAACTTTCTCACTATGAGTAATTCAACGAAGTTGATGGAACGCCAATCAGACGTCTGGAGCTCAAGCTATAAGAGTTTCTGATCCAAGGGCCCAGTTGGTTTTGTGTTCGAACCTACCCGGTCATACCCAAGGTTATCCTAAACCTTGAGTTAATATACAAAAACGACTGCCTCAATCCAAGGATCCCATCACAACTGAGGGTGCTTCAATCAGAGGTTCGTATCCCATGATATGGGTGTTTGAACGAAAAGTGCTCGAAAATAGGGGGTTTGGGCCTGGTCCGACCCGGCGCAATACCCCATGGGTCGGCCCAAACCGGGTCGACCCGACCCGGGTCCAGGTCCAGCCTAGTTGGTCGCAGCCTAGCCCGGTTGGCGCGGCTCGGCCCAACCGGCGTGGCCCGACACAGCACTGGTTGTCCGGCCCGGGGCGGGCTGTTTGGCCCGGTGTGGGCAGTTCGACCCGTGGCTAGGTGCTCGGCTCATGGCCGAGCGGGGAGTGAAGGGGGTGCCACCCCCTTGTCTCGAAATGGCGGACCTGTGGGGTCTGCCCTAGTGAGCTGGTCGGGGGTTTCAACCCCTTGGCCTTCCTGGAAACGGCTAACCATTATAGCCATCCGGTTGAGCCATGCGGGACCAGCCGGGGGTCCAGCCTTCGGGAGCACCAGCGGCCGGCTTGGCCGGCCGCCTCCTATAGAACCACAACAGCCAATGGTCATAGCTCTTCACCGACCGGTGCAGCCCGACGGCGTCAGGCCTCTCCGCCAAGGCCCTTTCTTGGTCGTGGCCTCCTTCGGCCTCACCGGCGCTACTCGACGGTGCCGCAAACCATAATTACAGCCCGCTCCGGCCGCGGTCTTCATTGTCCCTACACGGTGCAATAGCACCGCGTTGCCTTCATTTCCAGCCACTATAAATATCTACTGTAAAAAGGGGTGGAGGATCGACCATGTTTGTGCGGTCTGATCTCCTCCCGTTATATCAATAAAAAGTGGCCAATCTTTTAACAATGAAGATCATTAAATAATACTTGAACGAGGAATTAACCCCTACCTCAATTCAAGAAGGTTGATCACTTGATGAAGGATAGAGATGCTTTCGTTCATGTTGCTGCGGAATGACGGCGTTGGTTTGTCAACGTTGAGAAGAAAGAAACCGAGGATGGCATCGGCGTTATTCATGGGAAGAATGAAATTATTTCTCCTCCAATTCTCAACACAACAATTCAACACCAAATAAAATAAGACTACCCTTATTTTATTAAAGCATGACATGCATTTCAAATTACAAAAATAATAAACAACTCACATAATTAAATATAATTAAGTTGTCTAATTAATTATGTTTTAGTTTGGCAATAATTAATGTGGGATCGTTCCATAACATATGAGGGGTTTAGAGGAGTTAGGTAATGTGAGGGGTTGGGCTCGTGTGGGCACCACCTCACCGCAATCCACCGAAGGGTAGTTAGTAACTAGCGAGTCCCACCCCAACTTCCACACCTAGGATTAATCCACTTAGAAAAGAAATAAAATTGTAACACATTTTTATTTTACTCTTCATTTAATCCACATTGTTTTACAACTCCTCCCACGAAAAGGCAACTCCCGTAATGGTCTTCTTAATAAATTACAGGCGCTGCAGTTCTATCGGTGCCCTTGGATTTCGAATCCGAGCACCGGTTCAAAAGATAGAAAAACCTGCTCGTTCGTTCACTTAACGTACCCGAGCTAAACTTCAGAAATTGATTCTGTGCACTCTGGGGCTCGGAATCAGGGGCGGTCAAAAACTGCGTACTCGTAAAATCCCAAAGAATTTAAGAATTTTTTTTTGAAATTAATGGGTCATTATACTACTAGCTCTGGGGCCAATTCTAGAGCTTTATCCTTCCAATGATTTCTATACTCGTCTAGAATTCCTATAGAATTGGGGCCAATGTTAAATCCTATTTCATATCCTCTATCTTAAGAAAACATAAAGCCATTGTTTTGGCCATCATAGATCACAAGAAATATCCTACCAGAATTAAAGAATTCACATGGATGTTTAAGATGCATGTTTCTCTGCATTATGAACCTTCTAACAACCATATCTGAATTTTCTAGAATAATATTACCTTAGTGCAGCATGTATAAGCTAAGGAACCATTCATCCCTACTAAATCAAGTATAAGTGATCTATCCCACTTCATTTCGTTTGTGTATGGGACCTATGATCCCCTCCATGAGACTAAGCTTTGGAGTGATCTTAATTCTTTTCATCCAAGCAATCATCTAGGGTTTTTTGTAGGGGATTTCAATATTGTATCCAATATAGAGGAAACGAAAGGACATGGGACTTTTCAGAGGATTGATATAATATATTTTACCATGTTCATGGAAGTGAGTGGTCTTATTGATTTGGGGTTCTTAGGAAACTACATTAAATGGTGAAACAATGAAAGGGTCCATCAATATTCGTGGAGAAGATTGGATATATGTCTAGGAAAATGGAATCTATCTCCAAATACTCTAGAAATCTGGTGATACATCTAGTTTGTGGAATATCTGATCACTCTCCTCTTCTAGTTTTTTTTCTGATATGGATCATCAAGACATGTTCCATTTCATCCAACAATGGGTCAATAAATGGAAAATATAAGGACATTGTTTGTGGTATTTAGAATTCCCTTTGTCATAGTGGAATATGTGTTTCTATTCAAGATAAATTTCATCGCCATAAGTATTGACTCCAGTCATGGGTGAATGACCTCCCTCTGGTTGATAGTGATCTCAACGATACCATGCATGAGGTTGAGAGGCTCAATGCTCAGCTGGAAGAGGAGTGGGATGACCATTCTTTTGAGATGCTTGTTGTAAAAAGGAATCGATAGATTTTATGATATTGTGTTAGGAGAATTTGGTTAGGGACCCTACAATAATATTGTGGCTCCGGGAGGGTGATATAAACATAGGCATTTTTCAAGTATGTAATAAAGAGAGGAATATATCTACTGAACTAAACATTATTATGGATGAAGGCTCTTACCTGGATGATAGTGATATCATTGGAGGTATGGTCCTCTAATATATCCATGATTTTTTGGATGGTACAAACTTTCATATGACCCCTAGTTATATAAGAAATGATAAAGGGATTTTTGAGGATATATCTCATTGTGTTTCAGACCAGAACAATAAATGATTGATCTATATTCCATATGAAAAAGACATTTATAATTCCATGATAAATCTTCACTTGGATAATTCCCTGGCTCTGGACGAGTTCTTGGGTTCTTTCTATAGAGCATCAATACATATGGTGAAGGGGGACCTCATTATGGCCATCCAAAACTTCTTTATGGATTTATAATGTGGTGAATTGCATGTGCCACTACTATGATTATCATTCCAAAGAACAGGAATCCCTCATCTATCAAGAACAATAGGCTAATATATATGTGAACATTTCTCTATAATGTTTTTTCTAGTGTTATTAATTCCATATTTCCATAAATATTCCAAATTTTATCTCTATGGAGAAGTAAGGTTTTGTTATGGGTAAGTCCATCCAAGGTACTATTGTGCATTCTGAAGAAATGATTAGAGATATGAACTTCATAACCTGCAGATCAAATGTGGATATCAAGATAGACATGACTAATGATTACAATTGGGTGGAATGGGGATTTTTCCTCATGGGGATAGAGTGTATGAGCTTTTTCTTGAAATATCGACATTGTTTTCAGATGTTTCAGATCCCCATGGATGGTGGTATCATTCATGGAGACTTCTGTCAGGTTCTTCAAATCTATTCATGGGATAATATAGGGTGACCCTTTGTCCTATTTTATTTTGATCGTAACAAAAGAAGTGCTCATATGGCTCATTAATAAGAGATTAAATAATAGAGATATTATGTATTATTGGAGGTTCATGGTGGCCACAACCATCTCTCACATAATGTTCGCAGATGACACCCTGGTCTTTCTCAATCGGTGGGGGTGAAATCTATCTGAGGCCTAAATAATATTTTTGAGGATTACTTCCACTATAGTAGAAAACATATCAATAAAGAGAAGATCATTTTCTTCATCACAAAAAAACTACTTCTACAGAAGGACTTCTGATATTCAGCTCACCCTTTCCATGAAAATGGGGTATTATCACATCCAATACTTTAGGGATCCCATCACACCTAGTAGACTACAGATTCAGGATTTAGGATTTCACTCCTATAATATTGCAGATGACATACACAACTGGAAAAACCAGTTTCTATCTTTTGTTGGACGCATCACTCTCATAAATAGTGTTTTATTAGAATCTCCATTCCATGCTCTCTCTTCCATCAAGGCGTCATGGGGTGTAATTTCAAGTATTTAGAATGTCTTGCCTATCATTTTCTGTGATACTCTTGTGGATGTAAAGATGGATTGGATATCATGGGGTAAGGTTGAGAGAATTTCTATGGAGGGAAACAATAATGTACAAAGATTGAATGACACACTCAGTTCCATGCATGCAGAATTGGCTTGGGAAGCACTAGCATTGAGTATGTTGTGGGGGAAAATTATGCATCCTCTATTTAGTAATCCCTCCTCTATGAAGAGATTAATTTCTTTATTATGACCTACTATGGATAAAATGTTTTCAGAGCTTTTTTTCACTGTCAGTAGATCATCGGGAGGGAGGAAATTTCTTTCTAGCACCTCAATTGGGCTGGGAATGTGCTCAACCTCTCGGGGTGCCCTGCTCCAACCATTTCTTTCAGGGAGGCTGGTATGCACCAGGATTTCATTAAGGCTATTTTGGGTGAGGATCAACATTCTTATTTCAATCTCATTGCTTTTTTGAATGAACCTGACCGTTCTGTTTTAACACAATCTTCATCGGGGGATTTCTTCACATGAGATTAGTAGTTGTATCGGTTCATTATAGGGGAGCAATATAGATGGAATAGAATCCTACATCCCAAGGTCGTTCCATCGAAATATACCTTTCTATTATAAAAAGATCAGGTATCCGGATATCCCCATAGATGAAAATATTAATCGTTGTGGCACCCCCCATGCTTCTCAGTGTCCCTACTATAATGAAATCATGGAGGAAAGCACTTATCACCTATTCTTTTGGTGAGGTTAGGCATGTGATGTGTGGAATTTCATTGGGGACTTCGTAGACCTTCATGAAATTATCTTGGTGGAGCGTCCATTCATGGATAGGTGATTCCATGGGTCGGATGATAGAGGACTCAAGAAGATGGCATGATCAGTGATCCTTCTTGAGGGGTGTTAGTCTATTTGGAAAGTCAACAACATGTTTAGAAATTCGGGGGACTATCCTCCTAGAAAGTCTATCATCATTATGACTTGAACACCATCCTTGTATAGATAGGATCTCTAGAATATAGATGGAATCCTCCTCTTTATGGTGGATGATCCATGCTTCACTTGTTGCACAAGCACCTAATAGTAGCTCCAGCAACCTCTGGGTGTGATGGAATCCTCCCTCTAGGGCCCTTAAGCTTAAAATTAATTTTTCATGTAGGACAAGAGTCTTGCATGGGGGTGGGGTTGTTCAAAACTTTGAGGGTTTGTTCCTCTTGTCATTTTTATCCTCCTTGGGCTACGGTTCCTCTCTTCAGGCCGATGCTAAGACCATGCCCATGGGTATCAACCATTGCCACTAGTAGTATTTAGCCTTATCTAAAGTTGAAACAAACTCAAATATTATTCATGAGGCCCTGAATAATTTTTTCTTCTTCGATGGTCTATTATATATATTACCAGAAAGTGAATAAGATTGATCAACAATAACATCGATGTTATGAATTCGTGGTGTGAAGGTAACAAAGTGGATGATTACCTGGCATCATTGGATGTCCCTAACAATGATTTATTTTGTCTGCATGATATCCTCCCATTGAAACCTAATGGGTTCAACTTGATTAGAGGGGTTTCCATATGCCTTTAACATTTTAGAACACCTTAGTCTTCTTGGATTCTGTTTCTTGTATTGGATTTCTTGTTTCCTTTTAATAAAAAATGTATCGTTGATGATGAGATTCAATAAATTCAGTTTCTAGATTATTCAAATTTAAACAATTCTCCACATGTTGGCAAACCATGTTTTTAATTTTAGCACACAATGTTTCATAAAAGTTATCAATATCAAAATATAACAATAAAAACTCATTAATTGTCCTTTCCTCAAAAATTATTCCCTCCTCAATATCATCCAATAATAATTCACAAATTCTTGTGTTTTTAATTTCAAAATAGACTACAATGGTTTTCCATTCCAGTAAATATTTCTCATATTCTATTAATTTTTTCTTATTCTAGTCTTCCAAAATAGTTCCCATTTCTAGTTCAGGTTTGTTATTGATGTTTTTATTAATATTTGGTGTTGAGTTTTAAATATTCACATTTTAAATTTTCAAATTCTCTTCAAACAAAGTGATTTATTTTTCAAAACTCTTAAAATTGTGAACCTTATCAATAGTACGAACTATAAACAATACATGGAACTATTTTTCAATAATTTTAAGTTAATTTCTAGAATTATCCATGTCAATTGCATTTATGTTCATAATGGGATCCTCAATATTGTTTTCATGCATCAATTAGTTTGTTATTTCTAGATATGGATCATCATATTAAAATTCATGAAATTAAAAAAAATTGTTCAGGTTCAGAAAGACATTCCTATTCAAAATTATTTCTAAATATTATGTAGACATTTTATTATCACTTATTTCAACCTCTTATTGTTCTTCACACCTATTATTATGTTTTAATAGCATGTTTTCCAACCATCTGAGATTATTATCTTTCCACTGAGAGTCTATAACTTGAATTTCATTAGTTGGGTTTAACTATGTGTTCTCAATATCATTTATATATGTATATATCATTTTGGATTATACTTGTTTATGTTTAGCTGGGATATCATGATTAGTCTCAAATTGATCAATTTCATTAATGTAATCATCGTGTTGTGGTTGTTTATAGACAGACTACTAGGTAGTGTTCCCATAACTGCCACAATGGACACAATGAAATTGATATTGATACAATTCCTCAAATAAATCCATTTTAAACAATATAATATTAAACACACAGTAATTGGTAGTGGAAAAAGATTTCCAAAATTACAATAGATTCAAAAAAAATTTAATAAGGAATATTTTAATGCATTTTTTATATGTTTTTTATTAACCCTTAACCACTCATAACATGACGTCCTTGGAAAAAATGTCAAAATTTTTATTAGACCAGTGGTTATCATGATCATTAAAATTAAATTTATAGACCTACATTAGTATAGTACTGAACATTTGATCCAAAAGGAAGATAGGTGAGTGGTCCTAAGGAATCTCATATAACCAAATATTGTTAGTAGTGGGTGGAAACATTTTATTTATTTTCACTTATTATATTATTATTTTTTATATTTGTTTAGAAATATTAATGAAAAACAAGTTGTTAAGAAATTATAACATATCTAAAGGAATGATGAACTAAATGAAAATAGTGAACTAACTTACATCAGCATAAGCTAAGGAACAATAGACCAAGTTAAATAATTAGGAGTTTTAAACTACCAGTTAAAATGGTTGACTTCTTTACAACATTTTATTGAATCACACCTCGAGGGAAAATTTATAAATCTCCATTTCTATCACACACAATATAAAGATGATTGATTCTTAGAATTCTCCACCCCAAATTCAATCCAACTTATTGTAAAATTGATAATGATAACAATTGGAAATATACTCTCCATAAACATCCAAATTCAATGAAATTAATGTTTTAAAAAATTTAATCAAGATCTACCTCACTAGTTGATATTGAAATTATTAATTCAAAAAAACTGTAGTAGTTAATAATTTAACAATGGATCATTATTTTATAATACTGATTGATTGAGATTTTGAGGAATAAAAAGTACATGAAAATATTTAAAAGAAAATAAAGTAGAATCAAAATCACTAAGCATTGAATTTTTAAACAATGATCATGATTATTACAATAATTAAATCGACTAATTATAGTGTATTAGAACATAAGAACAAAAGTGAGAAAGATCTCCCCTAGTGATGCTCTTCTCTCTGGTACCTTTTCCTCTATGTACTACTCTTTGTGCTTCCTAAGAGAATCTGACCTCATATGATGTGTTGCATGGAATGTATGAATAATAGTTTTTTCGAATCTTGCTGCTCTTCTCCTTTGCGTATCCTTCATCATCAATTTCACTACATAATCCATCTTCTACCGACTTAATATTTTACTTTACTGTTACACCACACACGTGCATTTTGAAGAAACACATAAAAAATTTAGAAAAGATTTAAATCATAAAATAATATATAAACAAATGCCTATTCAATTAATTAATATTGTGACTAGATAAATATAAACCATAAGTTATTTATTCTATAATTATTTGTTACTAATTTATTTATTAATATAAATGTAATTAACTTATTTAATTATGTTTATAATTTAAAATCAGAATAAATTATTAAGATTATAAATTAATATTCTTTTGTTTGATAATTAAACTGGTACTATTAGTAATTAATTATTATATTTTTATTATATTTTTAAATTAGATTATTTTCAGTCATTTACATTAATTTATGTGTTAAATTTTTAATTATAATTTAATAATTAAAAAAAATAATCTATATTAAAATAAATGTTTATGATAATATTTATTAATATATATTATTATGTTTTAAATTCATTTATAAAGTTTTGTTAAATATTAAATTTTTAAAAATTTAATTTAATTAATTATTTTATATTTTATTATCATATATATATATATAATTTATATATTATTATGATATATTATTATATTTATATAATTTTTTTATTATTTTATTATTTTATTTTTTGGTATAGTTTTAGTTTTTTAAACTTTTCTCCCCCTTCATCCTTTGTTCTGCATATGGGGGGATTTGTATTCTTCTTCCCAAAAAACAGTGATGTCACATATTCCTTGTTCCACTGGTCCACCTTTACTCGATATTGATAATTAGGGATTGATTGACCTCCTCTCGAGCAGCGTGAAATTAGGCGGTTCACCGTAAGAATGAGATCATCGCTCGACTACTATTAGTGATTCACAAGGCCATGGAACCATGGTTCTCTGAGAATCAATGCAATTTGAGTGGTGCTTGAGTAGTGTTCCTCAAGCCATCACGGTTCTTCAATAATGTTGAATCCCCATAAGTGGTTCGACCACTTCCCCAAGCAGTGAAAAGCATTCTTATCCATATCCAATGATAGTGGTTGTTGAATTTCATTACAAATAGTGAGAGTTACGGTTTTTGGGATTCAATGATCTCGATTTTTGGATTATTTCTATTTCAATGATTTTGTTTTAATTTATTTTTTGGTTATGGCAGAGGCGAGGCAGAGGAGGTGATACCAACATCTGTGAGACTAATGTCGGTAGGGAGTAGGGTGTGTTTTCGGTGATATGTGAGGAAATGGGGATGAGCATCAGTCTCATCGACATAAAGAAAAAGGTTATAGAAGATGTAAAAAACGAACTATTAGTGGGACCGAAAGTGTAAAATAAAATACACATAATAGACTGACATCGATGGTTAAGAAAAAAGGTTAGTATACTGGTGACATGATAACTTCATCAGCAAAACAAAAAATTAAATAAAATTAATAAAACTAAAATTTAAATTAATTCAGTTAAAAATTTATTTAACTAATAAATTCAATGAAAAAACCAAAACAATATAATCTAAAATTAAAATCTAAAGAAATATTAATGGAATGAATAAATATAGATTAAAAAGATAATTTATACAATTAATTCATTTAGTAAATTAAATAAATTGATTTTAAAATAAAAAATAAACTAAAACTAATTCTAAATTAAAAATATATAAATTAAATATGACGATAGGAAATGTTAGTGTGACCGAAATGGGACCTATCTGTGAGACCCACAAACAATTATCAGCGAGTCAAAAACCAAAGAATAATTGAAAAATTATAAAACAAGTCACTGATAGTTATTGGTGACATAAAAAATTGAACTACATAATAAATTTAAATTCATTAATGAAATTAAAGCATCAAAAATCTAAATAAATTAATTATCTAACTAAAAGATTACTTAAAATTGAAAACATGTTATTTTATTAAATTAAATCATATCTCCATAACTCATATTAAAAACTGATTAAATAATCAAACAAAAATATTAAATTACCAATTATAAAATTAGTTCTTTAATTAAATTAAAGGATTATAAATTAATAAATATAAATAAATCATTTATATTGAAATAATTAAAAAGAGTTAATTAATATTAATTAATCCAAATTTAATTAATAAAAAGTTTAAATTGAATAATAATTTAATTAAATGTAAAAATAAATAAATTTTTAAATAATAAAAATGTTACGTTATTAAAAAGTAATGGAGATTAAATCCACAAAAAAATAATAAATTATGAATCTTATAATATTATAATTAAAAAATAAATTATTTTAAATGCTAAAAATACACGATTAATTATAAAAAATGATTATTCAAGAAATTTAATTATAAAAATACAAAAGTGTGAATACTTAGTATAATGTGTGCATATAATTAATTAAAATTTTGAAAATCTAAAAAAAGGATGTGAAAAAACTATGTGTTTTAAGAGCCACATCAGTGCCATATCCAGGACCCCATCACTTGTGTACTGAATTATTTCACATATTGGATATTAGTAGATTTTAAATTAAATGTCTAAAAATTTAGAAATCTTGAATATGTAAATAAATGTATTCATTTAAAATTAAAATCATAAAAAACTTTTTTTATGATATTTTAAAATTTATATAAAATAATTAACAATTAATTAGTAAATTTCGTTTCAATCCCTTTTCTAATAAATTTGATTATTATGTTTATGTTATAAAAATAAATGGAACCAACACTAATTATCTTAACCCTTGAATTATCGCAGAAAGTGACACGACCACCATCAAATTTATTTATTTGATTAAATAGAGAGATGTCTCAAAACATGGATCTTGAAAAAAATAATCTATGAACCAAAAATATGATTTGTTTCTTCATGAACGTCACTTCTCAAATAATATTAAAATATTGAATATTTTGGTATCTACTGGAACATGGTTTATTTAATGTTATCCAATAATTATTTAAAAATCAAAAAAAAAATTCAGGATTATTGTATTAATGATATAGAGATATAACAATTGATATTTTTATTTATGTATCATTTAGATTATAAATTATATTTCTAGAGAAAAATATTATTTATTTTCAAAAAAAATTAAAAATTTGATTCATTATTTCAAAATAGTATTTTTGATGATTTTGTTTCAACAGCTTTAATGATTAGAGTGAAAAAATAAATCCCAATATTTTTCTAGTTTTTTTAAAAACATAAATATTATTTAAATACTCTTCAACATGGGTCACCTTAAAAGTAAATTTTTTAATTTTTTTAAGGTTATATCAGGATTTTTAGGTTTGATTGAAATTTTATTTTAATGGCTGGATCATACTTTTTTTAATGGGGATCATTTTACTCTTAGAGTTCATAATTTTCTTCATTTAATTGATTAAATTTCCTTAATAGTTCAAAATAAAAATAATAAAATTCATGATATCCATTTTTATATTGACATATATTATTTTTTACGTCATTATACTTTAGATGACTGTAGGTGGAATTGAAAGAAGAGTGATGCAAAAAATGAGGAGATGAAGAAGTTGAAGAGGAAATTGTAAAAGGAGTAATAACATAAAAATCATCATAAAATGTGTCATGGGGAACTTTAGGATTGATTCACTTGACATAGATGATAAATTTTATTCCATCAAATAATTAATAATAATCTTTAAAGAGACTTTAATATAATTTTAACATTTTATATTTTCTTCAATATTTTTCATATAGAAGGGACACTCTGGTTTGATGTGACCTTACATCTATACATTTTTATTGTTTAACCATCAATTTTACATTTTTTATTTGAATCATTAGATAATTTACTGATTTCCTTCATCTGGAAGTGGTTGAATATATTCTTGTTAAGAAGATCATATTATAGAACATTTCTTGTGATTTGTTCATCATTAAGAGCTTTAAAGTCAATGGTTTTATTAACATATATGGAATCATTGACTTCTTTTTCCACAAGATGTTCCATTATAATTTGATATGACTTTATGGAACCCATGTTTTCATCTACTAAAATTTTCATTAATCATTCGAATCATCATTATCCATCACTTTAAGATCCTAGGACCAAAGTAACATCGATAATATTTCATTATTGATCATTATTTATAGATAATTCACCATCATGGGAGTTTATAACATTGAATATTTCCAAAAATCACATAAACATGATTATAAGGGATTCATAAAAATGTGCACTAAAACATTCATAATCTTTAAGAAACTTATCTAACATGGTTTCCATGACTTTTTTTGTGCCTCCTTATGTCACTTAAAATAACTTCCAAATATCATATGTAGTTTTACATGTGAAAAAATGATTAGAAACATTTCTATTATATCACAATACAAGTAATTAATATAATTATCATTCAATTGAAAACTATTAACATATTATAGAATCCATTTATATACAAATTATATGTTTGGAATATACTAAAGAATTACTATTTTCAAAATATGATAAAAAACACTGCCAAGGAATGATTAATTCTGATTCTTCTAATTGGAATAATCAGTACCATAAAAAATATGAGGATACATATGGGAATTATAGCCCATAATAAAAATTTATCTTTGAAATCAATTATTTATTTGAAATATTGTTAAACATAAGGGTTTTGAAAAAAATATATAATGTCCTTCATTGTAAACAGATATTGTTCATAGATAAATTGAGGTTTATGGTGTATTTTTATTTTAAAATTTTAAAGTAGGAAAAGAGAATAAATCCATAAATATAGGAATTAGGAAAATAATGAAAGAAGTCAAAAACATAATAGTTGATAACATCAATTCGAGTGTATAAATATAACATCAATGTAATTTATCTACTAAAAATAGAAATCAAAATTATTAAATTTTGTGAGATGATGAAATTTAATTTTGTGATAAAATTATATAGGTGACAAACACATTTATAAAGGAGTTATTCTAAAGAATTATGTGTGACCCTATGTCTCCATGAATCTACTTGAGAGGTGTGTGTAATAAATACATTGGTCTCAGCAGTTATCTAGAACCCATAATATAGAATTGGTTTATTTTATGTAACTTTTCAAAAATCTATCATAAAAACACTGTATTCAATATCATGTATGATAGGAAACAACCAAAACATAAGGGAATATAATATCCCGATACTTCATAAAAAATGTAATATTTTAAATAAAATCAATCTATGATATAAAATTAATTTCATGTAATACTTCATTAGCATGCATCTCACACAATAATAAATTTCTTCAATGAATTCCATTAAATGTAAAATTGAGTCTTAATGAATTTCAATATATTATCAATACATAATCTTTTAATTCAATAATACACAACCATTCCATTAAATTAACTTTTAAAAATAGTATTAAATAAATTATGATAGTATATATATTATATATCAAATAAAATATTTTTAAATTCATCCAATATATTTTATAGTTATATGATAGTAACGAACCCAATATTATGCACCAAAACCTATATTTTTATAAAGGCAGCTCTACCACCTTTTAATGGAGAACCATAATAAAATACAATTTTTGGAACATTAATAAATCTTTTATGTCACAATAATATTCAGTTTTGAATTAAGGAAATAAAAAATATTTTAGGATGAATGTTTTGTACTTTTTTAAAAATATTTTATTTTTGGGGTATACTAAAAAATAGAGAACTTTATTTCAAAAATAGTTTTTTGTCAAATTTATTTATAGGGATAAATTGTTTTTTGATTTTTTATAATATTATATTTAGATAAATTTTACATATATTAATCAAATATTAGAATTTTAATTAATTTCTATTTGATATTAGATATAAAAACATAGAAAGTTTTTGAACATTTTCACTTTCAAAACCATCGTTTTTGCAACATCTTTCAGACTAAATTTAAATTAATTTTTTATAATTACGTGATTGGAATTATGAAAAATAGATTATATTATTAGAATTAGAATAATTTATAATTTATAATAAGTGAAATTTATAATTTTACCATAAATATTATCCAATGTGATTAAAATTAATTAGAATTATTAGGGTAAAATTAATCTTAACAAGAGGATAAACTACAAATTTATTGGGCATGATAACCAAGAAAATTTTTAAAAATATATTAGATGTTAATATATCAACCATATAAAACAATGGATATAGTTTTTAGCATTATTGGAGCCAGATTACCTAGAAAAAATGTTGATGAAATTTATTTTGGAAAATTTTATAGGAATACCACTCCACTTCCATTATAAAAAGGCACTCACCCATCACAATTATTCACACATCTCAAACCATTTGAATATTTCGAAATTGACGCAAATAAGAACCTTAAATCCTTAATAACATCATATAATGCTCAATTAGGTCATAAATAAATCCTTGGAATGATTATGGTATAATCCTAAAGGAGTTACCTGAATAAGAGGTAATGTTCTTCAATGATAACATTAGTTTTATTTGTTTCTACACCCATGAATTTCTTATTATTTCTGATTTTATATTAACACAAAACCCCAAAATATATATATATTTTTTTATATTAATGTTTTTACCTACACATACAGACACAAAATTTATTTTCTAATGAACATACAATTAATTTACGATGAACTAATACCCTACAAAATATTGATTGTTCATTTTTCCATTACCACCTCGCATGGTTGGGAATAATGAAGGAAATACTATCTTTATATTTGCTATATATAATATTTATGATGTATTTGTTCTTATTTTATGTTTATTTAAAAAAAAACCAGTGTGAATCCCATTTTTTGGTAATATGATAACATTGATTTTTTACATGAGGACTACCACCTCTTGAAAACGAAGTAATTAGATCATTTTATACATGGAACGTATGATAGATAATTTTAAACAAAATTTGTGAAATTTATAGAATAAATATGATATTTTAATTATAATATAAATTTAATGATATATCATTTTCTTTAAATTATTTTAAATATGTAAAATATATGAAAGTATTGTCTGTGAGTACGTACTACCTACTGTCTCGTTGAACATTGCATTTAATTTCATATCATCAAATTCAATGTATTATAATAAATACATATATAAAAATATATATACAATAAATAAATATTTCTACACATTATGGTGATGAAGATACCATGATCTTAGTATGATTATTACAAAATAACAAGTCAAAACATATTCGAGAAACAATGAAATTAACCTACAAAATAGAGAAAATAATGAATGATTACAATCAGATAGGTACTAATACATTATAAGAAGATAATATATAATTTATTAAATATTAACATGTATATGTAATAATCTATTAAAATTATTAAATCCATTATACAATAGGTTAAAGTATGTTCATATGAATAGAAACAGAAGGTGAGAAATTTTCAACTCAATTTTTACAATAGTGAGATAAATGTGATATTCACCACTTACATATTTTTTTTGGTGTGAATAAAAACATTTTTTATATATTATATCTTATATTTTTTTATCATAATGGTTTTTTGAGTTTCAATTTTAAATATTTCATAAAATATGATTTACACAAAATGTTACCAAGTAGAAAAGAAATATTATAATCCAATTACTTTTCATTGGGTTATATTAATTCCACATTTTTTTATGATATTATATGATTATGTATACAATTAGATTTAACATATAACTATTTATTCATACATCCCATATGAGGATTTATTTATTATATATATAATCAATTATTTGGTATACTCCTATATAAATGTCATGGTATTTTAAAGGGGTTACATAGAAAATCTTATTTTATTTCAAGATATTTGTTAAATTGATTTTCCATTAGAGAAAATTATAATTTTTTTGTTTAAAAAACATTAATTTTCATCTATTCTAGTTAGAAATGATCATTTTAATGTGATAGTATCATTTTTTAACTTTGTTGAACTCAAATTTTTTTATTAAAAAATTTATATAAAACACAACCTCATTTCTCTATTTAGTTAAAGAACACATTTTCATCGGAAAACACTATTTTATATGAATATTCTCAAAAATGTTTTTAATATTTCAAAAATGAATTATTAAATACATATTTTAACTTTATTTAATTTAGAAAAAAATTAATTGTATCTTCTTGTAGCATTCCAAACAATGTACTTTTCTATCATTTTCCCCTTAGAAAAGAAATATTATTTTTTACCTTGTACAACATGTACATATTTACATGTTATAATTTCATTGAAACATTCTTCTCAATTTAAAATGAATTATTTTAAATGAATGTATTTTGAAAAGTTATTTTGAAATTTAAATATTGTAAATATTTTTCAAAATAAAAAGGTTATTTTCGACTATAATGTTTTAAAAGATCCTTTTATATTATTTCCATTTATCAATAACAGAAACCAATTATTTTAATTCACTTGGGATATATTATAATGATACTATATTTACTTTTCCTCTAAATGTTTTATGATTCTTTTTGGAAAAGGATTCTAATAAAATTTACTTCCTTGATTAATTTGTTTGTACCAATCAAATATTCAACTTATTATGATCATTAGACATTTAGATTCCCCTAATTATATATATAATTTAACATGGATATTTTTATTTCATATATTGTATACCACGTTTACATAAAACATTTAATTTCAAGGTTTCTTGATATTTTTTTTTGAAATATTTATAAATACACATTTTTTACTAATTGAGGATATTTTAAAAGAAGCATTGTTCATGAATTAAATTTATTTTTCAACATATGATGAAATTTTTGGAAAGGTGTGACATATGTGGGTCTTGATTATAGATATCCCTTTGATATATCAATATTATTTTGGGAAAAATAAGTTGGCTAACATAAGTTAATGTGTCATTCACTAAGTATGTTGTAAAACATCTTGTGAATGTTCTTTATGGTAAAAGTACCATATACCATAAAAACATTGCATCTAGTAGTTAATAATTACCTTTATATTGATTTAGTATTTATTATCTATAATATTTCTACAAATAAGAAGTATATATATGAATTCAATTCTTAGGTTATTAATTAAATGACATGTTTTTTTATTTTACCACCATGTAATATTGATATTGCCATATATATTTCATTAAATTTTTAATGATTTTGGTTATTCATATTTTCATATTATTTACTCACCTTCTTTGTAGTTTATCAATTACATGTAATTAGTCTTCATTTATTACCTTTTCATATTGACATTTCCTAGGGATTCATTATTGCTTCATCATTACTTTTCTCTTAATTGGAATTTTAGATCACTGTTGTATTATTTTATTTTCACAAGGAATATGATAAGTATATTAAGAATTATATTAATGTTTATTCTATTTTGAAATAAATTCATCCATGAAATAATACCTTAATGTTGTAATTAGTGTATTAATTTTTAATACAGGACTCATGTATGTAACGAGTTTTCCAAGACTATTAAACACATCAGACCTTCATGATTTGATTACATTTAATCGTGTTAATGTAATGTCATTAGACATTAGTTATATTATTTTGGGGTGGGTTCACTACAGTCAATATCATTGGATGTTTAATATTATCCTTGGGAACTCGAATAATGAAAAATAATATTAGTGAAAAAACTCCAAGGTATAATTTGATGATATATATAAAAGAATATACTAATTTTTATTTTAGATAGATATTATGTGCATTTTCTTCATATACATTCATTTATGTATAATATAGGTAGATGTTCTTCTATAACAAATGTACCGTGAAGTAACTACTCTAAAAATGTTAATCGGCTTTGACATGAGTGTAACCTGGTACAAAACAATGGAAAATACTACACACATGGTTTGATAATCCTAGGGGATATGATAAGGATAATTAAAATTTCCTTACAAACTGTTATAATGGAAATGAATAGATAGTTTCAATGAATCACCTATGTAAAACATATGGTGTCTTAGATTGAAAACAGTGTTTCAGGATTTAGACATCATAAAAATGATTATATGGTATTTCCAATATAATAATTTTTTCTCAGACTACGGTTTTGGGTTTTAGGAAACACCCTCTTCAAATGGATAAGAACTATACCACGGAAGGATCAATATGGAGATACATGGATGAGGTGTTTATGTATGGGGGTTATATTGAAAACATTTGTTTAAACACTATTTAGTGAATGAACTTATTTAATTAATCATCATCAGATATATTTTTTAAATAATGTTATAAATATTTTTTTAAAAAGTAATACATGTATACTAGGTTAATACCCATAAAATCTAGAACCATTGTGTGGTTTTAACCCATGAAAGAATGTTGATAATGGATTCATTTCTACCTCTAGTCTATGTGATGTCCCGTTTAATTTTTCATTATTTTTATCAAAACAAATTGTTAAAAAATATTATTGGTGAACCAAGAGTAAAATTTATTAGGTGTAAAGAAAAATTTATTTACAATATTGGATTTTTAATATTGTCAGAAAGAGATATAAAAAATTATTTTAAGGATTTTATGATCCATTAAAATTTTATTTTACCCATTTACAAATCAATGTTAATTCATGGATATTAATTCCATGAAGAAGTGGATGAATTTTAAATTTATTTATGCACACCCAAATGAGGAAATTGTTTTTATATATATATATATGAAATAATTATATTTTATTATATTTTTAGTAGTAAAATAATTAATCCACATTAAGAAAAATTATCTTTGAATAAAATTATGTCTCAATACCTTAATTTTTGTTTAATTGGTGGTCTTCTAAATCACAAAATATTTAAAATTTGAGGCCCTAAAGATTCCATCAATCATTCAAATGATTGTGATTGGTGGCATTAATAACTCTATATAAATATTTATTATTTTCATCCATGTAATAATCTCCATTTTCCCCAAATTTTATCCAATATAGAAAACTAGTTATACGTTAGTCCATGTGAACTTATACTTTCCATTCTATTTTTTTCATAGAATGTTTTACAAAAATATATCATGATGTAGGATTTAGAAAAAAAAATATCAAACAATATATTATGATGATTTAATTTAAATAGTGTGGTTGATATTTATTGACGGCGGGAGAATGTAACACCCTGAAGCACAAATTTTATAATATTGTATTCAATTTTATGTATGACACACAACACAAAGTGTGTCATGGAATATAATATCCTGATACATTATCATAAATTTACTGATTTAAATTAAATTAATTTTGGATATATAAATCAAGGAATAAAATACTCATTAATTATGTGTTTTACACAACAACATGTTTCTGCAATGGCTTGTGTTACATGCAAGAAATTATTTTGCGGAAAAATAATAATTATTAAAATATTATTATCCAATAAAATAAATATTAACATAGCCATTAAATTAGCAGGTATGAATATTATTAACTAAATTATAACAATATAAAAAATATATATCCAATTAATTATTTTTACATTCAGCCATTATATTTCAGTCATAAGATAAGTACAAACCCAATACTATTCCCCGAAACCTATATTTTTATATTGGCATTACAGACATCTTTTAAATAAGAACCTACTTTAAATAAATTTTTTTATCTTTTTATAAATATAATATATTAAAATTACATTAAATTTTTATGTAAGAACAAAAAAATTACATTACAGTGAATGTTTTTTTATTTTTACGAGATATTTCATTTGTGATTTATAGTGTAAAATATTGATTTTTTATTAAAACATTTTTTCAACTGATTTTTTACAGTGATAAATTATATTTTTTAATGTTTTTAATTATAATTAGATAAATTTTAAATATATTAATATAATTCAGTTTAATGTAATGAATTTCACATTGAAATTGGATATAAAAACATCACAAATTTTGAACATTTTCACTTTAAAACCCCGCTTTGTCATCGCATCTAGAGGATTAAAATTAAATTATATTTTGAATCATATGTTATTTAATTTGGAAAAATTGATTTAATATTTAAAATAAAAATAATATATAAATAAAAGTAATTTCAATTTTTATTGAAAAAAACAATTATTGAATGTAATTATAATTAATTATAGCAATTAAGGTTGAATTAAACATAAAAACGAGTAAAACAAAAACTTAAGGGCCATAATGAGTTAGAAAATTATAAAATAGAAATTTTATGTCCCAATTTTTACACTATAATTCCTTGTATCTTAATTTTAGAATTATTGGAGCCACATTAAATAGGAAAAAAATATGGTTTCAATACCCATTTCAAAACATTAGCAGAATACCACCCATCTTCAACTATAAAATAACACTCACCACTCCAAATTATTGATACATCACAATCCATTTGGATCATCAAAAATTTTCTCATATAATCACCAAGAATATATCCCCTCATCCTAGTATATTTAATTATGGAATAAAGAAAATTGATGATGTATTCTTCTTTAAACTAAAAATGAGGTACCCAAATTTGAATTCACGTTCTTCAATAATCACATAGGTTTTATTTGTTTATCCATCCATTAATTTATAATTATTTAATGGTTATATAGTAGCATAAATATCATAAATATACTATGATGTTATTATGTTTATGGTTATATGTAAACCTAAAAATATCTCTTTCGAAGGGGTAACAAAGTAACCGTTCATGTAAAAAAACTACTAACTCGTGAAATAATAATTGATTGTTTTTCCTTTAAAACTTATGTTTGTTTGGAATTGTAGTGTAAATATGGGTTATATCTCATATATATACATAATATATAATATTTATTTGTTCTTATTAAACTTTAACATAAAAAATTCCTCTATTCGTTTCATTTTGAGAGAATATAATAACATCGTTTGTGGACGTGTGGACTACAACCTACTCAAATAGATAGGATTCGTTCACCCTATACATGGAACATATAACAGATGGGTTATATAAATCTATGTGAAATATATTAAACAAAAATGATAATATAATTACTATAAACATATACATATATGTCATTTAATTTTAATTATTTAAATACGATAAAGAAATAAAAGTAGATTCCATGCGTATATATAACCTTATTCTCTTTGAATGGTGCATTTTATTTCCTATATCAACTTTTTTATATTACAAATAAATATATACTAAATTTATATTATATTTTAATAATGGATTATTTTTCTAATATTATGAAATAATTATCTACATAATAGGAGAATCAAATAACAATTCAAATCACATCTTAGAATCTAGGCTTTTAACAGCCTAAATAGTGAAAATAATAAATGACTTATAACAAACTAGTACTAAGATATTATAAAAAGATCATATATGATATAATAAATATTAATAGGACTTTTTATAAGTTATTACATTATTATGAATATTATAAATGATTTTAATAGACATTCATTCAAAAAGAAATTCCAGTTAAGGTTTTTTTGTCCCACTTTTTTTACTTACGTGGGATAAATGTTGTATTCAAAAATTACTTATTTTTTGTGGTGTATGCAATGAAATATTTAATTTATTATTTCCATAATTATTCAATGATCTTGTTTTTTTATGTTTCAATTGTAATAATTTCCTCTAAAATGATTTACACTTAGTGTTACTAAGTAGAAAAAAATCATAACACAATTCATTTTCATTCATTTAAATTATTTGTCTTCATTATGGTCAATATTATATGATTATGTGTATAATTATTTTCACAATATATTGATTTATTTCCAATTCTCATATTTTTATATACAATTTATACACATAATTAATTCATTTGTTGATTCTCACTTCAATGTTATAGTATATTCAAGTGTTTACTTCCATATATCATTTTATTTGGAATTTTATGCACTTGAATATCCATTAGATAAAATTATTTGATAATTATTTAATCAACCATTTTATTTTATTTCATATGGTTATTCAAAAACTTTTTAATATAATAGTACAATGTTTTTACTCTTTGGTACTCAAAATGTTTTAGAAATTGTTTTTATAAAAACCTGACATTATTTCTCAATTTAGTCATAGAACAAGTTTTATTCTAAAAATCATGTTATCTAAAATAGTTTTAAAAATAGTTTTTAACCATTCCATAATTATTTATTAAATAAAAATTTACTCCTTTTCTGTTTTACAATTTTTTATAAGAGAATCTTATAATCTCTTTCTGAACAAGGAACTTTTCAATCCCTTTCACATTGCATAAGTAATGTTCTTTTTACCTTGTAAAACATATATAAATTTACCCAAAGCCATTACTTTGATGCTTACTTTTCATGATTAAAAGGTTAATTTTTAGTTATTTTTTAAATTTATTTTTAAATAATAGTATCATAAATTTTTATCAAAATAAATAATATATTTTCCTCAAGAATTATATTCAAATATATTTTTATAGTTTTTTCAATTCTGTAATTTCATATTCCCTTTATTATCCACAACATGGGATACATTTTAGAAATATCAACCATATTATTCCTCTAGATAGTTGTGATTTATTTACCCAATGATAATATTGACATTCACATCCTTGATTACTTCATTAGTCCCCTTCATATATAAAATATTCTCCAATCATTAGGCATTCTATTTCCCATAATAATCTATAACATTTATCACGTATAAGATTTTTGGAATAAACATATACCATTTTTTCCCTTAAATTTTTACTTCAAGTGTAATCTGATATATGGGGAAATAGTGATAAATCTGTATATTTTACACAATGTGGAAATTTGATAAGGCACATTGTTCATGAATTAATTATATTATTGGATATATGAGCAATGGTTTAGACATGTAAAACATTATTAGGGCCAGATTATAGGTAGCCCTATGATTCATTGATCATATTATGGGATGAATTTTTTGTATAACCTACGCTAATTGTTTATTCACCCACTTTTTCATAAATTAATTTCTCAATTTTATTTATAATGAGATTACTATTTACCTATGAAACTTGTCGTCTAATAATTCCATATAACCTTCATTTCGATTTAGTATTTATTACCCATGACATTTTCAATATAATCAATTATATGGATGTAATTCATTATTAGTATAATGACTAAAGATCATGTGCTTTCATTTTCTTACCATTCCAAATTTATTATTCATTATCCATTTATTTAAATGTAATCTATTTTCATTTATTTACCTTGAATATTATATATGAATATCCTTCTCAATTTATTATTTCCATGTCAATTTTCTTCATTGTTACCTTTTCATATTGACTATTATAATTGATTCATTATTTATTCTACTATACACGACCATTACACATCATTTGAGATCACCATTATTTATTGTCCATTTTTCAAGGATTCCTATAAGTGTACTGATTTAATAAATTTATCCTTGAAAGATAAAAGATATATTGTATTTATAGTTTTAATTTGTAAATAAAGAATTTTGTATATATCTATTTTACCAATATTAATAAACACTATAGTCCTTTGGGATTTTCTTTCTTGTAATCATGCCAATGTAATGGTAGTATTGGCCAAATCCCTGTTTCCGGGGTCATTTCGCTACATGTGACCACCCAAATGAATGTTTTCAGTCTTTAGTAATCCCATCACACAAATTTGTATAGTATGAACAATTTGTAAATTGATATTGTGGAATGATTTTCATTTCTATTAAGAAGACCCTTTATACTATGCTCACAAATGTATTTTATGGAATAAATTAAACTAGTGGAATAATATATTGGGATAATGGTTGCTGATCCTTGAAGGAATTTTAAGCATGAAAGGATCTTGAGATAATTTGGAATTATATAAATTCTCCATTGATTGATCTTTGAGAGCATATAATTGGGAGAAAGGATCCCAAGATTTAAATATTAGCATTCAAAAAGACGTGTAGATCCATTTATGGTATATAAAAAGTATCATAAAAAATTTGGAATGATTGGTTATATTGATCCTAGATTATAACATCTTTGTATATTTTTACAATATTAAATTCCTAATCATATGATATGTTCTGATACCACTAGGTACCTACTAGGCACCGCAAAATTAATAGTGCCAAACACAAAGTTGATAAAAACTAGAAAAACAACAATGTATAGTTGTCACTATCAAAAATATTACATATAGCCTCTAGATATAAGTGATGTTTTTTTAGTTGAGCCACCTATTTCCTTGTACTCCTTCATCAAGTAGATTTTTTTATATAAATGGATAGACATTCCACCACTATTCCATCTGGTAAATAGTATGCCAGACTTGGTAGCTGGTTCAATGTGAACATGATCATCTTCAATAGTATATTTCTCAAATCCACTCTGTTTCCTTCAATATTCCAACTATTTTGATTACGAGGCACATAATGTTGTAAAGATATATGTGTAAGACTTTATCAAGTATTTAATGTATCATTTCAATGCATCAAATTCAACTCATTTAATTTAATAATCAATGATAAAAATAATTTCTATGAAATTATTCGATAAATATGCGAGTGTTAGTGATCATTAAAAACCAAAATTGAGAGAGTGGCATACCATGATAAATATGAAACATTATCAAAAAAATAATTACCATAAAATAATAATGACAATAATGTTGAAAATAATCTTTAAATTTATCATAAGAATATACATAGAGTCTTGTCAATAATAAAATCATGATTATATAAACTTAGACAATGAAGTCAAAAATCATAGCTTTCTATGTTCTTTATAACAATTTAGTGTAAAATCAGACCATATCTAAGATATTATGTAAATAGATTTTCATGTTTTACTAATGTCATAAGAAAAATAAGTTCCCACTTATTACATATATAACCCCTTATGTGCAGTCGTGATGATCTAGGTACTGAATTAATTATAACAATATTAATAAAATTTTCCTACTTCTTTTAACCTATAGAAAAATTAATTATGACGTAATTGTTATGTCATAAATCTTATTTCAAAAAATTAGTTATTTTTAAATTATTTATATAATACACAAGGAGAAAAGTATTTTAGAATGTTTTATTTGAAAAGGAAACACTAATATTTTTTTGGAAAAGACTCACATATTAATAATTCAATGTTTAATTAGAAAAAAAAAATTAAATTCTTAACATTAGTCCTTAACATTTTAATTATATTAAAATTTATAATTCCTAAATAATTATTATTATAAATTCAATACTATAGGTAATAAAATATTAATATTATAAATAATGTTTTATATTATTTATAAAATAATCGGTCTAGTATATATAAATATTAAGGTTTGTTTGGGAAAAGAAACCGATTATAAATACATACTATTTATAAAAACAATAATTTATTTTCACATATCTGACCCTATTGTAACCTTACCACATAGAATAATCATAACCATAGCTAGGTATAGATTATTGAATTATTACTCATTCATGTTTCTGTGAAATGATGTGATCATAACAAGGAATGGACAAATTATTTATACTATATGCTTAATGTTGAAACCATGTTTTATAAAATAATCCAATATATCATTATTAATTAGGCTATATAATCTCTTAATCTTGTTTGGTATGTATAACATGTCAAACATGAACAATAATACATTTGAAAATTATAAATACATATATAAGAGTATATAAATATATGATTACCAATACATAACCTTATTTATAAAAATTAAAATTTTATTTATTCATGTTATAAATGAAAATAAAAAAAACTATTACTACCATAATTTTTCATAACAAATTTTTTTAGAAAAATATGATAAATATATTCACAAAATATATTACTATAAACCCCTCTTTCAAATTCATTAAATTTTTATATCAATATACCTTCAAAAACATTATTTTATAATTTTGAAAATATTTTGTAACTATTTATTATAAAAAAATTAAAATATTTGGTGGAAATGTCATAATTATATTAAAAAAGAATTCAATGAAAAAATTTCTATGATTCCCCCGAAATGTACTCAACAATGTGGTTCCAAAATACATTATTTGACATTGTTTTTTAATACCAACTGAGATGAATCAATCATAACTCAAGAATATATTATATCATTTCAATAATTCAAAAATTATTTCTCAAAAAATAACACAATTCCATAAACCAATTTTTTATTTTCATGGGATATTATATACATAAAAACACATTTTAAAACATATTAAAAATTTCTTCATAGTCAAACCACACTATAACCCTTTCTATAATTGTCATATATTACACTCTTGTTCATATCATGGGGAATATAATTATAAGAAATGGGTGAGATCAGATAATAGGTAAGGGTAATCCAAATACAATATAATCGATGAAAAAAAGAGATAATTGGATGAGAATATGAGTTAAATAATATAATTAATGTGCATTAACACAAAAATAATGAATAATACCAAAAACATAGATAAAAAATATTGAATCATAGAATAATGATTTTGGTAGAAAATTGGATAAGTAATAAGATTATAAAAACCTGAGACTATAATATTTAATCATAACACATGAATATGAATAAAGAGAATATAGAAGCATAGTAATTCAAAACAATGGGAAAATAGTTATTCATAATGATTTCAACAAAAAAACATGTAAATGTATCTACATTAAACCATATCCAAAAAAATTAACATAGAGACCCACAATCAAGTCCATGTACAAAGATATGAATATAGATTCACACATTCATGTATATGAATAGTTGTTTTAATTGAGATACCTATATTTATGTTCTTTCTTAGACTTTTGAACATAGATAATGGCAATGATGCCTATATAAAAACATGGGAATATAACTACTTGAAATATTGTCCATTAGGAGGATAATATTCTTAGGATATATAAAACAATACCCATTACTTTAGAGTGGTATAATGGACCCACTAATTCAATAATACAAAACTATATATCTGTGTTCCAAAGGAATGAGAAAAATTCATAATATTATCATATCATAAATAACTTATGTGGAATAAATAGGTTTAATTTAAACATCCATGATAATTTATCATTAATAATACATGGGAAAATATTTTAGGGTATCATTACACAATATCCCCATTTATGTATAATAATAATTAATGTATGTTGATATTGTTCAAAATATTTTCTATAAGGGAAATAATATTATTTGGAAAAATAATGAGAAATATCATTTAATTTTGATAACTACTATTTTAAAATAAAATAGTATTTATAATAATGGGTATATAATTTTTTTTGAAATACATGAAATTTTAGAATGTTTCTTTTTTTAAATAAAACTAATGTAAAAGTAATGATAAATTTTTAATTAGAATGCATTAAAAATGATGATTTTTTCACAATTCTGTGAATTTTTTCATGTCAATAAAAATAAATTATGTGGAATTTTTTTAACTATTGCATTTCAAAAAATAAGGAAACTAGTAGTTAATTGAATGTGAAATTATTGAATTATATAACTATAAATAAATACGGCCAAAATGTATTTTGAAGAATATATACATTATTGATAGTTATTCATGAATGAAAAGAAGATATAAGACTTTCCCCATTTTAGAGCACTATTTTTATTGAATTGAGATTCTAAAAATATAAATTTTTTTATTATTCCACTTTAAGGTAATAGTGGGAAACCAGGTTCACAATTCAAGCGTACCACTACATGCTGAATGAGCTTAAAATTTTATTAAACACTATACTAATATGATTATAATTGGAAACAGTAATATGTATTTTAAATTTATTTTAATAACAATAGAAGAATAAAATATATGTTCTTTATAAATAAAATATATATAAATTAATGTGATATTGATAAATAAACCCTTCCCATTACTCTTTATTTTTACAAAAGTGTGTTATCCCCTATATAATAAATATAACCGTATTAATAACTTATTTTAAAACCATATTCATATTTAATGCCTTTTATTGTCATTAATTATAATCATTAATTATATATATAATAGTAAGTTATTTCTTATATTCATTAATTGATGATAATAGTTTTTATTATTTCATTAATGTTTCGTAATGGTGTTGTCGATACTTATTATTTGATTAAGGTTTCACCCATTAATTATTATTCTAGAGAGAGGAATCATTGAGGTTAATTTTTTTGGATGTCCCAAGTTCCTTTGGTGGAAGTTTCAGGTATTGTTCATGAAAAAAAAATTCACAAAAATTATGTTTTATGTAATTTCCTGATAATAACAAGTTACTTTATAATGACCATAGATCATTTTTTTGTTACAATTGAACAGTCATATTAATATCATAACATTCACATTAATATCATATGATACTAATATTTATTTATTTATAGTCATTAATTTAAGAAAAAATAGAGAATTTATAGTATCATTTATGTAGGTGGTTAAGTCGACAAAAACAAGAACATGATACATGTAACACCCGAAGATTCCATGGTACGCTTCTCTTTGAATAATACAATAGTGTGTGTTGTAAACATATTCAATTTCTAACACACCACAACCAATCAAACTAGACATTATGAATATTAATACCCACTTTTTGTAATTTTTTAAATTTTATATTTCAAAATGGACACCATTTTTGGATTCGAAATATCAGAATTTTCCTAGGGTGAATTTTTAGTATTTTTATGAACACATTAAATTTTTGATGTATTGTAATAAACATTGAGTTATTAGTTAAAAGTGAATTTTTATTTAAAGAATTATTTATTTTATTTAAATTTATTTTAGGTCAAAATAGATACATAATACCTATATATGTTCCATGTAATTCATTTGAGACATTTTATAATAATTTTAGATATAAAAAACTTTTATTGACCTTTTTACCACATTTTACCCACCTCCTAGGAGATTTTTCAAATTTTCATAAAACATAATTTTAACTCTTCTGTGAGTGGAATTTCAAAAATAAGAGAGACACGGTTGATATCAGTATGTATAATATGGTTCAATGATATGAATATAATTTTTGGTGAATATTAAATTTGTACTTTTATTTACCATGATTAAAAGTAAATAGGGCAATTAATGGTAAAAATGATATTATTTTTACTCTAAAACATGTCATAATTCTACTTATTAAGTATTATTTAACCAAAAACAACCTTATGAAAAAAATATTATCATTTAGGTCCACATGGATTCGATTTTGACATTTATTATTATTTAATTCAAAGAAGAGTTAAAAGAGTTAAAATAATTGTTTAATATCTAGAACATTTTTAATATAGGGTTATACAAAAGATAAATTCGATTATAAATATTCATTAGAAATAAAAATATATTTCATACATAATGGTATTTTATCTATAATTTTTAGACATTAAATAGTGTAATTTATTTTTGAGACAATTTTGATGCAGTAATTACATAATTAATCAAATAATAAAATAATTGATATTATAAATATCCAAATAAATGTAATTTTAGAATTATTATGAATTCCAATAATTTTATAGGCTAGTAGGAGAAGTTAGTATTTCTTAAATTAATTTGTTTTGAACTAATAATGATGTTATGACATTTAAAAAACCAATTATTAAATAGTGTCAAAATTTAGATAAAGGAGTTTTTAAAACAAATATTATATTATAAATTAAGATAATATTGAAAAAAATCTATGGTGCGGAAAAAGGAAATATATAATGATAGGTGTATCATTAATGAACCACTTGGGGTTCACTTGTATTTATATAGTAAGTTTATTAACCATATAATATAAAAATACAAAGAGACATGGTAAATGTCAAACTATTCAACTAAGTATTAAATATAAATGATAAGTTTAATATAGTGACACAAACCTATCTAACATCTATTTGTTGAAATTATTTCGACCCATCCCCACCTTATCATCGGTATAAGTAACTTTTTATCCATTATAAACTGAAAACTAATTTAATATAAAATAATATTTTACATTTTTTCTAAGGTGCCCCTTACCCCTCTTATAAAAGAGAACTCCCCCTTCTCTCAAATTCATACCTTCAAAACCTTTTGGTTTGACTAAACCCTACCCAAATATCCTATAATCTTTCCTCAATTCATCATAAAGGCCTTACATTAGTCAGAAAACCAACATAATGATCCCTTTTGATCAAATGAAAAGGAAGAACCCGAAGAAGAGGTATTAATTTCACCTACCTCTTTCAAGTTCCTTCATTTTTCAACTTCTTATTTCTTTGTTATTTCCATTATAAAATAATAATTCCAGGATCTCCTATAAACTAGGATTTTATTATAAATATGGTACAACCATATACATTATTTTATCCATCCTTTGAATGACATGTCACTATACGTGCATACGTACGGCTTATCGTCTCCACGCCGTGGTGTAAATTGTTATTCAACACTATGTTATTTGGACGGATATAATGATGAGTAATATATAAATAAATAATGAAAATAACATGATAATTTATCTGTAAAATTAATATACCATCCAATTCCACACCTTTAAAGAAATGATATTGTCACTTGTGCGTATGTATGGATTTCCGTCTCCACGACGCGATTAGATTCATTTCCACATTCACCATTCATCGACGATTATAAAAATATATATTACTCATATGTTTGTGATATTTGAAATAATAATTCTACTGGAGATATATATATATATATGTACTTACATATATTTTATTCATTTAGTTTCATTCAATACATTATGAAAACAGAAACAGTGTTTATGCGCACGTACGGACTACCGTCTCTATAAACGGTGTTTTCCATTTCATATATATATCTATTATATTTATTTATATTCTAAATATATATGATATATAAATAATTTTTTATATTCTGGAAGTATTTAAATAAATATTTAAGTGATAAAATCAAGAGTAACAAGTTAAAACATGTACGATAAAGAAACTGATTATTACCCGAAATGTTAATTTAACATGGAAATTATTATTAAATGGGTAGTATAAAGTCATAAATGAATAATTTATGATATCAAAAATATTAATATGTTTCTGGTATAATTTAATAACATACCACTGTCTTCATAAAGGATGTTAAACGTCCCTTCAACTAATGGAAAGTGCAAGGTAAGGGGTTTTAATCTCACTCCTTATTCCCGTGAGATTCAATCCATATTGCCACTATTACCATTTGTGTGGTGTATGTACTTCCCATAATTGCATTCTTTGTGTAATACACTTTAATTTATGTGTATTTACATATTCATTGTATGATACCTCTTTTATGGGGTGTAGGTTTCGTAAGTTACCAAATTTTTAAGGGTTTATTTCACAATCTCTTCATTATTTAATGTTGTTTATACGTAATTATCTACTAGGACCTCTTTATCATCCACATCGATGTTTCCTAAAAATTTATTTCAAATCATTCTTACTATTTTATAGACTATGGTTTAATAACATGTATAACCTTGTTTACATTTAATAAGATGTTTATAAAAGAATATTTCCGTCATTTTCCAAACAAGGTCCTTTTTAACCTTTTTTGAGCAAATTAAGGTAAGAATATATTTTTTTAACTTATATGGAGGGTGTGGCTATATTCCACCGTGATAAATTCGTCAAAGAATCACATACAATATTATTATATTATTTTCAAATTAAAAGTTTTTTTATAATTATGTTACTTTTAAATGATTTCAAAAAAACATATATTTGTCTCAAATAGTTTTGATTTCATCTATGTCAACATCCTTCGATGGATTTTAAGCATATTTGAAGTTGATTTATTATGATAAAAAAACTTCCATATTGTATTGAAGGATTTGTTATTTTTTTGACTGTGGATGTGTTATTTTTATACCAATCACTCTTTTTGTGGAAATTATTGACATTTCATATGCTAGTTTTAATACGAATGTGTATGTTATATTTAAAACTATTCATATGAGGAATGCATTGGACTTAATAAGTGATTGGTGGAGCCCACTATATCTCTTTGATCCATCTGTAGGTATCATGTGAAAAAATATTGTCAAGGAAAAAAGCCTTGACAAAATCCTATTTGTAGTCTTGGCACAAGACATTGAATTTGTGGTTATGATTGTAGGGAATTATGAATTCCATCATTATGAAAGTGGTTAGTGATATCGCATTTGATTATTCTACTATAAGAATATTCATGTGAATAAGTAAATGTAATTTTTTCATTTTATTTTTTCCGTATTATACTGAAGTTCAAGTTTAAAAGGATTTTATTTTACTTAAACATTGCCTTAAATGTTTATGCTTTTTTATGAATGTTTCTGCTGTATTGTTATCCTTAATGAGCATCTGAAATCACCCCTTTCTAGGTTTTATTTTTCCCAGGATTCCAAGAAGTGTATTGTAATTGATACTCAGGGTTAAGCCAAGGGAATAATGTTGTTCATAAAGGATTATTTATGTTTTTTTGTGTTTTTTAGTGTAATGTAACGTTCATGTATGTAATCTATTTTCCAAGACTGCTAAACCAATCGGTCTTTCGGTACATGATTCCATGTAATCATGCCAGTGTATTAAAATGATGCACCGACTCTGGGTAACTGGTATTGTGGCATTACAGTTGGTATCAGAGGAAGTTTAGCAATAACCTTGGAATTTAGATTTAGAAAAACTCTGATTAGATCACATAGACCTAAGATAGATTTTGAGGGTTAGTATAGATGAAATTCCATGAATTTTGATAATGTATACATTTTGTGAGTTTTCCAAGAAAATAAATCCATGTCTATATGTGATCTGGTAGAGGTGGATCTGTCATAGATGTAAATAGGGTTAAAACCCGAAAACATCGTTTTTAGTTAGACTCAAACGAGAACTAATGCATGACTTCGGGCCTTGCTGCACTCTTGGTTACGACACTCCCAGGGGATATGCTTAGGATAATTTTCATTTTATTTACTAATCATAATGAAGGGTTTATGATTATATACTTCATGAATGAAAAAATATTTATGATTATGCATTATATCCATAAGCCGTTAAATTTATGTTATGAATTTTGTCTGTTTGGAATTATTCATTATAATTCATAAACTGACCTAGTTTATGCCATCGTATGGAAATGACTCCCAGTAGAAGGAATGTGAACTCCAGCAATATGTATGATCCAAAGAGTAAGAAGGATCATATCTATCACAATATTAAGCCATCATTTAGAAGGGAAATAGTCTCCCATGTATTCTCAACATATCAAGAAATAGTATCATTTTTTAATAAGATAAGTAAAGAATTTTCTAAGTCTTATGGATTTGAAGGTAAGGAAGAGAATAAAAGGATGGAAGAGATAAAGATGGATAAAGGGAAGAGGGAAAAAAGAATTTTTACATATGTGATGCCTGTTCGAAGAAACACCCTGGAAATTTCTTGAAGGTAATGGGAGTTTGTTATAAGTGTTGAGAAAAATGACACCATGTACGTGACTACAAGGGTATGAAAAAGGTTACAAATGTACAATGCTTCATCTGCAAGAAGCTGGGACACTACGCGAACCTATGTCCAAATCATCAGAGTATGCCCCAAATGATGTAATTGGATAATAATCACGTTATGATACTACTACAGATGAGGAGGAATGATTATAGTTCTTATATTTTTATTATATAATTATGTAATTTGAGTTTTGTATCAACAATGTACTGGTTATAATAATTATAGAGTATATAAGGATTGTATTGTAGTACTATTTCATTAAGGACATGAGATTGTGTGGAACTAAGAAAAGTAACTAAATATTAGGTTAAATTTTTATAAAATATATGGCTGAGATAAAGATAACCCATAATATGGTTTTGATACCTAGGTTGTGATTTTGGAATAATACATGATTGATTTGGATAAATTATATTGGATATTCTTGACTACCTAGAAACTGATTAATGATTTCTATATTCCATCATTGTTGGAGTTTACAAAATTTTTATATAGAAGTATATACCATATTCTATAAGGAATAAGGGATCATGAATGTAATAAATAAGGTTTTATGGTAATTTAGGATGTTCTAGTGTTTTAAATGAATACAAGATGAAGGTGTTCACATGTTATTAAGCAGAAAAAAGTTCTTTATTATGTGCACCTTCCTTATAAATTTTGGACTATGAGTTTTGAAAGAAGTATTTTGGATAAATCTATTTTGAGATTATTTTTTGATTTCCATAAAAGGACTACCCGGAGGTCAAACGACAACTCGTCACGTCCGATAAGGCCGCGAGACCTGAACCCACAATTGAAGGGTGACAAGGGTGTATCACCCACCACTGGCCCACGTGATGTCCTGTATTGAATAATGTATTCTATTTTTAAAAAAAATCATGTAGATGAATTATAAATTCATTTTTCTGAACCCTAAACGAATAGGATAAATAGAATATTATTTTTATGTTATATTATCAGTTAGAGTGAATGATGAGTTTGTAGGAGAAATTAGTTAAAGGATGGGACTCTACTTATCAAGTATATATTTTTCTTCTTCTCTTATTCTATGATGAAATTAATTATTATAATTTAGTGAAGGGATCTTAAAAGCAGAAATTGGTTATCCTAATACCATATGTTTTGTTGAACCAATGGTATTTTAAATCATAATAGATTTATGAATTTAAGGCCCACAATTTTACACTTGTTTGTGATTGATGACCTAAATCACTACCTATAAATATTTAAATTTTTCCTCTAATTATATGTCTCTAATTTCCACCAATGTTCTCCTAATCAAGATCATAATTTGGTGGTGACCCTTTCATATCCCTTTTCCTCTTATTAAGACTAAATTTTATTAACCTAATTTCTGATGTGGGTTTTCCAAAAGGTATTTTCTATTTTGAACCTTTTATTTTTGAAAAATAATTTCAAATTGCTGGGATGAAATTTATTGAAGGAGGTTAGAATGTAACACCCCAAGCTTCCACAGTATGCTTCTCTTTGAATAATACAGTAGCATTTGTTGTACGCACCTTTGAGTTCTAACACACCACAACCTATCAAACTAGCCGTTATGAATATTAATACACACTTTTTAAAATTTTATAAATTTTATATTTAAAAATGGTCTCTATTTTTGGATTTTGAATATCAAAATTAGCCTAGGAAGAATTTTTGGTATTTTTCTAAAAGCTTTCAATTTTTGATGAATAATGACAAACACTGAGTTATTAGTTAAAACCAACTTTTTATTTAAATAATTATTTATTTTATTTAAATTTATTTTTGTTCAAAATAGATACTTAATACCTATATAATTTCAATGTAATTAATTGGAGTAATTTTATAATAAGTTTCGATATATAAAAATATTATTAAAATTTTTACCGTATTTTACCCACCTCCTTGGAGATTTTGAAAATTTGCATAAAACATAATTTTACCCTTTTTGTGAGTGTAATTTCAATAATCCACGAGTCACGGTTGATATCAGTGAGTGAAATTTGGTTCAATGAGATGAAAATAATTTTTGGTGAATAGTAGCTTTTAATTTTTATTTTGCTCGGTTAATAGTAAATAGGGTAATTAAAGATAAAAATGATATTATTTTTACCCTAACACATGTCCTAATTCTATTGGCTAAGTATAATTTGACCAAAAACATCCTTATGAATAAAATATTATCATTTATGTCCACTTGGATTAGATTAGGACATTTATTATTATTTAATTCAGAAAAGAGTTAAAATCAAAGTTTATTAACTAAAACATTTTTAATATAGGGTTATACAAAAGATAAATTATATTATAAACATTAAATAGAAATATAAAAAAATTTCCTATATAATGTTTTTTTATTTATAATTTTTTGACATTAAATAATGAAATTTATTTATGGGACAATGGTGGTGCAGTAATTACCTAATTAATGAAATATAAAAATAACTGATATTATAAATATTCAAATAAATGTAATTTTGCCCTTTTTATGAATTCGTATAATTTTATAGGTCAATATGACATGTTATTATATCATAAATTAATTTGGTTCGAATTAATAAAGTTGTTAATACTTTATCAAAAATAAATTATTAAATACTATCAAAATAGACAAAAAGGAGTTTTTTAAACAAATATTATATTATAAATTAATATAGTATCCCTAAAAATATATGGTACATCCAAAGTACTTATATAATGATATATGTATCATTAATGAACTACTTGGGGTTCTTTTGGATCTATATAGTATGTTTATTAACCATATAATATAAAAATAGAAAGAGACATGGTAAATATCAAACGATTTAACTAAGAGTTAAATATAAATGATAAGGTAAAAATAGTCACCGAAACCTGTCTAAAATCTATTGGATGAAATTATTTCGTCCCATACCCAACTTAGACTCGAAATAATTCACTTTTTAGCCATTAAAAACCGAATATGATTTTATTATAAAATAATATTTTATGTTTTTTCTAAGGTGCCACTCACCCCTCTCATAAAAGGGCACCCCCCCCTTCTCTCAAATTCATACCTTGAAGGCCTTTTGGATCTGCCAAACCTTTACCAAATATCCTATAAACTTCTCACACTTCATCTTAATGGCCTTCATTTAGTCATAAATCCAACTTAAAGGGCACTTTTGATCGAATCAAAAGGATGAACCTGAAGAAGAGGCAATAATTTCACCACCCTCTTTCATGTTCCTTTCTTCTTCCACTTTTTCTTTCATTGTTATTTACATTATAAAATAATAAATCTAGTATCTTATATATACTATGATGTTTTTATAAATATTTTACAATCAAATTCATTATTCTATCCATTATTTTAATGACATGTCACCATACATGCATATGTTCGACTTACCATCTCCACGTCGTGGTGTAATTTGTTATTCAATACTATGTTATTTGGATGGATATAATGATGAGAAATATTTATATAAATAATGAAAATAAAATGATAATGTCTTTGTAAAATTAATATACCATCCAAATCCACACCTTCAAGGAAATGGTATTGTCTCTCGTGCGAACGTATGGATTACCGTCTCTACAACGTGATTAGATTCATTTCCACATTTACCATTCATCGACGATTATAAAAATATAAAATACTATCATGTTTTTAATATATGACATAATAATTCTATTGGAGATATATATATATATATATATACTTACATATATTTTATTCACTTAGTTCCGTTCAATACGTTATGAAAACGAAAACAACGTTTATGCGTACATATAGACTACCATATCCATAAATGGTGTTTTCAATTTCCTATTTATACATCAATTATACATAATTATATTCTAAATATATATGATATATAAATAATATTATATTTCTAGGAGTATTTAAATAATTATCTAAGTGATATAATTAAGAGTAACATGTTAAAACATGTACGATGAAAAAACTGATTATTATCTGAAATGTTAATTTAACATGGAAATTATTATTAAATGAGTAGTATACCATCATAAATGAATAATGTATGATATAATAAATATGAATATTCTTCTGCTATAATTTAATAACATAAAACAGTCTTCATACAGGAGGTTAAACATACCCCTGACTGAAGGAAACTACAAGGTAAGGGGGTTTCATCTCACTCCATATTCCTGTGAGATTCGTACCATATTGCCACTATTAAATTTTGTATGATGTATGTGCTTCCCATAATTGTATTCTTTGTGTAATACACTTTAATTTATGTGAATTTAAATATTCATTGTATGATACCTCTTTCGTGGGGTGTATGTGTCGTAAGTTACCAAATTGGTAATGGTTTATTTCACAATCACTTCATTATCCGAGGTTGTTTATACATAATTATCTACTCGGACCTCTTTATCATCCACATCCATGTTTCATAGAAATGTATTTCAAATCATTATTAATATTTTATGGAACATGTTTAAAAGTCATTTATACCCTTGTTGACTTTTTATAAGATGTTTATAAAGGAATCGTTCCGTCATTTTCCAAACAAGGTCCTTTTTAACCTTTTCGACAATATTAATGTAAGAATGTCTTATTTTTTACTTATAAAGAGGGTGCGGCTATTTTATGCCCTTATAAAAACATCATAGCTTCCCTTACAAGCTTATAATAATATTTTAAAATTGGTTTTTTTATAATTATATTACTTTTAAATGATTTCTAAAATTTTTAACTTGTCTCCAATAGTTTTGATTTCATCTATGTCAACATCATTTGATGGATTTTAAGCTTATTTGAAATTGATTTATTATGATACAAAACATCCATATTGTATTGAAGGTTTTGTTATATTTTTGACAGTGGATGCGTTTTTTATACCATTCATCGTTTATGTAGAAAATATTGAGATTTCATTTGTTAGTTTTAATAAGAATGTTTATGTTATGTTTAAATCTATTCATATGTGGAATGCATAAGAATTAATAAGTGATAGGTGGAGCCCACTATAGATCCTTGATGCATTGGTAGGTATCATGAGACAAACTAGTGTCTTGGCACCAGGATTGAAAAAATATTATTTGTATTCTTGGCACAAGGCCTCAACTATGGGGTTATGATAGTCTGGCATTATGCGTTATATCATTATGAAAGTGGTTGGTGATATCACATGTGATTATTTAACTAGTAGAATATTTTTTTGAATAAGTAAATGGCATTATTTCATTTTATTTTTTCCATATTATGATGAATATCGAGTTGAAAAGGCTATTGTTATAATTATACATTGCCTTAAATGTTTATGCTTATTTATGAATGTTTCTGCAGTATTTTTATACTTACTAAGCATCTGAGCTCACCCCTTTCTAAGTTATATTTTCCCCAGGATTCCAAGAAGTGTATTGTGATTGATATGCAGGGTTAATACAAGGGAATAATGGTTCTCATAAAGTATTATTTATGTTGTTTTATATGTTATTAAGTGTAATGTAACATTCATGTATGTAATCTATTTTCCAAGACTGCTAAACCAATCAGTCCTTCAGGACTTGATTCCTTGTAATCATGACAATGTATTAAATTAATGCACCAACTCTGGGTAACTAGGGTCGGGGCGTTACATTACAGTAGTTAATGAGTATGATAATATAGGTAAATAATAGTAATATAATTTTATCATATTCATAATTATATTAATAAAACATAATTATAGTGTAGATGATATTTTTAAAGAGTTTATTTGAGAATTTTATTGAGAAATATTGTTAAGGACTACGTAAATTGATGCATTCTCACCTTCATGATATAGGTTTCTTCAAAAAAAATGTTTTATAATTCTTTATTGTGACCAGAGAATAATATAATAATAATATGGTTTTAGGAAATGTAAACTGGGTAAGTATTTAATTGATTTTGGGAGGAAATTAGTTCATTTGGAGAATTAGATTTTTGGTCCTTTTATATGTGAGTTTTGAGTAAAATTTTCTTAAATATTATTTCCTTGAAATATAAGGATATCGTTTTAAAATAAAGTGGTACATGTTTCATACATCACTAGCAGAGAACCTTGACAGATGAAATCCTTGTTAGATGAAGTGGATATTAGAGATGTCCAGTTTTTATTATGTAGTTAAGAAACTATTATGAGAGAGTCCTCATATAATTTAGAGTTTGTGTTTTTATTTTACATAATTTCTATATAACTCTAATGTTTTTATATTATTTATTTTTTTATTTTTCATTATTATTACTATTATATTTGGTTTCTTGAATAATTTATATTGTTGTTTTTTTGTTTATTTATTCATTTATCTAGTTGTAGTTTTTTTATGTTTAAAATAGGGTTAATCATTCACCATTGTAACTATTTTATTAAGCACCTGGAATTTAATTCTAGACTTCGGTGTATGGGGAAGAACTATTATGTCTACTAAAACTTTTGTCCATATCTAAGCCAATAGGTTGTGTATAGTTGTTACTAATGGTATCCATTTTTTTGTTCATTTATGTTGGGTTGTTAGAAAAGAGATAATATTTTTTTCGAACATTAAATTTATAAAAATATATATTGATAATCTTTTTATGATAATCAACAAGTTACTAGGATATTACTTGTACAGTAAAGTGTTCTAATTACTTTCTATTGTATCTTCAACTCATCCTCACGGTTTTATCTTATCATACACATGTGGCACACATTTTCAAAGAGACATCCAATTAAGATTTCATTTTCCACATGATTAATTGATTTTGGTACTGTGATATTGTAACTGTTTTGTCTATATATAAAGCATATCCCTGAAGAACATGAGTATAAAAAGGAATAAAATTTTAACTCCTAAACTAGTTTTTATAAAAAAATGACACAATTAAATAGAATGAGAACCCTATGAGAAAGAGTATATAAAACATGGTTTCATTTGAACCACATGTGAAATAGTATTTTCTTTTACGTATGGTAAAATTATTTCAGGATATTAGAATTTAACCTATGACTGATGCAAATACTAAGGTGAATCGTTCATTATAATATGAAAACCATAACCAACATCTGTTTTATGGTGATTATGGCGTGGGTAAAAATTATTGTGGATAATAAGGAAGTAATTAATTTCTGACATTGTTGTGATTATAAATGAAATGAAGGTTAAGAAAAAAATTCATATCATTGAGTATATTTCAATATTATTTTATAACTTATACATTTATTCTATGTTTGATAGATGTTTACTTATAAAGGATTTATGTAAGTACAAAGTATAAATTTCATCCAAATCTAATTAAAAATAAAAAATATAATAGAATTATTTCATCTAGATTAAGGAAACATGTCACAGATTGAATATGAAATTAAATTATCCCACATTGTTCTGATTTCAATAAAGGTAGCTAATACTGAGACATTGAATATAAAAATCAATGTGGTGGGTCTCTGAATTGAGTTAATCTCAAAGGTGGTAATATATTTATTACTAATTTTATAGAAATAGTGACTATGATACATGTTATAGAATGATGTATTTCTAGAAATCAAAGTAGAGGGGACACCATTGAGAATCTATGTAGAGGGGGCGGGAGAGGGGATCTATTCTTGGGGAGTAATCACAAAAGCGATGGTTACCCCCATGGTAGAATGAAAATATTAAATAAATTCATTGTAGTAATCTATTATTCACTCCATTGAAATAATGAACTTGTATTTTTCTTATATAGTGAACTTACATTCATAAAAAATTAAAACATTGTAAAAGTGGAGATTTAAAACCACTGTAATGTGATTGGGAATCATAAGAAGTTTTGTTAAAAACGTCTGAAATCAGTAATTTAAACTAGCTTGTCCCATACTTAGGAATATTATGTTAGGATGGAACAATCTATACAGAATATTTCTCATACATAAAACATGGTGAACCATGTTTCCTCCAAGAATACATTTGATGTTCAATAAACATCTTATAGGTAATCAAATTATATACTATGTTATATTTTTTATTGTTTTATAGAGAAGAAATAACTATATTTACCAGGGAACCGGTTCACTCAGGATTGATAGTTACCATTATTTGAAACATAACTCATATATATGTCTTGTTTGATACTACAACACTGAATTTTTTATTACTTTATATATTTAAAAAAATATTGGGATTAAAGGTGGAAATTATTTCTCACACCATGCATATCAAGAAACACCATAGATAATGAAAATTTATGGGATTTAAGTTCCCAACATGTTTCAATACCATTTAATAATGAAATTTTTCTATGATATTACATTCATAGAGATTTTCATTTAATATAATCATTAGAATAGAATAGATGGACTAATTTATATCAGATATTGGATTGTATTCTCAACATGTACCATTCGTATACCTAGATAAAACTCCTCATGTATTCATTTGGGACTGGTATATAAATTTAGGTATAATAAGACCATTAGTCTTTGTAGATAGAACAATATTAGGCCAATTTATAATAATGACCATGGGAGATATATATGAGCCTAAAAATATGACTCTTCCTTCTATAGTGGGATGATACCAAAATGAAATTTCTTATTATTTATTTGGATTACTAACATACTATATAATCCAATTTATTATTTATATAATCTCAAGAACAAGACATATTTAAGTCCCATATTACAGAATGGTTTCATTAGTTTTGTGGGAATTAAAGGTCTTTCTTAGAGATTATGAGAGTAATTTATTAATCTGACCTTGAAAATAACATTAGGATACACCAGTTTTCTTTGTAAATAAGGATGGTAGTTTTGTATGACTATGTTGTTATTATCATAAACTAAATTATGTTATGATTAAAAAAATAGTAACTCATTCCTTTAATTGATGATTTATTTGATCAATTAAAAAATCTAGGTGATTATTTAAAACTGATATATGATCAATATATAATTATCATTGAGTTTTAAAAGATGATACTATGACAAAAATATTATATATTTGATATGGAAATTATGAATTATTATTGGTTCCCTTTTTCTGAAAAATTCACATACATGAATCATGGACCTAAGGAACCATATCATTCTTTTGTACATATATTTTTTTTATTGAATTTTATTATAAAATACGGATTTAATCTCAAATAATGAATGACCATGTTGTGTAGTTATATCTCATCTCAGCATGACACCCATAAAAATAATTTTTGAATATGGTCACGGAGATGTGTTTTGTTACGATGCATCTGGAAACAGTTTCTTGTTGTTCCAATATATGGAGATCATGATGTGTACTTTGGTTTAAGAAAAGTGTGATTGAATGGGAATAACTATAATACCTTACCCAATAATTATCCATATTTTCCCAAGCAACAATGACCATGTTTCACATGAACTTTGGATAAAATATTATATTCTTCACATTCTTAATTGTTTTTAATATATCTTCTCTCAGTCATACATGATATTATGGAAATATTGATGGTTGGAGTATCTCTAGAAGTTTGATATGGGAATGGTGAACAGACAAAGGAATTATAATTCAATGCTAGATTCATTGAGTAAAAAATTATATAGAGAAGTGGGTGAGAATGTTCTAGAGAAATTGAAAATAAGGAGAATTATTGATAACATACAACTATATTGTATTAAAAAGAATGAGAATTAAATTTTTTTGAGGTAATGTTCTTCCTAAACTTAAAAATTCTATAAAATAGGATAAAATATTACCTAATGATTTCATCCCCATTAGATCAAACCCAAATTGATTGGAAATATATTATTTATGTAGAGTATATGAAATTTTTTTATGATTTCAAACCCAAATTTTTTTCCATTTGAATTTCTAGGAATAACTACTTTAGGTGTACCACATTTCAAATGGAATATTCTTTCAGGTATTCAAAAAACTTTCAAGCGGATGAATGTTAAATTATAATTTTTAGGTATGATATTTATGAATTTATATTATGATATGAAATGTTTAACATGTTAGTATGTAAATGATGAACATTAATGATATAACATTATGTTATAATCTATTCCTATACCTATATGGAACTTGTATTAAATATTTATGGACTTTTTCAAAGTTATACCAATGATACTTTTGAAGCAATATCATTTTTTGGTGGTTGTGGATAGAATCAAAACATTCATGTACTTCTTATTAGCTAGAGAGTCTATAACATTATAGGATTTAGAAATGTTATATGTTGTTGAAGTAGTCACACTGCATGGAGTTTTGGTTTCGATCATATTTTATAGAAAACCAAAATTCACTTATTGATTCTATAGATTTTTTGCAATAGGATATAAAAAATTCAGTTGACTATGATCATAGTATATCATCATTATGTGAATGGAAAATTAAAATTAATAATTTTTATATAAGTAGATATGGTCTTTGAATATAGAATGGATTTTTCATACTCATCGGAAAATTATATTCCTCTATTATAATTTTCTAATAATAAGTACCATCGAGAGATAATAAATATGCTCATGTTCATTTACTGTTATATTTATACTTTTCCTTCACTACTATGTTTTGTGTAAATAAGGGTAATTTCCAATATTGGACTTGTTTTTTCCATGAGACTATGAAAAATATAATTTTTCTATAGATGTGTATGACCATTGCTCATTGATGTTATAAATTATATGGAGGACAGCATTATTGATTGTTTTCATTCAATGTTAGTGAACTCTTCTACTTTAACGTGTCACTAAAACGTAGTAATCAATTCATGGGAAATAAATAAAATCTTTCTCCACATAATTTTTGGACATTCAATATTTTTAATGTATTAGAAATTTAACACATCGGTTAGCCATACCACCAAAACATAGTTTTATTCATATTTTTCTTTCAATTATCTCATCTAAATAATTATCACCTAGATCATAATAACATGATCAATTGGGAGCATGTTACTCTTAGTCTACATGAAATTTTTATCTGTGTTTCAATTCAGATTTTGGATAAAAACGATATTGAAATATGAGTGAAAAATATACCTTTAGTAAAAATATAATATAAGCATCTTAATATCAAGGAAGAGATTTCATAATGAGAGATGTTTTTGAGAGAGAAATAACTATAAATTATTTAGCTATATGAGGATGAAAATAATCTGGTTGGGGAAAATGTTAAACCCCAATTTAGAGGTATTTACATTTTTTTATACTTTATTCGATATATGAATTTTTTGGAACTCTATTCTGCCAATGGGACAAAAAAATTAAAAAGAAAAATACTGTAGAAAAAGAGTAGAAATCATATAAAGAAACTCAATATTTTCAAAGTATTCAGTTTCGTATAACCTATGTATAACCAAAGAGCCATCAGCACAAAATTTACTTGCATAACCAAATTTGGCACACAACCCAACTGTACAACAAGCATATTTTCTCCAAGGGTCCTATTTTTGTCTATAAATAGACTCTTGAGGCCTTCATTGGGATTGAAAAAATTTCTCTGATGCCTAATTGTTTCTCATGTCACACTAGTGATTCGACCAAGTCCTCCAAAACATTCATGGTAGATCTTTAACACCTAAAGTAGATGAACTGATGAGGATCATAGGGCTTAAGTACTTTTAGTGTCTAAAATCTACCACACTAGTGCTCCAAAAGTTCCCAGCCACCCTAAATCTGAAACACTTTTGTTTCATCAATTCCTCTCATATTAACATGAGCGCCCCACTAATGGGATTACCTGGGAATAATCTTGATGTATTGAGAGAAGTCTCACCCATGTATTAACATCTAGGTTTTTCACCACTTAAGAGAAGATTAAGTCACCCAAGCCTACATGCACGCCCATACATGCATGACAGTACCTACTTGGGTTTCCCATTTTGATTCACCTACACTCTTCAATAAAAAAGTTATCATGATCTCTTAAAAGACATTAATGTCAAGGAATCTTATTCCGTGTATCCCTTGTCTAAAAGTGATTCTATTGAGACCTCCACCAAACAACCTAACATATCCAACCCATAGGAATAGCACATCAGTGTGTATCCTATTTGGGTTTATATATCTGTAGTCAAAGGTTTCCATAATTTTTATCGTAGTAGGATTAGGATTCATGGAGTGTCTATGGGTTTTTATATCCAGAGTCACATGGACCATTCTCCTAGTAATATTGTTTTGAGGTTCCTATTTTAAAGGTTTGGGGGTTTGGGTTCTGACCTCCCCTTTTTTTCTATAATACCCAGAACATCAGGACTCTAGTAGAGAAGGAACAGTTCACACTTACGTTTCCATTAAAGTAAAAGAAATGCCTCCCTCCCCTATCAGGATCAATTTTAGGGTAGTATTCCTAGTGTAATCCCCTTATCATTCATGTAGGAGGATGCAGTCTTTCTCATATCTACATCCTTCACCTTCACTCTTTCTTTGCCTTACATAATGTACTATGAATAGAGGGAGGTCTTGTCGACTCGCCCTCTTCTTGAGAAGAATCGAACTTATCCACTCTCACCATCGTAGGCACTCCCTCTACTACCAGCGGGGAGGAACTATGTGGATGCCATTGATGAATATTTGAAATCCTAATTTTATCACATAGATCATGACTCAAATGGGGTTAGAGATTTGTAATCATCATAACATTTTCAAAACTTCTTGAACTATGAGAGCTCTAATTCCTATTGAATCAAATATACATAAGACGCCATCTTGAAGGCCATATATCAAAAGGTTTCCATTCCGGAAAGGTTTCACCCAATCATTTCACGTCCAATAAAGGGATTTTATGGATAATCCCCAAAAAAAAGTATTGATATATGAGAACATTTATTTCTATTCAATCTGGGATACATAGGATTCCATCATAAAGGCCTGTGATCAAAAGGGTTCCCATCCAAAAAGGGTTCACCCAATCATGTAGCCTTAAATGGGAATATTTTATACATAACCCCCAACACAATCAATGATCTATGAGATCTCTTATTCCCATCATAATTGAAATATGTAGGAAGGCTTCTCAGGGCCCAGCTCAATGGATATCCTCTTGAAGAATCCAAACAAAATTTCCTTAATCTGGGAATCCTCCTTAGGAATAGTCCCCAAATTTAACCCCAAACTCATCATGGAATCATTTTTAGGACGAAATCCCAAAATCATTTCTCTCAAAAGACTATACACCCCTATGAGACTTAATGAACTACCTGGGATCTGATTCCCATCCAAATGGGATATGTAGGAATCATCATTGAGGGTCATACCCGAAATATCAAATCAACCCTAAACATTCTAAGACATATTCCGAACAGGGTATAATCTTACATGGAGACCCAAATTTTTCCATGTTCATTAGGATATTTTGGCACAAATCCCACACCAAACAATGCTTTCATAGAATCTTATTCTGGTGTATTGTTAAATAAGAAATTCCAGTTTTCATGAAAGAAGTACATTCAGGTGCTTGTGGTGCCCCCAGTCTGGCCATAAACTGTCTGATCAAATCTATTGACAAGGATACTTTATAGCTTCAATGATATATGATTGCATAGATTTTACCAAAAAAATGTGCCCCTATCATATGTAGGATAACTTCATTCATAAACCCATGATGTTGTTACATACAACTAACTGTTTTGTCAATAAGGTTATATTTTGATTTCTCCATTACTTGTGGCATTATGTTTTGATAATCACAAACACTTTTTATTATGTTCTTTCTTTTTCATAAATTCTATTTTTTATGATACATAAATGTCATTCTGTTATAATTACAGATGTATCATTACGATTATTCTTTCTGCTATATATACATGATGTATTATTATGTTTTTTCCATTCTGTTAGATTTACAGATTATTCATTATGTTTTATAATTCTGAATTAGGTTCAAATGTGATTCTGTTTTATGATTCCAAATACGGATCAAAAGTGATTCTATTTTGTAATTTTTAATATGGGGAAAAAGTGATTATGTTTTATGATTCTGAATCTGGTTCAAAAGTGATTATATTTTAGGATTCTGAATCTGGTTTAAAAGTGATTTTGTTAAATGATTCCAAATCTAGTGAAAATTTGATTTTGTTTTATTATTCCGAATCTGGTGAAATAGTGATTCTGTTTTATGATTCTGATTCTGGTGTATAAGTGATTCTGGTTATATGATTCTGATCACGGGACAATAGTCATTCCGATTTTATGATACCGGTTCTGGAACAAATGTGATACCATTTTCTCAATCCGATTTACTTTTCCTTATGAATCCATTATCTTGATAATTTTTTTTCTTAAGAATCCATTTTTTTTTAATAATTTTAGAGTTGTTTAATGTATCATTCCAATATTATCAAATTCCATGTTCTCTTATTATTAATATTTATCTTTAATATAACATTATTTCATACATGAAATGATGTCGTACAATCAGCTACAAACTAATCGTTGAATTCTTGACACATGTCCAAGTCCCTCTAAAATTTAAGGAAAATATGGTCATTGGAGTGTAACCCACCGTAGGGATGCTTTTCCAATAAATACAAGTTCATTTGAATGAGCATTATATGAATGTAGAAAGTGGATGAACTTGATGTATGTGAAAAATCAGTGAAGTGATTTTAGAGAGAGGGGCTCTTTAAACTCTTAGTTCATTGTGTCGATGTCATGAAAATCTTTTTCATGGGTGAATTTTTTTTTCAGAATTCCTTTGTGCTGACTCTGATTGTGCTGATCATGGGCTTCTAGGTTTGGAAGACAAAGGTTCTGATTTCCTTCAAAAACAAGGGATTGCGTGGATAGATACCTATCATCGGATTGAGGTATTACCTGGGTTTGGGTAAGACTTCTTAAAAGTATAAATCAGGGAAACATTATCCAAGGATGTTTGATACACTACTATTTGGGTTAAAATAATCATGTTTTTCCTTGTTTTCTATATAAAATTTTTTTATTTCAACTTTAATATTAAGTTTGTTAAAGATTCAATGTATAACATTCTTATATTTCTAATAATGTTAATCTGAATTAAATTATAGATTCTATACGCATTAAGGTAGAATCGTTCTTAAAAAAAGAATAGGTACATTTATAAGGTTTTGTGAATGTTTGTTTAACCTTGTTAAACTTAACATTAAAGGTTCCAAAGGAATTTCTAAAGTATAAAATTCACCCCCTCTTGTATATTGAGCATCCAAAATCATCATTTCAATACGAAAATTTGTATCAAAGGTGGTCTCTGAAATAATTATATTGAAAAATAATTTTTGTTACTTAGGTTTTCTTTTTCTTATTTAATTATAAACCATTACTTCTAATAAGTTCTACAGAAGAAAATTATTTTTATAATAGAAGGCTTTCATGTTGGATCTCTAGATAATATCAATCATTCTAGACCCTCTACGCATTGATGGAAATGAATATGAGTATTAGAGATATAAAATTAAGACCTTTGTGATAAACACAGGTGTAGATAACTACATTATGTTAACTGAAGATTATAAGATTCCTGATAAGGAACATAGATCCTTTACTAATCTGGAAAAGGTGGAATACCAGATGAACATTAAGGTACTTAATAGGTTTCTTTGTTCTATGAAAAGAAATATATATATAAAAATTTCATCCTGGGAATATGAAAATAGTATTTGGAATAAGAATAAAGTAACTCACATAGGAACATTCAAAGTTGTCGAAACTAGAAGATCTATGCTCAGAGCTGAGTATCATGGTTTCTACTTTCCATATGGATAACTCGTATGTAAGGTACAACATTGATTCATGACTTCTGTCAAAGTATATAAACCAAGGGGTTAGAAAGGTTTACATGATGAATCCCTTGTAAACAAGATTATAGATATCATGCCTAACGAATGAGAATCCAAGTTAACAGATATAGATGAAAATATAATAGTTACACAGATTCCTCTTTATGTACTATTTCTAACACTCCTTCAACATGAAACTATAGTGAAGAGAGATGTTGATAATATTTATAAGTAGAATAAAAATGGGGATGTTCATTTTACAACTACTTTAAAACATACAAAACCCAAGACTCCTGGGGGAGTTACAAGATTTAAATCTAAGAACGTTGTTGTTCAATCTGAATCTAGTGAACGTGAAACTTCAGAAAATGAGTTGGCCAATCATTCTCAGAGGATAAAATCGATTTTTGGGAAGAATATTTTTCAATATAAATACATGAAGAAAGATGTAAAAGAAAAGAAATATAGAGAAGTTACAAGCTATGAATGTAGAAGAACAGGTGAAATAAGACCTAATTTTCCCTTTCTTAAGAAAAGAGACAAGAATGACATGAATTATGAGAGAAACAAGAATATATTCTATAGATAAAAGCATAAGAATGTCCTAAAATCCAATGACACTTGGAGTGCCAGTGGTGGATATTCATCTGATGATTATTCAGATTTTGAATCTTCTCAGCAAAAGAATATTAGTTTAATAGCATGAGCTCCATTTAAAAATCATTGTCTTATGGCTATGGTATGAACTACTGAATCCTTAACCTATATGTATTTGAGTGAAAATTTTCCTAAAAATGATTTTTCTTCAAATGAAGAATCTTCTCCATCAAATAATGATTGATTTTTCTTCTTATGAGGATGTTTCTAGGTTTTCTAAGTTGCTATACTATGGAAGTCATAAGGTTTCAAAGAAACCTGAAAAGAAAAATTCTAAATAATTTATTTTAACAAAAGAAATTTTAGATCTTAACAATGACCTTGACAAGAAAAATGATGTTTTAGAAAATCCTTCTATGAAACTTGGTAAATACAATTCTGAGAAGTGAAACCTTTCTAAAGATCATAAATATATATTTTTTGAAAAACATGTTATATTGGATAAACATAACTCAGAGAATATTATTCCATTGGATAGTAATTTGGTCCTAAGACTAAAGTCTTAAATTTTTTCTTTGAAGAAACATATTGAAAAATTTTACTTCTGGTAAAGAAATTTTTTGACAAGATGTATTCTCAGATCCGACCTCATGCTAATAATCAAGGATTATGTTATTCTCGTGAAAATCTTGTTTTTAGAAACAATCATTTTGTTCCTCAAAGAGCTCCTTTTTGTACTAAATGTCAATTTGGTGGGAAGTAGAAGAAAATATATTCTTTAAATAACGTTCAGTCTCTTGGGTTTCATAAATCCAACATTTATAAACAAATGTGGATACCGAAAATTTTATTTTCTAAAAATTCCAGATCCAAATAAATTTGGATTCCAAAAACCTAACACATATTTTTTATGTCAATGAAAGAAGTATCGACAATATATGGTACATGAATAGTTGATGTTCATGGTACATGATTGGAAAAGAAGAATATTTCAAATAGATTTTAAATAATAAAGGTGGAAAAGTAACCTTTGGAGATAACTCCCAAGGACAAATTTTCAATATAATTTACATTATTCTAATTGGAATATATTTAATTTCAAATGTTTTATTTTTTAATGGTATTAAGAACAACCTCATCAGTATAAGTCAATTACTTGATGAAGGATACCTTGTGAATTTTAGTAATGACAAGTGCTTAGTGCACTGATCCAAGGATGAATTTATTCTTTCATCCCATAGGGAAGAGAATGTATACAAAATAAACCTAGAAGACATTAGAATTCATGATCTACCTTGCCTAAGTGAAATTTAAGATCAATCATGTCTTTGTTTTAGAAGACTAGGACACTGTAACATAAGGAATCTTAGTAAACATTCTTAGAAAGAACTTGTTAACGATCAACCGGATCTTAGGTTTGATTCTTCAAAAGTAAGTGATCCTTGTCAATATAGAAAGAAACATAAATCTAACATTAAATCTATAAGTAAAGTTACAACTTCTAATGCCTTATAATTAGTTCACATGGACTTATTTTTTCCAACAATAAACTGGGAGTATTGGTGGCAAATACTATGTGTTTTTCTTAGTTGATGACTACAGAAGATTTACTTTAGTCTATTTTCTTGCAATGAAATACTAAGCCTTTTATTATTTCAATGTTTTCAGATCTCAAGTTAAAAATGAGAAAAAGCTTCCATTGATAACTATTCATAGTGATCATGAAGGAGAATTTCAAAATTCTGTTTTTGATATTTTTTTGTAGTTAAAAAGGTATTTTTCAAAAAAAATCTGCTCCAAGAACATCTCAATAGAATTGTGTTTTTGAAAGAATAAATCATATTATTTAAGAGATTAATAGAACCATGTTGAGTGAATATTCTATAGATAAACAATTTTGGGCTGAGGCTATAAGTAATTAATTTTATACTATAAATATAGTTTTAATTATACCCTTTCTTATTAAAACACCTTATGAGTTATGGACTAGCCAAAATCCAAAAGTATATAACTTTAATGTTTTTGGTTACAAAGTATTTATCTTGAATAAAAAGATTATATTACATAAATAATCACCAAAATCTGATGAAGTAACCTTCTTAGGACACTCCACTAACTCTATGAAATATAGTGATTTCAAGAAAAACACATTCTATGTGGAAGAAACAGTACATGTTAATTTTGATGAAAATGAACTTGTTTTCAGACAACCTAATCATATTTATGATATATTTCCTAAAACCGATCACAAATAATTTATAGATGTCAATTGAGATAAGTATAATGTTCAAAAAAGGTTTCTCAAACATTTACTCATGATGATTTTCTACCCTATGTTGATAAGCAAGTCATTCAAAACCCAAGTCAGTTGTTACATAGAAAACATTCCGGTGGTAATATAATTGGAAATGTTAATCAACCAGTAAGAACCAATATATTTTTAAGTCATGAAGTTGACCATGTTCATTTTATTTCTCAATTTGAACCCGAGACTCTTGAAGAAGCCTTGGGTGATAAAGATTGGATAAAGGCTATGATAGATGAACTCAATAAATTCATAAATAATCTTGTTTTTACCTTCATTGAGAAATCAAAGGAAACTTCTGTTATTGGAGTAAAATGGGTTTTTAGAAACAAATTCAATGAAAATTGTGTTATTGTTATAAATAAAAAAATATTACTCGCTAAAGGCTATAACCAACAAGAAGGCATAGAAAATGAAGAAAACTATACTCATGTAGCAATAATTAAATCTATTCGTATTCTTCTATCCATTGCAGCATTTTATAATTTAGAACACTATCAAATGGATGTAATGTGTGATTTTCATAAAGGTTATGTATAGTAGGAAGTCTATGTAGATCAACCCCTATCTCTGATGATACAAGACATCCTAATCATGTTTATAAACTAACCAAAGCTTTGTATAGACTTAAAAATGCCCTAGAGTGTGGTATGATAGACTTTCATGATTTTGTGTCAAAATAACATTGCTAAGGGAACTGATGATCCAACCCTTTTTACTAATAAAAAAATAAAAAAAAATGTTGTCCAAATTTATGTTGATGACATTATATTCAAATCAACTCAGCAATCTTTAACTAGTTCTTTTTGTGAAATTTATGAAATATGATTTTGAGATGAGTATAATGGGTGAGTTAACCTTTTTTCTTGGTTTTCAGATTTCCCAAAAACCAGATAAAACATACATATCCCAAAATAAGTATATCAAATATCTTCTTAAGAAATTAGGGTATGATAATGCTAAGAGTATAAGTACTCCTATCAGAACCTCTAATACACTTGGTATTGATGAATCGGGGAAACCTATAGTTCATACATCTTATAGAGGGATGATAGGAAGTTTACTATTCATAACAAATAGTGGACCTGACATAATGTTATATATATGTTTATGTTCAAGATTCCAAGCCAATCATATATAATTTCATTTAAAGGCAGTGAAAAGAATTTTTCACTACTTAAAGAGAACTTTAGATTTGGGACTTTTTTATTCCTCTGGAAATAATTTTTGTCATAAATGTTTTTAAGATTCTGACTTCAGTGGTTGTAAAATGTATAGAAAATTATATTCGGAACATTTCATTTCTTAGTAGATTCTATAGTTTCATGTTCATGCAAGAAACAACATTCTGTTTCACTTTTCACTGTTGAAGCATAATATGTAGCAGCTGGAAGTTGTTGTGTTCTAGTGTTGTGGATGCAACACACACTCACAGACTATAGAATGAGTTTTATAAGACTCAAATAATGTGTGATAACACAAGTTCTATTTCCCTATGTGAAAAAAATGAACATCACATTCAGGAAATGCACATTGATATTAGACATATCATTCTTATGGATCACACACTTAAAAGAGATATTATTCTTCAATTAATTGGAATGTAATAACAAATATATGATATTTTTTCAAAACCATTGACTTCCGAAAGATTTGAATACATTAAATAGAAGCTAGGAATGATCTTTTTATGGAAATCATTCATATCTACTTCTTGTTTAATTCATCTCCTAACATTAAACTACTCATTATTTCAGGGGGGGTATATGTGGTATCTTGTTTTTATAATTTTATTACGACTTTTTTTATAAAATTTTATCTTTCTCTATGTTTTTTTAAAGAAATTTTAGTATTGACAATTTCATTATTGAAAATTTCAATATTGACAATTTCGGTACTGGAAATTTCGGTATTGAAATTTTTGGTATTGAAAATTTCAGTATTGGAAATATCGATATTGAATATTTCGGTATTGAAATCTGGGATGCTAGAACATTCCAGAGAATTCTTATAATACTGATAAATTCTTTAGAGTATTATGAAATGTACGCTTCCTTACTCTTTATTTTCTTATCTTATGTTTTAGTTATTGGTTTTGGAAAATATTAAATTCGGGTTCACCTTACTACAAAAGATTGGAACTCATATTTTTTTAATCATCCTCAACCATTAGATCTAATCAGGTTTTTTCCATCTTTTTTATTATCTTATAGATGTTGAATGGTCATAGCTTCATTTATATATGGGGTTCCTTATTCATAATAGATGCACCATCCTTACTGAACTCTATGTTGTATCTCTGTTTCCATCAAAGTTTTCGTTCTGATTATTTTGTCTCTATCTCCCTGAATGACTCTGGAATCCTCAGCAGACTAGATGCTGACTAACAAGGAAATAAAAGATTGGTCAATATTTTGGGAATGGTTGGTTTTCCTGAACTTCTTTTCAAAATATAAATCTCTTATCTCTAAGTAGAAAATAACTAATGGATGGGAAAGTGTCTGTGTGACTAAAGGGAAAAGTCAGGATCCTATTTATCCTGACCTGGTATTCATTTCTATGAATCATTTTCATTCTTCCAAAATGATGGTAATGATATGTTTAAATTCAAATGTTATGATAGGACTTATTCTATTCTCTATAAGAAGGCAAGAAATCTTCCCAACATTCCGAATGAAGGGGAATCTATTATATGATCTCAAAAACATTATGAGAAAGAAGGTTCTTTTGAGAATGTAAAGGCATTGGATTATCTTGGTCCCAAGTATATAATGAATCGAAAGATTACGAATCTTGCAACAAAACACAAGATGGTGGATCTCTTGATGAAAGGATTTCTAATACCATGAAAATGATATAAGGACATTCTATAGATGTGTGTTTTATTAACATTAGACTTTCTCATCAACATTAGAAAGATAGACTTTGTGATGTACATCTTTCTCACCATCCATGAAATAAAAGGTGGATCTATCAAATCTAAAATTATTTTGTGTCTGAAAACTATCTTTAGGATAATTATTATGTGACTTCATGTAATTAATGTCCCATTCTGAGCATTCTAAATGTATTTTATGATTTTGTTTCTCAGTGATGACACTCTAAGGAGGATGAAGATAACGTTTTTAGATGAATCCAAAATATTTGAAGAAATGGATGTCCAGAACAAGGGAGATGCTCCAGAATCATCAAAATTTTTAACCATGAAAAGGAAACTTGATGAACTAGGATTTCCAGTACCAGCTTCTGATGTCCCGGTATTAGCACCTCCTCCTGAAAAAAAAAACTAAAAGCCTATTCTGATGCAACAGTTGAAAGTGGAGAGAAATGGTAGCTACTAGAAAAAAAGGAGATCCTTCATTTGGATTAAATCCATCAATGGATGAGGTGTAGAAACTAAATCAAGTTTAAAATCTTGAGAAAGAAAATAATGAGAATAATTTAATGAATAAATCATTGGAAGCGCAAGTTTGAAAGTCTTTACTAAAATATGTAGAAAAGAAATTTCAAGAAGTTCTTGAACCTAATTTTTTTCATAAGAAGCTGAATGTCACTCCAAAAATATAGAAATCCAATAATGTTCCATCTTTATCAAAACATGTTCATGAAATAGAAGATCAGATAGTTCATGAAGGTTATGATGATGTTTCAAGGGAAGTGTAAGACTACACTGGAACTTCTTCAAGTTCAGTCTCAAAATCTATTTCAGAAGAACAAGTTGAAGAAGATGTTGAGGAAGTACTAGAAGTTGAGGAAGAAGTAGAAGCTGAGGAAGAAGTATAAGTTGAGAATGATGTTCTTATTGAATATGAAGAAAAAGTTGTAACAAAAGTAGAATAATAATAGAAAGAAGATATTGATCATCATGGTGATGAAGAAGAACAGGTTAAAGAATAAGAAGATTAATAAGTAGATATTAATGTTATCCAAGTTTCAGTTGAACAATATTCAGTTCAAAATAATGACAAAATGAAAAGTTGTTTTGGTTGCCTCATCTGAAAAAGAAATACCTCAGATGACTTTCAAAACACTAGAAAAATAATTTACCATAACTCCAAGATAATTTGAATATAGAAAATATGTTTCAGGTTCTGAATCCTCTTCATGTGTTGAACATGACATTTTCAAGCTATCTTTAAGAAAGTTGGTCAACACCGTTTCAGTTCTTGCAAATATAGATTCTCAGAGTCAAATGACACAATAAAAATTGTATCAAAATACAGAATCGACCAATATATATATGGACATGGTGGTCAATAAAGAAGAATATTTTAGTAATATTTTGATTGATTACAAAGACCAGAAGCTGACTTGTAAGAAAGACATTAACCACACCAAAAATATCAATGAAGAGCTAAGACAGTTCGATGTCTTAATAGATTCAATAAATGGATCTTTCTATACTTATGAAACCGAGTTCAACTAGGTCATGCCATCATTCTCTGAGAAGGCCAGTCAACTCAATTTTGTTTCCCGATCAGTAAGTAGTGAGAAGGAATTCCGAGTTTAATTAGAGAGAAATGTGGCAACTCAACAAGAATGTATTTAGTCATTATAAAAGATGAATCAGGATCATGATATCTTGTTGAATATGTTTGACGAATATTATAACGAAGTGAATAAACTTATAGCCCTGATAAAGATATTTTTGTCTAAAAAGAATAAGTATGAATGCTTTTTTTTATATTCTGATGTTTTTTTAATCTATTCATTGTTTCCAAATTTTCATTAGGAATCTTCTTGCATATGTTTCTTTTGTTTTAAAAAGTATTAATTCTTAACTGAATAGGTACATCTTATGCATCTCCATTATTTCCCTTCCTTTTTTGAAAATCACAAAGGGGGATAATTTATTTAAAGGAAGAATTTAATTGTTATTTTAAAGGAGGAGAATATATTTATAGAGAGTATGGTAAAAATTTATAGTGACTGACTAAGGAAGAGTGTTATTTTAAGAAGAGATGCTTATCTATGCAGAAGATAATTTACTTCAGAAATACAACTGGATACTAAAGATCAATAATACGATCCTTGGGAAAAATAACCTAAGGGGGATTTAGTCGTATTCTACAGAAATCTCATTCATAGGGCGATATAAGTTTTTCATACGTGTTTATCCAAATCAATATATTCTTTCATAACAATGTTGTTTGTGATTTCTAAAAAGTGGGAGATTGTTGAGTCAATAAGTTTATATTATAGCTTATCCATTCCTTATGGTTTTATGTTTTGAAAATCACAAACACTATTTCATATGTTATGTATTCTTCTTATGATCTATTTTTATTCTTAAGATACAAAATTTTGATTCAGTTATACATACAGATGCATAATTATGATTTGTCTTTATCTTATAATTATAATATGTATTATTAATTTTTTTCCATTCTATTATATTTATAGATTATTCGTTCTTTTTTAGGATTCCAAATACGGTGCTAAAGTTATTCTGTTTTATGAATCTGAATCTGGTCCAAATGTGTTTCTGATTTATTAATCTGAATATGTTGAAAAAGTGATTCTGTTTTATGATTTCGAATCAAGTTCAAAAGTGATTCTTTTTTATGTTCTTGAATCCGATGAAAATGATTTTTTGTTTTATGATTCTGAATATGGTGCAAAAGTGATTTAGTTTTATGATTCCAAATTCAGTGGAAAATTTATTCTGTTTTATGATTATGATTTTGTTGTATAAGTGATTCTAATTGTATGATTATGATTCCTATAAAAAATTCATTCTGATATTATGATTCTGATTATGGATCAAATTTGATACTGGTTTCTCAATCTGATTTACTTTTCCTTATGAATCCATTTTCTTGATATGGTTTTTTGTAAGAATCAATTTTTCTTAATAATGTTAGAGTTGTTTAATGTATCATTCCTATATTATCAGATTCCATATTTTCTTATACTTAAAATTTATCATTAACTAAACATCATTTCTTACTTGAAATGATGTCGTACAATTAATTACAAATTAACTGTTGTTTGTTTGACACGTGTCAAGGTCCCTCCGAAATTTAAGGAAAATATGACCGTTGGAGTGGAGCCGACCGTTGAGAAGATTTTCTTATTATTACAAGTTCATTTGAATGAGAAGTATACAAATGTAGAAATTTGATGAACATGATTGATATTGTTAAGATTTTCATGTCTTATTTTATACTCCCTTTACTTATATTTTATGAAATGTGCATAATTTGTGTGAAATATTAATGTTTTAATATTAAGTATAATTTTTGCGCATTTTCAGAAGTAGTCCAATTGAGTCAGTTTACTATTTTAATAATAACTATCACTATACTGATAAAAATTTGTTGGTTCTAGTTTTTTTGCATTGTAAATTCAATATAAAACATTTCATTAGAAAGTACCATGATCCAATTCTGCCATTTGAAGGCTCATATGGTCCTCACAAACAAGACCAAAGAATCTATGAAGAAACTGGACTATTCATGAAGATTAATTTACTGGGATACATGCAGAAGTCCAAATTTTTTTATTCTATATCATAATTCGTGGGACAATGCAAGGAGTCTTGTATAAAAATTTTAGGGCCCAAATCTAAGTACAAGGGTCCCAAATGAAGCTTTGAAGTCCAGACCACCATTTTGGCCGAGAATTAACATCAGTATAGTATGCATGACATATCTCATGATTTAAGCATCCAATAGAGATGATATTTTGCAGTGCGAAATAGGAGATATAGGTGGAAGACTTTTTTTGAGAACCCATTCGGATTTTAAGGCATATTTATATTCAAAATCACATTCACATTCTGGACATCAAAAAGACTAGATTGAAATGGTCAGTTTTACTTTGTTTAATCGACCGGCCATACCTTTTGATCCTTAAGTAAAAACGACTTAACATTTTGAGAGTAGTCTGAAAACTATATTATCTATGAGCAAAGTGGAGGGTTTTTTCTTGAATGTAAACAGTCCACCACCTTGGGCTATAAATACATCCCCTCCTCTCCTTTCAAAGGGGTTGGCATTTTAGAGAAAAGGAGGATTGATTGGCATTAACAAGGCCCTGGAAAAGGCTTTGGAGGATTTTAAAAACTCAAGTTTTCACTTGATAATCCCTTCCTCCTTTCTTTATTTTCATTTACTTTTTCATTTTTCTTCATTGTAATTTTGTAAGTGTTTGTCTTTGTAAATCTGTTTTAATGCAATTTTCTTCTTCTTAATTTATTATTCTCATCCACCTTCTATAGTTCAATATTAATGTTATTATTGTAGTTTAAATAAATCTGAAATCCATCATCTTATTTTACATTATTATTCAATAAAAAGACCTGTTTTTTTACTCTCATCACCGTTCATGTGTGTGTTCGGCGCACAACTCTTTTCTTATCCCTTTCTTTTTCTTTATTTTGTAATTTATCACCTTAAACATAATATAGCAGATTACTAATACGATAAATGTCTGAGTATATATTTTATTGGGGTGAGTTATAATATAGGGATGTTTAGTGATTGAGAGGTTTTTCTCGATCAGTATTCTTTAAATTAACATTGTTTATATTGGACATAACATGTCATGGATTATTGACATATTAGGTTCAACGTGTGGTTTCGATGGATTATTAGAACCATAAATACACATCCACAATCAAGAAATGATTGAGATTATAACCCTATGTAATGTTAAGGCTTGTATGAAAGGCTTAACACTTGGGAATTCAAATAAACATCAACTTTTGATGTGGGTGTTAATTTAATGTAATATAAAGCAAAGCTGAAGGATATCACAAGATTAACTCCATAATAATGAACTCACCCCAATCTTTATAAACATGTTAAATTAAACATCATCCATTAAAAATTTCAATTAAGTTCTACATACAAACCCACCTAATCAAAAGACAATCAACTAAAAATAATCAACTATTACGAAGTACCATCGTCGGGGATTCGACCCGATTGCTGCTATACACATTAGCAGAGCACCGGAACCTTGACCAATCAATAGGTGAAAATCAACAGCACGTTTTGAATAGAACCATTTCTGGGGATGGTGATTTAAGTAGACATTAGTTTTTGGTTATTGTCAAAAGAAACAAAAAACAAAATTTAAAAAAAAAATTGAAAAAAATCACAAAGAAAAACCAATCTTCCTCTTAAAAATCATACATTGAAAAAAAAACACAAAGAAAAACCCATATTCCTCTTTCTTCCAAAATCTCTCTGAATGCCCCGTAGCCTCCCAAACAATCCCTCAGATTTGTTTGACACTGAAATTGAGCGAAAAATTTGCCAAATTAGGTGGAACATAAGATATAATCAACTCATTCACGAACCAGTCCTCATCCAACCAATTGAATTAGATATGGCCAATCCTAGGGAAAACCCCTTAAAGAACTCGTTGCCACTGATATGAACTACCAACCTCTTGGTATTCAATATCCAAACATAGAGGCTGACTTCGAACTCAAATCAGGATTGATTCATCTTCTTCCTCATTTCCAAGGGCTAGCCGGTGAGGATCCACATCTCCACCTTAAAGTGTTCCAAGTGGTGTGATCTACCATGAAGACTCAAGGGGTTTCTGAAGAACAAATCAAACTTCGAGAATTCCCTCTCTCCCTAGCTGGCACTTCTATGTAATGGATCTACTACCTTCCTCCTGGTTCCATAACTATATGGAATGACATGCAGTGACTCTTCTTAGAGAAATTCTTTCCTGCTTCTCATACTGCTTCTATTCGAAAGGAAATAAGTGGTATACGTCAATTCCCAAGTGAATCCCTCCATGAGTACTGGAGGAGGTTCAAAAATCTTGTTGCAACCTACCCACACAACCAAATTCCTAACCAACTCTTGATCCAATACTTCTATGAGGGGTTATTGGATATGGAGAGAACTCTCATAGATGCCGCAAGTGGCGGTGCTCTTATTGATAAGACTCTTGCAGCTGCAAGAGATCTCATAAGTATCATGGCTGCAAAAAAACAACAATTCCATACTCGAGCACATGCTCATGCCAAAAAATCCCAAGATAATCAATCAATTGAGTCGAGCAAGATGATCGAGTGGAAGAGTGAACTTACAGGTCTTATGCGACAGCTAGATGTGGCCACCAAATCCCCAACCTCATCTTCTCCACAATCAATGTTTCCTGGACCTGTCAAAAACTTTGGAATTTACAACTCTCCATCTCATCCAACTAACACATGTCCACAACTTCAAGAGGATCAATCCGATTCATCTGGACCAATGGAGCTCAATGCAGCATATACTCAGCGGAACACCAATCCTCAACTATCAGGTCAGTTTGTTAGAAACTTCAACCAACCTCACTCTGAGCCCTTCTCTTCTTCCTGTAACCAAGGACTTAGGTATGGTAAACCTATATCTCATCCCCCTCAATTCCCTCCTCAAAACCAAAACCAGTTTCAATATGGTCAAGGTGTTGGTAACTTCCATCAACCTTATCCTTTTGTTCCTCAACCTCAAAGGAACAATCCTCCTCCTAGATTCTATCATCCTTGTGAGCCTTCCAAATTCCAAAACTAATACAATCGATTACCCAAGAACCAAAATCAAGGAAATACCAATCTGAGATAATCCTATTCTTCAAAGAAACCATGGAAAGTGTAGTGGAAGATCTTGCCTATGTCACCCTTTCTAGCCTTAAAAACATTGAAACTCAAATAGGCCAGCTTGAATCCCACCTGAGCCAGCAACAACAATCAAATTGATCCCAACTCCCAACTCAACCATTACCCAACCCTAAGGGTAATGTAGGTGCAATTTCATATAGATCAGGAAAGAAACTTTCTATGCCTCAAGATAAATCCTCAAACCCTCCTTTGAATGTTGACCTAGAAAATGAAAAGAAAAAGAATATTGAAATGGAATCCGAATCCATTCCATCACCTTCTTCCATTCCACTTAGGAACCCAATTCCTTTTCCTCAAGCTGTCTCTAAACCAAGGAAGTCCTTTGAACCTGATCCTGAAATGCATGACATGTTTAGTCATTTTGAAGTCAACATTCCCCTCTTAGATGCCATTAAACAAATTCATAAGTATGAAAAGTTTCTTAAGGTGTTGTGTACCCACAAGAGGCAACTTAGGACCTTTGAAGATTTTTCCACCCAGCAGTCCATACCCATAACGTGCAATGATCCAGGGACCTTTATGGTTCCATGACAAATTGGAAATTCCAACTTTGATGATGCACTCATAGACCTAGGAGCCTCAATTAATGTCATTCCCAAATCCATATTCTCCAAACTTGGTCTAGGTCCCTTAAATCTAACAAGTATTCTCATTCAGTTAGCTAATCGAAGCACATCCAGTACCGAGGGAATAATTAAAGATGTCCTTGTTCGTGTGAATGATCTTATCTTCCTTGTGGATTTCTATGTCCTTGACATGGAAGGTGAGACAAACTCTTCTCGATCTCCCTTAATTCAAGGAAGACCATTCCTCATGACTGCGAGAACAAAAATTGATGTCGATTCAGGCATCTTATCCATGGAATTCAGTGACCAACTGGTCACGTTTGACATTTTCCAAGCCATGCGATACCCATCCGAGGACCACTCTGCATTCTCAATTCATGCTTCTGAGGACACTTCTAAGAGTCCATAGAACCCAAATCCACCATGTTCTTTATGTTCTAATGACAATATGTATTGTGAAATCTGCACCATGATTAACAAAGTCATAAATGGTGAAATTGATGTTGACATTACAAATGCAAACTCCATTGATCTAAGGGATCTTGAAAACTCTTTGGAATCGCATCTCACCCATAACCTCCAATGCTCCAACATGAATGGTAATAAAGAAAATGAACTTAAATGCTCATTTTTTTATTCAAATATGATTATCCCACATTAATCCTTTCCTATCCATGATTCTGAAAATCCTGTTATATGTGAGGTGAACCCCAAACCAATTTGTTTATATTGTCCTGATGGGAGAGAAGGTTGTGACGTTTGTTCCCTAATTAATAATGTGATCACTGGTGAGGTTGAAATTGAAAATTCTTTGGTGAACTACATTGAAATAAAGGATATTGAAAATTTTATTCAATCTTATGATGCCACTGATCCTAATAACTATACATTGGTAAGTGATGAAATTAATGAGTCAAAAACAATTGGGATCTCATACTTTGCTTTCATGTTATCTGAACCTTACATAAATGAACCATCTGAATTGATCCATCCTCTGGAATATCCATGCATAGAAAACCGACACTTTGTGGACAACATCATTCCTCAGGATAAAGACCAAAGCATGGATAGAAATATTATCTTCCCACCCCCATTAAATTGCCAGCACACCAACAAGGATGTGATGAAATTATCCAATGAATCATCAGGCCTCCCAGAGGAGAAGTTTTTCTGGAAGCACACTAGAGTTGAGAAAATAAGATGGCCACCGTCAGACTATGGGTAGTCCACTATAACTGTCTAGCTATAGACAAATAAATGCAGCACTTCTTGGGAGGCAACCCATGTTTTCTTTTACTTTTTTGAAATTTCAATTTCTTTTTTGTTTTTCATTATATGAATAATGATTTTTCTTTTTCAGGTAACTTCCCACGGTCCTGGAACCACCATGACTTCCATTAGATCCCCAACTTTGGTAGTCAACCTACCACTAGATGGAGATGACAACCCGCCAAAACCAAACCAGGGGCACCTCTTTCCCTTTAACTCTCCCTATCTCTTCCTCTCTCTACCTCTTTATTATTCTTCATCTCTTTTTCTTTTTTACCACTTTCTTCATCAAACCCTTTTTTCATTTCTTGTGTGGGTGTGTATTTGAAAAAAACCTTAAAAAATAAAAAAAACCCAAAAAAACAATCACTTAAAAAATACAAAAAAACTATAAGTCATGCTTACTCACCATAGAGTTTTAAAATTGTGTACAACAATTTTGGAGATTTAAAATACATGTTTTCATCTCAAGAATTTTTTATTTTCGTTATCACTTTGTATAAAGAATTTTGTGTCAAAATCAACACATTTTGAATTCTCAATTTTTGATTAGGAAAATGATTTTCCCCAACCGTGAGAACAAACATTTGCTTTCATGTCAAAGCCACCAATGGCCATCTTTTCAAAATTTGTGTTTTTGCCCCCATTTGTGAGTCTTGAGTTTGTGGACCTTCGAGATGAATTTCCTACCTTAGTGTGTATTAATAGGATAGAGGCATTTTTTGAACCACAAGAGAATCACAGTAGCCAAATTACCTCCCATTTCCCTTACATTAATCCTCCTTTTGATAGCCACATTACAATCCCAATACCTTATCCGACCCAATATCAACATGGATTTTCATTGCATAAGTTTTTGAAATTTAAGTGTGGGGGGAATGGATTTCATTTTTGGTATCATTTCCTTACTTTCCGGTGTGTTATCATCTGCTTGAGAATAATCATCCATTTATGTGGGGGGGAGAGGTTGTCATTAAGTGTGTTTTGGGGAATGTAATGAACTTCCATTTTTGTTATTTTTTAAATGTTATTGACAAGTGTTCAAAAAAATGATGAAAAAAAATAAAAAAAAAATGATGAAATAATGGGTTGTATCCTGGGTAGGTCAAAATTCACTCTTCATCAACCTTTGATCTTGTTATAACTATTACAATTAGTGTCGTGAGGAGATAAAACATTGGATAGGATATGAGTGTGAGATCTGTTTCAAGGTCAACTTTCAAAATAGAAAAAAACGAAAAAAAGAACACTTGCATTATATTCTTATATCATTGGGAGATGTTTTTTGGTTTGTAAATATTTCATCTTCTCATCCCCTTCATATTTTCTTCCTTTATTGTGTCTTTCTTCACACAATCATTCCCTTGTAAATATGTGTTTTCATTTCCTTCCATGTTTTATTTCAAAACAAATGTGCATTGATTTTTCTATGCTGGTGTTTTACCCCTCTTCTTCTCTCTTGGACATTATATTAATATCGTCCCAAATCCACAAAAAAAACCCTTTAAAAAGTCCCTTTGATTATTTTCCACTTTGGATAGGGATTCAAAGATGAGATCTCTTTCAAACTCTAAGATTTTTTCTTTTGGTTGGTGAAAGAGTGAACCTCCACAAATGAATTTTATCATCTTGAGAAGTGTGAGTATTGAGTGTCCACATTTTCCATTTCTAAATTTGGGCATGAAAAAATAAATTAGTTTTGGAACATTTTTTCTATAACAAATTGTTGTGGAATTCAAAATGGATGAGTGAAATAGTCTAAACCTCCACTGATTGGAGAAATCAAAATTTTACTATTTTTGGTGAGTGAAAATGATTTTGTTATGTTTTTATATTTGTTGCACATGAGGACATGCAAAAAACTAAGTGTGGGGGAGTTGATATTGTTAATGTTTTCATGTCTTATTATATAATTCCTTTACTTATTTTATATTAAATGTGCATAATTTGTGTGAAATATTAATGTTTTAATATTAAGTATAATTTTTTAGCATTTTTAGAAGTAGTCCAATTGAGTCAGTTTACTGTATTAATAATAACTATCACAATACTACTCTAAATTGTGTGGTTCTTGATTTGTAAGATTTTAAATTCAATATACAACATTTCATTAGAAGGTACCATGAGCCAATTCTGCCATTTGATGGGTCATATGGTCCTCACAAACAAGACCAAAACATCTATGAAGAAACTGGACTATTCAGGAAGATTGATTTACTGGGATACATTCCTGAGTCCAAATTTTATTATTATACACCATAATTTTGGGTCTAATTGAAGGAGACTTGTATATAAATTTCAGGGCCCAAATCGAAGTACAAGGGGCCCAAATGAAGCTTTGAAGTCCAGCCCACCATTCTGGCCGATAATTAAAATCAGTATAGTATGCATGACATATCTCATGATGTAAGCATCACATAGAGATGATATTTTGCAGGGTGAAAGAGGAGATAGAGGTGGCCGACTTTTTTGAAACCCCCATTCGGATTTTAAGGCATCTTCATATTCAAAAACCCTTTCACATTCTGGACTTCAAAAAGACTAGATTGAAATGGACAGTTTAACGTTGTTTAATCAACCAGCCATAAATTTTGATCCTTAAGTCCAAATGACTCCAAATATTGAGAGTAGTCGGCCAACTTTATTATCTACAACTTTAAAGAAGGATATTGCTCGAGATTCGGCTATCTTGATGTTCATATCAGTGATTCAAGTGGAGGGTTATTTATGGAATGTAAACAGTCCACCACCTTGGGGCTATAAATAAATCCCCTCCTCTTCTTTCAAAGGGGTTCGCATTTCAGAGAAAAGGAGGATTGATTGACAGTACCAAGGCACTGTAAAAGGCTTTGGAGGATCTGAAAAACTCAATTTTTCACTTGATAATCCATTCATCCTCTCTTTGTTTTCATTTACTTTTGCATTTTTCTTCGTTGTAATTTTGCAAGTGTTTGTCTTTGTAATTCTGTTTTAATAAAATTTTCTTCATATTAATTTCTTATTCTCAACCAACTTCTGTAGTTAAATATTTTTTTTCTTATTATAGTTTAAATCAATCTGAAATACATCATCTTCTTTTACTTTATTATTCAATAAAAAGTCCGGTTTGTTTTAATCTCATCATTGTTCGTCTGTATGTTCGGTGCACAAATCTTTTCTTATCCCTTTATCTTTCTTCTCTTTGTAATTCATCACCTTAATCATAATAGACCAGATTAATAATAATTTAAATGGATGAGTAAATAGCTTATTGGTTTGAGTTATAATTTAGGAATTTTAAGTTATTGAGAGATTTTTCTCGATGATTATTCTTTAATTTAACATTGTGTATGGTGGACTTAACATGTCATGGATTATTGAAATATTATGTTCAATGTGTGGTTTCCATGGATTATTGGAACCATAAATACACTTCCACAGTCATGCACTGATTTAGATTAGAACGCTATGTAATTTTAAGTCTTGGATTAAAGGCTTAATACTTGGAAATTCCAATCAACATCAACTTTTGATGTGGGTGTTAATTTAATGCAATATAAAGCAAAGCTCAAGGATATAACATGATTAACTCCCTAATGATGAACTCACCCCAATAATTATCAACTTGTTAAATTAAAAATCATCCATTCAAAAATTTCAATTAATCTCTACAAAAAACCCCCCCACCCCCAATCAAAATACAATCAACTAAAAACAATCGACTATTACGATGTACCATCGCCGAGGATTTGACCTGAGTGCTGCTATACACATTAACAGACCACTGGAACCTTGACCGATCGATAGGAAACAATCGTCCACGCGTTTCAATGGTGCATGTGAAAAAGTAGTGAAGTTATTTCTATAGAGAGAGGTTCTTTCAACTCTCAATGCTTCGTGCAGATTCCATGAATAGCATGCTCGGGTTTGAAAATCTTGTTCAGAGTTGCTTTGTGCAGACTCTGATCGTGTTGATTGTGTGTATACAGGTTTGGAAGTCAGAGGTTCTGATTTCCTTCTAAATTGAGGGTTTGTGAGGATAGCAAGATAGATACTGATATTTGGATTGAGGTCTTACCTGAGTTTCGGTTAGACAAATATTCTTGAAAGTATAAATCAAGGTACCTTTATCAAAGTTTTTTGGGTACCCATATCTTTGTGTTAAAATAATCTTGTGTTTACTTATTTCCTATTTCAAGTTGTTTTATTTCTGTTGTAATCTTAACATTGTTAAAGATGAAAATTATAACTTTCTTATACTTTCTAATTCTGTTACACTTATTATATTACAGATTATATATGCTCTAAGGTAGATTCATTCTTTTAAGAAAATATAAAAGGCTCCTTTTAGTGTTTTTGTGAATGTTGTTTATCATTGTTAAACATAACATTTAATGTTCTGAAGGAATTTTTAAAGTATACAATTTACCCCCACTTGTATATTGAGCATCTACATTCATCATTTCGATCCTACGCCAAATACTACTAGTCATTTTCCACATGGGAAATGGATGTAGCATGGCCTTATCATCTACGTATGGCTAATAAGTTCAAGTATATTCTTACTGCTACTGACTTCTTCTCCAAATGGGAGGACCCAATACATCTCAAAAAAATCACAGCCCAACGAATTGTTAATTTTGTCAAGAATAAAATCTTCATCAGATTTTGAATCACTTATAATATATTCAAGAATCATTGACCTCATTGCTTCCCTTTAGTGTCACATGAGTCCCTTTCTTCCATATTTATGAGTCAGGTTGGCATCGGGTTGTCATTTCAAGAATGACATGGGGCTTGATTGTCATCTATATGAGATACGTAGAGACAAATGGATTTCTAATCATGGTTCCAGCCACAACAACAACAAAAGATTTATTTCCTTTTCTCCTCCTATATATGAATCATATCTTTATAGAGTGTTCTCTTGAGATACATGGTTTGATATTTATACCATTTTGTGTCTTATTTTTAACTATTCTTCCAGAACATGTTTAAATCCCCGATCTCACACATCAAACTCTATTGGTGTGATAAATGATTGTTTAAGAACTAATTTTGGAATGATTCTCATCTATACGAGATATGTATAGATTCATGGATCTCTAATATTGATCCCATTCTTGAGAAAAAAACAACCCCTTTATTGCTTTTTTATTAATAAAAACCCATATAGTGAATGTTTAAATAAATATATATGTATTGATTTTTTCCTCAGCAAGATTTGTAGTGACACTGGGGTTTTATTCCATTGTCCAGCTACAACATGTCTTTCTTTCAACATCAGTTCATTTGCGTCGTTACATCATGATATTGAATATCATAGAAATATAATAAATATGTATGGATTAACTCTTTCTTTAATGAGATATGTAGTGACCCTGGGAATTATTCCCTATATTGACCTTCAATTATTCACAATACCCATATTCATTACATCGGTCACCTTTTTTTACAGAATAATCCTTTACTAGTTCTTGTTTATCAAAGCAAGAATAGATCACATGTTCTTAGGAATTGAATAAAAAACATTCTCTGTATGAATAAATTGTCTTAATTTATTATGGGGAATTCAAGGGTCTTCAATACATGAATTCAAACAGAAGATTACGGTGTCCTGGTGGCATGAATCTAAACTACAATGTGTAATATTTATTCAATGGAATCAAATAAAGCCTCCATTTTTACATAAGAGTCAGATCTATGTAAAGGACATCAAACTCATAGCCAATAATGATTAAAATTTTCTAATGTGCATTGTGCATAACTTCCATATATATTTCATAGTCATAATCTTGAATATTTTCATGTATTCATAATCCTTCTTACAGTTTTTGGTGATAGAGTCTCTGATATCTGAGAGCTCTTTTTCAAAACTATGCAGTATGTTCCTCTATGTGGCCTTGCATAAATGTTTCCTACATAATAGGACTTTCAGTCAAAAGATTACACTATTTGGCTACGTAACATATGCCTTATATGTACCGAAATTATAGAACCCCCATAACAAGTTTATCAAATATTGATAATTTTTTCCTGGATAATGTGATTTTCCCCCTTCAAACTTTGATAAAAATATACAAGAATCTTTATTTTAAAGTATTTATTCCTGTATATTCATCCCATTACCATTCTCTCAATCAGAATGTATTTGATGCCATGTTTAACAAATTCCCCTATACATTTGTTCAATGTAATATGAAATTACATTGGATCACTTGACCACATATCATACATTGTTTCTATTTTGGGTCTTAGTTGCATGACATAAAATACAAACACTATACTCCCTAGGTTTAGGTCAGACCTCCGTAGAAATCATATTCCTCCAATTATTTAGAAATCATGATTGGGACTAAACTCTCCATATTCAGATACATTTCTTTATAAACCAAACATTACGCTAGGGAAAATTAGAATATCCATAAAATCCATTGGGATTTTATCAATAGAATGTCAAACTTCTAGGAGCACTTGTTCATGACTATGATTTACATTCCTTAGGTGGCCTTGCATAAGTTTCCTAAAAAACAGGAATGTCAGTCAAAAAATTAATCTATTTGGTTATGCAGGATGTGCCATAGTTGTCGGTTTATAATATATCTACCATAACGGGTTTGTAAAATAATGGTAACTTCCATTTTTTAGAAAACACTTCCTATAATTCTATTAACCGTTTTGTTCCCATACCGTTCATCGAATTCAAAAATTCCTAAATTACTGTTTATGTTTATTCCATTTTATAATTTCATATGGTATATTGTTTCTAATCAAATTTTCATGAAATTGGGAGAGTCTTATACCTTTGATCAACGTTGAAGACCATAAATTAAAGCCACACCTTGTCCTCACTACATGACTTAAAACTGCGTCGCTAAATTTCTTCACTACACGACATAAAACTCCATAACACAGTGTCCTCACAACATGACTTAAAACAGTACAGTACAATGCCCTCACTGCATGACATAAAACTACATAACATGGTATAAATAATTATCCATTCTAACAAATTTTAGCCATTCTTCATACATCAAATTTGTGTACCAGTGTTTTCTGATTCATGAAACATGTTGGAATATATATCACTTAATTATTAAAACCATTTTCCATGAAAAAAGAAATCATTGTGGTCTTGAATCACCCAAATCATATTTTCCCTTGTCTATCAATGGAATGTAATTATGTTCCTAATAGTTCTTTTTTCTGACTCTGTAATACAATCCCGTAAGTGTCCTTGAAAAAAAATTTCCTACATAACAGGCATGTCGGTCAAAAGATGACACTATTTGGATATACATCATATTCCCCAGTTGGCACTATATAATACAGCCCCCATAACATATTTTTCAATTAATGGTAACTTTTCTTTTGAAAGATTCTTCATTTATGTTTATAAATGTTTTTAGATTTGGTGAATATAAAAATCACGACTGAAGAATCCCCTTGAACATATTAAAATATCTTTAGGTCAATTCATTGCCATTGAGTCTTGTTTGGGATCTAATTTCAGAATTTATGTTCAATGTAGTTTGACCTTAAAAAATATCTTTTTATAGTCAATCATGCATGACATTAAACTACAAACAACAAGAGACGTGGTACTCACCAGATTGGGAACCTGGAATGGACACTCTAAGAAAAAGTCGAGTCCTATCTCACTATAAATAAATTTTGTATGATTTATGTATTATTGAGTAATAAAAAGTTAAAATACACAACTTTTTAGGGGTTTATATATATCCTTATTAAAAATAAAACTATTCTTACTAGTCCCTTTGGCATAATTATAAAAAAAATCTATAATTAAAACACAGATTAGTAAATATGAAATGCTTCTCATTTGTGAAAAACATTCCACATATGAGCATCCAAAAACTAGAGTCTCTCTTTTGTTAGAAATCTAAAAAGGGTTTCTAAATAGATTTTCATATGGTTTACAATCTTTTGAGTCCCATAAAATGACTATTTATGTTAATTTAGATGACTGGGATCATTCTATTCATCATAGAGAAGTGCTTCCTTATCATCCACAATGGATTTTTCATCATCCTTATGGACTTAACCTATTGAGTTATGAATCAGATCAAGATTCACTATGATAATATCTAATAAATGTTGAGGGTTCACCTATTGATAAATCTTTTCTTTAATCTTATGCTTCAGTTCTCTCTAATTTGTGGTATGATTGGATTCACTCGGGAAAAAACTGATTGGAATTCATCATAGTTGATCATCAGTTTAGTTTTATCAAGTCTTGTTGACCCTTATCCTCTTGCTACTTATTTCGGATAATCTATTTCACAGTAGTATGAATTTCAGGGTATCAGAAGATTCCAAATCCAAGAATGATAAAAAGATAGGAATGTCATGGAATTTATGAAGGCAGTTCCTCAAGTTTAATTTAATATATTATCCTCCATGTATTTTTTCAAGCCTTAGGATGAGCAAGATGAAGGGTATTTTTATGTTATGGGCCTAATTTAGAGTTGTTTTCTTATGGAGGAACATATTTTGTAATTAACGCATATAAAGAAGTTCCATGTTCTAATCCTTCCTTGACAATGTCCGATTTACATTCTAATACTATTTGAGCTAATGTAGAGGCCTCACCTACAGACCTAGCCATTGACGTTGAAAGTTTTATATATTAAATTAAGAATTATGGTAATGGTTAGTTTCTAGGGATAGAAAAAGTATGGAAAATAACAATATCAGTATCTGTTACCTAACATTAGGTCAGATGCTATAGAATACAACTCTCCAATATTCTCAGTTTCAATAGTTTTCTGATGTCTCTAGGTGGGGAATAATCACATTAATTTGATCTGGATCCTCAGAATGAATCTCAGGATGACCAATTGTCTCACGATTCACTTGAGCCAGGTCTCCACATTTATAGGACTGAAATTAATGTCAATAATTCCTCCAATAAACTTTTCATAAACAGTTTATTTAGTTGTAATTTAATATTTCAACCAACCATGATTAGAAATTTAATCATTGGATGATTAATAAGATGAATGATGAAAACTCAAGTCCAACTGATTCTAAACAAGGAACTTCAAAATATTATAAAGATATTGGTACATTAAAATATTATGAAAATTCTTCAAAATACATTCCATGGTTCATCATAGAATCCAATGATTTACAGTATCCGAGATTAGTCTCACACGTGGGAGAACTCAGCGTGTTTGATTTGAAACCTTCATCCTACAACTGTTTACCCTGAACAAGTTCCTCAACAACAATTGTGGGCACATTATCAGTTGTCGCAGAATTTTCTGGTGCATGTGATGAACCTAAAGTATCATAAGATGGAAGTTAGATTCTTTTACAATTGATTTCATATAAAAACCTATTTATTTTTTAGAGTAATCATCTCTTTTGATAGTAGGAACATGGCTAATTCTGGGAACAAACACAGTTCTTCTGGCCATAATGCCTCTTCAAGAACCATCGGGTTATCAGTAATTTGTGATTGTTTAATAGCACCCTCCATAATTCCTCAATGCTTATTAGTAATTTCTATTAGAGAATAAATATAAGTATCACCTGTAATTCAAAGAAGATTAAATTCTTTCTCATGAATAAAGATAAATTCATGTTACCTGTTGGGTTTACAACTATCTAGAATGTGTTTAACCATTTTATCCATTCATCGATGTTTTTGTTTCTTTGACTTCTTAGGAGGACTTTCTTCATCATCTCAAAAAACTAGTATTGGATATGAAAATATCCTTTCTATATGATCCTCAATGTCCCGTTGGCCTAGGGATATTTCTCCAAATTCAAAGGGTGATCCAGTAGTTTGACTATCTGTGTCATCTAGGGTATATACTCGCGATGGAACTTTACTTGATTTTCCTTTAACCGGCTGCATGTTAAGATAATATTCCCCCTAAGTAAAAAAATCATTTAATAAAATAAAATTTAAAATTTGAAGTGGATGTTTTAAAAAAATAAAACTTACTTCTTTAGGATCCACTAAATCATGACATTCTTTATCTAATGAAGGAACAATCCATTCAAGGGTACCATGATCTATCATTTCCTTCACCCGATTCATGGTGGGAACTGAGTCTTCCATTTCATATATGAGAATTTCAATCTCTCAGATGTTTGTTATCACTTCATTAGGATTTTCCTTAAATAGAATATAATAATACACATGTAGATCCCCTACTAGAGGATTATGAAACCCTTCACACAGATCCATCCATGTGGGTTGAGCAACAAAATATTTAATTTTTCATGTTTGAACAGCCTCTGATCATATACATTTATAGTACATGCCCGAGGGTTGAGAAGAGAATCCTATAGCCTTGGATTTACATTTCATAACAATTCCTTCAATCTCAGATGGGGGATGTGAAAATGTGACTCTTCGCTCTTCAGAATGATGGTGACTAGATTTCCTTGATATAGCCTTAGTAGGGATCGATGAGGTGACTCTCATAACTCTTGAAGATGGATTAAATTAGGCATGAGGTCTCTTTGGTGAATTTGGAGCCTTGTCACCTCCACCTTCTGACTCTAGTCATTCAACCACTATTGATGAAGAAATACCTTCCAAATGAAGGGGTTCCTTCCTTCTATTTATATTTATCCCTACTCAAGGGACAACATTGTTTAATACCCCACTAGAGTATGATGCAACCTATTTTTCCACATACCGGACTCTCAATTTTCTTTCTGCATCGACAAAAAAAATATTAAATATTTTTCTAGTCTTCCCCAATGATGTCAAAAACCATAGTTTTCGAGAAACAATATGTTGTTTCTCTAATCTGAAATAAACATGGGTTACAGTAATTTGTTCCTAACATTTGAATTGACACACAAATATATAAGCACCATAGGCCTCACATCTGATTTCTACATCAATATTGGTGTCCAATACACCATATCTACAAACTTACATGTATGCTCTTAGCTCTAAAATGGTCATCCCATCATACACAAATCACCCTGTAGGAAGATTACCATAAATGAAGGGATAAAATTCCTTATGCATACTCAACCTTCCATTGATATCGTAAGATTTCAAAGACAAATGTAAAGTACCAAAGAAATCATGAACAGATCGTCGAAAAGAACATCCAAAGACATGTACCCCACATTGTATAGAATAAGTTTTGAAATAAGTAGTGATTCATCACCATAACACCTAGAATGGTTCTGAAATTCTAAAAGGATACATACATATGTGGATATGCAGTAAGATCCTTTGAATATTTTCCAAAATAAGAGTAGCCAACCATACCATCTTTCAATCGTCCTACATGGCTACAACAAAAAAAATTTCTGGCCTCACACATTTTTTGTAATCTCAGAATATTAATAAATACACACTAAACCACATGGCCAAGAAACATTCCAGATGCGTCTTCATAGGAATCATTTAATTGACTTCATATCCCCACTTGTCAAACCCTCATTTCCATAAAGCTAGCAAAAAAGTGTCATGTGTATTTCTCATCTCTGCCTTAGGATAGCTAGTCGAACGATTATAGTTGGGACATTTCTTCCTCTTCTTTACAATTAATATATCCATCCACTCCTGTGGATGCATATCCATTCTTGTGTGGTACTTTAGGTTGGTCTCATTATTTAGATTATAAAATATTCTTAGATACTCATGAAGCAAGGATGGTCTCTTCACTGAGTCATTCTCTGTTATCTTGGCAGAATAAACACATCATACATTTCTCCAAGTGTTGGAGCTCTAGAAATATTTGATTCATCCCACAAACTGATCGATATATATCTAGGTGTCAATTGAATACCTTTAGTTTCTGGACACCTTCATCTTAGTAAATACGATACAAAATCATCATTCTTATACACGTAGGTCTGCCCAACCCATATAGACACAAAAATCCCAACACCATTTAATTCATCTGTAAATTATACACACATCATTCACACCCAATATGGCCAAATTAATGCGGTTTTTACACCTCCTCTTGGGCAGAAATCCCAAATTTTCTACCAACCTTTGGATTAATCTATCTGATAATATAAAAAGATGGATGAATAATAGTGTGGTTTCAGCTTGGGTGTGTGATCTTTCAAATATGGAGCACACAAGATTTGATGCATGATGTGAGATTTATGTACTATCCAAACATTAGAAAATGAGCCCACAACATAAACATTAGAAGATGAAAAATTCGTATAATCAGGACACCAAGAATGTGGGACATAGTTCATCGGGTCTAGAATATTGACATCCTTTAGATTAACATAGCTACAGAGAGGAAAATAAGTTCTTCAGCCAAAATATATGTGATATTTCATTAGATATTGTTTTTGGTTTGGATATTTGGTATCATAGACGTTAATGTAGTCACGACTGAAAATGTTCATCATGTAATCAATCCTCTTACTAGTTATTTTCCCAATTGATCCAATTTTATTGGGAGTCATTGAACCTGCAAAAGGGATAAAAATCATCTTTAATGTATCTTAATTTTTGGTGTTTTGACAAAATAATTTACAAAATTGACACATTCATTATGTAATGCTATTCTAAAACATTTCACACAAGTATAAACTAACATGAAAGTGTGGTTCCCCAGATATAGCGTACAAGAAAAAAACATACAGCTGAAGCATGACTAAATAAAAGTGTCTAAGGGGAAAAAATACTTGCACACCAAGAGAAAGATTTCTGGATTTCAGGATAATTTTCACAGAATTATAGCCATTATATATAAGCGATGCAAGTTACCTTGATTGCCAGAATCCCATGAGCCACCAACTTTCACACCCTTTCATCCTGTGCACCTCAAAATTTTGTCCCCTTGTACCGTGTTTTTTCTTATTCATTACTTTACCTCTGTATAAGATCCCCTTTTCATTCGAAATCAAATTCTGAGGTAGGGGTGATTTTTTTGACACTCCATTCCATCAAGGAGTCTAAAACATGGACAATAGAATTACATTATAAAAAAATATGAGAAACCACAAGATAAAAATCATGATTTGCAAAGGATTGAGTTTTGGATTGCAGTAGTCCAAAAAAGTATCCGTCAGTGAGAAATATTTCTTGTGTGCCTAGAATTGGCACACAACCCACTTGTGCACCCAATATATTTTTCCTAGGGTCATATTTTTTCCTATAAATAGACACTTGATTCCTTCATTTATATAGAATGAATTTCCATGAATCCTAATTGCTACTCTGGTTTCCCTAGTGATTCTCCAATGTCCTTTGAATCATTAAAGGTAGTTTATTAACACCTAATGCTATGTATTTGAAGGAGTATCATATGACTTAAGTTTTTCGAGTGTTTGAAATCCATATCCCTTTCACACATAAAGTGCCCAACCCCCCTTAATCATAAAAACATGGGCTCCACCTATTCCTCTAATAGGAACATTATCACCCCACTTCTGGGAATACCTATGAATACTTTTGAAGGCCTGAGCCATGTCTCTCCCAAGTATTAACATCTAGTTTGTTCACCACATAGGTGAAAATTAGGTCACCCAAGCTTAATTACAGGCCCAATCATGTGCACCATTATATACATGGATTCCCCTCTTTGATTCACATACTCTCTTATGTATACATGCCATCAGGAAATCTTCAAAGCCATTAAGGGAAAGTATTATTCTTTATTGGATTTTTTGTCTAAAAGGGATTCTTTTGAGACCTCACCCAAAACCTCCTGACTTATCAAACCCTTGGGAAAGGCACATCAGTGTGTCTCCTATTTGGTTTTGTATATCTATAGTTAGAGGATTCCCCAATTTGTTTCACAATGGGGTTAGGATTCAAGGAGTGTCTATGGGTATGTTTAGCCACATTAACATGGACCTTTATTCCTGGAATAGTGTTGGGAAGTACCCAGTTTAGAGGATAATGGGTTTGGGTTCTAACCACCACTTCTCATCTCTATGACCCATAACCACAAGTCTCTAGTAGGGAAGGTAAAATTTATATTTTCTTTTCCATTCAAGAAATGTAAAATTATCCCTCCCCTTCCAGGATCAATTTTAAGGTATCCATCATTGTGTAAGCCCGTAATCTTTTAAGTAGGAGGTTGTAGTATTTCTTCTATCTACTTCCCTTACCATCAATCTTTCCTTAAATTGGATAGCTGTCCATTGTAATGTGAAGAGTGAGAGGGCTTGTTTCCATAACCTCTTCTTTGGTCGACTTAACCTTGTCCACCCTCACCGTTGTAGGCGCACCCTCATCCACCAGTGGAGGATGAAAATTATGGGTGTCTTTGTTGAATCATTGACATCCTCTGGTTTCATACACCGAGCATGTGTCACATGGTCTTAGTGATTTGTCATGATCACAACATTTTCCCAACTTACTGAAATATGGGAACATTGATTCCCATTCAAAACATGATATGTAGGAATCCATCTTGATATCCCTAGATCAAAAGGGTTCCCTTCAAAAAAGGGTTCACCAAATCATGTCCCCTCAAATGAGAAGATGTTATGTATAATCCCCAAAATAATCAAGAACTATGAGAACTCTAATTCCACTTCAAACCATGATACATAGGAATCATACTTGAAGGCCCGAGATCAAAAGGGTAACCTTCATAAAAGGGTTCCCCCAATCAGGTCCCCTCAAATGGGATTCTTTTATGCATAACCCTAACACAATCAATGAACTATGAGAACTATAATTCCAATAATAATTTGGATATAATGTAATAATTCTCAGGGATTGAGCTCAATGGATATCCACTTCAAGAATCTAACCTTAATTCCCCTAATATGGGAATTATCTTTTGGAATACTAACCAAATTAATCCATGAAATCATCATGGAATCCTTTTGGAAAAGTATTCCCAAACTCATATGTCTCGAAGGACTATATTATAATATAAGACTTATCGAACTAAGTGGGATTTGATTACCATTAAAATGGAATACCTATTATGCATCCTTGAGGTTTAAACTGGACACTTCAAATCAACCCCGTTTTTCCTGGGCCACATTCTTAAAAGGGTATAATCTTACTTGGGAACCCATATTCTTTCCAAGTTCCATCGGCTGATTCGAAATAAATCTGACACCAAACATTGACTAATCAACTTTCACTTAGAGTTTCTTACCATATGAAATTAAACTGTATGGTTATATCCTTGTCACATGACTTTAAAAGTTATGATGTGTCCCATTATGTAGCACCAAACTATGGGGGTTCTGATTCCTTTCACAAGGATACGTAGGTAGCACATTTTTTGGGTTCAATAAAAATATCAACACAAACCTTCATCTTTCTAGGAGAAATTAAATTCTTGAGTGTCCTAATAAGTGGATTAAAAACTAGTATAATTATAATGATGATTAAAATAATTTCTATGTATTATATGAGAAGATACCATTGATGGAGAACTTCGAATATATGAATTTGAATCTAAATTTTACACATGTTAATATTTTTTTGAAAAATACAATGGAAACTTATGTTATACTTTGTAAATTAACAAGGATTCATGAAAAAACTAAAATTAATTAAGAGTGTCATAAAGTAGAAAATAATTCCCCCCAAAAGGGATTCATGAGTCCAACCTACCAACCTCTCAACCAATGGATGTTATTAAGTATCAAAAGTTCAAATATAACGAATTCCTGCCAATGTAAAGCATGTCCCTTTTGGATAAATAATTGTTTGGTGTTTCTGGATTAACGAATAAGTCTAATGGAAACTGCCTAGAAGTAATGATTCTTAAAACTAAAACACATGATTCACAAAACGATGAAATGTGAATTTTTAGTTTAGGTATTTGGGTGACTCTGGTTGTTTTTAGATGGTTTGGAGAATTTTTATAAGTACACATTTTGAGAATGGTTTGGATAAATAATGATCAATTCACTATGAAACTATTTAAGTGGTTTTGGATGTAACTAGTATGGTGCACAGTTGGTGAATGGTTTGGAAAAATAGTGTGGCCTAACCCCTGAGTTTATTTGTTATTGAAATATTATTTTGCATGATTGAAGCATTTTTTGTTAAACTATACAACTAAACCATGTGATGTATTTTTATTTATATATAAATCAACGTTTTAACCAAAAACATGACTGAAAAGCATCATTATTCCTCCCATAACCTTAGATCATGATTTACAGGTTACAATTAGATGATTTCTGGTGATCTTCAATGATCACACAATAATTTTAATAAATCATAGAGCATTTGGTTATGGAAATTAAAGGATTATATCTCATTCTTCATTATCATCTTGGACCTCCACATTCTTTCATAAAAGGAAGCATAAATCAGTGTTTTTCTTCTTATCTAAATTGGATCAGATCAAGAATCCATTAGTTTTTATTGGGATTTTAAATAATAATGGATGGAATATGTAATATTTATATAATTATATAATATTTGTCATGCTAAACGATCCTGATGTTGGTGTTTTTTATCATTCAAATTTTATTTGAATGTGAATGATATTATGTTTCTTTTAAATAAATATATTTTATTTTTAAATGTTTTACCACAATAAAACTCTACTAATGATTCCTTTAATGGATTTATTATGAAATTTTGTTGTGGCTATAACCCGCAATTGTTTTTGAAAAAAATGATAAAAGGGTTTTTCTTAAAGGAATAATGATTTTAAGCCATGTTATAGGAAGGAATTTATTATGGTTTACTACTTTAAAGGATATGGTTTTCTAAGTGTTCATGATTTTCATTGTATGTGGACTTGTTGAAATATAAATAGTGCTCAATACTGACTCGAACAACAGCTAGAGTACATCCACTAAGGGATATCTAGGTGGAGGGAAAATCATCACTCGTATGTATAGGGATTTAACTTAAAATGAAATTTTTTGTGTATGAGAAAATATAGATAATATAAAAAATTCAATTAAATGAACTAATTTTTCTACCTAAAAGGATAAAACATATTTGGATATATTTATTTTTGAAAATCAATTAATAATTTATGCCTTATATCTGGAATTTTTTTTGTTTGATAACCTCTATGGATATTTTAATTTACTAAGAGATAACATATATCTTGTGTAAGTTGAATGTATGAAATTTCTTTTGTTGTTAACTACTATGTTTTTATACTCATATATTCATATTCACTACATTGAATATATAGGGATTTTTATCAGTGATATATGAAAGGGAACAATTTTATATATCACCAGCAGAGCACAATGATCGATGTTTTCATACATGATTGTGGGGAAGCATGGATATGTTCGTCTCTTTTGTCGGATGATTGTCCACATTTGATTCAATGTTTTTTAAGACATTAGAGTTTTAGTATCTATTTTATGTTGATTCACTATTACTATAATGTTCATCATTATTTAATTGGTTATTATTGGTTATGTCATTTTTATTACTATTTGGTTTTGTAATGTCAATCATTTATAAAGGTGTATTGGTTTTTTCTTATTTCCTATTTTATCTCGAGATTGTTGTGTGTTTTTAAATTGGGATGATAGTTCAACTATTCCATGTTTGTGATAAACACTAGGAATTTATTTCAATCATTTTTTGTCTTGACAATGTCACCAATGATTAAATCACCTCTAACCTAATCTAAGACAATGGGTTTTGAAGGGATGTTAAACTAACCAATTACATTTTGTATATCTAGAAAAATTGATTAAATTAGAATTATTCACGAATAAAAGATAAATGTTCTAACTTTCTATAGTTATCAACTAAAAAAATGTAATTTTAACCTTTTTATGTCTTAGAAATACCTATAACAAAATACATGTTTAGATTCTACCTTTTTTATACTAGTATTGGTAAAGGATACAAAATCGACTCAGTAATATTTCATTATACATTAACTTGATAAAATACCACACATTGAGATATATAATTTAAAATCTCCCTCTTCATGTCTTCACAACATTAAATTCTCAATGAGATTTATATATATCGTCATTATTTAAGGATGGATAGAAAATTATGAGTTGTATAAATCATCCAAAAACTCATTCTTCAATTCTGGTTTTCATAGAAAAATTATTCGTTCACTAAATCTTATAATTCAAACAATTTCAATGTAGAACTCTGGAATGTTCTTCATCATATTCTACTACTCTTAATACTCATCCTATGAATCCTTGGTATTCACTTAGATGGAAGGTTGATCAATCATTTAGGTAAGGTATAATTTCTATGTTTTATTTATTATTTCAATATCGATAACATAATTATCCATTAGTAATGGGTTTCTTTTCATACTCACTATAGATATGGTTGTATTATTAGTCCTTCAGAGAGTCTCAACCAAACTATTTTCATTCCTATAGTAGTAATTTATTAAGCTATACCATCCTTTTATTAACTCTAATCATCTTTTTTGGTCCATGTTGATCACTTTCGATGTGAAAATATTTCTTAATAAATTTTTACCATTATATGTTTCTTTTTTTACCCTATATATGAGACATTGTTTATTAGTGAAAATATTTCTATTTTTTTATTTAAACCATGGATCAAGTATTTTATCTCATGAATTATTTGATTAAACAACGCATAAGATGCCACTATGTAATATTTCATGAGAAAACATCACAGTCCTTTATTTAATACATAATTATATATAAAAAACCCTTTCCCACAAAAGGGTAATGTGTTTACATGAGTAGTGACCAATGTTATCATTACCAGTTTAATATTTTCATCATTTTCATCAATTCAGGGGAACATGATCTGTCTTATGTTAACTTTTTTGTGTATTTGACTGTCACTATATGTTTATCATAATGTTTTGAATGTATCTAGAAAAAAAAAGAAAAAAATGGTTCACTGTTATAATAGTTGGTAAATTCCTTTCATAAATCCACTCTATAAATTATTGTGATATTTTCTTGTCATCCTATATCCCAAGAATTATACGATTTATATAAAAACTCACTGTTTTAAATTTTTTCAGATTTTTTTTTTATTTTTATTGTTTTGTAGAATAATCCAATGATGACATTTAAGTTCATATTTATTCTAATAATATATTATAATATCATATAATCTATAACAAATTTATCAAAATAATCACTAAAGACTATGTTCATTAAATCTATAATGATAATGGGGGAATTTTTATGTTATTATGGAATCACTATGAATTCATAGCATCTATAGCTTCTTTGAAAGGTTTTCTTGGATATATATTCTCTTTTGAAACCTAATTTATGATTTCAGGATCAATGGAAAATATGATAAATTTATTTATCCCTTTATAATTGATTGAACAAGTAATCAATATGTGGTTGGGGATACATTTTCTTCATGATGATCTTGTTATCTCTATCATCATCGATGAAGAGATCAACTTATCCTTATTTTTTAAAAAATTAAGTAATTTGGACACTATGTTGATGTTTCTTTTTGTATAAAACCTTTCTTCCAAAATTTATTACACTTATTGAAGTCATGTAAGTCAATTAGGTTCATTATATAAAGATTCATTAATGTTGTTATATCACCATGTATGAGTTATTTGGAAAATCCTAACTTCTGATCCATGAAAACACACGAAAATAATCTCAACATAAAAAAATTGCAAAAAAAAGTTAGTTCATAAATATTGATGTTTTCTAAACTATTTGATCCACATAATCCTCATTTCAAGGAAGCATGACCCAAACAAAGAACGTTTCATAAATAGGGAATTCATAGTCATCCTCACATCAATAGAAGATCATGGGTTATTATGGAATATTAAATATGATTTCCTAGACATAGAGACTGATATAAGATCCATGTATAGATATCTGATACATGGATAAAATAAAATAATATAATATTTTTGAATGTGAAGAATTATAATATTTTTAGGAGTCATGTTACTAAGAAATTTAATTAGGTAATAGTTTTTTTCATTTATTGAATCATAAAACCACTTATAGTTCCCATAAGAAAATCAATATATATCCATTGGGGAAATAAATTACTCGTATTAGAAAATTTTTGTAATTTAAAAAAATAAATAGAACTGTGATAAAATAATAATTTTTTTCATTTTTTAGTGTACCTACACCTCCCCAATATCCTGATTCTATATTTAATCCCTTACTAAAATAATAATATGTAGCATTAGTGTTAATAAATAATTATTTGAGTGATAAATAATATCACAAGTGAATGAAATCCTGTGATGTCCAAAATTATGACATCATCATTTCCACCAATGAATATTAGGTTCATCATATATCAATTGTGGTTCATCATAGGGTTATTTAGGTTATATAATCATAATCATCATTACCAAATACCTAAAAATAAATAAACCTCACTCTAATATCAACTAAGACACAAAGAAAACATACTCCCAAATTATGTTTCAAAAAAACATCACAAATATTCTTTGATTCTAATTGAAAATCCTATATCCCTACACCCATACATGGTTCCCAAAAATGAACTTCACACAGATTTATTGATAAGATGTAAAACACCATAGAAATAAATAAAATATATTTTTCATCATCACAATAATTAAAAAATTATGTCTCACCAATTCACACAATCATAGAACCCATTGGATTATGTTATTTGGATAAAAGATACATAAAAAATATTTTTAATAACACATTTAACATATCTCTATAGTCACACTCCACTATATCCCCTTATAGACATGTCATATTTTAATCACTTGTTCATATATTTTGGAATGATAATATAAGAAATGGTTTAATTATGTTGCTCAATATGCCTAAATAGAAGTGGTAACAAAAAAATTTTGTAAGTTAGAAAAACATGAGAATATGGGATGAAAATAAAATCATGGTTCATTGACCTAACAAAATAGAATCATACCCACCAAAGAATATACCATGAATCATGATATACATATTTTTGCATAAAATAATAAATTAGTAATATGGGTGTGGGAAAATGAATCGAATAGCATGAAAACCATAAATAATCATAATAATATAGAAAACACAATATTAAATAACATCATACCATTATGAACATATATAACCACAATTATTTCCACATGAAAACATGTAAACATAAATACATTTAATCATTTCCATTCAAAAACATTTAAACAAAGCTGGTGACATTCATATCCATGTAAAAACATGTGAATATTTATTCCAAAAATCATGTATAAGAATAAACACATGAACATATTGAACCATAATCATTTCCACAGACATGATTTTGAATATATCTACCTGCAATCATGTACATGCATATACTTGGGAACATAGATTCTTATTATATGTTCTATGCACAACATCATTATCCCAAGAGATATAAAAATTCACCCCATTCAAATTAAGTGTATAAAATATCCACTTGTCAAATAATGATAAAAAATCACATATGTTCCATAATAACATCAAAACATTCATAATTATATCACAACTAAATTAACCCATTGGAAGTAAATGAGTTTTATGAAAATCTGTATAATGAATCATCGTGATATCTCTAGAGGAATAACATTGTTGGTATCATAACATTATTGATCGACTAAAAAAAATAAAAAATATTGTATCGTTACATATATTAAAAACACATTTATAAGGTCTTCATAAAATTACTTTAAAAATATGGAGAAATATTATTTATTATTGATAACTTTTATTAAAAAAATTTGAATTTTAAAAATAATGGTAATAGATTTATTTTTGGAACAACATTAAACATTATGAAGTAACATTTTTAAATAAAATTGAAGAATATGCAGATAAATTTATTTCAGGAAAAAAATATTCAAAAGGAATATTCTTTTCAAACTGTTCTAAAGAATGTCATGCCGATCGAAAAAGAATCATATAGAAAAAATATAAATACATTCATTATTTTTTATAAAAATTGAATGTTAATAGATAATGATCTTAAGAAATCATTTAATATTATAAAAAAAATTTATGAGTATGTACAAGTAGGGGAAATATCCCACATGGAAAACATGGATAATTATGACACCATTAACAAGCATCATTTCAGTGGAATTATGATCCAAAGAGAGATAAAATGGTGATATGAAAAGTAAAAACCAGAAATAACCAGCAGAAGAAAATATAATGTTTTTCATAGATAAATATCATAACATTACTCCAAATTTGATATTAAATATAAATAATCTTGATTTCAAAGTATGATTGAGAAGAAACCCATAACTTTAATCAATAATTCTAGACCACTACAATAACCGAATGTATAATAAACAAAGACATATCAATAATTTTATTCGAAACTTATTATTATATATTAACATTTATAATATTAAATTAAAATCTTTCATGAAACCTATATTATGGTTTTATTGTGTTTTTTATAATTATATGTTAGAAACTATGATTATTTATTACATGTTTTTCAATGCTAATTTCGGTCATAAATATTTGATACATTTTTAATCATTAAAATATTATTATAGGTAGTTGAAAAATATTTATTCAATGACTTAGGTATTCTATTTTTCATTTTTTGGAGGTTATAGTTATGGTTTCTGATAATGGAATACCAGAAAAGAATACTTTGGTAAATATTATGATAAAAACAAGTTACATTGTAATGATAATTACTTTGTTGAGTTACGGTTCTATAAAAATTTTAATAACATAAACTAATATTTAATATAATATATTAAAACATTTAATGACTTGATACTCACCCATATTGAAAATGGTGTCGGTATTATAGTGAAATTTAAGATGGTGGTTGAACCGGCCCAATGAAGAACATTTTAAACATGTGAATGAGTAAGAGTATAAAGTTATATAATAGTAATGTATTATTACTAGTAAAATAATAAATTTAATTTTTACATAATTATTGTGTATAATGAGATATATAAATATTTGATATGATAAGGTAATTGAAAATATATTTAATAACATGGAAATTATTTTTATGAATTATATCCTTTTTGATTCAAGTTCTTTTGGAATGAATGATTTACGAGTTACTATTGGGGATATATGCTACAAACAATATCACAAAAATTTATTGGAAAAAAAATGAGTTGTTAATATAAATATTTTATAATTAATGTTTTTAGGGGTTATATGAGGGGACCTTTTATATATGTGTTTTGATTATCATTTCTATAAATATTCCTTACCTAATATGTAAGGGTTTATTTTAAAAAATGTAGTTAAAATTTATAATACAATTGGTATTATTACTTCATAAACATATCCAAATAAACTATTAAAATGGTTTCATGATTTTTTAGGTCATTTGAACTTATTTTAAAATGTTTTCCAAATTTTAACCATACTATGGAAACTCAAATTTTACCTTGATAAATTATTTTTTATGTCTAAAAATGAGAATGACATCCATACGTTATTTAAATAGTAAAATCTAAAATTATAATATATTTAGTGTAATTAAATTTCTAAATATGATATGTTTATTATTGAAATGAAAACATTAAATATTTGTGATAAAAATATTTTTATAAGAAAATGAAATTTTTATCAGTATGTGTTCTTACATTATTCCATATCAATTGCTAATTAAATGTATCCAAACATATTAGTATATAAGTTGAATAATTACATTATATTCATCAGTTAAAATTTCTCAATTAAATTATTTAATATAAAACACACTATAATTTAAAAATATTTCTTTGAAAAGTAGTTTTTTAACATTAAATGATTTTAGTCGCATTCAATTTAAAAAATAAATTTATATTTGAAAAATTAAATTTTATCAATATATGTGTATTTGAATATTTATTTATACACTAAAAATACAAAAAATCATTCCTCAAGAACAATAATAATAATTATAATTATTTATAACTTATAAAAATATGTTTTTATAATAATATTTTTTTCAATAGATATAATTACTTATTTCATTATAAATTTATTTGTAGTTTCTGAATTGAATTATATTAAACTTGTTTCTAAATGTTATACAATATAAATATATATATACTAGATTGATTAAATCCTAAAGACCATATCATAAATGACCATATTTCTAATATCATATATCAATTGACTATATTTTTAGTGATCATATATATGTAATGGTTATATTTCATTCCTATATATTTTATTACATATATCACTAAAATTATACACCATATTCATTTACATATCTCAAAAAATGCCTACTAAAATTGAAAATATTATCCTTATTTCTATAGTTGAAATCATAGTAATTTTTTTCTGGTAAAACTATGCGGATAAAGATTTTATGTTCCCTATATTTTCTTAACATGTGGTTTTATTCATCTTGTGATGTTATTAATGCTTTTCATAATGTATTCTCATAATTTATTAATGTATATCCAATGTTGTGATATTGTCTCTGATAAAAATGTATTTTGGTTCATTTTAGTATAGTGTTGGGTATGAAATAAGATATTCGACAAAGTATTTCTTGAATGAATAAATACAAAGTGAATTCATGGGGTGTTAAAAGTGGATACATCATAAGTTATTGTATAGTGGATTTTATAATCCTAAAAGATCCTTAATCAAAAATACAAACCATAAAACAAGAAGCCATATAAACTGACTCCATTAAACAAGTTACTATCAATCAATCAAAACTGAACAAAATAATAACCTAATAAAAATCCTAAAATTATAAATGTTACAACAACCCAAATCAAAAACCAAAACTATATAAATATATTATAATTAAATCCCTAGAGCATGAAAAGATTATATAACCCCGTATCTCAATTTATTCACATAAAAAAGTGATAAAAAAGAACAAAATTACCCATTACGGCCTCTTCTAAAAGTAAAATGATGAATTCCCATGATTATATGTGATTTAAATATGTCATTATGTAATAAAAAATATATATAGGATAGAGGAAATTAATTGATTGATGAAAATAAAATAATAATACACTACAAATGAAGGTAGGATTTAAATTTTTTTGAAATAAAAATACTGGTATAAGCCATGAATCAACAATATTATAGATGGGTGGAAGATAGACATGTGAATCTTTGGGAAATGCATAAAAATGGTAAAAGATAAGTGATATTGAAGGGAATTCAAAAGGATGTAAATGGGTGAGACTAAAAAATAGAAATCTTTATTTTTTTAATAAAATAGATCTATGTATACTTGGTAACCATTTAGGGTCCACCTAGTTCTGATTTTCACCACTTATGCACTGACACCTCTGTTAGGCTCACTGGATACACAATATTACCCAACTATGTACTCAGTGCCATTTATTACAAAATATTGTAGGTGACAACTCTTTCATATATAAATTCTCCCATAAATCCTATATAGAAACTTAAACCATTGCCTATAACACTTATAATTATACTATTGACATAAATATTAGATAATTAATCCTAAAATGAAATATAACCTCATTAGTAGAATTTTTTTTATAAATGGAATGTTTTTTTATAAATTCTAATTCCCTCATAATCTCAAAATTATCAACTATATTAATTCACATCCATGATAATTACAAAACTATTATCACTCTAAAGACTAACTAACATACTCATAACTTTATCCACCATAATATCATTGATGACTAATCTAATGAATCCATCACACTATATATGGAAAATTAAAAATTTCTACCTAAATTATAGAATATCACAGAATAAATACATCCCAAAGTGTATTGAAACTAACTAACTGACATGAATCCAAAATATTATATTACCAAATAAAATTCATATTCTAAAATTTAATTCACCTCAAAATTATCGATATTTAAAAAAACATTTTTACTCATCCCAAAAAATCAATATGTTCTTATGCCTGACCCCTAAAATAATAATATTAATCCTGACATGTACAGTACACAATATGGGAAAAAATCTTGAAATCATTTCAAATATCAATCATCACCAAATATGTATTACACAAACGACAATTCACTCTGACTAAAATTATTAAAATATTGTAATATGATCAATTCTAATTTTGAATAACTAAACACCATAATTTTTTCAACTATTTTCCATGACCTAAATATCAATTTCATTTTAATTTGAAAGAAAACTATTTTTCAAAAACAAATTCATGAAAATAAAAAATTTATTTCAAATATATATATATATAATATCTATTTTTTAAATGGAAATAAACATTAAAAAAACCAATAATTTAATAAACTAATATTTTGTAGATACCTTTTAGGTTACACTTTCTGAATGGTAACCTATTTTCAAATAGATATCATATTAAAAATTCTTTCTTTTTTTTTAAAATGAAGGTTGAACCCCATTTTCCATTACTTTTAAACTCATTGAGACCCTTTTCATGAATAGTTTTTTATAAGTAAAATATTTCATGGACAAAATAACTAGAATGTTAAAAATATTGATTTATTAAAAAACCATATAAATATAATAATGATAATTAATAGTAATTATTAGGATAATAAATTATTTTTCATTCCATGAAACCATGAAAATTATAAAATACACTACTAATAATAAACGTACATAATACCTAGAGTTTTCTAATAATTACAATTCCAATATTTAATATAGATAAACAGGTAAACCTATGTTTACATGCTTTGTAATAAAAAATAGAGAATTTGAAGCACGTTCAAATTTTAAACTATGTATAAATTTTACATAACATCATGAAATAAAGAGTATATCATTGCTCTTAATATATGTATATTTGGGAGAAACATTTCTTAATATAATAACACCTAATGAGGTATATAAGATATACTATTTACTTAATTGTTATTTAATTATTTTAATCCATTCATATATATTTATCATAACATAACAGTGATACACATTTCTTATCATTAAACTATACTAGATGGTAAACTAACTACAATAGAAAGTGGATCTCAGATGATATACATATATTTATTGAGCTACAGTTCATCATACTAGAGATATCTATCAAATCCTCACTCTAACCTATAGTCTCTGCTCATTTCTAAGACATCCCATAGAATCATGAGTATCCACTATAAATATTTTGATCAATATTTTTTATGGATCAATTCTAAAATTTATAACAATATTAGAACCTTTATATAAAAAATAATAAACCCAATATCCCTAACATAACCTTGATACCAATTTGTAACAACCATTATCTGAATTTCAAGGTTATAACTAGATTATTTGTGTTACCACCTAAAGAGAATTTCCTAATCCCCCCAGCATAGCTACTATCACCAAAGATCTAATTTTATCATTAGGAAGCAATTTACTCACCTTAAGTAAAAACATAATTCATTAATGGAGTACTATACTAAATAGAATCAACCTACCGTAAGAAGATTGTATCTCCACAAAGCCTTAGACATTGCTCCCCATACACAAAAGGCCTCAAGCAAGATGAAAGGTTCTATGAATTTATATTAGGGAGAGTATACCCAAAAAAGATAATTTATCATAATTACATGGTAAAATTTATATTAATAAAAAACAACCTTAAACTAAAATATAGAAAAAATATAAAATAATTCATATACACATCTATAGTATAATGTAAGTTATACAATAGTTAACTGGATCCCTTGTAGGGTGACCACATACATATAATCCTAAATGTATCCATCATAAATGTCTAGTATTACATTGGGCAACCAACCATCCCACCAAAAAACCCATAAAATCTTTCTTATACACCATATTCACTCATATAACCACTAGGATTTGGAAGATAAGACCTTCCCCTTATCTGTACTATGAGACATAAATTTTACATGTGTCTCAGAGGGCCATTGCAATGCGTGATAATGAACTATATGGGCCATCACCAATTCTATACCTAGATAGTATCCATAAATATATATGTATATATATATATATATATATGTATATATATATAATTTTATGGCTTTAAAAAGAAATAGTAACCAACAGAGACCACCCAAACCATTCCACTCATGCTCGACTAACACTAAGTGAGCCTTTATATGCTTTTCCCAATGTCAGAGTGGATTGATACATCCATGTTATATATTTTCTAACGTGACCTTATAAATCTCACCAATTAAATATCACTTATAATTATGTTCCACTAGACAACATAAAATTGTATTTATTCAAACATGATTCTGAGAATAACATGTTTACGAAAAAAATATTAGGTCCCTTGGAAATCTAAACTCTTTAACAACCTCATGTTTAGAATCTGAAACCAGACGCATATAAATGATGAGTAACCCTATATCATTAAATGGTCTTCATATTCCTAGAAAACTATAGAATATAACTCATTCGTATCAATTTTTGACATTATCTCCCCTATGATTTTAAAAATATGGATTATTTTACCAATAATGAGTGGTCATATCTACCTAATGGCCCAAATCTAGCATGTACAAGAACCCAACATCGACAATCCCTTGGTGAGATGTAGTCACTAATCCCTAGGAAACACCCAATAGAACCTCCATCTAAACTAAAATAGTGGTCAAAACCATCCACATCAAACCAAAAAATATATATTTCATCAATCCTAGTGATCATCATCAACCATAGTCACAAGGATTGCACCCATCATGTTCCCAAAGTACATTATCATCCATTACATATTATGTAGTTCCAATTTGATTCATATGAAATAATTTTTCAATTCACTAGTTCTAAAAAATAAATATATCCAATATTTTTTAGCCCAAAACCATTATTTCACACAATATATTGTTCCCAATAATCTTTTATGAGCAATGGAAAATAGATGTGGGTTTTTTCTTGTACGATCATACGAAACACTTCCATAACCCATTTATCACATGAATCATGTCAAATGTATAACATAGAAAAAAAATGTATTTCAAACATGGTGTTATAAATAATCGACAGTTTATATAACATTGTATGATCTGACATTAGTTTCTAGAAGTATAAAAAACTCAAAAAATTTATATTTTATGAACAAATTATAAGAGAATAGACAAATTGAGAAAGAAACTAAAAATAATATATCTAGGGGATATATCAATTGTGACAAACAATCCCTTATTAAAATGGTTACAAAACCCCAATATTTTTTGCTAGATTCCCATTTAGGAAAAAAGGGATAGAACATGATATAAATCTAGAGATTATTCATCATATTTTAATTGAAATAGCCCAACCATCCATAAACTTTACTATAAAATTTATTTTATTGTTTTTAATGAAATATAAACATAAGCCACATCATAGCATGTACCTTTTGCTAATGGTGTGATTACCCACTACCAAACACCATTTATGATGTGATATCCCTTAACACGATATTATATACATCCCTCAATGCATTGAATAAATAATGACTTCACTACCATGGTCACATCACGATATGACCATAACCTTCATTATAAAATAACCTTATGCATATAGGACTTCACAACCTGGATATCGCTTGTGGGACCCCTTTCTATGTGAAACCAAACCCTTCATGGTGTGGCACCATATCACTATATTTTCACATATTTATATAATTTACAATTCACCCAAACCATGCATATTAATCATATATACATTTTTATTGTTAAAAAGGTATCATAATGGAATTACCCCCTCTATAATGTTTTCACCCACCCGATTTCACCCATTTCATCGAAAACATTAAACCCATTACATATTAAAAAACAAATCCTTACATATTAATAACTTATCTATTTTTTAAATATTCCATGATCCCATCATGTAATTAGTCCCCATTTTCCATGGAATGATCCTCAATCAAATTCAAATAAAAACTAAACCTCGATGATTACATGTTTGTAGGATACATTGGAAATGATGTTACACCATTTTTAATTTCATGACCCATTATTTCAAGGAGTGGTATTATGTTTAGTACAATATTCTAGCCCTAATCTCTTGTAAACTCCTAAAAATATATTATTGGCTAACACCAACACCCATGAACCCTCGAGAGTTTCCAAATTATTATAAACAATCAATGTTCCAACCAAAAATACCTCTCTAAAATAAATAATTCTTTATAATATCACCACCATATTAAATTTTATCTTTGAGTTACCTAAGGTCACACACACACAAGACTATACCAAAACCTATGAGTATTGATATTTTTATTCTGAAAACAATGAGATGAATAAAATACATTCATATGATCCCAAATACCATAGATAAGTTATAAATATTGGTTGATTACATTCATCTAAACTCATCACTATAAGAATCACATTGACAGTCTCACCCTAAATGGAAAATCCATTATAATGATTGTTTCATATTCATAATCTGTCTGGCATCCTTCACACAATGGATATTCATACATATCCACTAGTCATCAACTATCAAGATCCAAAATTATATCGATAATCATATGTATCATGCATTATACTTGTTTTCCATTATCAATCCAAATGCTAATACATTATAGAGTAACCAAAAACTATTTCATATGCTCATTACCTAACCAATGACAAATCATTTAATTAATTACATACACACATTGGGCACCAATATACGCCATAATTAATAAATAACCAATATTCTCATGAAATAAATATTATTTTCAATGGATCCTTAGAACACATTGGTATTGTCATCTCGATCGCATGCATATGAACTAAAGATTGAATAATTGATATGTATCCCACACGTGGAGTCGCAGTCACCATCGAGCAATACCCCCACTATTGGGTACCCTCTCCACTGCATTATCACACACATGTTGTTGTATCCCACATAAGGTATCCTAGTACCACTCCTAATCTAAAACTTTGTTACCTAAATCAGAACCTGTCTATGAACCCCAACTGACTTGTTATCCAAAAAACTGGTCTAGATATACCAAATGGTGTTATACATAATAGTCCTTTAGTGACTGATCTCACTATTATTGACCATGTACTATATGTCCACACAATAAACACCCCATCGATGATACACATAATTTTGGCATCATCAAACCTCTTATATAACTTCCTTGATATGTGTCCTAATGTCCAATATTATAAATACCTGAATCTCCAATACATGTCTTACAAAATTCCACTATCTATCTTGGTATACCCCCATATGATAAGATCACCTCCACTATCATCACATGGATTAATACCTATGAAAACTAGGTCAACTAGAATATATTTACCTATACCCAGGTTGAATTATATAAAACATCATAAAATATTTAATCCATTACGATATCATATCCTTCCAATGTAATAGAAAACCATAATAAATCTTTGAATATCTAGTATTGTATATAATTGGCGTGTCTGCTTTCATAAGGTGCATAAACTATAAGTATCTATCACTCTTAAATTTATTGTGGAATAATATCTAGATGAACACCAACTCAAACTCGTTTTTGGTCATCCCATCATGCCTACCTTCCTATACCAATACATCCCACCAGTTTTTCGACAGCCCTATAGGAATATACATGTCAAATATCACGCATCACACTAGTGTAATATTTAATTGATTGATGGTGGTTTTTACTGAATCAATCTATTATTGTACTACATGGTGTCCACCCACTCCTTGGAATAAAAGATGATACATCAAATAGAACATCCTTGTAAGATAATCCATATATGGCCCATCTTCTTATTCTCCTTGATTAGTTACCTGGTTGACACATAATATTCTCTCTATATGACGCTCATATGACAAAAATCCCAATATAACCCAATCTATGTGGTTTTCACTCCTTCCTCTAGACCAGTATCATTCGACCATCCTCACCTCTAACCTTAGGGGACTCATTTTGTGTATTCCTTGGAGAAAAATATCTCTTCTTATTGCTCCATCAGAGTCCATCTATGTGGAATCACACTTAAAATCAATTACAATTACCAATATATATATATATATATATAATAGTACAAATAACACAAATAGGGAATGTTGCATTAGGTAGTGAGACCCACTTCACTTTACACTTCCATATGAATCGAATATCCATACCATCCATCCCAATGACCCTACAGACCCATGTTCAGGTTATATACCATACACATTGTGTAAACATACAATCACATTTTTATTTATACTAAGAATCAAATGATGAGGAGTAATAGTAAAATGGAACAAGAAGGTATATGAGAAAACCCATATAGGTAGTTTCTGAAAATATAAATGGTCATTGTTGTTGGAATTAAAACAATAAAAATTATTGTTCTCATAAAAATGACACATTTTATGTAACTCCTAAGACTTTTAAATGATGTATGACTACCCCTATTGACCTTCAGGGATAATAGCCTAAAATAGAAGTTCATAACTTCAAATGAAAATTTATACAAATCAAAGAACTCAAATGTATTTACAAAAAGTAAATTATTCCATGTTCCCCTAGTAACCTGGAATTACTTATGTACTTGTGATAGAATTACACATATCACTATATTTATCCTATGTAGAAATAATTTCACTATACTCCGTATACCATAATATAAATAACAATAAAAAACAATTCTATTAAGACTTTATAATAATCATTCAGTAATACCACATTATAAAATCATGTCCCAACTCACATTATAATAATCATAATAGAGTTACAATATAAATGAAGAACAACTTCTAGTACACCAATGTCTACTAACTAGTATAAATATTATAAGAGGTTATAGTTAGGATACTATACCCAATGAAGATAATTAATAATAATAACAAAAAAATAATGTAAAAAATTACAACTAATAAGAAATAATATAATAGAATTAATATATGATATGATAAAAAAATTTACAACTCCGTTTTTGACATCTAATAGTAAACAAGATCACATGTAGGTCAAAAACATTGTTAAAATCCAAAAAAAAACAATGAACAACCCTACTAAAACTGATGAACCACCAAACCCATATGGAAAACTATAATGTCCCGCATGTGCCCCATATTTACCCCCATAGTCACTAGGATCCTAATAAAAATACCTACCCCTTTCCAATGAAATGTGAAATGAATGATGAACATATCCTAGAGGGAATATATAAGGTGTGAGTATGAATTTAGTAGGAATCTGACAATAGTTTTTGAATCAAGTTTACATATCTATACCAATTTATGTTATGAGAAATAAATAATCCAACACACACTCCCCAACCATCACCACTCATGCTAAATAAACCATGAATGATTATTTATGTTCTTTTGACCAATACAAATGTTCAACGATACACCCGCATCATATCATGATATAATTCCCCTCAACCTTACCACAAATTTTGTAACACTGGAAATTAACCTCCATTTTGAAACATATAACCATCGTAATCCCATCCAGATATGCTAATTACATGTCCAAATCCCACATATTAGCTTCAATGGGAATTTTAAGCCCTTAATGACCTTCGTCTTAATAGCCTTATCAAACCTCACATAACTATAGAGAAACTCACTCTTCTCTAGTGATAATAATCACCTAGAATGGTAAACTATTGTGTATCTCACCTGTATATAAATGGTCAATACGGTCACCCATAAAAAACATAAACTATACATTATACCACCAACAACGAGTGTACAATCCACCTCCTGGGCCATGTAATCTGGGAACACAACCCCAATGACCAAATCAACCTAGTGATAGAATATCATTGATCCATAGGATATAAAGGGACCATCCACTATCTCCACTATGAGAATAGTAAAAATAATCTACATCCCAATTTAAAACCATTGTTTCCTCAATCCTAGTTATCCACACCACTCGTTGTCACATGGATTTCACCAGTCACATTCCCAAAAAACCTTATCACTGATCATATCTTATAGAATTACTCATTAAAAAATAAAATATCTTATTCCTAATTAATAGAACCATGAAACCATATAATCATATCCATACAAGGGAAAATATTCTTTCCCATATGAAACTACCCTTATTCATCTCTTCCAAACAATGAAAATGAAAATTGGTTCTATTGATTATTAATTTCAATCAACCCTGCAATCATTTATTCATCACATTATTTATATCACATATATAGCATTAGATAAAATATGAGAACCATGTACCTAGATTATGTTGGACTCTACTTTTTTAGGAACATTGGATATTCCATCCTTTGTTAGAATAAATTTGATAATCTTAGAAACTCTCTATTTTAGGACATATGTAGTATACAAATATAATATTAGTGATGGAAATAAATAATATGATTTATTGGGATGGTTTACATAACCATGAATATATCCCACTTTAAATGTATGAATGATAGTAAAAATTCACCTCAAATATCATGTGGAGAAGAAAAAAATTAAGATAATACATTGATGTATTCCATATATTTTGGAAGATATTTACAAACCCATCATATAATATAATTAAACAATTAATTTTATGAAATTATTGAAAATGAATATAAGGAATGGAACTACATGACTATTAGGATCATGATCTGATTCCTCCTACCAAACACCCCTCACAACGTGATCTCCCATAACATGGTGCGACATTACACTTTAGTGGGAGCAAAAGTAATAAAATTTTACTTCCAATGTCATTTATCAATGTGAAACATCCCTTCATGGTGTGACTAACCAATGTGGTTAGGAATTCATAGGAAGACTTTCTCCCATGACAACTCCATCATGGTGCATCCACACCCATCACATCATTAATCCCTATCACTTTATTTTTGAAAAACAATAAACCTCCCATAATTATGGTCGGGATCTAAGATTTAACATTCTGAGGATATACTAAGGTTTAATCTATTTCATCCTATTTGTTATGTTATATTCCTTATGGTTTTTATATTACTAAAGTAGGCGATTATAAACTAACAAATTCTAATTAATAGGATGATGATAAATGGTTCATTAATGTCATAGTGTTTTATAGATAACACATTAAAAAATATTAAACTAATCATATTCTTTCTTAATTTAATAAAATAAATTTCAGAAAAAAAAAATATATATTCCCACAACATAATTAATCTTAGTCTATAAACATCATAAAAATACAAAAAAAATTATTCTATTTATTTCATTTATTTTTGTACATAATACCTTTTATAAGACGTTTTGATTATTTCATCCATGTATGAATATCTTTGTTCAAAAACAATATTTCCCCATAATACTAAATATCACACATCATTTCAGAAAAAACATGAAACCAAAAATAAAATCAGATCCCATTGCAGGGAAATTATTTTTATGGAACTATTTTGAGTTAATTTTTTATTTGTTAATTACTTCCTTTAAATCATATTCTTCAGTGTTTCCCCTTTCTCAATTTCTGTGAACAATAATTCCAAATTATTTTTTTTTATGTTGTCCAGAATTTACCTTTTTTATTTTCTTTGATTTATATCATGATCCTATAATGATGATATATTTTATATAGAATATTAGATATAATGTAGCCTTATGTCTTGAATCATATAGTCTCAGTCTATGAGTTGTATCATAATTCACTCAATTGGATATTTCCACCATTCTGGGAACATTTAAAGTGGAAGAGCATATGAAATGCACATAAAACTGGTTACAGTAGATATAAATATTAACAATGAACAAAATAGATCCATTCAAAAAATTTCTATACCAAAAATAATTTACCAACAAGCTTTTAATACATACCAAATTCAAGAATTAAACTTTGAGATAAAATCTAGGTTAATTCACATTATCCCAATATTCGATGGATTATATAAAGAAGATCCAAAAAAACACCATAAGTTATTTAATGTGGTTTTCTCAATAATGAAATAATGATATGTTTCTAAATACCTGATGAAATTAAGAGAATTCCTATTATCACAAGACAAGAATAAATAATATTGGATAAATTATTTACAACCTCAAGATGTGACATATTGAAATGATTAAAAATATCTTTTGTTATAGATATTTTTTCCATTATAAAGGAACACTTCCATTCAAAAAATATCATAGGGATCAATATAGTATAATGCCAGTAACAATATGAGTACTAGGATTGTTTCAATAAATTTTTCACAAGCTATCCACATAACCATGTTAGTTAGAAACTCATCATCTAGTACTTCTTCTAACACATCGCACCTATGAAGGAGAGAATGGTGGATGTTATTTTAAGAGGATCATTGATTGAGAAAACACCAGTAGATGCAGATAAAATGATTGACAAGATTCTAGAAAACAATAAATAATTTGAGGATCATGGTACAATATCATTAATGGGATTACACTGGTTGAGTTCACAATAACTGTGAGATAAATTTTTTTATCTCAGAAGACATCACAACCCACCACAATAATGCATTGGGGAATTTTCACTAAATATGACTATCCAACTTATTATTTCCTACAATTAAAAGAGAAAGAGGATTATTAAAAAATATTAACCTATATACATATTAATAGAAACAAAAACTTTCCCCAGACAAATTATGATCCATCTTCAGAAATATAATATCAAGGAAAGAAAGATCACCCATAATTTATGTATAGATCTAGAGATTAACCAAGGCCCCATTTTAAATAAAACTTTAATCGACCTCTTCTTTACCAATAATGATTTCAAAATCCATAATAGTTATTCAAATCCAACGTATGAATAATTATATATTAACAATGGATTTCCCAACTAGTTTAATATTATAATACTAATGATATTTTTGAGACAAATTATTAATAATAAATAAAATGAGATATAAAGTTAAATTATAGAGTTGAGGTAGATACATATGGAATGAATTAGATTTCCACCAAACTCCATTAATTGGTAAGAAATAGCTAAGAAAATATTCCCATCCAATCTACTCTAAATATAATGGGGAATTATATAATTATTACATTGAGATGTGGGAAGAAAAAATGAATTATGTTTTCTTATATGTCCATCCGGATTGACATTATGCATGTGAAGAACCATTGAATACCAATTGATGAGAAACCAATAGAGAAAGATAAAGGTAATAAAGAGGATAATGTTTTTACCCCATACCCCCTTCTATTCCCAAATATAGATTTTCAGATAAAGTATATTCCATAAGAGTGAATACAAAAAAAGATGTTTTTTATATATTTAATCATATTTTTATCAACATATCTATTCTTAAAGAAATTAATAAAATTATAATTTATTTCATGTTATTGTATTAATTGTGTCTAAATAAATGATGGATAAATAAAAATTATAGGATCAATATTATATTGAATATATTTATTTTAATCACCCCCACCTTATCGATTCATATAGTGTGAAATGACCCCAACACATTTACCATTCCATGCACTACATTGGGATTTTATTTCTCTTATACTTTAAGTTATTTGGGTTCTTCTATTAACTCCATACATCCGTATGTTTTTAATTCCTTGGTAGATCGAGAGTTAAAGATAATGAAAGTGGTGAAGAAGTTGTTAAATAGGTTTGTGGCTTATCAAGAAGGAACCTTCAGTTATATAATAGTTTTAGGGAGGGATATGATCTTCCCTATTCAAACATACATGTAAAATATGGAGTATGATCCAGTATGTTCTTATTCTCCCATTATTCATGGAATAATATTACATAAAATCATGGATAATAATAAATTCTAATGAGGGTACACATTTATTATAGACCAAGGATGGGATTATAAATTTTAATATTTTGGACTCCTTTAAGTATCCTTAAAAGTACATTTTCTCTCTTCATCAACCATAATTTTCCACCATGTAATTATTATCAAAAAATTTATTTTAAATTTTTTATAAGTAATGATAGTTTCATTATTATAAAAATTATTATTATTTGGGAACATTTCCACACATATTTTTTGGGGTTAAACAACTCTGTGTTCTAATTCGTTTTTGGATCCTCTGTTTTCTGACATATAATTTCAGATTATGACCCAGGGGTGTTGATTTTATCGATGGATTCAATGAATTATTCCAAGATGATAATGATTTATAGTGTACATGTATATCGGTCCCCATGATAGTTTCAAAAAAATATCACCCCCCAAACATGAAATCAAACCATTACTCTCATATTTAAATAATTTATTCCTATAAATGATGAAACTTTGGATGAAAATATTTGTAATAATCACCCCTTAATAAGAAACCTAACATTTCAATATTTTGATGGATAATATTATGGGATATTTTTTGGAACATGGCAGACGTACCTAGTACTAAAACGTCTATTTTCTAACATATTTTTATTTTAAAGGATGAGGATACCATGAAATGGAATCCACAAATGAAATATATTCCACCCTTTTAGTGGTTTATAAATAGATTATAAATAATTACATGGGGTGAGTGTCATTTAACACATGTAAGAATAAAATTCGGATAGCCTTATTCTAGTTGTACACAAGAAGATTATTTCTTATATTGTAAAAAATAAATTGGATGATTTATTCAATATGATATTGAAAAATATTTTAGGATTGTGCGTATATTATAGGAAATATAATCAATCTACATGAAATGTCATTTTCTCCTTCATTTCATTGACCATATGCTTGATATACTTGTATGTAAGACACCCTATACTGTTATGGACGATTTCTTTGGATATTTTTCTATTCCAATTACTATATAACACTTTTAAAATATAGAATTAACATGACTTGTTGATACAGTTGATTACTGAAGGATTTAATTTGGACATTATAACACTCGATGTGTCTTTAATAATATATGGTGGATAAATTATAATATTTTCTACTTGCATGGAGGTGTATATAGTTTAATTTAAAATGTAAATATCTTCATCTGATCTGCATTTTTATTTTTTGGGCAACATTTTACATCAATCTCAAAAGAAATGTATGGATTTAAACTCTAAAAATTATCATTTTATGTTAGAGAAAGAAATTTTTATAGGGTCATGTTGTTTTACAACATGGAATTGAGGATGATAGATATTAGGTAGACATAATTTCATCCCTCTCATATTTATTTGTCTTGTAGAATTATTAATTTCTGATGGTGGATTAATTTTACATTTTATATTTTCCATATAATCAGTAGACCTAAAATTCATGTAATGTGAATGTTTGGGTGGATCCCATGCAGAACTAGGCATCATAGCTACGATACATAAGGTAATGGTTACATCATCATAATTATATCACATAAATTGTGAATCTAACCTAAATAATTAAATTATATTAATTAATCATAATCAACTAAAAGTAAACATGAAATAATATTAAACTATGTTACGAAGGATGAATAGAAGGTAATCAGTTTCCATAAATGGTTTTCCAAAATCTTAAACAATTCAACAACACACATGATATTGGTTATGGTTATTCATTTGAGGAGTTTTACATTCCTCCACAAGGTACATTCCATGGTCCATTTTTACAATGAAAGTAAACAATAATAATTTATGTCTACTTTTTACAGATTCTTTGGTGTTTTTGGTTTGAAAATGATATTTATAGTAATGAAATTTAAAAAATGTTATTGTAAGACTTCATAAATTTACTGCTTCAAACAATATGAATAAAATAAAATTACCTCAGATTAATAATACTCTTATAATGTTAATATAGTACTAATCTAGGAGAAATGCATTCAATCCTTAATGTTAGAGATAGAGTTGATTCAACTCTCACTCCCCCACAACCACCTGTCACACTAGGACTCTTCAACTAATAAACAGTTTGATAAGTAGGGTATTAGAGGGTATTATATTAATTAATATTAATGTGACACTAAATGAAAAATAAAAACACATGAGTGAAAATGAACGTAAAAACATTAGGTATGAATTCATTTCAATTGATTCCATCATCTTCAATAATAGTAGACACACATGGTTGTTGGTTCGTCAACCATGGGTGATCTAAAACCCAAAAAAAGGAATAAAAAATGAAACTAAATTTAAATTGATAAGACATGTAAGATAAACTCTTGAATTTATATCAAAAATTGAAATTATAATCAAAGGTTATATTTTGAAAAATAAATAGTAAAATAAAATATATTTATATAGTATCATAATGGTGGATCCAATCAACCTTTATCTAGACACCTAGTTGCTGATACCATAAGTTACTATGTGTTTCATATTTTAGTTTTTCTTATGAAAACACATCAGCATATTATCTTTAAAACAATGTGAAGTCTTACCTTGGAACCCCCTAAAATATCCAAATATATATGAGTTCATAAAATATTATTCCCTTTTTGATTTTTGTGATATCGGAAAAGGATCTATGTCATATACTCTTATTTTTTATGAAAAACAAAACCCTTATTTCTGGATTTTTTATATGGTTTTTTTGAAAAAAAAATATTGAAATTTATTTTTGGTTTTAAGAAATGAATTTTTATCTTCAATGGTATTCAATGGATCAATGCCTCCGTATTTGGAAGGAGCTAGCCAATGTCATTTAATGTATCAACACATTTCTCCTTATTAAGGTACAAATGCATTTGGGTCTCAGTAGCCTTTATATTTCATTTATTATTATTTTTTTATTTTTTCCTTTTTGGTCACCTCTTTTTTAGTATAAAAACTTATTTTTATGTTTAATGCAACATGTTTTAAATTTATTGTTTTTATATAATCTTTTTGGAATATGTATACTTACAAATATCCCATCAAAAACTATAAAGGCACACCTCAATCATCTTTCCAACATTAATATCTAATAATTACGTAAATATAATATTATAATTATAATAATAAAATATAAATTTGATATCATAAATTATATTATTTTTTATTTAATTTTTGGACTAAAATAAGAATAATCTATATAGTAATGAAAAAATAATATTAATAAAATTTATAGACACATTTATATATATATGAATGTTTTTTAAAAGTAGATTTTATTATATTATTAAAATACTTTTTATTAATTAATTTTTTGGTTAATACATAATTACAAGATATTAATAATTATTATTAAAAAATTTCTCACTAATATTTAAAAATATTACTTCCTTTCTAATTGTTAATAATTATTCTTAGAAAATAATAATATATAGTATAAATAATATTATTTAATAACTAACAAATATTTAATTATTATTACAATTTAATTACTAATATGTATTAATAAATAATATAATTTTTTTACATAAACATTTTAATCACTAAATGGTAATATTAAATAATATTAATAATAATAAATTAATTGTTAACATTTATTTATTATTATTTATTTTTTAAATTTTTTATATCTATTTATTTAAAATTCAGTAATATTATATTATTTATAATTCTCTAATCTATATATATTAGGTGTTTTCGGTAAAATTACAACAACATAACCAACACACATTATACCTATACTTATAATGAGATCATCATTATATATTTATTAGTATCTGTTTAATAATAATTATTAGTAATTTGTAAGTAAATATTAATTTGAAATATTTTGTATATTTTTTTATAATTATTATTTTTAATATTTATTCCTTAATTAGTAAATGAATAATTAATTAATAATTAGTAAGAACATAATAAGAGTATTAATATAAAAAAATATAATTAAATTATATATATATATGTGTGTGCTTGTCTATTTTTTAATATTATTTTATCATTAGTATATATATTATAATTATTTTAATCAACAATTAAATAAAAATTAATATAATGACTGATGTCAATTTTATAAATTATTATTATAATAATTATATTATATTTATATAATTATTAGTTATTACTGTGGGAAACTGGATTGCAGTGAGACTCCATAGGCTTTGAATGGATGGGGGTGGCATGACCCAATAGAAGCTATGATGGAATAAAGGGTTTATAGATAACCATTAGGAAAAAAGATGAAATATAAAATATTCAATTTAAATTAAGGGAATATAACTCTAAAAATAAAATATTTTAAACTAAAATCAAGGTGTATAGCCATACAATAAGCAAATTTGAAAATAGAAAAATTTAAACTAAAAAAGGGTAAGTTGATGTTTGAAAGGGATAATGACATTGGATTTTACCACTTGCCAAAGGTATTAAGGTAGAAAATACTATTATCTTTTACCCCTATTTAAATGTGTTCCCCCACCCCTTAAGTCCTTTGTCCCTGACCAACAAAACCAATGGCCTTCTGGGGGTGATTTTTTTAATGAATAGTTATTAAAACATTTTAAACATGTTCTTATTTTCATAATTTTTTCAATAAAACATTTATTAAAAATCACTTGTTGTTTCAACTCTATGTACACCCATGATGTAAGCAAAATAACCTAAGTTTTGTCTTGCTGCAAACAATAATTCTAAAAAATATGATAGAAATATCCCAATTTACTCTCCTTGAAAAATAGTTACTATGATCTCTTTATTCATATGACAACCATCCAGAGTATGAACTAATCACACCCTCAACACATTGATGTGATGTAGACTAAATCCCTTTTGTGTAAGAAACACACAACCACCAATTGTGTGATATAAAGAATTGAAATTTTGTATCTCTAAAGATAATGTACTAAAAAAGTGTATCCATTATCATTGATTGGTAAAATAACCAAAAAATGTTACTTTTCTCAGTACTAACCAAAGAGCCGATAAATGTGTTCCATTTTTCAATGACTTTCTTTCCCTGATAAATGTTATTCTTTATTAGTGATTTTACTATATGTGATAAAATATATTCATTAATTTTAAAAAATATATCAATATATAAACAATTATCATAATTATATTTAAAAAATAATTCGTAGTTGTATTTTATTAAAAAGGTAGGAATAAATCACATATTTTAAAAGAAATAAATATGGAGAATGAAATTAATGGGGTAAAGCAAGATACAATTACCCTCAACAAAACAAAAAAAACCATGTTTTTCTCAAATCTAAGATTAAATCCCTTACTACTGATCATGTATTTCATTCCAATTACTTCTTATAATCCCACTACCTTAATGTTTGTGATCACATCCTCTCCTTCAAGTCAACTCCGATTATAGGATACTTTGAAATTAACTGCTCACTAAATTAGTTTTTCCATTATATGATTTATCCTCCACCCTCTTATAAAGTTCATCAAAAAAGAAGATTTTTTCTAAGGTCTTCTAAGCCACATTTATTTGAACACTACATTCTGTCACATCATTAATAGAATCAGTCCCATCAACAAGGATATAAGAGGAAAATTTTCAATTTTCCAATGGTTACTATGATTCTTTCACATTGGATTCCAATACAAAAGCTGATGATAATCCTTTACTATTATGTATAAAAATATAGTCAACCCATGCCTATTGGGGGACCTCCTAGTTCTATTTATCTTAAAGAAAATCATCACTATCATTGTGCCTAAAAAGTAGTCCACAAGTGTCTTTTGTTGGATCCTACACTCTAGTTGGAGTTCCTATGACTAAAAAATTTTCCAAGTTGATTTTAGGGCCACCTAATGATTTAGAATGGAAAAATATAATCTGGCCACTAATGTGAATTCATAATGGAGGCTCCATTTGAATAGGGATCCAAAATGGTGCCAAAGCCATATCATATGAATAGGTAGTCAGTAAAGGTTTTCCACGATCATAGAAAAGAGTATTCGACTTCCTAAATGGAACCATTTGGAAACCCACCTTTTCTTTCACTTGGATAATGATTCCTTCGCACCATCGATGTTGATGTGGCCTATACTACTAAAGAATTAGTATGTTTAGAAATGTTGGGAAAATGTGTATTAACAAATTATGTCTTCTTGGATGACTAGCAGGAGAGAATCACTAGTTTTTTACCTGTCCTCTTAGAAGAAGCTAATGATTTTTCCTATAATAGTTACCTGCCCACGTCCAATTGGATATAATTTTCAATATTAGATTGTTCCATATCATCAAAAGAAAGAGAATCTTCATCATGTAATGTTGAAACTATTCTATTGTCATCATTCAAAATGTAATCCCAAGTTCTCTTGATTGGATTGGATGATGTTCCATGACAATTCATGTCACCCAATATAACACACGGAGTTATTATGCAGCATTTTTTAAAATAAATTATATTTTTCATTTATATCTGGCAATTCACTAACTAAAAAATTCATTTTACCCTAAAATGACTTGTCATATTTTATATGTAACACAAAAGGAATCATGCACTACATGAAACATAGAATTGGCTTCTATTACATGCAAGAACGAACTTCCTTGATAGCTTGCGTTGTAAGCAATAACCTGTTTTACTAAACAATGATAGATTATTAATATTTTATTATTTAATGGTATAAAAACTAGAAATTATGAATAGTAGTAACCAAATTTTTAATTTTTTATAAAATTAAAATTCATCTTATGTATATTCTGGATATGATAAGAGATCATATTCAAATGTTTTCGAATAAAAGTAATATTTTTTTAAAAAATGCATTTTTCCACCTTTTGATGGCACACTAATTTTAAATCACATATTTAGTACTTTTATATATTCGATTTCAAAAGATAAACTTTTTATTTTTAATTGGAAGGCCAGAATTTAAATTGGTTCATTTTTTGGTATTTTTCTTATAAAATTCATATTTAAATAAATAGTGAAAAATAATTAATATTAAATCAAAAATGCATTTTCATATAATTTTAATATATAGTTAGATTATATTTTTAGTTGTTTATTAATTTTAATTAAATATTTTTTCTCAATTTATACAATTATGGTCATTGAATGAAATTTAACATTTAAATTGGACATAAGCACATGTAAATCTGTTGTTAGTTTTTACTTCATAAAAAAATGCTTTCACATTTTGTAAACGAAAATTATTTTTAAATTATTTTTTTAATTATATGTTTGGAATTTAAAAAAAAATGGATTCTATATTTTGAATCATAAGGTTAAAATTATGTAAATATACCTCTTTCTTTTTTAGACATTATGAATAGTAACTTCAGTAATTATTTTTATTAACAATAGGTAAAGGTTAAATTAGGTAAATAAGGGTAAAAAATAAAATTATAATAACATAAAAATACCCTAACATGTGTTTTAATACAATTTTAGGAGTCGAGGGAGAACAAAAAAAATATTTAGGCTGAAATATTGGCACTTGATAACCTCTTGGTTGTTAAAATGACATGTTATAATAATTAATATAATGTAAAGAGAGATATAATAATAAAATTTGTCTTTTTACTAAAATAATTTTATTTTGGATTATATATATTATCTATTCTACAATAAAAATTCATTATAAAGATAAAAAATATTTCCTACATCGTGGTATTTTATTTATAATTTTTACACAATAAATAAATATTTTTATTGATGACACAATTTTTATAAAATTATTACATTATTAATGAATGATTCAAATAAATTATATATAAAATATTAAAATAAATATAATTTGAACATTTTGATGTGATGCGCAAATTTTTTTGGACATTTAAATTGTAGGGATATGTTCATACCATTGGATTTAAGTAATCACGTTGTTATGACTTCAACAAAAATCAATTACTAAATAGGGTCAAAATTCACATAAATGAGTTTTTAATACACATACAACTTAATTAAAATATATAACTATCCTAAAAATATATAATTTGGCCAACTAACTAATATAACATAAAAAATGACATTTATTATCCACTTGTGGTTCTATTTTCATTTTATAGTGAATATAATAACAAATATTATGAAAATAAAAGAAGACATGGTAAGAGTAAATGTTTTAACTACGACTTGAAGCTTAAGGATAACAGTTATTTTGTTACCTATACTATTCTAAAACAAATTCCTCGAGATAATTTCAACCCATAGTCAAATTATCTTCTAAATAGATGATTCTGGGGCCGATTGAAACTTAATATGAATTTATAATAAATTAATATTTAAAGACTTTCCTAAAGTGTCCCCCGCCTCTCCTATATAAGAGAACTTCTCCGTCTCTTTTAATCACACCTATAAATCCATTTTGACCATCCAACCTCTACCCATTTCATATTCCAACATCCAAAAAAATTTTCCTAGACAACACACATTGGGAAGAGATCCATTCTCTGTGGACCTTGTATGCCAATAAAAACGACATACTAGAAAAAGAGGTAAAGGTTTTATCATCTCTTCCAAAAAAAATTTCTTTTTATATATTCTATTCTTAGCCTGATCCCATACTAAAGTCATAAAAATAGTATGCTATACATTAATATATGTTATTATAATTATGTAACATCTTTATAACTCCTTTTATCCATCCTAATAATATCAATAACACCATACGTGTGTGCATACATATTACTATCTCCACACCACGTTGTAATTAGTTATTAAAAAATACTAAATTTAGATGAGAATAATGATGCATATAATGTATTTAAATAATTACTATAACATTATAATAATTATTTATAATTAATATACCATTTAACCAATAAAAAATGATATCGTCACTCGGGTGTACGTATGGCCAACCGTCTTCATGGCGTGGTTCCATTCATTCTCCACGTTAACCATTCAAGAATGATTATAAAGTATATATAATAAATAACCAGGAAATATATGAAAAAATATATCTAATGGATTTATGTATACATATATGTGTGTAATTTACATTCTTCATTCCAATTTAGTATGTAAATAGAAACATCATTCATGCGTACTTACGACCTACCATCTCCATGAATGATGTATTTTATTTCCTTTATTTATCGATTATATATATTTCAATACTAAATTTTTTTTATATATAATTAATTTTTTATATTCTTTCATTAATATTATAATTATATATGTAATAATATAATGAATAAAATTTCAAGAAACATATGATAAATAAAATGATTATTACCCAGAACATTGCATTAACATGGAATTCAAAAATAATTACGTAATATGAACTCATAAGTAAGTCATATATGATATAATATATATTTTTATGTGTGTTTTACAATTTAATAATATTTTTAAAACAACTATATATGATTTTCAGACACATACAGATGTAATCGGATATAAGGTGGGGGAAAATATTGCACTTTTTAATGTGAGATTGTTTATACATAAGTATTTCTGGGGGTATTTTTATCGTCCGTGACCATGTTTTTTAAAAAAAATAATAAAATATTTATTAATTTTCTGTTATTATTAATAAAATTTTTAACCATTTTGTGTCTTTTACTATATGGTATGGAAAGAATCTTTCTTTCATTTTCTATACGAGGTACTTTATTACTTTTCCAGTAAGAGTATGAGAGGCCTTTTTTTAAACATTAACTGCATGAACAGTTTTTTACATCATTATAACACCTTATTTCCATGAATCTACCACTACATGAATTTATGTCCATTTTCAACTAATTATTTTCAATAAATATTTCATGTAATTTTGTAAAAAAAATTGCGGAGGAAAGGAAATTTTCCACCAAAAATAAATTCAACTATTTTATTAAAAAAGGCCATCTAAGATGATTCTATTAAAATATAGTTATGATTATATCAAAATTATAACTATTATAATATTTATTAATGGTGTAATGATATTTTATATAGATTATGTTATGATGGAATTCTTTTTAGGAAATCAATTTTATGTCTTCTATTATGCTATGATGAATGGTTTGTGTTTTTGTGTAACATGTACAAATGATTTCAATATTAGATGATTGGGTCCTATATCTCCTTACATGGAATTGGGTAACGATTTATATCTCATTAGATAGACATGACTAGAATGGAAAGTAAATCATATTCAGTAATACATGTCTAGAATGAAAAGAAAATATGATTCTGTAATACATAGTTTGAATGTCAAGTAAATCTGTTCAGTAATTAACACTGTCCACTATGATGGTGTATGATGAAATGACTTGGTTACTATGGAAATAAAATTATATTATTTTTTCTTCCACAATTACAGATTTTATTCAATGTATATTTATCATTTTCAATTTTCCTTTATGATATATACCTTACGTACTGCCACTATTTATTTCATGACTCATGATTTTGATATTTAAAAATTATGTTCTTATTTTTACATTCTTATGTTTATAGTTTGATTTATGTTCTCAATGTTTACCCTTACTGATCAGTTGAGATCACCCTTGTATTTTTTCATTCTCCCAGTATATAAATCATATTTTAGGTAGGATAACAAAAGGCAGTGAATTTTATGGGAGATGTTGAATATCTTTCACCATATTATTAGATTATGTTGAAAGTTTCCAATAACATTTAAATAATACAATATTTGGGAGTATATTGGTGTAATGTATTAGATATTCCAAATAAATTTAATGTATATTTATATAAATCTTGGTTCGTTAGAGTTTGTATCATAGATAAGGTCTATATTACTTTTTGAAACTAGGATGTGAAAATATTAGTGAGATACCAAGAGTAATTTCTATGGTACGTCTAATGATGTTCTTATAGGTAAGTATAACCATAAGTTATAGTGCTAGAATTATGGTAAGGATCATGAATAACCTAGGATTAATCCTAAGATATGAGATATTTAATTTACTCCCCCTTGATTATGTTGTTTTCTTAGTATGATTTTTGCCTCTGATACTATTCTTTTGGGTTTTATACAGTGAATGGAACTCGATAGAAACATATTAATGGTCAATGCACCAAGATATGAAACGTTTTCCTCTTGAACAACCTAATGTTATGAGATATAGAATACAAAATTTTTTTTTTCTATACTTTCACAAGCTATAAACCATTTTGGGATTCCAAATTAGAAGATAATGGAACAACATTTTGTTGACTACTTCCTGAGGCAACATCCACCTTATTTTTGCATGTCTCCTGATCAACTTATTGATGAAAAATGGAAGTTGGTTTTACAAATCAATATAATGGTTTTTATAAGAAATGAAAGACTGAGTTCAATGTAAATTTTCAAAAAAAAATAGTGAAAAGGAGATGATTCTTCCCTTATGATCAATGTGTAGAATGAAGAGTGGTGGATATAGTATTAAAGGGAATAAAAAATTATTGTTTGAAAAAGAAGTTTGTTAAGAAGTTTAGTTCCAACATAATAAAAAAAAGGTTGTTAAGGATGTGAAAAGAGAAAAGACTACAAAGTATACCCCACCCACACATCAATGCTTCATGTTTAAGGAAATTGTAATTTATGCTAACCAATGCACAAATATGAGGGTAAATGGTGATGACCAATCTCAGCAATAACATAAAAAAATAAAATGTAAGTCAAATGTGTTAATTATTTGTAATGTTGAGTATGAAAATGAAGTGGTGGATTTATTATGTGTTTATGTAATTGGATTCCAAAATAGTGTTGTGGAATCTAATTTATTATTTTTTGACATATTGGAATATATATGTCTTTGTCCTTTATTGTTTTCCATAAGTATGTGGTACTAGTAACCCTAAAAAGTGATTTTAATATTTTTTTAAAGCACTTGATATTTGTATAATGAAGGGATAAAGTGATAATGAGATGATTGATAGTATAAATGACCTCATGACTAACATATTGGAAAAAGTGATATCATGGATTGAGTGTATATATTCATTGGTATTTTTTGTCTACGGAACGAGTTAATTTTGATAGAATGCATGTTTTGTCTAATGTTTTATTATAATTCGTGTTATTATCAGGTTTCAAGAGAATACATGATTATGTTATTAATATGATTGGAATATGAAAACCACGAATGACCATATGAGAGATGGTAGATAAATGTTATGTCATATTAGTTCAACTCTTCTAAATGTTTTGTATTTTCATTTTTTAGAAGGATTGTAATGTTATATATTTATGGATAGTTTAATTTATACTCCAATTAAAGTTTGTTAGATTCATGTATTAGCTTATTATAGGTGGAATTATGCATATTTGATTTCATGTGATAACATTTTTGTTGATAAATATGTAATGACCTATCATTCTCTCACATGATATGCTAACACATGAAAAATGAAATATTCAACTTCAATTTATCAAATAAGAGATGAAGTTGAAATTCTTCATGGTAAGAAAAATTATGAGATTGCACAAAAATCTGGTAAATATTTATTCTCAGGGAAAAGTCATCCACATTAAATAAAATATACTGAAAAAATGGTATATTAGTACCTCATAATTTAATGAATTACATGGTCCATTAAATCATAACAGATTTATGGATTTCTGGTTGTTAACATTCTCAAAAACTTTTTCTCTATCACTATTCATCAGAACATGATGGTTAGATTTTTCTTGCATAAAATTTTTTTCACTTCCTACCTATGTACTTCTATGTGGAAACCAAGTTATGAGTAACTTTGGGTAACCGTTATATTTCAAACTTTCCTTTTTAAAATTATGTTTTATTATTCCTTTTTGTGATGTGGATTTCCATGATAGAAACATTCATGTAGAAAACATTTTATAAAACTGATAAATTTATTGTACAAAGTTCATTTTAATGGGGGTATAATATAACACCCCAAGTTTATTTAGACCTTTTTTTTCAAATAAATTAAAATTTTCATTTATAGATTACAATGGAGTAATTAAAAAAATCACACTAAACTATCTTGTCATATGTAATATCTAACACCAAAGGAAGATTTCACTACATGCAACACAGACTTGGCTTGCGTTACATGCAAGAGTGACCTCCCTTGATAGCTTGCATTGTACGCAATATCGAGTTTCACTAAACAATGATATATTATTAAAATTTTATTATTTAATGGGATATAAACTAGCCGTTATAAATATTATTAACCAAAATTTTAAATTTATTTAAATTTAACATTTATCTTTTGTATTTTCTATACATGATATAAGAAAAAATTCAATTTTTTTATAAAAGAAGTATTTTTCATATAAATTAATTTTTGCTGCCTTTTGATTATGAAACAATTTTAAATCTAGTTTTTAATAATTTTTAATATTTTATTTGAATAAATAAACTTCTTATTTATAAAAGGTAAATAAAAATTTACATTGGATGATTTTATGGTATTTTTCATGATACAATTTATATTTTATTGAATAACGAAAAATACTTTAATTTAAATAAAAATTGTCATTTAATATACATTTTTTATGTTGTTAGACTATTGTTTTCATAGGTTTTAAAGAGTAGTTAGATTATTTTTTTCATATTTAATTATATTTTTTTATTGTATGTAATTTCAGAATTAAATTTTATATAAACACATGTCAATAATTTGATAGTTATTACATCTTAAAAAACTTCTTTCTATTTTTGACAATGATAAATATTATTAAATTAAAAATTTCTAATTCTATGTTTTGAATTTTAAAAAATTGAATCCATATATTGAATATTAAGGTCCAATTTACTTAAATAAGTCCCTTTTTGTACATTATGAATTGTTACATTTGTAATTATTTTTATTTACAATGGTTAGATGCTAAATATGGTAAATAAGGGTAAAAAATATTATAATAATATAAAACTAACCTAACACATGTAATAATCCCATTGAATGACATATGGGTGACCAAAACAATCCCTCAGCAGAAATTTTGGTATTTTATAACCACTAGGGTGTGAAAATGACATGTTATAAAAATTAATTTAAAGTAAAGGAAAATATAAAATAAATATGTATCTTTTTACTAAATCAAATTTATTATGGTATATATAAATGATATTCTTGTCTATAAATTTTAACTAGATATATAAAAATATTTCCTATATCATGGTATTTTATTTAAAATTTTTAGACAATAATAAATAAATTTATTTATTACACAATGATGGTGCAGTGATTTCTTTGTTAATAAAATATTCAAATAAATGATATTATTAACAATAAAATAAATGTAATATGAACATTTTGAGACCATCCACAAATTTTTTGAATGAAATAATCATGTGGGGGTGAGTTAATTCCTTTTTTAAGGAATAACATTGTTATGACTTTAACAAAAACCAATAACTAAATAGTCTCGAAATTGACATAAATCCATTTTAAAAAAAAATACTATTTTATTAAATGATATAATAGTAATAAAAGTATAATATTATTCTAAATGATATTTATAGTTCTAAAAATTTAATATATTATCCACTTGTAGTTTAATTTATATTTTATTGTAACTATAGTAATGATATATTTTGAAAATACAAGAAGACGTTGAAAGAGTTAATGTTTTTAACTAAGGGTTAGTGGTAAAAAGCATGGTTAATTTTCTGAACTAAAATTGTGTAAAACATATTGTTTTATAGTATTTTTAACCATCCTCATATTATATTTGAAATACTAATTTGGGAACATTAGACATTGAAAACCAACTTATACAAAAATTAATATTTAAAAAAATTACTAAAGTAGCATGAACCTCTCCTATAAAAGAGAACTTATCCTTCTCTTTTAATCACTCCATTAATTCCCTTTTGATAAGACAAACCCTGCTGATTTATTCCATGAACATCCCTGGATTAATTTTAGAGGCCACACATTGGATATAAATCCATCCTAGGGACACTTTTTGTGAAAATCAAAAGGCGATACTTGAAAAAGAAGTAATTATTTTTTCACCTCTCTCAGAAATCATTTCTTCTCCTACTTTCCCTTATTATGTTTTTTATATAATAATGTAATAAGTCATATATCTTCTATATGATTAGACTTTTATATAATTACAGGACAACTTTAAATATTGTTTTATCTATCATATTAATAACAATATCACTATCCATGCGTACATACAACATGTCATCTTCACACTGTGTGTAATTGTTTATTCAATAATACATAATTTACCGGGGTATAATGATGTGTATGATAGATTTAAATAATGAATATAACATGATAATTATTCTATATAATTAATAAACCATATAATTTCACACAATTTAACCATTAAGTAAATGATATTGTCACTTGTCGGTACGTATGAACTACCGTCTCCAAGACGTGCTGAAATTAATTCTACACATTAACCATTTATGAATTATTATAAATCATATATAGTAAATACACATAAAATATAGGAAATTATTATTCTAATGTATTTATATATATATATTTATATTATTTCCGTCATTCAATTCAATTCATTAAGGAAACAAAAACACCATCCATGCGTACGCACCGCCTACCGTCTCGATGAACAGTGTATTACATTTCATTTTTACCTATTATATATATTTCTATAATGAATAATTATGATGTATAAATAACTTTTTTACATCATGTGAGTACTTAAGACATTATCTATGTAGTAATTTTGAGAATAACATGTCAAAACACGTCCGATATATAATGCGATTATTACCCAAAACATTACTTTAACATTGAATTGATAAATAAAAAGGTAATATAAAGTCATACGAGAATCATATATGATATCATATATATTATTATGGTTATATTATATATTAATAATATGTTTAAAAACACTATACAGGAGTTTCAGAAACATACAAATGAAATTGGACCGAAGGTAATTTCTAATTTTTTAATTTCATTTATATCTAAGATTGTTTATACATAAGTATTTTTTGGGGTTGTATTAATAATCCATGTCCATGTATTAAAAAAAATTCATAAAATATTTACTTTTATTATATATATATATGTGAAGGCATTTTGACCCATTTTTTTCTTTTACTTCAAGGTGTGGAAATAATCTTTTTTTTGTTTTCTATATGAGGTTTTTTTGACTTTTGTAGTAAGATTATGGGAAGAATGTTTTTTAACTTATACGGCATGATTGTATTTTTTAATCTTATTAACACCTTATTTCCATGAATCTTCATCTACATGATTTCAAAAAAAAATTCAATAAAACTCATTTCTTTTAAAATTGAATGAAATTTTGAGAAAACAAAAATTATTTTTTAAGAAGAAATAATATTTTTCTCATGAGTAATATTCAAGTGTTTTATCAAAATTATTTTCCATCGATGATGATTCTCATTAAATAAGGTTATGTTTCAGTCATTATTATTACTATTATTTAATTATGTTAATGATGGAATGATATTTGATATGGATTATTCTATGATGGAATGATGTTTAAGAATTAAAATTTATTTCTTGGGATATGCTATCATGAATGATTTTTTTTGTGGCATATATAAGAATGATTTATATATAAGATAGATGGGTCCTATATGTCCTTCCAAATAATTGGATAAATATTTATATATCATGACAGTGATATGACTAGAATAGTAAACATGGTTTAGTAATACTGGGTTAGAATGAAAAGTAAATCTGGTTCAAAAATACATGGATAGATTGACAAATAAACCCGATTCAATAATTGAAATTATCTACTATGATTTTATTTGCAGCAATGCCTTGGATACTATAGAAATCATATTATTTTACTGTTTGTTTGTCATAATTCCATGTTTTATGCCACTTCTATTTTTTAATGGTTAATTATCCTATATGATATATTCCTTACATACTCCCATGATTTATTTCATTACTCAAGATTTTGATATTTAAACTATATGTTCATGTTTTTACATTCTTATATTTATACTCTATTTTATGTTCTCTATGTTTACCCTTACTGAGCATTTGTGCTCACCATTTTTTTTTGTTTTCCCCAGGACATAAATAATGGTTTTAGGTAGAAAAACAGAAGGGGAATATTTTTATTGGAGATATTGAATATCATTCACCAAGGTAGAATATATTTTTCTAGGTTTCCAAATACACTAAAATAACACGGTCTTTAGGCATTTATTTTTGTAGTGTATTATTTATTCAAAAAACAAATGTAATTTCCATGTATGTAAAGCTTATAAAAGGTCATCTAAAAATGTGTCTCACCAAGATAGTTTCATTTTCATTATTTATAGAGTTATGTTCCTCTTCATTGACCAGTGGAGAATGTGGATGTTGTATTTTGGTAAACCAATCAATAGATCCCCTATACACCAAATGATCAACTAGTTTAGATTCATCCAGGGGTGAATCAACATGCTTCATGTCACCCCCTTTTTATAGTTCCAATTGAGAAGAACTTCCCAGAACCATACCCATTGATATCATCTTTAGATTTTGTGGAAGTAGAACTTTACCGTACATCAGATCTTTTCTTGGATTCAAATCTTGAATGAATTCCACATGTTCATCCTTTTTACTGCACGATTTTTCCTTATACCCATGATCAAAGAATAAGGCATAGAACAAATACATTTTACCATTCAATATTTCATGAACAATTAATATGTAATCCCCACAATAACATGGAACTCTATCATATTGAACTTTCAATAAAAAATAATCAATGTTAGTGGAGAGGAAAACCATGTCAATAAGAGTAAAGCATAAATCCACCTCCACTAGGAAATGATAAAAGTTCCCAAATGTATCCATTTTGGTCTCTTTGTATAGTTAATCATGTACAATAATTGCAAATGGAATATCATATTGGATCCATAGTGGATACAATATCAAAAATAATACAAACACTTTAACCCACAATTGTGCCAGGTAGTTCCTTACATTCATTGGATTAAAATTATTATTCCACTCCCAGATATACATTATGCATAAATTCAGGATGGTTAAGCGAACACCCCAACCCTTAATCTTAGGATCTTAAGTACAGAAGAGGATATTAAAAAAAATCTTTAAACCATCATGAAAAATTTCCAATTACCAAATAAATTTACATATGTAATCTACATAACCGAATATTCTTCTTTCCACTACTAAGATACCCTCAATTAAATAATTTGATGTAGAATGAAGTGAATACCAATTTTTAGACATTCAGAAATATCTCCCAAGTTATATTTTACATGGGAAGCACTAGTGTTCAAACCAATAACAGTAAAAAAAATTATATAAAGAAAGATATAAAGATTCCACACGCACTATTTAAAATCAAAGCAATCATTCTATATCCAACAAAAACAACCATTCGACATTCCAACTTGATATAGGAATGATTTTATGTGTCAAAACTCCCTTGATATTGAAATATTTCAACCATGGGAGGATTAGAAGAAATCTCCGAGAGAAAGGGAACCTAGTCACCATCGGGTACTACATAGAGTCTCTAAAATAATTCACATCATTTAATTATATTCATCAATTACAAGATGCATATAATTAATCAAAATATTATATATTAGTATATATTTTAGTAATTTAAGTATTTATATATTTATAAATTAATATATGTGATATTTCAATATATATATATATATATATATTTAAATCCCTATAAATATTTTAAGATGCACAATTATGCATGTGTATTTGTATGTATTGGACATGTGTATATGTGTATGTTTAGGATTTATTATATATATTTTTAATATTATTTAATTTTAAATTTATATATAATAATTTTTATATAATATTTTTTGAATTTATTACATTTTAAAATTTTAAACATATTTATTCACCATGTATTATTTACAATACAAATTAAATTTTTATAAAAAGTAGTTATTCAGTTTTATTTATTAAGTTATTGTATTTTTAAAATGTCTCTAAATTAACAAATTGTGTTTTTAATAGGTAGTTTTCAATCACCCTTTTCCTTAATGAAATAAATAACACATTTCAATAACTTTTAGAGGTAACTCTTATATGACCTAGAGACCTAGTGGATCAACAGACCATTACAATTTGATAGCACAAAACCATTGTAGAATAAAAAATGAACGAGGCTTGAGGACCTAAGCAGTGCAGTCAAACATCGCATCATGATTCTAGTGTTCTCTCTTTGATTCCGCTACCATCATGTAGTTAATATAGTAAAATCATTTATTAGTTTTCTCTATTAAATTTTATGAATTCATTTCTTATATTCGTCCAATTACTTTTATTTCATTATTTTTAATAGATCTGATTATTTGAATTGTTATAATTTAATCATATTATAATATGTATTTATTAATATATTTATTTAATATTTAATATTTTCAATATGTTTGTAATTTATGTGAATAATAGGCATTCATTTCACATGTTTCAACATATAAAATATGATTATAATTTATACAATTAATAAGATTAAATGGTTTTTAAAACTTTATTATTATAAATAATTAGTATATTATAATTAATTTAATTTTTTTTATTCATTATTATTATTATTTGATTTGATATTATTTTTTTCCATTTTCATAGTAATTAATTTTTATATTTTTTTGAATTTATGCATTTTTAAAATTTTATACATATTTATTTAATATGTTTTAATATTTTCAATATGTTGGTATTTTATATAATTTATATTTATAAATTTTTATTCATTAAGGATTAGTATTGTTTTTATTTTTAATATGTTCGAAATTTATATAATTGATTGTTATAAATGAATTTTATTTTTAATATATTTTTAGTTAATATAATATATATTTTTCAAATTTTTTTCATTTACATAATTAAAAATATATATTTATACATTTTAATGTGTCCATAATTAATATTGTTAATCATGGGATTTCATTTATTAAATATTGTTTTAATTTCTTCAATTTTATTTATTTATTTTTAGAATTATTTGATTTAATATTATCTATATATTTTAAATATTTATTTATACATAACTATTTATTAATCGTTATTATTCCTGATATGTTTTTAATTTATATGATTAATAATTATGAAATTATATTAATTAAGTAGTAATTTCTTTAAAATGTTTAAAATTTATATAAATTATGTATTTATATTAATTTTTTTGTATTTTTTGTCATTTTTATATGTGTTTACAACCAATATAGTTAATATTATGAACTATACATAATTATTTTCTATATTTTAACTACCTTCGGTTATTTTTAATTTATATGATTAATATTAATTCAATTTTATTTTTTTATTAGTAGGATTTTTAAAATGATTTAAATTTATTTGATCAATCGATTTAATTATATTTTTTATTATTTTACATATTTTTTATGTATTTCAAATTCATGAAATTATTCTTAAGAATTCATTAATGAAATTAGTTTTTATATATATCGAATTTTATTTATTTATATTTATTTCTTGTAGATAATATTATTTATTAATTTTTTAAATATTTAAATTTATATATTTTATAGTGTAAATAATAGTATGGTATTAATTTATAAATATTTATTTACTATGTTTTAATATTTTATTTATGTATTCATCTTCTTTTTAATATATAAACTCATTTAATTTTTTAAATAATTTTTATAATTTATAAAACAATACCAATTTTAATACTTCTTATACCTATTCGTGTTTTATTATATTATTTCACTAATTTTTATCATTAATCAATTTAATAATAATTTTTTTTAATAATGGAAAATATTTTTACTTTTTTTATAATTTATTCAAAATTAATATATATTCATTTATTTTATTTTTAATTTTATTTATAAAATCACAAAATTTATTAGTGTTATAATTATAACACTGGTAATTATAAGTTTTATCAAATAATCTTATTTTAGTACTTTTAAAACATATCTTTATCAATTCATTTTAGAAACACTAATGAAACGGTCAATAATTTTTAAACATTCAACCATGATAGATCTTTGTTTTGTTATATTTAAGAACTCACAAAAGTCGACCTCTAAAAGATTTATCCCTCAAAATTCTGAGGCGAATTGATCACCTCAATGCCTAAGGTATGTGTTTATTTATACTACTATTTACTTATCTTAGATTACAAGACCTATATTCTCTTCACACATGCATCGTTCGACATCCTCTTTAATCGATCCTCAGTCTTTCCTGACCCCATCACATTTGAAAATGATTTATTTAATTAGTTGGGTGATATCATGAATGGGAAAATCATATTGTGATCCTAACTCCATGAGGAATTAATTGGAACTACCTTAACAAATCATATGGAAATGAGTATTTAGGGATAATGTAAACAAAATGGAGCGATTCAAAATCATGTCCTATGTTTGGTGTGGTTATGTTAGATGAAGATAAATCCTTTAGTGAGAAACTAGACAAAATCCGTTTCTCCCTGATTTATGATTTCAAATAAAACCAAAAATTATGGTGATTTGTTAGAAAATAAAATAAAATACTGAAACATATTTAAAATTTCTTATATTACCTTTTTAATATTTTATTTTATTAAACTTCTAACCATATCCTATTAGAAAATTATTAAAATAATAGTTATCACATTTAATGTCAATTGTTGATGTGTGAGTATTTCTTTTCAATGTGTTGCTACTCTTTCCCCCACATGTAGTCATTCTGATTTACATCAGATTGTTTTATTTCATCATTTTTATCCGTTTTATAGTTGACTTTTTTATTTCATCCCATTTACATTGATCGACACTTTTATTCAAAAAAAATCAAATTAATATTTTTATTTAAATGTTGTTTTCTCAAGACAGTCATATTTGGAGCTATTAATTTTTTCATAATATAAAAAAAACATAAACATCAGATCATAAGCATCATATCACTGAAGCACCACCTTTCCCTCCAAGTACCATGTGAATTAATTAATAGAGAACTATTCCAACATCTTTTTTGTTTTAATTGCTCGTTTTTTTAAAATATTTCCATTCTATTTAAACATGTGAGATAACATCTAATTACTCATATATGAGATCTTCTATTGAATATTTCTCACTCTGATTTCAAGGTTGTCCCTACTGAATGAGGATATTAATGAAAGACCATTTGTGCAATGAAAAAATTCTTCCCACTTATTATTTAAGGTGTTTATTTCAAATGATAAGTAGTTATGATTTTTATAGTGTACAAATGGTAATATACTACAAGTTCTTGGTATGATTATACTATCATGGATTAAAATCATACAACTCTTCCCATTTACTTATATTACATAGAAAAATAAACAAATCCTTTTTATATTTTCATTATTGTAAATTTCAATGATATGAATTTTCAAAAAAATTCTTATAACCTCATGTTCATTTAAAATGTAATCTAGTATGAATAATAAAAATAGTGTCCATACATGATAGAAGATTTTTTATTATCATTAGGTGGGATAATTCACCTTCTTTTTCATTTTTAATACCCTCGTTTTGTAAATTTTCGGTCATTATATTTTGTTCTATATACTGAATCAGTTGGCCAATACTTTCAATTTATTTTCAACTGTGCTTCCAATTATAAATTTGTTCTTTCCTTGTAGTTTCTTATTCCCATTTTCCCCAAAAAATTTTATTATGACCACTATTGTATTTCAATTATTCATCAATATTTTTATCTTTTTTTAGGTTGACATTATCGATTCATCCCATTAAAACCAAACAATAGTTTTATTTAATTTCTTGTCCTAGTTAAATCCTTGAACACTCTATAAATTTATTCTCAATATACATTTCACTCCTTAAATTGAAATCATGACCATCAATAAAAAAATCTATATTTTTCATCACCCTATTTAAACATCACTCCTTGTTCATACTGTGACATTTTTCAAGAGTGGATTATCTTGTTTGTTTTCATTAAGGCTGTGTTTTATTGTAAGGTTATCCTAGGTAGTTGGCATTATAATCCAATAATTAGTTTAATATTTGGATTTCTTATGATACCATAAGGACACTTCGTCAATATCTATTGATGTTTAGGGATCCATTTAGGTCCAATAATACCTTTAATTGTTGTTCATTGAAAATTAATCACATTCTTATGTTTTTTTTAAATTGAATCAATATTGTAAACCCAATTAAAATGTTCTTAGGATTTATTGTTAGATTTTGAACCATAACCTAATAATTTTATTCATTGGATTTATATTAAGCACTTTCTACAAATTTTAGATTCCTATGACCCCGTGATTAGTCCCAAGAAATATTTTCATTATCTAAAAAATCAGTTTCATCTCCTAATAATAATGTCATTAAACCACAAATTTGAATTCAACATATCATGTGATCAAATAAATTGACTTAAAATATTCTCTTTTGATGATATTTATGTAACAATAAATATATGTGTTAGTGTCATTAGAACTTTAAAAAATGCAAGTTAAAAAGGGATGGAATAAATTCTAGGTTGTACATGATTTCTCAGGTGATACATGAAGAGTTTTCCTAAGTGAAGGGTAAAATATGAAATTTTCTTCCTCCCGTTACATACAATCATTCCGGTTAATAGATAAATTGGTTTTGAGACTTCAAGAATGATGTAATGGATAAAAAGGGATATTCATTAAATATCATGAATATAATGTCAATTGATGATTTAATATTAAATGGAATAAAATCACATGAATGTCATGTTTTTATTCAAGATATGATGCTTGTAGAATTACATTACATTTTACCCATGAATTTCTTTCCTATATTAACTAATATGTATTTATATTTTAATGATATATTCTACAATGATAAAAACCATGTGAAATTACAAACTATGGAAAGGAGATTGTTTATTAAATATTTGAATTTGATATAATCAAATCTCTTTTATTATTTCATATGATGGATTAATTGATCATTCAATTAGTTAGATAGAATCAACTGTGCAGTCTACTATAATATATATGGATATATCCATTTGAATGTTATATAAATATTTTGAAAGTGTATTTAAAAATTATGTTGGTCAGAAGGTTGTATTGCAGAGTGTTTATTTTATTGAGTATGTCTTTTATTTTTATTCTAACTACCTATCCGATGTGGAAATAATTGGTTTATTAAAATCTCATCAAAAAAATGTTATTTAGGACGATGAAATTTATAGACTATATGATGAAAGATTTTATATTATAGAGTGGTAACATGACCACCATTAAATTTTAATAACATTTTAGATGTTTATCCATATATTTAATCCTATAATGTAATTATTAGGCATTTGAATATATTATTAGACGATGGAGGGATACCAAACACAAATAATTAATAGTTTATTGGATGTATTTGAAATCATGTTTTCAAGAAGTCAACTATAAATCAGGATGTAATTTCAAAATCATTTTTATGGATAGCTAAAGGACCAAGTGTGCATGAATTATCATATAATGGATATGAAATTAATTCTTATACATTCTATACAAATTTTCACGATGAGAATAGTGCCATGAATAATTGTGGAGTAATACCTATATCTAATTAAATTCATGTATCTAGAACCCATTAAATAAATGATATTTATGTGAATATATTAAAATATTTCATCATCAAAAAATTATTGGGGTTGGATTATAAAATATTATATGTTATTATTTTTATATTAACAAGGCTTGATAATATGATATCATCTAATTCAGATGAATTGGGATTCATGAATGTGGATTCCAGAAAAGAAGGGAGAAATGAAAGACATATTATAATGGAATCATAGGTAGTAAAGTTATTTTATGTTGTATATTAAGTAAACCAAATGTGGGTAATTTTATTTATCAACCAAAACCAAAAAAGGGTCAGATTTAAATTCAACTAATTATGACCCTGTCTATGGGAAATTTTAATCATTTTTAGGTGGTACCAATATAGATTGGGTGATCTATATTAGAGGATACCATAATGAGGGTATTTCAAAAATTAATAGAGGGATCAAATCCCTTCAACCATTAATTTTTTTTCAATAATCATGTTATATTTTATAAAATATACATTGAGTTTCATTATATTATTTTTTGATCATTTCTAAATTTATGTAGTCAAAAATTATTATTCAAACACTTCTAAAAATAATGGATTCTACACATGATGATGTTCTCTAACCTAAGGAACAAAATGATTCCCAACATGATAATTCTCCCAATTCATGGGAACAATAAGATTCTACACATGACGATTCTACCTATACAAAATAATAGTATATTAATGATGTTGAAGTTAAATAAATGGTATATAGTGAACAATCCTAATACCATATTAATGTAGCATTATATTTTGCTAGTTTTAACAAATATTAATGAGGGGAGAAACAAAGGAATCCACTTTGAGGTTGGATGGAATGAATATCACCAACATTTCAACCCCAAAAAAAAACATGTTTAGTTGTAACATTTGGCTCACCACCAAAATGTACAAGCGGGTTGATGTTGATTTATGGAAGAATGTTCATCTTGTGCTTAAGACAATAATTTGGGAATGTTTTTGGGTGACATTATGATATAATGTCATTATTTTACAAAAAATCACAAAAATGGATCATTTATTTAGTCTTAATTATCACTTGATGAATGAATTTATGGTAGATTAATGTTGAATAAAATAATTATTAAGGGTCACAAGAAATACTATTAGTGGCATTTATAAAAATCTTATGATGTATTATCTCAAAGATACTTATTGGAACAAAGTTCACCCACCACAGATGTATGCACACCTGGTAAACCAAAAAAATTGAATATGTTTATTTATCACAATGAGAATATATATTTTTCTGTACATTTTGATTAGTTATACATTGATAAAAAATATATGAATTAACATATTTTATTATGAATTGTTAATTTTTGAAAAATACTGAGTTCTAAAAATAAGAAAGATGTAGTAAAACCAAAATACCCCAACCATAAAGAGAGGATAAGGTATTCATCACTTAAAAAAGGTTTTTATTTTAAATCTATATTAATACATTTATGTGACATGAAAAAAACATAATTTTGTTACTTTTTTTATATACAAATATATGAATAAAAATCAAAATCCACTTACATCCCACATCATTTGCTATAGAATGGGATATGTAAATAAATAATATGTACTAATAGAGGAAAAACAACAAAAGTATGGGTAACATGTGTCATTTTGATATATTAAAAAATTATTTAATTTAGTATTATAGAAAATTGATTACTTATATTCATGTAATTTCCTATCTAAGATACACATAAAAATCATCACCAATTATACAAGATTAATAACTATTATTTATAACCATGTAGAGTTTCAAATAGTATGGTCATGTTTAAGGAGAAAGTTATTGGGTGTCACCTTGAATATATTTTGATTAATGAAATGAATAGTATGATAAATACAATAAAATGGAAGAGTTGTGGGAATAATTTTCTTCTCAAGAAGACAATAATAATTGGAATTCTATGTGGTTTTAAAATGTTGTTTGAAGGAAGAAAAGGGAAGAAACAACACAACAACAACCACTACTTGAATATCCACTCCACGCCCCCCAATTTAATGAAATTAATTCCCATTATAGGGACTCTATACAATAGGTTATCAATTTTTTTATAACTATTTATGTGAAATATGAACCAGGAAGACATTAATACCATTATTTTAATGATTTTCTATAGGGTAAAAAAGTTGTTGATTTTTTATCTATGTGCACCCGCCCATCACCTTGTTGTGAGGGCTACAATGTACAATATCCATGGAGATACCAAAAAAATATAATATTTCATTTGAAATTTGGGATTAATGAATCACATTAGCTAATCACTAAGCTACCTATTGGACTTGATGATCGGTATATTAAGATAGTCTAGCAAGAAGCAGTAACTATCATAACATGGATGTTTTATCATATTAAAATACGTATTGAAAATGATTTATTTTTTATAATTTATTTTTTATTTACAACGTTTAAAAATTACTGAAAAATTCATTAATTAATGAATGTTATTATAGATAAAGAAAGGGAACGGGGTGAAATAAATGGTTGAATCAAAACATTATAAAGTATCAATCAACCCATCAAAAATATGTTTAGAAAGAACCTTTACCCCACCAGTTCAAATTTCAAAATTAATCAAATTAAATGTTCACGTGGATACAACCATAAAATGTCAGGATATTACCACAATTTATTTTGAAGAAAAAATATATATTAATGACCTTATAGACTATCCCAACCATGTTAAGTTATATGTAATCCTAATGCATGAATTTCTAGGAGTCTTAGTTGTAATTTTATACATGAGGTGTGTTTTAAGATATTATTTTTCAAATTACTAATTTACTATGTTAATTATGACTAAATACTATTCATATGTTTTGGCATATATATCTATACAATTCGAATGGAATCCCTATGAATAAAAATTTGGACTCATTATTCCTCCCATCACTTCTCCACAAATGTCCTTAATATAAAAAATATATATAATTTCATTGTATAAAAATATCCACAATGATAAAAATAAAACATATAGATGATAGGATCTTATTAATACCCATTATTTTAGAGTGAAAATATATAATTTTTTCATAATATATATATTTTCATTCCATCAAATAAATTTTACTTTTTGTTTTTTAGTATACATCGGTAACTCATCATAATTAATTTTGATACTCAAAATTTTATTTTTCTTGATTCAATTCATGTATTCGTAAAAAACTTACCACACATGATAACATTTATAAGTGTGTAATAAACTACATAAAACATTTTAAAATTAAATTGCTAGTTTTATATTTTTTATATTATAATAAAAATTATATTATGAGATGTTTTTGGTTAAATTTTGTCAAAATCATTGAATGATGACATTTAGTGATCACAATAATCCTATCATGTTATCTAATTCTGTTTTAGGGTATATACCAAAAGGATTATGAAGCTAGGTGAACCTCCTCCTACACAAATTTTATGAATAATAAATGAAAAAATAGGAAATGCAGAAAAGACATAATCAATAAAGGAAAAAATAATTATCCAGAGAATAGAATAATTAATAGATAGAACTAGGTTCATCCTTGTAATTCATATTAGATTACTCATCAAATGATTCCCATTGAGACTATGAATTCTTCTAACATAAAAGAAAAATGCACTTTTCTATTAGTTTACCCTAATCTAGAGTGAGATACTTAGAAGAAGACCTGTTATACTTGCCATGAACATGTAAAACCCAGTCATCCCTACCACATCATAATCCATAGTTTTTTGGATGTTGACATCATTTTCATGTCTTTGTTTGCTGCAAATCCTCTATCGGTTCTAATAAAGTGAGAGGATTTTCCATATAGTCATTAAATGATCATGAAGAATCATCCACCACAGAATGCACCCCAATATCATGTTAAATCAAATTAATTCTACCCATGATAGGTGATAGATTCTTATTAGACACTTTCATGTTCCAAATCTCATTGGATTTTTGAGAAACTCCATCAATCACCAAATTGACCTCCCCTATATTCTAATCATTACTAAAAACAATATTTTAAAATATTTTCTTTTTACTAATGTAATTTAAATGAATGTTTGCAATATTTTTATTCCCTTCCTCCTCTCACCTAGTAGATAAATCACTATCACCATAAGCTTCCATAAATGGCAATCCAAAGGTCCCACAAGTTGGTTTCCCAACCCTTGCACTACGACTACTAGGATCTTGTCCAATGGTTTTCATAATAAAAGTTATTTTAGTATCAAATATAGATGTTTCTAGTAGATTGTTATGAAATATATTGGGATTAGGGGCCCTCGGATATGTGCCTTCCATTCCATTCACCAAACATTTATCATCCTTTACTTTCATGCCATTAGATGCATTCAAAATATTCCCATGGATGTTTCCACCATTACTTCATGAATTTGTTTTATCCCAAGTCTGACAACATCCATTAGAATATTGGGTGGAATCATTTTTATTCTTCTTCAAACATATATTAGACTCATTCTGACACATAGAGAAATAGTTATAGACCAAATATTTCCTAAAATTTGATATTTATTTTCAAAATACCTTGCATTCAAAACAATATTTTAAAATTATTTCATATAATATTATCAAATAAGGTTCTTATTCATCAATGAATATAAAAAAACCATCCACTAATGTGTAGTTAAGAATAACATCGACCAAAAAGTGTGAACTGATCCCAAATCATGCTGTCTCTATTTAATTCTCAATCATGATTGGAACTGAAATTGAAATTATAATATAAGAGTGTATTTTAAGATTCCAAAGAATCTAAATAATTCCATAGAACCTTAAATATATTTTCATAAAATACATACCATCTTCAAGAGGACTAAAATTCTCATCCTATTAATGGATTAAGATAATACATAGTTTGAGAAACATTTAAAAAAATACAAATGCCCATATATTCAACTAATCATGGTGGAAGAGAATATTAATGAATCCAAAACAAAATGAAATAAATTTCCAATATGAGAACTCCAAGATCTCCAATATATTCTCAATTATTTATTTAATTTCCAACGTAATGGAACACTTATGTAGGACGATACGAGCAATTATAGAGTGCTTAACTAATTTTAAGTCTTCTATGAAAAGAATCAGATCTTCCTTGATGACTTCCACTTTACCTTTTTTCTAAAAGTGAGGATCATTTGATCCAAAGTATATTGATAATGTGCCATTTATTGCTACATCAGTACCCACTGTTTCTTTACTCAGAAAAATATATTGTGAATCAAAATAGACATCGAGAGGAATTGAAGGATCTTCATTTGGACATTGATTCAATGGTCATAAAACGATCATAGCATGCTTATTCAAGTCAAATTTCCCTTGTCCCAATGAATCTTTAGTAAGGGATGTCACAATCTACAGAATAACCATCATGGAGGGGTCCTTATGTGGTGACCATGGCGGATTTTATAAAAACCCTAAAACAACGTGACGATGTCATGGACCAAGGTGCACGATAGTGAGATCAATATCCCATAGAAGAAGAAACAGTAGTGGAGAGCGATGAAAAGATCCCATTGTAGTAGCAACATAGATGATAGTGATAATGTATTCCCCACAGTGAGCATGATTTCATCATGGAGTCACACAAATGACGACAGCGTGAAACCCTAAACATTTTCAAGATGGAAGATCCCCATGGAAAACATCCTCCTAATATTATGGTTTTTAAAATAATAGTTAACTGTTAAAAAACAAATCTAAATAAATTAATTAATTTTATCAATTTTATTACAGTTCTCGAAACAAACTAATGGATAATATTTTGGTGAATATGTTTGTAAATTTATTAAATACATTGTATTACATCAAATAAACTATCATCCAAGAAAAGGTATTTCAAATTATAGTTACAATTAAATTTAAAATATTAATTAGGGATTTTATATATATATATTTTATGTACTACCAGGACTATCGATAGTAATCATATTCAAATTAAGAAATATTATTATTTAGAATGAAATGGATATAATATATTGTGTTAGAATGTTAATTTTTATCATAGATAGGTGTCTTCTTTATAATTATTTAGTTACTTGTCCTATCAATTTATCTAGTTCTTAAGCCTATTTACTTATCATTTTTATCTGATAATTAGTTTGATAAATTTTATAGAGATCATTAAGAAATGGTTTCATCTATAAAGGTTCTTTCGTTGAATATTTTTTTCTCTATTAATATAAAAATTATTTGTAAAAAACAATTATAGTATATTAATTAAACAAGGAATATGAATTATTTTACAATGATCATGCACTATATAAAGATGAAAAACTCATGATGATATAATTGTAATTTTATTCAATAATTAATTGAACATTACAGGTCATCAAACATCAACATTGTTAGATAATAACATATATTAAATTAATTATAGAATATAAATGTATGGGTTAATGTATAGGAATCATATAAACCAAAATATGAAACACAGTATATCCAGTAGGACTCAAAGTTTATGTTTTCAGTTTAAAATTGAAATTTAGGTCAAAAAATATGTTACAAACTCAAAATAAGGAAAAGAATTTCATATTTATTTATAAATTACTAAAATGTTTCATAATTCCTTTTTGATGGGTATGAATCATCCTCACATCAAAAATAAATGGTTTTCCTAATTTAACAAATCTACTAGAACGTTCAATACTAATAGGGCTCATGAGAGATCATTAATTGAGGCTACACATGTGATAATTTTAATAAGTAATTTGCTAAAAAATTACAAACATCGTGAATATGTGACTTCATACTACTTATTTAATTGATTTATATCATTTTATTTACAATTTTTTATTTAATTTCAATATCATTTTAACAGATACTTATGTAATTTTATAACAAATCGTTTTTGAAGTTATAATTTTCTATCAATTTTATGCAATACATAAAAATAGATCATGTTCTTTTCAGATGAAAGGGGATACTATGTGATACTTGAAACAATACGGGAATTGTAATGATTCATCTACAAAATATTTGATCACACTAATTTTATTAAATTCATTTTTTAAAGAGACATTGTAGTTCATATAAAACCTCTCATCTACAAAGGTTATTTTCTATAATTGAATGAAAATTAGGAATTCCCATGAAATTTTCCATGAACATTGTATTCAATGGTATAAAATTCACCAAAACAAAATTAGTAGTACCTAAATATAGTATATTTTGGGCTTTATATGACATAAAATTTTTGTTTTTTAGTTTATAATTTTCATTTTAGTTTATTGAAAACATCATATAATCAAGACTAGATAAAAACATATACATTATCTTCATAATTTAGGAAAATTATCCATAATTCATGCATGATGTGTAGTAATAAATATCATTATAATTTGATACTTAATTTTTTCAGTACGACTCAAAGTGCATGTTTTTAGTTATTATTGATATTTTAATATAAAACATGTGATATACTAATAACTAATATATCTAATTACTATAGTTTTGATACAATATAACAATGACCCATATGTCATTTTTTATGTGTCAGAATCAACCACATGTAAATATGATACATGGTCTTCCAGTAATGACACAAATTGTAAATTATTATCTTGAAATTGATATTTTAGTTCATAACACATGTAGCATGCTCAAAAATGAGAAAATATGTTCATATTGTTTGGATAAATTTGAATAATTATCTATATCATATTTTTATTTTTTTATGAAGTAACCATACCACAATCTAATACATGGTCTCCCTGATATGACTCAAAAAATTTGTTATCAATTTAAAATTGATATTATAGTTCTAAAAATGTATCACACATTGAAAACCAATCAAATATTCTTAGTTTGTGTTGATAATTTAGAAAAAAAATAAAATATTTATTTTGTATTTTTAGGAATCACACGTACATCAAATGGATGCATGATGTGACTAGTATAACTCGATGTGAATGTTTTTAGTTAAAATTGATATTTTAGTAAAAATTTCATGTGACATAATCAAAATTGATCAAATGCATTATGATTATTTTTGATACATTTTTAAAATAAAAAATTAGTAATTTGTTTCACTTATGAATAATCTACACATCAATCTGACACACGGTGTGACCAGTTTGACTCAATGTGTGTTTTAATTTAAAAATTTCATTTTTTCATAATACACATCACACACTCAGAACCACGAAAGCACAATCAAACTGTTTTGATTCTTTAGGACAACAATAAATAGGAAATTTATGATGTCTATGAATCAATTAGAAAACATTCACATAAAAAATTTCCTAGTATAACTCAAAGTGTATGTTATTAATTTAGAATCGACATTTTTTTAAAAAATGTGTGTCAGCCACTAAAAATTAAGAAAACACACTTGTATTGTGTTGATATTTTAGGAAAATAAATCATAGGTCATTTTTATGTGTATTAATATTTTTCACATAAAACAAACACATGATGATACTAGTATGACTCATGGTGTGTGTTTTTGGTTTTAATTTACATTTTAAAAAATAAGAAATGTGGCATAATCAAAACTGAGAAAATGAGTTCATATTATTTTGATTCATTAGAAAAACAACCTAAACTCTATCGTTGATTTTTTATAATCAATTATATTTCTATTTGATGCAAGGTGTGATGCGTATGACTCAAAGTTGTTGTTTAGTTATAATTAAATTAAAAGAAAATCACATATCAATAACTGAGAGAACAATAATCAGTTTATTTTGATAATTTTGTATAATGATCCATATGTCCTTTTGGATGTGTAGGAATCAGCTGCACCCCAATCCAATACATAGTTTATCCAATTTGATTCAAATTGTGTGTTGATAGTCTAGAACTGAAATATTTGTTCAAAACATCTACCACTCAAAAAAATTGAGACAAAAATTTTTATTAGATTAATACTTTAGGAAAACAATTAATTAGTCAATTATGAAATGTAAGAATCAGTCACAAATCACACTGACACAAGATGTGACCAGAATGACTCAATGTGCGAGTTCTCAGTTTTAAGAGACATTTTAAAAAAACCTTACATACTCAAAATTGTGGATAAATATTTGTATTTTTTTGATACTATATTAAAATGATCCATAAGAATTTTTGTCATGTTGGAGTGAACCGCATTTCAATCCAATTTATGGTATGACCGGTAAGATTCAAAGTGTGTGTTTTTATTAAAAATTGGAATTTTAGATTAAAATCAAAGTCATATTATAAAAAACTAGTAAAAATATTCGTATTGTTTTAATATTTTAAGGAAATGATCCGTAATATATTTTTTTCATGAAATAATTTCACACACCTCAATCTGATACATAGTGTTACCTGGTATGACTTGATGATATAATTCTAAAGCTTAAATTTTTGTTTCAAACATGTTTCGATCATTAAATACCCATAAAATTCTTTAATTGTATTGATACTTTATAAAAATATTTATAATTCATTTCTGAATTATGAAAATCAATTACATCTTGTCCTAACACACAAGGTGAATGGTATGACTGAAATTGCGTGTTTTTAATTTAAATAGACATATTAGAAAAATAAGACCTATGAGATACTCAAAACTAAGTAAACACATTCTTATTGTATTGAAATTATATGACAATAATCTATTAGTATTTTGTAACATCTTGGAATCAATAGATCATTGATCTGATTCTCAGTGTGACTTGTATAAGTCCATGTGAGTAGTTTCATTTTACAAATTAAATTTTATTAATATATAATGTTTTATATTTACGATTAATTTATTTCATTATATTATTACTAATATAAAACATTATTTTATTATATAGGAATTCTCTATTTCTCGAGATGAGGTTCATTTTTTGGGAACTGATAGAATGATTAGGCTAGTTCATGAGGGGTTGGGGGCCAATGAACATTGAACAATATTGTTTTTTAATGTTTCTTTTAAATTATATGTACTAATGTAGTTGTAAAAAATGTTTAAAATCTATTTAGTATAGTTGTTTATTATATTATTTTATGTAAAATATTTATTTGAATAATAAATTTGGTGTTTAATATTGTTTTGTGGTGTAATTTTAGCAACTCATTCTAGTAATATGAAATGTTTAAGCACTATTTCTAAGGACCCCTTTACCATTTCTATTTTTTGGATCTCTATAAATATTCCTATTAATCATGGTCCACTACCCATTCACAGTCACACAAAAATCTATACATCACTACAATTATCCTTCCATTTTTGTTTCATAGTATGAGAAGTATCCACATCATAATTCCCCCATGCCAGCTTGTAAATCCCTTCATCTTATTCTTCCTTTGACACAACTAAAAAAAATAACCTACTAAATAGATATCTTTTCTCCTTAACTAGGGAATAGTTAGAACCAATCATGATATAGTAACAATGCATGAATTCTTATGAAATTTTTTTACATGGAGATGAAACACTAGTAACACCCTCTACTTTATAGTAGGGGTTGTTCTCTCGTGATCCTATGACACTCAATGATGGAAGGAATATAGCCCACTACATGATGTATTGTTTTCCTTCCACACATCCACATCACTGAACATGAGACTACAAACCAAATGTACATCATATTAGCTACTCTCAATCTCCTCCATCTATGCGATTGGTAATTCGATTGTTTAATAAACTACCATGTGGTATATCAGGTCTAGGATTAAGAATCCCTTGATGTTCGTGACATTTCTCGATGGTCTAGTGTAGTAGTTTGATGGTTAGGAATGGAAGTCACTGGTGCGGGAAATTGTGTCAGATATACAGGAAAATAAAATAAAAAGATAAAGATATACATGAATGGGGAATAAATTCCTTAACAACCGATCCATGGTAGGGGTTTTGGAAAATTCTAAAATCATTCCGGCTTTAGATATTCTTTAAAGAATGTGCTTAATTGGAAAAACCTTATTGAAACTAATTTTAAAGAACATACTAGATAATAAATCAAATTATTTAATATTAATTTGATGATGTTTCATTCTTATTTAGCACCTTCTTATGAAAAATAATGAAGAAGATGTCTTTCTAAAGAGTTTCCGTGCTTCTAAATTTTTTTATTTTTAATATTTTCTTTTTAAATATATATAAACATAACAAAGAGGAAAATTAAAAACTATTTAACAGTTTTTAAATAAATAGTTGGATTATATAAATTATCTTAAAAATATAATTATTAAAAAAATTAATAGTGAATATTTATAATTTAAAAAATATTATATAAATTTTGATATTAAAAAATAGTTATAATTAAAATAATATTGAATTTTAATTTCTTTATTAATTTATTTAATAATTATAAATATAAAAATAATATTATTTATTATTAAATATTAATCTTCTATGTCATATAAATAATTATTTATTTACTATATTTTTGACTAATAATGCAATTAATAATAATAACGATGATCATGTAAATAATATAATTATTATTAAATATTATTTTTATTAAGTAATATTTTAACTACTATGACTTTATAAAAATTATATTCTCTATATTTACTATTATTAATAACTAAAAAAACTAATTATTTTTTATTAATTAATTAATAATATTTTTATTACTATGTCAAATATTATAATTAATACTTAATATTTTTGATTTATTATTTTTATAAAATTATTTTCAATTGCATTTATTTAAAATGTTTTATTTTCATGTTTAAATTTTCATTTTTTCTATAACTAAAATTAATATTTTATATGTTTTTAAATTTATCTACTTATTTTAATGTCCAAATGTTCTTTTTTACAAAAAATTGTTTTATGTCATCTATATTAATGTACATTTCCATTTTTATTTATATTTTTTAGTTTTATTTTTTTAATTGTTTAGTTTATAGTTTAAATTACATTTTGATTGTATTTATACTTTATTTTTTATAACTATTTAAATCTACTACTTGAAACATATAAAAAACGTATTATATTTCAAGTCAGAAAATTTAGAAGCCTGTAAAATTTTAGTTGTATGTAAAATGAAAATGAAACCCAAGACATGTATTAAACATACGAAAAAAAGTAGAAGATAAAAAAGGTATAATTATAAATAACAAAAATTAATTTACTTGAAAAAAAAATTATTCATTAAAATCATAATAATTAAAATATTAATCAGCAATGTTTATGTCGTGTAAATATTTATTTATTTATAATATTTATGAATAATATTAATAATATTATTATTAATATTAATGAATTAATTAATTAAATTTACATGCACACATAGATAAACATAAAATTCACTCATCTAGGAACATGAAAGCCTATAAATTAAAATGTATAACTAAATTACAAGTGAAATTTAAAAATGTCGCTAAATATTCAAAAAGTAATTGAAAATTAAAATATTCATAAAAAAATATTGAAAAATAATTTCAATGACACAAAATATCATTTTTTTAATATAACACTTGTATATATAATTGGTTTTCAGATAATATTTTTCTGACTTTTATTATTATTGTTTATCCTCCTTTAAATTTTAAATTAAATTTTATTTGCATAATAAATGATTTAAATTGAATTACATATATAAAATTTAAGTTAAATTTTTACTCATTTTTTATTTTCAAAATATTAATCATATTATAATTATAATTATTATAAATGATTAATACGATTATTTAAAATTATTAAAAATCTATTTTTTAATTAAAAATTAAATTTTGTATATTACTTATTTAGTTACTATTTATTTTAAATTATATCATTAACTAATTTATTTGTTACATTATGAATTATATTATTTACACCATTATACATATATATTATTTTAATTTACTTAAATATTTTTCAATATAATTGTTATTTATGACAAATGTAATTCGTAATATTTAACAGTAATAACATAATTAATAATATACCCTAATAATATAATTTAATGTACAATACATAATAATATTTATCCCATATATGTTTTGATATTTAAATGTTATATTTTTAATCAATAATTGTATGTTTGATGAAAATTAGTTTTGGTTTGATATATTTAGGACATCATTTTACAATTTAGTTATTTTTTATATGCTTAATCTATGTTTTATGTTTCATTTACATTATAGTTATAGTTTATATTTTATATGTTGTCAAAGTCAGCTACTGGAAACATAATTATTTTTCAAGTAGTTAACTCCAAATACATTTAAATATATAAAGGATAAGAACAATATAAATTATATTTGAAACATTGATTAAACATATAATAAATAACGGAAAATATTTTTTTAAAGATTGATGAAAATTAATTTCAATGCTACAACATAATGTTATTTCGTAATATAATACATTTACATATTATTTTTTTTAATAAGACATATTTTGTTGAAATTAATATATTTTGGTTAATTATTTTTTTGATTTTAATTTTACATTTATATAATTTTTATTTTAAATTCTATGTTTTAAATTTAATTTAGATATTATTTATACTATATATTATATAGATATATTTTGTATAAGTCAAATTTTATTTTTTTTAATCAATAATGTTTCTGTACAGTAAATTATATTTTGAATTTTATATTTCAGAGATTATTTCTTATTTTTAACTATTTATTATAGGTTTAATCCTTTTATTATTTTTTATATTTTAAGTATAGTTTATCTTTTAAAGGCTTCCAATGTCTCCTACATGAAATGTAATATTGTTTCAAATAGATGAAATTAAAATCCTATAAATTATGATTTATAAATACAATATAATTTAATATAGAAACACTAACTAAACTTATAAAAAATAATTGAAAATAAATTAAATACATAAAAAACATCGATGGAAAACAATTTCACAAGTAGAATATATTTTTATTTGAAACCATTACATTTCTACTTATAAATTATTTTTCCAACAAACTAGTGTTTGTAAATTAGAAATGTTTGTTTATTATTATTTGGACATTCATTTTATTTTCTGTTAATTTTTTTAAAATAATCAATGTTTTAAATTTAATATAAATATAAATTATAAGTTATTTTATATGCATAATAGGTCTGACATGTAAATGTTATTTTTTTAATCCAGAATGATTGTGCCCTCTAAATTATTATATTTATTTATATATTTGTGAAATTATTTTTTATTTTAATTAATTTTTATATGATTAATCCATGTTTAATGTTTCAATATTTTTTGTAAGTATAGTATATATTTTATAGACATGAAAAATCTATTACTTGAATTATAATAATATCTTTTCTGTTTTATCTATGTGACATTGAATGATTATAAAAAAATCAAAAAAAATTCTAAATTTAATTTAAAAAATAGAGAAAAAACATGAAAAATATTTGAAAATTAATAATTTTTTATAAAAATAATAAAAATTAAATAATATAGTTTATTCGAAACAATTTTTTATCAAAACATAACATTTGTACATTATAAGATATAAAAAACTCTGAATGCTTATAAAATATCATTTTTAATATTATTCTATCTAAAATTTTATACATGAACATAAAACATACAAAACAATATATAATTAAAATATTTTCATAAAAATAATAAATAGACATTATTAAATTTTCATAATAGTACAATAATTAAATAGAATAAAATTAATTAACTATAAATAAATAATATTTTCTTCGTATTAATAACTATAATATTATTAATGTCACCATAATTAATATGTTATTAATACTTAATAATGATTAATAGTAATATGATTAGTTACATTATTATGAATATTTAATAATTCCATAAATAAGGATAATAAAAAATGTCATCATTTATAAATTCATAATTAAAAAAGTTATAAAAATTAATATATTATTTTATGAAGTACTAGTAATTTTTATGTAATTTAAAAAAAAATATTATATAATAAAACTATTATTTACATTAGCATCATTTTTATTATTAAAATTTTTATATTTATATAAAAAATAATAAAAAAAGGTGGGAACATTTTGGGATATTTCCTTATAACTATTATGATGAAAGCTCTCCCTCAAACAACGCCTTATTTAAATAATTTATGAAGAAGAATCCATCTCAAATAGTGACTTCTTCATAATAACTATAAGTAAGGTGTTCATCAAGAAAACTCCCAACACTCAATGCTGAAAACCCTAAAACATCTGTTGATTGTGAAATAGTTTCTCATTTTACATAATTTTTTTTGAATTTTTTCAATTTCCCATTATATGGGGAAAATCATTGTGTGGAGGATCATGCCACATCGTTCCCAATGGAAGAATAGATTCACTAAAAATATATTAATGTCACATTAATTATTAAATTTATACTCCACTCTCCCCCACACATGATACTATCTACCTTCATCTATGCTCTATTTTATCTTCAACGGATTGATTATAGGACAATTTTTAACCCAAAAACATTATGTTAAAAATCAATATCCCATAATTGTCTTCTTTATATATTACTAATAATGATGGTTTCAAATCATTTATACTTATTTTCAAAAAATTTAACAAAAAATGTCTAAATTCAATTATAATTTCATTCCATCCAATAAATTAATAAAAAAATATATTAGAAATAATAGAATTAAAATTTTTAGAATAAAATATATATATATATATATATATATAAGAATAATCAAATGTGGCCATACATAAATCATTATGTCCTCGAGAAAAAACTCATCCCCAATTCACAAAGGTTTCAAACTCACACAAGGGAAATTTTCTAATATAGTAAACCACTATTAGAAAATTAGTCTTTTCACCTATTGATGTTGGAGATCAGAAAAGGTTGTCACTATTTGTGGGTATTAGTGATAACCAATGGTGGGTACGACACAAAAATTGATATCACCCCCTTCATACTATCCCTCACTTCACGTACACCCCCATCCAAACCCTCAATAAGCTTTCACACTCACCTCACCCTCTATGTTCCTTCTTCAAATCCACAAACTCTACCCCTCTCCTTACACACCTAGTACCCTTTTCTTATCTTCTCTTAAACCCTCACTAACCCTAATGTTAGAGTCTCTTCCATCACTGCTCATCTTCATGTCCTCTTACATAACTGATTGGTGCACCCACTACCAGATTCACTACCACCACTCTCTATCGCTACCTCCAATATGGATTCCTCCTATACTCATCATCAGCACTTCGGGGTGAGGTTATCCAATCTAACTCATCCTCTACACACTGAATCTATCTCTTGGTACCAGATTTAATGCACTATCATATATGAACTCTGATTTTGGTTTTATGGTCTTTATTTTGACATGGTTTATAATTTATTTGGTGTTTTACAATTTTTTATGTCAATAATTTTTTTAATAATTAAACTATTGAAACTGGAATTTTTAGTTGTGATATTTTCTAGTTTTTTTTATAGAAATGATTTACTAAATAGTTCATGTTAATTGAGTTCAAATTTTTTATCATAATTTATCGTTACAACTATTTATTCATTAAATCATTAATGTCATGAAAATGGTAATCTATTAGGGATTAATTGTTTTCATTATATTCTTAGACATTTTATGTATTGACTGAGCTATATATATCTTTTTTTCATTTCCATTCAAAAAGATAAATATTCATTTCAATTTTTGTGAAAATAAAAATACATTGTATATATTTTTAATTTAATTATATATATATTTTAAATGAAATATGTCTCAATTGTAGAATATTAATTAGATTCCATGAATTGTAAATATTTTTTGGATTTGGATAAGCATAATTCTTTACAACCATTTGAAAGAAATAATCAATTTTTCGGAATCATACAATAAATTGTCGACATAGATTAACAATTTATTAATAATATATATTTCCATAACATTTTTTATTAATAATTTAAAATTTTAATGTATTATAACTTATTTTGAGTCATTCTACTTTGGTTTCATATTTTCTTTAATGACACCTTTCTATAATTCCTTGAACTAAATCATTTATTACATTCTCTCTACTTTGAAATATTATGTGTGAAAAAGTTAGCATGGCTTAGAAATTATATATTAAAATCATCATAATGGTTAGCTATCATGTTGTACATTATTAAAAATCCATTTATTTTGATTTTACCATAGATTAAATTCCATGTCTTGTTAAATAAAAAATACATAATTTTTTTGAATATTTTATTTATAATAAACCTTTTCAATTCCCACAGTTCAAGTTGAAATGTTACTATTTCAATAGTGATTTGTTTTGATGTGATGTAAATATTAAATCAAAATCTATCTTGTTATGTTTTTTAATAAGAAAAACATACATTTGGGATTTTAATATCAAGCATATATATAGTTGTACTTTTTTATGAAAAATACATTTGTTTCATATTGTTAATGTTCTACTATAATTATAGTTTGGTTATAAATGAATAAAAAATTACCATGAATATATTTTATATTCAACGAATGAAGGAAAATGCATGTTTTGATAAAAGTTATTATGTCACCAAATCTATATTAAATCAACCAACATAACATACCATGGGTTTGGTTTACTTATTTTTACACCATTCAAATACCTATGGTGATGTTATCCTTGTATACATATTTATAATTAAAATAGGGTTGTACTGGTCTAGTATTGTTGATGTAAATCCCACCATCTCTAACCCTTGTAATGAATAGACACATTAAAAATCGAGCCCCTTAGAAACATGATTATATTATAAACTCCTTAATTTCATTCATGAATTAAATTTATATTTCATAGTTATATTTTCTCCATGTATTTAAATACCAATAATTTTTATTGTTGAAAACATTTCTTTGGAATAAGCACCAAATCAGAATCATTCAATAGAGGCATCTACATCTATGATTTGAGGCATATATAAATATAAATGTTTTATTTTTTAATTAAATTATATATATATGTCTAATTATGTATGAAATTTTTTCCAATAGAATCTAACTCGACCTCTACATTCTCATATAGGATGGCCCTTGATCATGGGATTTCCTCGTGGAATTCGGACATGTCCCATGATGTATCTATAAGGACCTAGCCTTAAACATTACTTAATCTTGATTTATTACAAGAATACACATTGAAGATATTTTTAGGTTTAGAGTTTTAGAGAATTAGATCATAAATAATGCATTACATTCCACATTTCAACAAGGTGGTTACATAAAAGACATTATTCATTTTTCCCATCAATGGATACATATTTAAAATAAAACACGGACTCTTTCGTGACACTTCCTAGACACTATCATCACATCATGTACCTTTCCCTTGACTTGTGAAAAACATTTCAAAAACTATGGACGAGCATAAAAAGCTCAGTAAGGGATATAAAAGTATGGAATAAAAATACTAGACCGTGTATACATAAGATCCAATGAAATCATAATTTACTCATAAAACATAAGCAGTTCATCATACCGCATGAAATCATAAGATTTATGAATAACTCATATAAGACATATGAAAAAAATGTAACTTGAGGCATTCATAACATTCTTACGTAGGGAGTAACCGTCATGGTTATGTTTGGAATACCCATCACAGTATATTCCCTAAATCTATTTGGAGAAACCTTAGAGTTTAACTCCTTCACGTTACCCAATTCATTGGAGAGCTATCACGGGCTCACCCACCCTTAGTTTATCACGGAACCACCCATCCTCATAAACAATTCCCAAGAACCATAACATAATCGTATCACATAAAACATGCATAAAGGAAACATAATATTTCCACATTTCAATCACAAGGTATGAAAAACACATTAATATAATAAAAAAATTATCAAAACCATTTTCAATACCAAAATAAAATATAATTAAAAAATGGTATTTATTTTTCATTTAATAAAAACGTTATGGCTTGTAGAGGAAGCCGAAACTCAAATAACGGTCACGGCGGCGGAGAAGTCTTTGTCGCTGCATACGTAAGACAAAATCATTCCATTTTTTTTGTAAAACAAAAAGTATAAAAATATTCCTTTTGATTAATTGTAAAACTCAAAGGGTTTTATACACCGTATAAAATAAAGTCATGTATAAAACAAAATATGCCTCAATGAAAGTAGATTGAGATGAAGTCTCATACCTCGTGTCCGACTAGACTCGATCATTCTTTAATCACTTGAATAATAAACTAGAGTTAATTTATACTTTCATAAGAACCCTTTTCAAGTTAATTATTCCTTTTATATTACTTATTACCATTTTATAAACATTATGTAATTATTTATGTTAATAACGGTCGTTTTTTCGATCTTTGGTACATGATCCAAAAATAAACTTCTTATAATTACAAGTTGTTCATGTGGAAAAATAAACATTATATCCATAATTATATTCTTGATGTAGATATCATATATATCATATATATCTAGTATATACATGGATTTATAATATTACATAACATTTAGAGGTAAGATATGAAATGCACCGTTCATTGAGATAGTAAGCCGTACGTATGCATGAACGCTAATGTCATTTATATTTCGTATTTAATGGACTGAAATAATAATGATATATAGTTATATTATAATTATAGTATACTATCATATATAGCATCATAAAATCCATCCTTTATACATCCCCTATATGGAATTAATGAATCAAATCACTTTGATGGGGCGGTAGTCCGCACTTCCTAAAATGAAGATATCACGTTTACCCATAATGGACAACATAATGTTATTCAATAAAAGAAAAATACAAAAGAATAATTAAAACATAAACATAAAATATATCATATATAAAGAGAGTGACATATTAATGGCCACCATGAAATGTGTTAAAAGAATATTGAACAATCATAATTTCGTGAGGCAGAAATTCACCATCCACAGAAACAGAATGTTCTTTAACCATTAGACAGAGGTGTGTGTATGTGTAGCTTGAATACCTTTTATAACAACATCCTAATATATTTACGATACTGGTTTTGTTACAAAATAAAGGAATAAAAAGAGTTTATGGGGTTGGAGAAGCAAAATAAAACAAAAGAACATTAGATAAGACATTACCATTAAATCGAGTTACTCCCCTTGGTTCGAACCAAAAGGGTTTTTTGAAGAGATTTATACCTAAGGTAAGGCTTATATGATTAAGAGAGGGATTTGGATAGGTAAAATGAGCATATTTTTGTCAAACCAATGCCTTGAGAGGTGTGGGTAATTTGGTAGAGGTGGGGGCCTTTTATAAGAGGGATGAGGGGCACTCCTGGAAATTCAAGAAAGGTTACTTTATTATATAATGAGTTTCATATTTTAAATGTCCCACAATTATATATTTATAGGATAAGGTGATAATGGTTTGAAATCGACTCATATAATAGGTCCTTGACAATTTTAAATCTTATATTTTACATTATCTTTTCATTTTATTTAAATCGTTCATTAATGAGGTAATCACTGCATCATCACGGTGTCATAAATAAATTAGTTTATTTAATGTATAAAAATTATAAAAAATAGTATGATTTGGGAATTTTTTTTAGATTTACAAGGACTATTTATATCCTAAGATATAATTTACATAAAAAAAACTAAAATTGTTTTCCTTAGGTGTTACATACTTGGTTATATTTAACTTTCTTTAAAAATAAAAAGATAAAATTCACTATCGCACAAAATTGATTCCATGGGGTCCCAAAGTTTGGCACAAGGCATCCCATGGTCGGCCATGACACAACCAGTAGTATTACGACACATTTTGGGGTCATTTTATATTATTATGTTATTATTTTATTACCCATAACTACCTGATTACTATTTAATCACGATAATTAAAGATAATTACAGTCGTGACTATTCATAATGTCCAAAAACAAAAGAGTATTAATTAAATAATTTGGACCTTAATATTCCAAATATGGAATCCATTTTACCAAATTCCTAACATAGAAATTGAAATAATTAATTTAAAAATAATTCTTATTGTAAAAACAATTAGCGGGTTTTTATGAAACAATATCTATCAAAAGGTTGACAATTGTTTATGTCCAATTTGAAAGTGTAATTTATTACACTAACCACCATTGGATTAAATCATAAAAATATATTCTATTTAAACTTTAAAACCAATTAAAAAGATTATCTATCAATATAATTAAATTAGATGAAAAATCATTTTTGAAGAAAAATGCAGTATTTTTTACTATTCATTAAAAAATGATCAATTTCAAAAAAATACCAAAAATTTATCAAAAGTAAATTCCAATGTCCCAATTCTAAAGAATAAGTTTATTTTGACAAATAGAGATTATAAATCGTTCTAATTTTATATTTAAAAATGGTTCCCCATCATAACGCGGTAAAACAATCTTTTAAAAATATTAGAGAATTTTATGCTTAAGATTGGATTTATTCTTATTTTAAGCCTCTAAAACACTATCTAATTCATAAATATACATAGATATGAAAATCCATTATTCCTTACTTACATATGATGTTACATCCTTCCCCCCTTTAGAAAATTGTGTCCCTGCTATTTATTTACTTATCAAATAAGTGGGGGTATTTATCCCTCATTGCATTTTCAGATTCCCATGTTTCCCCTTCAATCATGTGGTTTTTTCACAGAACCTTTACTTGATGAATCCACTTATTCCACAATACTTGCTCCATGTGGTCAAGAATCTGGACTGATTGTTTCTCATAAGATATATTCTCTTCCAATTGAACTACCTCTGGACTCAAAACATGAGATGGATCTAGCATGTAATTCTTCAACATTGAAACAGGAAAAACATTGTGTACCCGTGATAAACTCGGAGATAATGCCACTTGGTAAGAAACTAATCCAACTCTCTCTTGAATTTCATATGGTCCAATGAACCTTGGAATCAGTTTTCCTTTTTTTCCAAATCACATCACACTTTTCCATGGTGAAACTTTGACGAATACATGATAACCTACCTCAAAAGAGAGATCCTTCCTCCCATTGTCCGCATAACTTTTCTGCCTGCTCTGAGCTGTTCTCATGTGTTTCTGTATAAGCTGATCTTTTTCTGCCAACTCTTCTACCAATTATGGTCCCATCAACTTCCTTTCACCCACTTCATCCTAAAAATATAGAGTTTGACACTGCTTCCCTAATAATGCCTCAAATGGTGCCATCTGTATTTCGGAATGAAAAATGTTATTATAAGAAAACACAACAAAAGAAAGATGTTGGTCCCAACATCCGTGATAATAAATCGAATAAGAAGGTAGCATATCTTCCAAGTCTAAATTGTTCGTTTTGAATGCCCATCTTATTGAGGATGGAAAGCTGTAATAAAATTTAATTCAGTACCCATTCACATCTGAAGGCCTTTACAAAAGTTAGAAATAAACCTGGGATCGCGATCAGATAAAATGGAGAGGGGAACTCCATGTTACCTGAATATCTCTTTAAGATACAAACGAGAAAGTTCATCTAGGGAAAAATTATCTCGTATAACAAGGAAATGAGCAGTTTTAGTCAAGAGATCAATAATAACCCAGATTTCATTATTACCTTGTGGTGTCTTCGGCATCCCCACAACAATGTAAATGGATATATTCTCCCATTTCCAATCTGGCACTGGTAGAGGCGGAAACATCCCTTTCGGTAACATCCTCTCTACTTTAAACTATTGACAAGTCAAACACTTCATAGAAAAATCAGCAACGTCTCTTTTCATTCCATCCCACCAGTAATACTATCGAAGATCTCTATACATCTTAGTACTGCGAAGATGAACTGAAAACAGAGAACTATGAGATTCACATAACAACTCTCTCTCCAACTGTGAATCTCACGTCACACATAACCTCTTCCCAAACCTCAGAACACAATCATTATCAATTTTGAATTCAGGTAAATTACCCTTCTAAACTAGCTCTACCTTTTTCTGCAACTCACTATCTTGCTTCTGTGCTTGCATAATTCTGTCTGAATGAGAAGACTTCACTGATAACTGAAACGAAACATATGAACATCCAGCACCAACAAATTCTATGCCAATGTTCATCAAATCCTTAACCAAAGGACCACGTTCCAAACATAACATGGTTAATTAATCATTACTTTTTCGACTCAAAGAATTATCCACTTTAGTTTCTTTTCTTAGATGGTAATGAATTGTACAATCATAATCCTTGATTAATTCTAGACATCTCCACTATCTCTTGTTCAATTTTTTTGAGTGAATATATACTTTATAATTTTGTGATCAGTATATATTTCACACATTACACCATACAAATGAATCCTCCGAATTTTTAAAGTGAAAACAAAAGCAGCTAATTCCAAATCATGAGTAGGGTAAATTACCTCCTGAGTTTTCAACTGACGTGAAGCATAAGCAATTACCTGATCATTCTGCATTAGGACACAACCATGTCCTTTCAATGAGGCATCACTATAGATAACAAACTCACAATTCCTAGAAGATAGTGCCAAAACTAGAGCATTCACAAATCTTCTTTTCAATTCCTGAAAGAAATCATCACATTCTTTTTTCCAGATAAACTTAACACCCTTCTGGGTTATCTTAGTAATTGGACTAGATAATCGGGAAATTTTTTTAACAAACCTTCGGTAATATCCTGCCAAACCAAGAAAACTATGAATCTTGAATACATATGTGGGTATTGTCCATTCTTCAACAACCTTTGTTTTTGCAGGATCAATAATTATTCCATCTTTAGAAACAATGTGACCAAGGAAAGAAATTTATTGCAACCAAAACTCAAACTTGCTGAATTTCCCATTAAATTTCAATTCTTTTAAGGTTTTCCAATAACCCTTAAATGACATTCATGATCCACTTTACATTTATAAAACAACAAAATATCATCAATGAAAACAACCCCAAACATATCCAAGAACTCATTGAAAATTCTATTCATAAGTTCCATGAATACAGAAGGTGCATTGGTTAACCCAAAAGACATTACTACAAATTCAAAATGTCCATATCTTGTAAGAAATGCAGTCTATGGAATATCTGATTCCTTTACCTTCAACTGATGGTACCCCGATCTATGTTCAATCTTTGAAAAATACTGAGCTCCCTGGAGCTGATCAAACAAATCATCGATATGAGGAAAATGATATTTGTTCTTAATAGTGATGTTATTCAAGGCTCTATAATGAATGCAAAGTCTCAGAGAACCATCTTTATTTTTAACAAATAAGACAAGATCACCCCATGGTGATGTGCTAGGTCGAATGAAAACATTCTCTAATAAATATTTCAATTTCTATTTTACCTCTAAATGTTCAATTTGATCCAGTCGATAAGGGGGTTTTGAAATTGGCTTAGCATCAAGAACTAAGTCAACAGTAAATTCAACTTCCCAATCGAGTATTATTCCTGGTAACTCACTAAAAAACATCAGGATACTCATTTACCACTAGAAAATAATTAATCTGAATGGTTCCATTGTTTTCAACAATATGTGCAAGGTAGCATTCATTTCCATCTTTTACAAGTTTCTCAACCTCTTGGTATGTTATCAAAAGTAAGGGTTCATTCTTGTCCACAAATTAAAATTACTTCTGAAAAGAAACTTATTTAGATCTATAATCATTCTTAGCATGGTAAATGGAGAGCCAATCCATACCCAGGATAATATCAAACTCTACTCGAGGTAAAACAATAAGGTTTTCAAGTAGTTTCTTTCCACAGATAAGGATAATAAGATTCTTATAAATTCACATTTCCTCAACATTTCCCCTAGGTATTTTTACAACAAGTTTAGGAGTCATTTCATGAGATGGAATTCCCAATTTAGTAGAAAATTTTTTAGAGATGAAAGAATGTGTAGACCCCGAATCAAACAACACACTGGCATAATTTGAAAAAACAAACAAAGTACCTAATACCACTTCATTTGATGGCCCAACATCTACCAAAGTAGTTGCAAAGGATTTCGTCACACCTTTCTGCTTGTAGTCTGAAGGATTCCCATTATTTGTGCTCTTTGTCGAACACTTATTTTCATAATGACCCATCTTATTTCACCTGAAACATTTCACTAACTGTAAATCAAATTTGGTCTTACCAACACCGTGATATTTTTTAGTGCCATCACGAGCCTTATGTCCCATCTTACCACATCGGTAGCACTTTCCAGAATTCAAAAGGCATTCCCTAGCATGCCTTTTACTACATTTATCACAAACTGAAAACTTACTATTCTTACCATCAGACATCTTTGAAGGATTTTCCCTTTCTCCTACCACCTCGATCTCTTCTTCTTTTGGTTGTTATAGAACACTTGATCATCGAAAAACTCCATTTCCACCTTCTGAGCACATCGAAAAAGATTTTCATAACTTTTGAACTCACGAGAGGCTAAGGCCCTTTGATATTTTGGCATTAATCCTGAGTAAAAACCATTGATTTTACTATCAAGTTCTCAGATAAAATTTGGAGCATACCTTGCCAATCAAGTGAACCTTTCTTCATTAGCAGCCACTAAGTCGTCATCTTGACTCAATTCCAAGAATTGTTTTCCCATCATATGTAGAAAATAATTAGAAAAATATTTTTCAAGAAACATACCTTTGAAATCATCCCAGTCAAGAGAATCAATCGCATCAGCGTCCCGAAAAATTTTAACCATCGACCACCACTGATCAGCTTCACCCTCCAAAAGGTAAATATCAAGACTAAACTTTTGATTGTCTGAAAACCCCATGACATCGAAAATTGTATCCAGTGCTTTAATCCACCCTTCAGCTAGCACATGGTCAGATGATCCTCTGAATGATGGGGGATTTTGCCTCAGGAAAAGTTTCACCACTGACATGTTTCTCTACGGTTGATCTGGCTGATCTCATGCATGGATACCACCACCATTTATTGCCTGTGTCAGCTATTCCATTACTCCAACAAACTATTCAGTTCTAACTCCGCCAACCTCATGATGTTGATTCAGAAGGTCATTTCCTTTTGCATGACTTCCTAGCACTGTTTCCCTGTTTCCTATGTGGAAAACCATTCTGAATAAACATGTCTTAGATGAAGCAACGTGGTAATCTTTAAATGCTATATCATTTCAATTTGACGATAAAAAAATAATTTTGGGTAATCATTTAATATAATTATAACTCCTAAAGTTATCAAAACAGACCTTTGATACCAACTATAAGGATCCAGCCTTAATCATTACTTAATATTGAGTTATTACAAAAATACACATTGAGGATCTTTTCAGGTTTAGAGTTTTAGGGAATTAGATCATAAATCATGCATTACATTCTGCATTTCAATAAGTTGGTTACATAAAATACATTATTCATTTTTCCCATCAAAGGAGACATATTTAAAATAAAACATGGATTCATTTGTGAAACTTCCTCGACACGATCATCACATCATGTACCTTTCCCTTGACCTGTGAAAAACATTTCAGAAACTTGGGATAAGAAAATAAAGCTCAATAAGGGATATAAAAGTATGGAATAAAAACATTAGTCCATGTATGCAAAAGAACAAATGAAATTATAATTTACTCATAAAACATAAGTACTTCATAATACCTCATGAAATCATAATATTTTCTAATAACTCATAGAAAAAATAATACATAATGGTTACATGAGGCATTCATAACATTCTTACGTAGAGAGTAACCCTCATGGTTACGTTTGGAATACCCATCATAGTATATTCCCTAAATCTCTTCGGAGAAACCTTAGAGTTTAACTCCTTTGCATTACCCAATGAATTAGAGAGCTATCACGAGCACACCCAAACTTAGTTTATCACAGAACCACCAATATTCATAAACAATGCCCATGAACCATAACATAATCGAATCATATAAAACATGCATAAGGGAAACATAACATTTCTACATTTCAATAACAAGGTATCAAAAACACAATGATATAATCAAAGCGTTATCAAAACCATTTTCATTACCAAAATAAAAGAAGATTATAACATGGTATTTATTTTTCATTTAATAAAAAATTTATTTCTTTTAGAGGAATTCAAAACTCAAATAATGGTCACAGCGGCAGAGAAGTCGTTGTCGTCGCATACGTAAGACAAAAACATTCCCTATTGTCTTTTAGTAAAATGATTTGTATAAAAAGATTCCTTTTGAAAAAAAAAGTAAAAGTAAAAGGGGTTTATACACTGAATAAAAGAAAGTCATGTATAAAAAAAATATTCCTCAATGAAAGGAGATTGACACGAATTCCCATACCTCATGTCCGACTTCACATGATCGTTCGTTAATATACTGTATAATAAACTAGAGTTAATTTCTAATTACTTAAGTACCTTTTTCAAGTTAATTATTCCTTTTATATCACTTATTACTATGTAATGAACATTATGTAATTATTTAAGTTAATAACGGTCATTTTGTCGATCTTTGGTACTTGAGCCAAAAATAAACTTCTTATAATTACAAGTTGTTCGTGTGGTAAAATATCCATTATATCAAGAATTATATTCATGATGTAGACATAATATATATCATATATATCTTGTATATACATGCATTTATAATATTACATAACATTTAGAGGAAAGTAATGAAATGCACCGTTCATGGTGACAGTAAGCCGTACGTACACGTGAACGCTGCTTTCATTTCTATTTCGTATTTAATAGACTGAAATCATAATGATATAAAGGTATATTATAATTACAGTATAATATCATATACCAGAACGGTTTGGGGTCATGCCCCTTTATTAAAAGAAAAGAAAAAGGACAGTAAAACATTTTGAAATGGGTAAGGTAAAACCCATTACAAGCCCACATGCCCAGTGGGAGAAAGCCCAATCAGAGACACCAAACAAAACAAAAGAGCCCAATGGGAAAACCCACGACAAGTGACCAGAAGCACTATAAGAGGAATAACACAACCCGAAGGTAAGACCAGATGGCCCAGCGGACCAATTCCAGACTATCACTCCGGAGACACGGCCACCAGAAAAGAACTGGCCGCCCAAGCAGGGAAAACCAACCACGCAGCCCACGCAAGCCTGAATCGCTGCAGCGCCACCAATCAAATCCAAACCCCCACCGTGGCCTCGACACATCGTTTCCGTGAAATCCCACCACCACCAAATACCGAGGGCCACAAAACCCTGTCACGGTGCCGTCGTCGAAGACAGGACGGGTGCCGGAACCAAGCCATCAACTCGAGGTCGACGCACACCGCAACACCGCATAGAATCCACCGGCATGACCGACCCGCCACCCACCAAGGATCCCGTCGACGTTGAGTCACACAGATCCAGCTAGATCTACAGATCATGACCTGAATGGAGCCACCAACCGGCACTGAAGACCCTCACGCCTCCAACACCGTGTCTCCGCGAGACCGAAGTCCGCCATCCGAACCGCCGATGTCCAACTAGATCTGAAATCACGGCCTTCCAACCAGCCTCCGCCGAAATAAACCCACGGCTTTCGATCACGAAACTGCAATGCCGAACCAAACCTCTGTGGAACACGAATCGACGTCGCAGAAGAGATGACGCTGCAGACGGCGGCGATGGGGAAAACCAAGAGAGCATCCCTTTATGGGCTCATCATAATATCATATATAACATCATAAACTCCATCCTTCATACATTCCACATATGGAATTAATGAATCAAATAACTTTGAGGGGGCGGTATTCCGCACTTCCTAAAATGAAGATATCGTGTTTACCCATAATGGACACCATAAAGGTATGCCATAAAATAAAAATAAAATAACAAAAGGCAAACATAAATGTAAAATATATCATATATAAATAGAGTGAAATCTATATGTCTACCATGAAAGGTGTTGAAAGAATATTGAACAATCATCATTTTGTGAGGCAGAGATTCACCATCCACAAAAACAGTATGTTCTTTAACCATTAGATAGAGGTGTGTGTAAGTGTAGCTCAAATACTTCTCATAAAAACATCCTAGTATATTGAATATACTGTTGTTGTTACAAAAGTATGTAATAAAAAGTTTTTAGGGGGTTGTAGAAGAAAAATAAAACAAAATAACATTAGACAAGACGTTACCTTTAAATCGGGTAACTCCCCTTGGTTTGAAACAAAAGGGGTTCTTCAAGAGATTTCTGCCTAATATAAGGATTGTATAATGAATATAGGGATTTTTAGAGGTAAAATGAGTAGAGTTTGGCCGAACCAATGGCATGAGAGGTGTGGGTAAGGTGGTAGAGGTGGGGGCCTTTTATAAGAGGGAGGAGGGGCACTCTTGGAAATTCATGAAAGGTTACTTTATAATAAAATATGTTTCCGATTTTAAAGGTCCCAAAATTATATATTACAAGTATAAGGTGATAGGGGTTCTAAATCCACCCATAAAATATGTCTTTGAAAAGTGTAAGTCTTATATTTTACATTATCTTTTCATTTTTTAAACCGTTCGCTAATGAGGTAATCCCTGCATCATCATGGTGTCATAAATAACTTAATTTATTTAATGTCTAAAAATTATAAAACAAATACTTTGATGTATGAAATCCTTTTAGATTTTCAATGACTATTTATTGTCTAGGATATCATTTACACAGAAAAAACTAAAATTGTTTTACTTAGGTGTTACATACTTTGTTATATTTAACTTTCTTTAAAAATAAAAAGATAAAAAGACACTATAACACAATAGAGAATCCATGGGATCCCAAAGATTGGAAAAAGGCATCCCATGGTTAGATATGACACAAACAGTATCATTAAAACACATGTTAGGGTCATTTTATATTATTATTTTATTATCTTATTACCCTTAACTGCCCGATTACTGATTAATCATGATAATTAAAGATAATTACCGTCGTTACTATCATAATGTCCAAAAACAAAAGAGTCTTAATTACATAATTTGGAACTTCAGATTCCAAATATGGAATCAATTTTACCAATTTACAAATATAGAAATTAAAATACTTATTTTAAAAATAATTCTCGTTGTCAAAACAAATTGTGGGGTTTTTTTGAAACAATATCTATCAAAAGTTTGACAATTAATTATGTCCAATTTCAAAGTGTAATTAATTCCACTGACCACCATTGGATTAAATGGTGAAAATATATTATATTTAATAGTTAAAAAAATTAAAAAGAAAATATATCCATATGATTGAATAAGATGAAAAAGTAGTTTTGATGTAAAATGCAGTATTTTTCACTATTCATTAAAAAATGAACATTGTCAGAAAAATACCAAAAATTTATCCAAAGAAAATTTCAATGTCCCAATCCAAAATAATAAGTTTATATTGAAAAATATAGCTTATAAAGTTTTTAAAAGATATATTTAAGAATGGTTCACCATCAAAAGGTGGTAAAACAATCTTCTAAAAATATTAGATAATTCTATGATTAAGATTGGATTTATTCTCATTTTAAGCCTCTAAAACACTATCTAATTCATAAATAGTCATAGATATGAAAATATATTATTCATTACTTACTTGGGATGTTACATTATCATTTCACGGGACAAACCATTTCATGGGAGTGGGTTCCCTTAGTTTTATTATTGAGTTGGATCATGTCATATGTGAACCAAAAATTTCCTGATTTACTAAAATTGTATGAGGTTAATTCCATTATGATACCTTATATCATATATGTATCAATTTTTGGGTAAGGAAATTCTAATATAATTGATTAAAAAACATTACAGTTATAATAATTATATTATTAAATAAAATAATCTGATACTAGGAATCTAAACACTTTTTTCCTATGTGTATGTAAAAATATAAAAAACATTGGTTTTATTTTAATGGTAGAGTGAAGAGGGAGAACTGCATATTAAATATGGGTTCCATAGACATTTTAGACCGAGTCTCAATAGGCGTTCTCCAATCATATTGGCATGATTTGTTTCATATTGTTCCAGTAATACTTTAAATGTGGGAAAAAATTTATTTAAATATTTCAATTAACATAGAGTATATTACATGTTTTAAATTCAAATTAATTAAATTTTGGTGGTGATAGAATGATATTTTATGAATTGTTGTGGGGAAACCTCACAATCATGGGACTCATCATGCATCCAAAATTCAACATGATATATTTATCATTTAATTTTTATATTTATTATTTAATATGGTATCTAAATTTATATTTATGTCATATTGGTATACAATTACTAGATCAAGGTGCACTGAGTGATAATTATTTGCAGTGGTTGATGACTCACGATCGAAATAGTCCTAAGGTTGAAACTCTTATAGTTTTTTCTTGGAATAATTATCAATTCCTAAATACCTACTCACACACACACACACACACATATATATATATATGACATAGGTCTAACTTGAGGTAGAGTTTGAAAAAAAATCCATAAGGCCAATGATAGCTTTTCATGTGTAGGTATGAGATATATCATCACATTATTGGTCATGATGTACATGTGTACATATTTTCATATTGAAAGAGTAATACTATTTCTAGAGTTTCACATTCTAAGGTTGTGTATCCTTTTATTTCTAGGAAGAAACAATAACTGGATGATTTTGAGGCACATAATCATGCTTATGATGAGGTTAATGCATCATTTTTAGATGATCTTAGAGAACTACAAGATTATATGAGTCGAGGTTATGGTGGAGGGGAACTTAAGATGTAGGTATATACATATTTTTTTATTTTCTATTAAATTCATTATTATTACCCTCATAATTTTTATTTTTTGTATTCCCTTATTGCACCAGAGTCAAATAGTAGTCACGGTCTTACATGATGCATTAGATATCGGAGGTGTGTGTTGATTTATCATTATAGTTTCTCAATAAAATTGACTATAAAATTTTATTTTATTATATTTATATTAATGTAACTATTCAGATTCACATTTTCATTTAAATGAAATTATACCATTTAAAGATTCACAATCAACTTAATACATATATATTAATGAAAAAACTTTGGAAAATAATATCTCAATGATTTTATATCATTAAATTTCAAATGCATGACAAATGTGGAGTATCCAAAAAGATAGGATTTATAAAACATCATTTCCAAACTGAAAAAAAAAATTCAGATTAAGAAAATAGCCTTAATTTTCTAGGAACATAATTTAGCCCAAGGAACCATTTTTTGGTTTTGGTGAAAGCCTTCGTGGTATCCCAACATCCAAAATAGTGTAAAATATAATGGTTAATCATCTATTTTATTTTAATCAATATACCCAATATAATGTGTATCCTTATCAACATGGTTCTCATAATGTCACTCAATAATAGAATACCCTATATTCTACATAAAAAGGATGTAATGGAGCAACATGAGTTTATTAAACTAAGGATCATCCATGGGGTTATTTTGTTACACAAAAAATTATCTCGATCATTGATAAAATTTTTTGGATAAATTCTATCTTGCAAATGGATATGTAGATTTCAGATGACCAATTTGAATAGAACATCACGAATATATTCATGAGCCACTATAAATATTCATCATATACTTTTGATCTCTTCTCTCACAAATTTTATTTTACATGTTTCTATGTTTCATTTATGGATAGATATTTTGGTTTTTTAAATCAAAAAAATATTTGAGGATAGACGGTCCACCATCACCTAACATGTTTTTTAGCTCATCACACATTCACTAAGTCTCTAATCTCAACAATTTCATCATGATATGTTTTCCATTATTGTTGTTATCATAACAATCTAGGTATTTTTCATCTCCTCTTTGAGAAAAACATGATGATCATATTTTATGATAGGTAGAATTCCATTAAATCATCAAAGAGATTCAATGAATATCTCAGTTTCGGAATATTCAGAAGGATAATGCATCTAAATGCACTTTTTGTTCCCAATAATTCATTTGAGAGAATAATTTAACTGAATGAAATATGGTCTAGTTTTTATAGAAATAAATTATTTATTGATTACTTGGGATATACCCTTTCATTAAAGAGTTATTATGATTGATTATTTCAAAACATTTTCATATAAAATGAAATAGTGTTTTATTAATTATAAAATTCATTCTTAAAGTTTGGTTGGAGTCTGGTGTAGATTGGTAGTTTCCTATCATCGATTAACATGAATATACATTATGAGATCATGGTTCTAAGACCCCACATCAAATCTTTTGAAATATGTTTTACTAGTTTTCATTGGGATTATTATTCCATGAGGATATGTAATTTGTTGGGTTCCTAAACAATTTCAATCAACATTGAAATATAGGGCCTTAATTTATAAAATATTGAGGATATCATGAAAGAGTTACAAGTTGTATTCATGAAATTTTATTGATTATCATATTTTAATAAACACATTAATTTTGAGATTGTATTATGATGTAGAGTATGTTATATTATATAGCTATTTGTCTCCCTCTTCTAAATAGAATAATATAATCAAGTCCTTTCCATCCATTATGAATAAATCACGATGGATTTTATGAGGAATTATAATAATTTTTTATGGATAGTTGGTTGTGGGAACTAATAATTTTTTTTTGTTGTCCAGTGCCTAGAATTACAATATGCTCAAAGGATCAATTTCCATATTTTGTTATTTTAGTTCTTGATAAAGATAAATAAAAGTAATGTAAGTGATATTTGTTTTAAGGTGTTTTCAATAGTATTAAAATTATACCTTATTGTTTTCATCAATGATCCTACAATTAAAATATTTTGTATTATTCCACTTATATAAAAGATTATAAATGAATCCTTCTATACATATCTATGAAATATACCATCAAAATTTACTGGTATGGCAGTTGAGTTTTTATTCTTATCCATGGGTTTGATCTATATTGTGAATTTTGTATTAATTTCTATATATGTATTCAAAGAGAAAAATGGTTCAGATGTTTTTTCATTATAAAATATAGGAAACATGTTTATTCATATATTTTTATAGTATGAATGAATTTTTAGGGACATTGTATTGTGTCAGATAATAATTTATTTATATTCGTGTCCTCTAAAGACAATTATTCAGCTCTTCAAACATATTCTATGAAATAGTAAATAATCATACATTAGAAATTTTTATGTTCATGTACTATGATATGATGCAATTTAAGAGGGTTTTATATTGTCAATTTTAGTTTTTATCATATAAAAAATAATCATGGTGATGTTACTTGCATTTTGTTTAGTAGTGATATTGGAATAGGTATTTAGTAATAATATTATTAATTTTAATTTGTATTTCTTTTTATGATTTGGACATTATGAGGCTGGATTTTTTGTTGTAGGGGTGGCCTCAAATAGGGAAGCTACTACATACTTTTGTGGAGATTTAATGGTCCTACATTGAATAGAAGAGTGATATAAAAAGTTGTAAGAGTATCGAAAATGATATTTTTATTACTCTGTTTTTATTTTTCGTTCCTCCATGTTAATTTCATCATTTTTATATGAAATTGATGTTGGTTTCATTTTAAATTTCATGTTGAAAAAGTAATTTTTATTGATATGGGACTATCCTAGCTTTATTAGACATTTATTATCAAGAAATTATTTATTCAGGTTCAATATTTCTCTAACATAAGGTACATTTTAATTATTCTTCTATTCTATGTAATGATCAAAGAAACTTTTGGAATTTGTAAGATGATTTTTTTCATGGACCATTCAACTATCTTTTAGTGAATAATTATATAGAATGTGTTCTCATACTTCTTATGGTACATAATATTTTCCCCATATTTTATTAATTCTATATCACAATTTTGAGAAACAACCAATAGATGATTATATTGTTAAGTCATGTTTTGTTAGCATTTTTCAGTTGATCGTGCCTCTAGATATAAAATTAACCACTCCAAAACTAATTAAATGTGGTGTTTGTCCCTCATATTTAGATTGAAGTTTCAAATCCCATAAAAAGAAGCTAATACATATAAAACTCAATTTGGATGACATGAAATTGAGGGAAAATGATCACTGAACCATTTTTAATATGTTGGAATCAATGATGCATCCTTCTGATTTTCAATTCACCTAGTTTGTTTTAAAATGATGCGTAACATTTTCTAGTATTATTAAAATGGCATATCTCCCATTAGGGGTAAAAACAAGAAAACAAATATTGATTTATATTCAGGTCTGGTATAATATTTCTTGAATGAAATATCATCCTTTGGAATATAATTCTCATCAATATAATGCCCATATTGGTTGGTATAATTAAAAGATAATTTTCATATTTTTTAAAATTTTTGTAATAATGGTAATATCATGTCAATTGATGTCAAAACGAATCAAACATGCTCTAATAGGCCTGAATTTATTGTAAAATTATATTTTCATAAGTTAAAATTTGTATCAATCATCATCATTTTAATTGTAAACCCAAATTGCTCGGTATAATCAAAAGAGGTGGTTTACCTCAGATTTAAAGTTAAGTTTCAAATAATATAAAAGGGTCAAAACCCAGTAAAATTATCTCTTATTAACATGATTTCATGAAACAATTATCGTTGATACATTTTAATCTAATGGAACAATATCACATCCATCAGATTCTCATCTCACCTAGTATGATGGAAAATGATATGTAACATTATTTATTGTTATTATAATGACATATCTCCCATAAAAGGGACAAAAGGTGGTAAAAAATAATGATTAACATTATAATCTAAGGGAACATTCATTATGTATTATTTTATCTACTAGAGTCAATATTATTTCTATCTAATTCAAAAATAGGGTAGTACAATTATATATTCATTTTTACATTTATTAACATTTATTGTAATAATCGGAATATCCTGTGTATATGGGTCAAAACCAACCAGAAATATACTATTAACATGAAACCACAATAAAAATAAATTTTAGTAATATAAAATAAATATGAATCATTCGAACATTGAACAGTTACCAAAATGGCTCAGTATGATCAAAATTGGTATTTGTCCCTCAGAATTGTATTTATGTGTCAAATATTATAAAAGGGGAAAATTCTAAGAAAATTCACATTTATTACTATGAAATCAGAAAAATTGATCACTGGTCCATTTTTTACTTTTAGGAATTTTCATTGCATCCATCAATTGCCCATATTTTTTGTATGATATAAAATTATGTGTTGTAGTGACCCAATTTTTTCCTTTTATGAACTTGATATATTTATATATAAATTTATAGATCTAGGAGTAGAGATGACCTAAGATTCTATGGCATAGTGTGATTGGAATTAATTTTATTGAAATATTAAATATATTTTACATTATATAATCATATTTTATTAAGGAAATGGGATGATTCTTAAATGGAATCTTAGATCAGATATTCGAGACCACCGTTGAGTATGGAATGCAATTTTTACCCTAGGAGAGAAAAAGAATACGGCGGTGTGAAGAGTTCATATAAGAGAGTAGTTGTAGGATGCAATTAGTTAAATAAAAAAATAATTTTATTTATTAAATTAAATGAATTTTATCTTAAATAAAATATAACTACACTGCTATGGAAATTCCCCATGGTTATTCACATAAATCTTTGGAGAATTCATTCATTATTCTCCCTGTTCCTTTGGAAGATCAAATCTAACCATGGTGAATCTCTGAATCAAATAAGAATGATGCATATTGAAGTCAATGAATCCTCTAAATAATTTTTGAATGTGTTCTTCAACAAAAATGATTCAATATCTAGGAAGGACTCATCATTTGTGGATTCCTTAACATTTTATTTAATTTTTAACAATATTATATTCTTACATTTCATCCATGTCAATTGTATCCATTTCATATATCCATATATTTGAAATTAAATGGTTTATTCTTTTTTTCTAACCCTTAACATCCTCTTTCATGATGGTTGGACAAGAACAATTGAAAATTAATGGTAAACAATTGTTTTTAATTCCTTTCTCCCAAATTTTTTCATGTTGGTCATAATAAGACTATAGGGTCAAGATTCGAAATTATTAGGTAGGACGGAGCTTGATAGGACCCATGGATTTATGAAGTATTTATGTATGGTGAATGTATTTGAGATACAGGAATGATTTTTGGATGAATCATTGAATAAAAGGTGTTGTTTCTCATGGATTTGATAAATAATATTGATGGAAGGGATGAGATCAAGTGAAGATGTGGCAGTGCATACAAGTTCATGTAAGAAAGAATGGGATTCAATTTTCAGACATATGATGGAAAAATTGTACTATCTAGAGGAAGATATAAATATCTTGGGAATAAATGATATAAGATATTAAGACATAAAGACTGGATCTAGGGCATGGAGATCATATATAATCATATAGATATATTTAAATTCATGTCACATATTCCCTAATAAAATGTGGTATGTGAACCCTATCATATTGAGGTGAGGGTTTTGGGTGATATAAGTATCACACATCATGTGGTACCCCTACACATTCAGTGACCTTCTCAATAGGACTGATCGTATACTCTAGGAGTACATGAGAACATTCTATGTATACTAATATGGTCAATGTAATATGGCTCAACACCAGATACCTTCATTATGTTGTGCACTACACTTACATTTCATGTAGTTCAACATGGGAAAGTATTCATGTGTCGATGAAGAATAGGTTAGGAAAAAGAGTGGGACCATGTTTTTTTGGGCCGCTGATAAATTGTGTACCATTAGATTTTTTTAATTCAAATTAATCCTCTTGTATCTCTATCATTTTGTATCAGAATTTGGACCACAAATAGCCTATCCTATATTTTTCCATATAGAGAAATATGCTGGCTTCTGTAGCGAATTTTAAGTTACATTGTGTGATTTTTCAAGCACAATACTTATTTAGGTGACACTCAATGAAGATAGTGATCATGAAAGATCCCATGAATCAACTATAGTAGAAACCTCCATTTGGGCTAGACATGGGTCCTCTATATACTCCTTGAGTGGAACCCTCTTTCTTAGAAGGGGATGGGTCATCGAATGACATTCACAGTTTCACCCTTTTTTAGAACCATGTCAATGATCATCGACTACTAGAGTGGATCCCTCTTACCAAGTTGGGAATTTTTCTACTACAAAATCATAGATTGGAATGCTCATATAAAGACAAAGAAAGGGTCCTTGAGCATCCAAGTGGAACCCTTTAGCTGGGTTGGGCATGGGTCCTTGATGAATAGAATCACACATAGCTCTGTGGAAAGGGCATGGTTCCTTGACCATCCACATGTGCCCCACTGTCCGGACAGGGAATGGGACCTTGATGACTAGAGTGGAACCCTCCATCATGGAAGGGCATGGGACATTTAAAATCATAGTGTAACCCTCCTATTATAGTATATCATGAGTTCAATAGCTAGATATTGTGGACCCTTGACTCTATGGCATATTAGAGAGGTGTGTTTGACTTGAATGTTTTCTAATATACAAAAACTCGATATTTGGGAATCATTGATAGAATTATTGGACTAAGAGAGACACTTTACCTAGGTAGGTCTATGAGATAGATATCCCCTTCCCACTTATTTGGGTTTCATCAGTTTTATAATATATGTGTTTATGTGTGTGTGTGTGTTTATGTTTACACTATTGATCTCATTTGAGCTATCTACTATCTATATATTCATATCTTGTCTCTTTATATTCCCCCTTCAACTTTTAGGGTGTCTGATTGGGTATGTATATACTCATCCCTACATGGTCCTGGCCTACACATGTCATGCATTGTGTAGATGAAAGACATTTTTTTGGTGACTATAGAGGAGATTTGGGATACATGATACACTGGGTTGGGTATAGTGGTCCTTGAATGGATATTATGAGTTAGGATCTCTTAGCACTTTAACATTAATGTTCATTCATGTTAGGATATCTGATTGTTAGGTGTGTATTTTTTCTCAATTAAATTTCAGTTTTAATTATAGTACATATGTACAGCCTATAGGTATTACATACATGGTTTACCTTCTAGATATTGTATCATCATCATCATTATTATTATTATTATGCACATGTGAATTAATATGTTCATGTGTGTTCATACTATTACATTAGGTTTTGAACTAACATTTAAGATATGCCTTCTCGATACTTTTCTATACCATATGGCCTTTGGAGGTGGGCTTGATGGTAGTATTGGATCAATTCCTAGTTATGTTCGGTTCATGATAGACTGGTATTAGATTTTTTTCATTCCTTGGGATGGTGTTTGGTGTATTCCCCTTTTGAAGGCATGGTTGGGGTTTAAGGAAACATTGTCAAGGTGTCTCAAGTGAATATCTCAGGATAGTGACCCTGGTGATGGTATGGGTGGCCGATGTATCCATTCACCACAACCTTTACTACTTTCTTGTCGACATGGAACACTAAGACATTGGTTGATGGGATAAATAGTGCATGCATCATTTAATATTGATTCACAAACTATCCTACATTATTCATCTCCCCACACACACATATATATATAAATATATATATTCTCATATGACCATGGTTTGTCTTGATTAAATTATCAGGATGCCTCCACGATGACAGACAACCTATTTACGAGTTCTAGAATGTGATGACAATACAATGAGTGGTGATTCCTCAATTCAAGGTTCATACCATGAATTCCAACATATGTGTGGATAGGTAGCTGCACCCCAAAATGCATATAAAATGATCATATCATCTAAGAGTCATAAATACTAATAAAGGCTTTGCATACTCTGTGAGTTCCAACACTAGATGTTTTTGAGGTTCTACGGTGAGATAGATCTCCATGTTGTTGTGAATTTAATAGATTTTGTGGTATTTATTTTCAGGATCACTCTGAAAATGATTGATCAGGTGGTTGTGATAGAAGATAGCCTTTTCCATGAAGCATCTAGGCGTCGGTAGAGTCTCATTACCTAGATGCGTGATGAGTCGAAACAATCATGGAACAACACCCAACAGCTCATTAATAAGGAGTAATGCCCCTCTTTTTTTGATCAGTTGTGATTTAGGGGGTTTTTGAGCTGATCATGGTAGAATGATAGTGTATGAGTATTTTTCATGGTTTTCAAACCTTATATGGCACTCCACTATCTTTATTAGGGATAGATACATTCATGAACGAAGCTTAAGTATGGAATTTTAAAAGAGATCTGTTCCCATGTCGTATTCCTGTGGATTCCCAACAAGAATTTTCTATTGTAGTGAGAACTAGTCACAGAGCATGTGATTTTCCATCCCAATGTTCTAAGGAGTGCAAGTCGATAGTTGATGTCCAGTCATGAAAGAAAAAACACCACGATTTTGGATCTCCCATGTGAGGCTAGGGTTGTCCCTAGGGAGATGGGGATAAAAGAGTAGTGGGTGGATCATTAAGATGATGATCTATTATTTGTGGATTATTCTTTTATATCCTTCCACTACCACCACCAAGAGGTCCACGTTATGCTCAGGGAGCTGGTGGTCGAGGCTGTTGAATATTGAAGGCTATGGGGGCACATGGTCTAGTGGAACATGGGATGATTATAGGTAATATATGTATTTATTCTACTCTTTTATTTTTATTATTATCAATGGGATATATTTATTCTTTCATCTCTTAACACTTGTTTTGAGAGCTACAGATCCCAGTTGAGGATCTATCCCAACATCTGTTTTCTTGATGTTCTAATTGGAACCGCTTCTTATGTATCCTTAATATGATAATAGTTAAATCTATGAATTGGTGGAGATAGGTCGCAGAAGACTTTTTTTGTCACAATGGAACCATATAATTTCACGTTGAGTATTTATTGGTTACAAAAAAATATGATCCCAGATGAAATATCACATTAAATGAGTCAGATACCCTCTCACTATTGGGATGATATTCACCTTTGTGAGTCAGAGATAGATATTATGGTGGGAAAATTTATTCTGTGAGAAATAGGATTCAACTCATCACCAATAAGTTGGAAAATTAATCTTTTGGTGGAGAAGGATATTTAATCATCTGGATTCATTCAGTCCTGTAGGATTTTATAGATGTCTTATCTAAAGAAATTCTTTAACTATATATAAGAAGAAAGATATATTTTGGTATCATCCTGAATTTTATTACTTCTCATATATATTCTACAGAATATCATATGGCCCCTGAAGAGCATCAGGATCCATGCTTTCAGTTGAAGGACCTTTGAGAAGAGGGATTTAGCAGACCTAGTGTTTCCCCATTGACATGATTAGTGTGGCTTATATAAAAGTCGGATGGGAGATTACAGCATTTTGTGGACTATCATCTCCAGAACCATGCCATGATAAAGAAAAATTACCGTTTTCTATGCTTTTACGAACTCTTTGACGAACTAATAGGGGTGTTATATTTCTCAAATATCTGTCTCTATTATGGTTACTAACTGTCGAGAGTACACGACACTAATATTCTGAAGTTGGAATTATGATGTTGTATGGACACTATGAAATCCTAGTGATTCCCTTTGGTTTTAATAATTTCCCCATAATTTTTACTTCATTAATGAACCAATTGTTCTATACATATCTTGATCATTTCATTGTTTTCTTCATTGATGACATACTCATATACTTTCTGTTTGAGGAAGAGCATGTATAGCACTTGAGGGTGGCCTTATATTTTCATTAGGAGCACAAGATTTATGGTAACCTCTAAAAGTGTTATTTATTGAATAACAAGGTTTGGTTCTTAGGAAATTTCATTTATGATAATTTTTTAGTCATAGACTTGGAAAAGATAGAAGAAGTGCTAACTTGGGAGTCGCCCATGTGTGTTTCAAAGGTGCGTATTATTTAGCATGGATTGGTACATAAGATATTTAAGGAAGACTTCTATAGGATTGAATAACATTTTACAAGACAATTGTGGAATTATTATCCTATTACCTAGAATTAGATTTTCCAGAGATCCTTTAATGAATTAAGGTTGTGGCTGATGTGTGCTCTTGTCTTGAAACTACCAGATGAGGGCATGATATACATAATGTAATATGACACCTTAAGATATGGTCTCTGTTGTTTTTTGATAGAGTGAAAAGAAGTTATCGCATATGGTTTGAGGCCGTTGGAAACTCATGAGCATAACTACACGACTCATGACCATGAGAAGTCAGTGGTTTTTTTCTCCCCAATGTTGTTGATGCACTATATTAATTGAGAGTCCATCATGGTTTAATGAGACTATTAGATTCATTGGTATGCATTGACGCATAGAGACTTGAACTAGATACAACAATGCATGTTGATGTTCCGGTATCAATATGACATAGAGATATTACATACTCATGTAAATGGAAACATGCTAAAATATTCCCTTATAACGGAATATCTATCTTTTTTACTATAGGAAACATTTGATCAGTTGGTTTCCTTGATGATTTCCCTGATAAAGCAATATATTTTATTTTTTCTTCAGTCGATGGTGTTGAATCCTATGATTCTTGATTACGCGAGGGTGTCTCAAATAGGATAAATCAACTATTATATTTTTTAGGATCATATATAGATAGAGGATTCACTATATAGATATTCTTCTATAGGTGAACATGTTTTCCATTTTCATGGTAGGACGGTGGTCCGAGTCATGATGCAGGTGGAGGTGATGCAAGAGTTACACAAATCTCCATTGATTGTACATCTTGATATAGGAAATACATATAGATACCTTCAATGGAAGTTGTTATTTTACATCACGAGATGTATCATGGATGATTTTATCTCCCGATTACTGACATTTTAGTAGGTGATGGTTGAGCACTGGCATCAAACCATTTAATAGAAGCCCCATGAGATCCTGCAGTGGAATATTGATGGTTTTTCCATGAACATTTTGATATGACTTACTCAAATAGATAATGGTCATGATTCCATATGGGTGACACTTGAACGACTCGTGATGTTTTTACACATCCTAGCTATAATGGATATTATTTTGGTAGAGTGTTTGGGGTAGATTTATGTATAAGAAATTGTTCACCTTCTTGGGATACCCATGAATATTATATACTACCTTGATGCATTATTCACTTCCCAATTGTGGAGAGGCATATAAGAGACATTCACTGACCGTATAAGGATGAGAACAACCTTTTACACAAAAATAGATTAGAAAAATGAGTGCACATTCAGGTAATTTGGGAGGTTGTTTGAGTTAGACTTATGCTGGAGATGGGATGATCACATTACCTGGGATTTTGCGTAATCCAATATATACCGCTATAGTATTGAAATGGAACATTCCATGGCCCTAAATAGGATACTTTACATGTCACCCTAGTTCTAGAGAGATATTGGAGAGGCATAAAATTTTCATCTCGTTATTTTCTAGGTGATGACAAAGAAGGTCTATGTTATCCGTGAATGGATGGGGATGGCCCATAGTAGCAAGAAATTTCACACATATCAACATCATATGCCCATGGAGTTCATGCAAGGAGATCCCATCTTATTAAGAGACTCAAGAAGATGAGGATTCTGGAGGTTCATCTAGGGACCAATAATATCCCCATGTTTCATCATGATGTTGATGTTCCTGTAGAGGGTTATAGAGGTACCTTACCACCATTCGTTAAACCAATAGTTAGAGTATGTTCATGTTGTCTTATACATATTACAATCGAGGAGACACATGCATGAATTTTAACATATCATCCAATAGGGTGTTTTAGACATTGAGGATAGAGAAAATTTTCTATAGCCCCAGGTGGTGATTGAGGATCGATAAGAGAGGACTAGTGTGGATGGAGAATCCCCTTTGTTCATATGTTGGGTTCGCATGGGAATGTGCATGAGATCTCATGGGAGTGGGAGATCCATATGTGAGCCCAATATACCATGTTTTTTGTTTAGTTTTTAATTTTTGGGGATGAAAATATTTTAGGAGGGAATAGTGTTGAGATCCATTATTTACTTTTAAATATTTTAAATATTTCAACATATATTTTTGAGGCTAGGTACTGAGATGACATATAATTGGGAGGCCCGGTGTGATTAGAATTAATTTAAATAAAATATTATATTTTTATTATATTTATTGAATTTTGTTTCTTAAAAATGTGTTATAATACTTAAATTGATGATTGAATCCCAAATCGGATACCACAATTGAGTTTAGAACATGATTGTTACCCTTTGTGTAACCTAAAATTGTGTGGTACAAGGCACATGGATAGAACAACCATAGGAGAGTGAATTTAGATAAAAAATGTAAATAATTTTATTCATTTAATTAAATGGCCTAATGATTCAATCATTTATAAGTACAATTCTATTGTAATTACATATTGTTAGCCTCATGAATCATTGTAGAATTGAGAATGTTCTTATCCTCCTTGAAATGGAAAATTAATTCCTATGACCATAAATTTCAAATCAAAGTATATCAATGTGAAAAAAAATGAAATGACTCCTATTAATCATAGGAAGACATGTTTATTAATGAACAATTATCCAATCTATATTTAGTACTAAGCATTTATGGATCCTTCCTCAATTAATTAAATTACTAAGAAAGAATATCTTCTTACCTTTGAACTGCCAAAATTTCCTCCATTTCATGCACCTGTGTATTAGAAATTTTTTTTTTTTGAGACCCTATATATCCATGTTCATGATTTTTTGACTAGAATGATTTTAATTTTTCAATAATAATTTTTTTATTCATTTATCCTAGTAGGTATTCATTTGGTAATACATTGACTATGGGTTCGGAGATTCAACATTGCTGGGAAGGACCTAGCCTGGTCAGAACCACATAATCATGATGGTTTCACATATAGTTATTGTATATCCTAGAATAGGTGTATTTGTGGATGAATCATGCAATATTGGTAATTTTCTTTCATGGATTCAAGATCATAATCCATTTTATTTATTTATATACTCCATTTTAATTCTAAAACATGGCTAGATTATTCGGTGGAATAGCCCGATCTAGAGTACTGACATAGGATCTATACTTCTAGAAATATCATGACTATGCACCATGTAGTTTTAAAGACCACATAGTGTGTGAAACCTATATTATGGTGTATAAGGATTTTAGGTGAATAATTATGACACACTATGTCAGAATCTCAAATATTTTGTTACCTTGTGTTTTAATTCTAAGAGTGTACTATGGGGATATATGGGAATGTGCTATGTATAAAGACAGGATCAGGAGAACAAAGCTCGACCCTAGACAGCATGGAAACATCATGTAGTCCTAATGCATGTAATGTACTCATACATTATCTAATATCTTAGTTATATTGAGGAAATGAATAGGGTAAAGAGATGGACCACAAGTCGTGCGGTTCTTATTCACAATGTGTACCCATAGTATCCTTTTGATAAATCATGATCCTCTCATATCACCTTTGCATGGATGTGGATTGTGTCATGAAAATAGTTTATCATGAGTGTTTTTTCATGTAGAACTTGATGGTGTCCTCCAAAGTAGATTTTGAAATGAAAATTGTTATTTTTTATTGCATGGTTTTTATTTAGGTGATTCTTGACAAAGGTGGAGATCATGAAGGATCACCAGCGGCTACAGGAGTGGCACCATCCTACTAGGTACGGCATGGGTCCTCAATATAATCATCAAGTTTCACCCTCATGAAAGTAAGGGAAAGTTCCTCAATTGAATATATGATCATCACCTTCCTACATATATATTTCATGGGTCTTCTACTAATTGAGTTTCATCATCCATCTAAGCTAGGCATGGGTCCTCCAAAGTCTCCTTGAGTTGCTCCTTCTGGTAGATACCTAGAATGCGTGACCCATTATATGTGTGGAACCCAATTTCTAGGCTAGGAATGGATCCTCAAATACTATAGTGGAACCATACAATGATGACTGGGCATTGGTCCCCAATTATATGAGTGTCACCCTCCATTCGTGTTGGGCATGTTTCTTCAATGACTATAGTGGAACCCTCCTATGAATACAGGGCATTGTCCCTTTACTATTCGAGTATAACCCTCTGGTTGGTCTAGTTCTGGGTTCTCTAAAACTAGAGTGTAACCCTCTACATTGGATAGTCATGGTCCCCCGACCCTCATCGTTTCACCCACCTCTTGTAATAGAGCATGGGCCCTATACCAAGTGACTATGCACCCTAGACTATCTGGTAGAGTGGTGAGGTGTGGCTTGACTGGGTTGTTTACTACATGGTAGCTGTGTGAGATTCTTGGAATCATTGATGGACTTTATAACTAATAGATACACTTTTCATGGGTTGGGTTTTGACATATAAGTCAATATTATTCTTGTTTTGTTTTCTTAGGTTTGAGCATATATCTATCTATATCTCTCTCTCTCCCTTTGTGTGTATTTAGTCTCTTGATTTGGGTAGAACTATTTAATATCTATATATTCCTCTCATATCTCTTTGTTCCCCCTTCATCATTTGAGGAGTCAAATTTCGTGTCTATATACTCACCCATACATTGGATTTTCCCACCCATGCCATGTCTTATATCGAGGACGTGTGTGTGTCTATTTAATCTCTTGATTTAGGTTGAACTATCTACTATATATATATATATATATTCCTATACTGTCTCATTTTTCTCCCCATTCTACTTTTGAGGAGTCCAATATAGTTTTTATATACTTACTCTTAAATGGTATTTTCCCACACATGTCATGTCCCATACTAAGTACCAACATCATGGAGGTGACTATATAAGGCCACTAGGATACGTGGTGCACTGGTCCACATGTGGTGGTCAGAACTTGGATATCAGGATATAGGATCTATTTTTACTTTTAATTTACAATTTTTTAACATTGGGATATCTTTTTTATTGGTATATACTTTCATATTTACTTTTTAGTTTTCACTTTCATAATTTTATACACACTAGAGGTATCACATACTTGGTTTAAATTCTAACTATTACATCTTTTCATTATTATTCCTCTAAACTTCTACATTGAGATATTCGTGTTTGTTTATATAGGTACATCAGGAAAATCCATCCCATTTAGGATTTTTTTGGGTTATTGTCATCACCGATGGCCTATGGATGTGTAATTGGGGTTTTTGTGGCTTGAGACCTGGTATTGTTCGGTCATGATATGGTTAGAATTTGATATAGGTATTAATATTTCATATCACATGATAGGGGTAAAAAATTAGAAAGAAAATTTTTATAATTTGGAAAGATATGAGAAAATTCCTTGAATAATATGTGATCTATTGGAATCATCCTTGAATTAACATGATGGAAAGATAAGTATATACATTAAAGTCCATGTTCCTATTTTTACATTTTTTATAGTAATAGAGAAATAAGGTTGGTAGAGGTCCAATGTTTCCAAATGATCTTTGATTGACATTAAATCATACTACAATGATCTTTATGTGATTTAATTTTTGTTTTGGAATCATCATCATGGGGATCAGATACCCAAAATTTCTTATAATTATTGGAAGTTCATTTGTTCCCTCAAATTATAAGTTATGTGTCAAATAACAAAAAAAGGGATAATACTAATAGAACACACTTGTATTAACATGAAATTAGGGTACAAATATTACAATTTTGTATATGATATGTTGGAATCAATTTCTCATCCATCATATTCTTTTTCTACTTTGTATTATTGGAAATGATGGTTGACATTGTCTGGTGTTATTGAAATGTAATATATCCTATCATGGGTTAAAAAACGAGTAACTGAAATCTAATTAATATAAAAATCTATGAGAATATTCCTAGAATCATATATAATCTATCAGAATCAATAGTGTAATATGTTTATGCCCAAATTGGACAGTATGATTACATGTTCATTTTCATAATTAATAACAATATTATAATAATTAATGAATCATATATGTTAGTGTAAAAATTTGACAAATGATCTATGATTAATATGAAATCATATAAAAATGATCATTATTTCATTTAATTCCTGTAATAATTATATTAATGTGGATCAGATATCTGAATTTCTCGAAATGATTACAAATGTTGTTTGTCGCTCGGATTTAGAGTTCTGTTTCCAATCACATAATAGTTACCAATACCAAGAAAATGAATATTTATTTTCATTTAATAATGGTCTAATTATTATTGATTTTTTTGTATGTAGGAATCAACACATTATCCATTTGATTCTCAGGTCTCCCTGTATAATGGATATTGATGGGTAAAATTTTCTAATGTTATTAAAAAGAAAATATCATCCATCAGGGGGGCAAAAAATAGTCAAAAAATTTCTATTTGATATGAAAATATATGAGAACCTTCCTTAAATCATAAGTGATCTATCTGAATCAATTAATCATCAATATTATGCATATATTTGTTAGTACACTTAAATGGTCATTTTCACATATATTTCCATTTTTATAGTAATCGAAACATGATGTGTGTATGGTTCAAAACCAACCAAACGAGATCTTATTGATGCGAAATATTAAGAAAATGATCTTGGTTTCATTTAAAATCTTTAGTAATCATCATCACAGTGATTAGATATCTAGATTTATCATTATGGTCAAAAGGTTTGTTTATCCCTCAAATTATGTGTTTTATGAAAAAATAATATAAAAATGGTCAATTTTAATAAAACAATCATGGATTAACATGAACTGATGAGATAATGAACATAAATCATTTTATGATCTATTGGAATAAATAATGAATCCATTGGATGATTTTTTAACCTGGTATGACGGAAAATAATGGATAACATTATCCTGATTTATTAAAATGATATATATACATCCCAGGTCATAAAAAATGAAAAAATTATGATTAACATGAATCACTATTTTAACTTTCCATGAGGCATGTGTGATTTATTAGAATCAAAAACACATAAATATAATTCAAATATTGGTTGGTCCAATTAAAATTAAATTTTCACTTTTATTATAATTTTCTTAATAATTGGAAAATCATATGTATAAGGGTGAAACCCAATGAAGTGTTATTTGAAAAGAATAATTAAATCAATTAAAATCTATATTATCTATAGCCATGTGGGTCGAATACCGAAATATCATGGTGTGATCAAAATGTAAGTTTATCTCCCGTCTCTAGAGTTAGCCTTCAGTTCAGGTAATGGAGTCTAATACCAAAAAAACACACATGTATTTACATATATCATATGAAAAAATTAGCAGGTAATTTTTTATCAATATAAATCAATGTTTCATCCATTGGATTCTCATTTCTCCTGCTATGTGGGGAAATAATAGAAAACATTGACTTGTGGTTTTAGAAAGATATATCTCCCATCAAAGGGTTTAAAATAATCCAAATACTATTTAGTTATGTTCAAATATAGTAGTAAATTAAATGAATAATGTGTGTTAAATCTGAATCAAAAATGCTTCAATATGATGCCTGAATTTTTTAATAAAACTAAAAGTACAATTTCATATTTATTATCATTTTTTTAATAACGGGAAATCTTATGTGTATAGATGAAAACTGATGAAAAAAGATCTAATTAATATGAAATATTGAGAAAATATATTTTATAATTTAAAATATGTGAGACTCTTCATAATATTGATCAGATACTGAAATTAATTTGTATAATAAAAAGTGATATTTGTCCCACAGATTTGAAGTTTATCAAAAAATCATATAAAATAGATAAATACCAATAAAACACAAATGGGTTGGCATGAAATCATGTGGTAATGGTCACTAAGATTTTTTTGATATATGAGAATCAAAATTTTTATCTATTATATTCTTGTCTCGCCTGATATGATAGAAAATGATGGGTGACAATAGCTAATGATAATGAAATGAAATATCTCCTCTCAGGGGGTCAAAAACAAGAAAACAACAAATGATTGATGTAGAAAACTAATATAAATGTAAATGAATTATATTTTGTTTATTATATTTTATTATGCATAAAAATGATTCCTATAATGATTGGTATACATAAATGTTCATTTATATATTTTTAAAAAAAAATTACAATAATGGGAAAATCATGTGTATTGTGATCAAAACCAACCACACGAGCTCCGATTAACATAAAATCTATGTTAAATGATTAATATGTCATTTATAATTTCTATTAATTATCCATATATTGATAAGATACTAATTTTTTCACAAAATAGGCTAGGAATCCATCCAACACAACATTTGACCAAGTCTGAGACTTGGACCAAAGGGCATTACCAACCCCTCATAGGCTTGCAACTATTGTCAAGAGTCTAAGTAATCACAATGGGAATGATTTTTACCCATAAATCATATTATATAAAATTAAATTAAATATTTATAGAACTTATAATAACTAAATCTCAATAAATATACAAATAGGTCATAATACAACAACCTCAATGTAAAAAAAACTAAAAACAAATTACAACACAAAGACTGGACCAAGCTTTTGTGATCTCCTTATGAATTCTTGGTCATGACCAACCACAATACAAACATGCTCTGAATCTCATAACACAAACTAGGAACCTGAATCTACCAAACAAGAATGGTCTTTCGACACTAATTTTCACAAGTAGGGTATGTTCTTAACAGCTTAGTTGGCAGCCACCACATAATCCATAAATTTAATTTCCTGAAAATAGTCCATTAACACATGTTTAAAATTATTAAATGAAAATATGTTTTTATATATTTTTTAAACCAACACATACTTCCTTTTTAAAACACCACACTCCATATCACTAATTTTCAATGAATATTATCATTTTAAGAGAAAAATCCCAAACGAAAATCCAAAAAATATTATTTCAATATTTTATGAAAATAGATACTCTGTATAAATATGGAACTAAGTAAAGAAGAATATAAAAAATAAAATACAAATAGTATCCATGCAAATTTAATAAGGATCCATATATTGATTGCTAGACATAATCAGGTCAGAATCACCTATCAGTATATGTTGCACATCCAAATTCAGTAACCAATTGTGCATTCTATCTACCAATTTAGTAGCACAACCCACATTGCCTCTAAAACATACATGGTGTACCAACCGATCAAATTGGGGTTGATAAGAAACCACTAGTCAAACCTCTAAACAATTCCCAAATAAACCCATTGAAATAGTATATGGTGAATGGTGGAGGCCCTCACATGCATGTCGCACCTTACCTGATGTTAACACTCTTGCCTACACCAGACACTAACACCACCTATGGGATAACCCACTCTTATGATATCCCCCCTTGGAATTCCCATCTCATAATAAGCCATTTATTATTGACAACTATGACATCACATAATACGATATTTCAAATCAATTCTAAAAACATTCTATGATTCCAACTAGTCATTTTTTTACATTGACAAAAAAATTTCATTTCAAAATAAAAAAATAGCCTATCCAGACATTCAATACAATAAAATTAAATATATCTTGAAAATAATTTTAATCATTTCCAAAACAGCACATGTATATGTTCAATTTTGAATGTTTTATTACATTCTAAATCAAATTCTACTTCAAACAACATTTCAAAACTAGGATGAAACATACAAAATATATAACGTTTCTAAATGGGCTTTCATTCCATTTAGAAGAAAACTACCTTTTAGAGTACCAAATGAACAATTCTTTAAATAATATTTTTAAACCACTTTCTTCTCATTTAGGGACAAAAGTTACACTTTTATAGAATCAAATGTAAAAAGAATGAAATAAGTAGGAGGGATGAGTGTTATTGAAATCTAGGTTTCTTATGTTGAGTAGACTCATCTATGTCAATTATCATTTTTGTGACCATTCGTGTGTTCCCCTGGGAACACATAGATCTTCCCACATACAGTGGATCACCACACATATTTATGGAATTATGCAAAACCTTTTTTAATTAAATATCACATGTTCTAATATCAATACAACAAGACATACATAAATGAAAAAAATTATTGTTTCTGAAACCCACATGTAATTCTTATATCACAATAGAATCACACCATCAAAACACAACCAAACATAAAATATGGTAAAAATAACCAATTTCATTTAAAATCTATAATTTCTATTTTATCAAACACATCGAGTAAGTATATACATTGGCATATTTAAGGAATAAATTTTAAAACCATTTTAAACAAATTATACCAACACCCAAGGACCACAATAAAGTAAACAAGAACCTTATAAGAATGTAAAACATGTTTATAAATTATTTAAAAAATATAAGCATCAAATTCAATGCATCAAAATGTAAACAGATGGGATCCTCTACCATAACAGAGTGTGGATATAATGAAACTCTTAGAGAATGAAAAATGGGGCCAAAGAACAATGTGTGCACCCATGAACCAAAGAAACAACAACCAAACATCAACCCTAATACCTAGGATTCAAAAAAATTATAAATCCACACTTAGAGAGACTGATATCTCATGTTGGATAGAAACAGTAATGAAGAAGATGATATAATTAGAAAAAAACTAAGAAAAACACCTTGGAATATTGGAGGAGCATCCATGGAAGAAAGATAACCCACAAAATAGGGGTTTTGGGACTCCCTCATGTTCAAAAAATGACCTAAAGGGAAGCGGTATATTTGGGATAAAAGACAAGAGTGTGTACTAGGTATTTTAAGATTTTAAAAATATGTGATGATCTCATGGTTTGATAAACCGTACAGGAACTATGCACCCCTTATTTGAAAAAAGGGGCACCACTCATGTGCAAGCCACATGGTCACTAAACTATTCATCACTAGTGTTGAATACCTCTCTTCAGTTCCAGAACCAAACTATATAGTTTTTGCAAGGTTTTATAAACTATGTTCCACTCAGGCACCTCATTACTAAAACAATCCATATTGTTACCTAGTGAGGGGGCACAATTTCCCCAACCATGAACATTCCAAAAAATCACTGTAAGATGACTAAAAATCAAAATCTCAAACTGGGGCTTAACCCGAACCTCAACCAAAAATATCCATTGCCAAGAGAAGAATAAGTAAATGAATATCCAAAGTCGGGGTGGGAAAATTACTCTATATTTATATTAACTGAAAAAAATTATTAATCTAAAATGCATTATTTTTCTCTCTTTGTTTAAATTTTTTTTATCATATCAATAAGTTTATTGAGATAGAATATTTAAAGAATATCTAGATTTTTGGTTGACTAGTTTTGTCTATATCACTATTTTTTGTTTTTGTTCTTTATTGGGTGAATGTTTTATAAGTTGGAAGCTATAAATGCGTGAAACTATTTTCAAAAAAAATCTACATGCTAACAACATTCATAAAAAATTTATAATGCTTTTACTTTTATGGGAGCATTAGTGACCACCTCCAGTGGTCACTAATTGTCTTCCCATCTATCGCTATCGTAGTTTTTTGGGGTCCCCCTATAGCAACGAACCATTATAGTCTCTATTTCCATTTAGTTACATGGAAATGATGATAACCAAAATCAATCTTATGATGTTCACTAAATATCCTTACATATAACTTTTTTCAGTCTCAGTAGGTGATATTTGTATTATTGTACCCTCAAAAAACATAAAACATAAGCTTTTAATATCCCCAAATAATACAAAAACAAGTGAAAATCATAATTAATTTCAAATTGAAAATTCATGTTTTTTTACTCTATCACTCACACCATTCAAACCTTTATTAAATATTCATTCCAATAATTATTTAACAAAGTATAATTCATATCACTCATAAAAAAGAACATTTTAAATAGCGATATTCCCAATATTAATTATGAACACTATATCCATAATCTTTTATTTCATATCAATATCCAAATATAAATTATGGAAATATATAGCGAGGTATTTTTCATTATGTTATAGGATTATCTAATGCTCAAGATGGGGGTAATGATATGAAAATTTAAATTTATAATCTATAAAAGGTGTCTATATTGATAGAGTACAATGAATGATATTCATGTAAATCACAATGAAATAAATAATCTTGTAAATCCTCTAAAAACAAAATATTACCACTTTTCCATTTCTTCTTATCATGTATGTTCCATATTCTAAAAATAAAAAAATGTGAGAAAATTTCTATTTTATCCCTGTATTTTTTCTCTTTCTTTTTATTGTTTTTGTGGAATATGTCTAAGTAAATGTCTCACATCATGGGAATTAAAATAAAATATGACCTCAATTGAAATTATCAATATCCTATAAAGACTAATTGGAATAATAAGTAAGAAAATTATTAATGTGTATTTCCAGATATTGTAAATTATTGGTATCTCACATGCAATATTATTATTCATTTGGATTTTTTCATTTTTTATAAAATTTGGTGGATTCAGTAAAGAGTAATGAAAAATTATGTGATTTTTTTGGAATATGAAAATAGATCAAAAAATTCACTTTCATTTTGTAAAACACTTTACTATAATTCAATGAAAAAACCCAAATACCCTACTAAAGATCAAATGTTTAATCATGTAATTATACTGAAAGAAATAATTTTAGGAAGGATAATTTGGCATGTAATGTAGATTCTTATCATTTTATTCCATGGATTATAATTGTTTCACAGATGGTGAAATAAGTATAAGTGTCAAGTTTTAATGGTTTCAAACACAAAAAATAAATATCCTAAATCATTTTAATGAACTTGAATGTAATATTATTTTGTTAATAAATAAATACATTTATTTTAGTTTCACACATTCTAATTTATCATTAGAAATAGGGTAAAGAATGTTTTTTTAAAATGGATCCATACCCTCTCTCAAGAATGGGGATTAAAGTATCAAATATAATTAATTCATATTATGAACACTACCAATCAGTTCAATTGAAAAATTTATATGAATAATCTTTAATTACAAAAATCCCATGGATAATAATTTTTTTAACAACTCAAAATTAGAACAATCATGTGACATTAGAAAATATCCACATATATATTTTTTTAAACATGATATATCTAAAATTTTCCAACATGAATAATAAATAATTCCAATGTGATGATATATCATAGGTTATCAAATAAATAAAAAAAACCAAATGTGGGGTATCCAAGGATACCTCCCCACTATAAACTGAACATTTTACCCAATGTCCAACCATGTTGATGGAGTGAATAAATTTTTTTAAATTTATTTGACACAATAATGGAATATAATAAATAATTGAAAAATAAAATGTCCCATATTTAATCCTGGTTTAAATATTTGATCCCTTAGTGAATTGATTCACATTGAAATGCATGAATTTTGATTCTTCATATTCTCATTCATTGAATAATCCATTATTACTTTTTATGGATTTACCATATTTGTATCAATAAAAATATATTTTGTAAAAAAATAAAATTATCATTCTGTAAAATTATGAAATATATTATAGTCAACATAAAATAGCACATGAAATCTAAAACAAACATTTGAATTTGAATTCAAAATACATCCTAAGAAAGTACATAAAACCATTCTATACTCATGGAATCTCATTATTTTTGGCCATTAAGATAGAAATTTATCTTTAGTGTCATGTAATTAGAGTATGATAAAATGTTACCACTCCATATTTTGGAGTAATGTGATGTTTTATGTGACTAGGTCACATTATTTTATATTCCTTACTTATCAAAGAATGAAATTCTCATGGGAGTGAGACCATAATATGGAAAACCACAATAAATTAAAAACTATATTTTTTATACACCATACCTCGAAGTACACTCATTTTAACTCTTATCTATAAAGCTGATTATTTATTTCCATGAAATACCATTAATATTCAACAACTTCTTCGTTAATATATCAAACATCTTGCGAAAATTATTTAAAATACCATCAATTACCTTGTAAAACTCCCCGAACACATATTCATTATTTATATATTTATTTTTTATGAAGGGTAATTGAATTTCAACAACATCATAAACTTATTTCTGTGGTTATTTTCAATTAAATAGTGCATAAATCTCCATATGTTATTATTCAACCAACCCATCATAATTCGATTTTTCTTTTAATTATGGAATGGATATTTGAATTTTAGAATCCATGACCTCTATTTCATGTGTTAAAGGTTATTTAAACATTATATCAAGTATAAATTCATCCTATTTCACTTCATCACATTATTTATAAGGATATCATTATTATTACACTACACATTTATATCATTGGAAATTTCAGCAATGATATTGATCAAATTTTATTATTCTTATTATTTTGGAAGTCACATGATGGAGTCACAATCTTCTTCCGTTTTCAATAAATTTAGTGAGATTCATGGATACTTTCTCATTTAATTCTTCATTGTCCATTCCAACCATATACATTTTCTATAACTCTACTTATTATTTATTCCCTACAGTAAAAGGTAAAAATGAGTTAATCACTAGAGAATCTATCATCGTACTATTTTTTCATGTTATTGGACAAATATTTTTTTTCTCTATAGATCGTTTCTTAATCCTATATATTTTATTCATGTTTTAGGATATCTATATTAGATTTGGAATGAAATTACAAGAGAGAAGTCATAAAATCTTTTTATAGATATAAATCCTGAGGTGTTTGGAATAAAAGTTCTCCACTATAGTACTACACCACCCGTGGTTCTCCTTGGTTATTCTAACCGTCAGTGAAGTTGACTTATACAATAAGAACTAATTGATTGGTAATATATATGTTGTTAAGCATGATTAATTCCTACATATATTATTTTATGTTTGTATTAATTTTCCACATCAACATTTAAAAAAATTATCTATTGACATTGTTCATTCAGTGATGAAAAATCATTCATCAGAAATTAAATACATAACTTTATAATGTTATTACAAACAGGTTTTTAACAATATATGAATAATTTAAAAAACAGTTAATCATCAATAAATATTTTTTAATAATCCATTAAAAAATATATGTTTAGTTAATATATCACCAAGGTCACGCCTAAGAATAAAATCAGTAATCACAGGAAATATACAAAGTGCAATGATGTTCATAATCAAATTATAAATTAGACATTCAAAATTAGTTCAAAGAATAGGGATCTCATTGAATCCTAGACTTACCGAGATGAGTTATAGGAATTGAAGGTATTATGGTGTGTGTTTGAGAAGTAGGGGGAAATAGGATTCTTGGAGTAAGTGTGGACTGAAACATATTTTTCCCATGACTAAATATTGTACCATGATTAATTCTTCATAAATTTATGGATTTATCATAATGTATTTTCTACCCTTTATTATTAGGCTGTTTATGAAATTTTGATATGATATTTTGATTTATTATTTTAGTTAGGGTTTTTCCAAACCTCCTTAGTATTATGGATTAAATTTATACTCTTTATATTTTGTACTCTATAATTACCTTGGTAATATTTTCTTCAAATTTTGTTAACTAATATTACCATATTATACATTACTACCTGATCTCGTCATTTCATTTTACTATGTTTGTGGAAAATTAGGCCACCCAGATGGTGGAAGAACAATGAGCTCGATAAAAGCAATCGATGTGATCGCACATTTTCTTTTTAACTTTTCACATTCCTCCTTCTTAAAATCTTTCTTCCAATGTTATGCATGACCTAGTTATTGTATTAATATCTAGTTGCATATTTTATTTTATAAGGGATTATTTTATATGTGATTATGTTTTTAACGGAACTCCTCAATTTTATAAATAAAGTTTAATCATAAAATTGTAGTTTTCAGTGTATTAATTTCTGTTAATATACCTAATCATCCACCCAAACTCCAATGATATTTTCACATGGGAGTTATTTTTTTTAATTAACTTATAGGAATTTAGATATAATAAAATCACATTTCATTACGTTATTTTTTTATATTCAGGAAATCAATTTGAAGATAATTCTACTAGGTTACATGGGGATCAATGCCACTACTGCTGATTTATGCATTAACATTGCTAAAAATAGGTTCTGATAGAGGTATGAAAGCACTAGCTAATAATATGCTGTTAAAATATTACCCTTATCAATGTTTTTTATCACTAAAAATGAATAATTAAAAAAAACATCACACTACAACACCCCCATTCTCTATTATTGAAACCCCTTTTTGGTGATTTTCACTCACCAATCAACCATCACTCACCCCACCAACCCCTTATCACCACTCGTGGAAACCCACCCACCCTTCCACAATGCAAAAATGTTCCCCAAAATTCTTACTCATGTTGGGAATTAATTTGGTAAACTTCCTTCTTTATTTCAATTCCCTTTACCACTATGGAAATTTTGTTTTTTTTATTTTAAAGTTTCTATATTTAATAATATATATTTAGAACTATGTTATATTTATATACACAATTATATTTGTTTAAATATATTATATATTAATATTCATATATATATACATATAATATAGGATAATTATATATATATGTTTATTAATACACACATATGTATATATAAATATTATATATATATTTATTCAATTATTTATTGTTTTTATATTTTTATTTATAATAAAAAATATATATATATATTTTAAAAATTAAAATCGATAATAATTAATTTCAAATGAATTATATAAATATTTTTAAATGAGTTTTAAAAATATATCTATACATTGGGATATATGTTTTATACATGAAATATATATTTACATGTCTACATATTTACATATATATTTTTTTGTATTTAAAAGTAATTTATTATTTATATATAAAGTTACTATAATTTATTTATATATTTTTTTATAAAAGAATTTATATTCTATATTTAATGATATAATGATATATCTATAAAAATACATTTATAAATGATTTATATGAAAAATATTGATACACATACACATATATACATAATTACACACACATAATTATTTATATTTCTCAAAAATATGTATGAATGTTTATGTATATATGTAAATATTTACATATAACAGAATATGCAAACCAATATATATATTTTAATTAACACACAGAGGTTTATTTTTAGAAACATTACTTATATAGTTATATATACACATATTAATCCATTTTAAAAAGGTAAATAATATAAATGATTTTTTAATTTAAATAATAATGGAAACTAAGTATTTATTTCCATTTCGATTATATATTTAAAAATAAATTTTTATTTAAACATGTTTTTATATTTATTTATAATAATTATTTATTGTAAAAAATATAATTAAATATTCATATATTTAATTATAAATAAAACTTTATTATGAAAAAACTCTGAACCATAATATCTATATGAATGTTATCCTTGAGAATAAAATCATTATTTATTGATAATTGTTAATAATTATCTCATAAATAAATATAAAATATTATCTGATATTAATAAAATAGAGTATTTGAACTAAAAAAGTAGTTATATAGATCTTCTAGGACTTTTATTATTGAAACAATAGAGACCCATTTTTCCCTTTTCATCATTCCATTGATATCTTTACAACATTAAATTTTATATGTGGTAGATCTAAAATGGAAACCAAGATCAAAACATATGGTAGATTGAATTTAATGTCATTTTTTTTAATTATCTAGGTTTGTTAATTAATTTATTAAATATTTATGTCATAAAATTGTTTTAAATAAAAATTACACAATATAAATTATAAAATTAATAATAAATAATATTTTTATTATTTATTTTATAATCAATTTTCTCTAATAATATCTTATATATTAAATACAAATGTGTTTTTATTATTATCTAACACATATTTTAAAATATAGCTTATTTTTATATTAATAACAATATAAATATTTATTAATACAATATTTCTAATGATTTCTTTTTGAAATATTCCATTTAACAGTGACTAAAAAATAATGACGATAAAGGAGTAACTTTACCTCTCTCAAAGTAACAATTTTTTATTATGAAACACATTTAAGGGGCATGTGAGAACCCTCAAATCATAATGAGGTCAAACATCAAAAGAAACAACATAATTATTAATGAAATGTTTATGTCGGTTGGAATCTATCACTCTCAATAATTTATTGACAAAGAATTTACCTGAGAGTATGCATCATATTTTAATATCTTTTCATAATGGAATGCCCAAAATTCCAAAGATTTCAAGTATTCCTTTTTGTTAATTATCTCCTTGTTGAAGCCTCTAATAAATATATAGAATTTATTGTCAATCTACTCACCTAGAACCCTTATAATATGCATACAGAACAATCTTCCCATCATTTCATCATCATCATCCTTCATCGCCTTAATCTACAGAACATCCTTTATAATCTCTTCACTTGAGTGCATGAGAAAATCCATAATCTGGTCATAGACCTCAATATATTATCACTGGGGTCAATCAGGGGACTCTACCACTCACAGCTTCCCTAGAGGTGGAGTATCCAACTTCTTCAGACATGCATCCTCTAACTAGGCAAAAATCTCCCCCCTCCAAATCCATGGTCAATAAATCTTCACCCCCTTGAATCGGAACCAAAACATATGAGGTACCCTCAGTCTGAGAAACGTCATTTCCATTCTCTGAGGAATTGAATACTCTTATATAGTGGCACTCCAAGTCACCTTCCACTAGTTGGTCCTTATAATCATTGGGATGATCACCCTTTTTGGCTAACTGAGTCTCCATATTCCTTGATAGGTATGATTTTTTAATGAAAACCCATTGATTTATACCTATTAAAAATAATGAAACTCTCTAAGTCCCTATTTTACACATTTCCCTTCTTCCTCCTTCGGTTGTGCATGTGTTTAACATGTACTCAATAATTTTATTCTGTGGAAAAATAGATAAAGGATGGATATAATCAGTACTAAAAGAAATGTGTTGATAAAGGGGGCCCCATATTAGTGCTAGTAAAAAATCACTTATATATGGGAGATTTGTGAGAACTTTTTTACAAGCATTGATAAAGCGGTAACTTTTTCAGTGATGGTAAAACAGTGCTAAAAATAACCCCATATTTGTGAATTTTATGTTCCCCTAATAAGGTTCCACCATTATCAACATGTTATTTCCAATACTGATAATAACCTTCCTTTATCAGTTCTTTTTTATTAGTGATGTTAAAGGACACCCATTATTAATTTTTTTATTATCACTAAAATTGGTCCCCCATTATTAGCACATTTTATAAGAACTACTAAAGTTAAACCATTATCCATTATTTTTTAGCTCTGATGAATCCTTCTGGTAATAGTTCTTTTTTGAGCACTGGTAAAGACCTCATTTATCAATGTTTTCACTAGAGATGATAATTGGGGCCTTTATTTCTGCTTTAATCTTGCACTATTAAAGGCTTGATATCTAATAGTGTAAAGAGATATAAATCATGGATTCATGATTGCTCTATTACTGTTATCATCAATAAGGTACTTGACTAGACTGAATGATGTGAAAAAAAATCACTCATACTATCTTTCTTGATGCACTTGAAATATCCGAAAGAAATAATTTTCAAAATGACATATTTGGAAATGTGGAGAAAAATAATATTAATAAAAACAAAGGATGTATTGGTGGAGTTTGGGGAATCTATTTAATGTAATTTAATATTTTTATACATTATTTATGTATTTAAATAACATATTTTTTATACCCTATTCATTTACAATTATATTATCTAGATACTAACTAATAAATAACGTTGTTATTATTATACAATATGTTTCATACCAATATAAATTTAAAATATTTTTAGGATATAACATTGATGGGTGTGGATGAAAATCACATTTGTAGATGTCAGATTCTATTCAGAAAAGTATTTTTTAATGAATACATATTGAAATCAATCTAAATATTTATTCTTTGCTCATATAGATTCATGATATTTTTAAAATATTTAAATAGTGATTTATATTTTCTAGATTCATTTTCATATTTTAAATAGTACAATGCAGATAATATTCCTAACATTACATTTTATTATATTGGTTTATTTTCCTATATATATTATGAATGAAATGTAGAGGCATAAGTATGGAAGGGACATGACTCTAAGTGATTCCTTAAAAAGTTATTTTTTTACACTAACATGTTTTTAAACCATCATTACATGAATTGTTGGGAGTTCATATTCTATAATATCACATACTTATATTTTATAGATATAAGACTATCCTCTAAAACATAGGTATGTCATCCATTTTGATAATAAAATAGTAGAATCATTTATAATCCAATGCATAAAATGAAAAATATCGAATAAATTAATTGAATTGAAACATCTAATCATTGACCACATAAACAGAAACACTTTAAAACCACACAATAAATTTTCTATTTATGTTGGGAGAAAAAATAGTTCAATAAATTTCAATATTATGATATTTGGTTGACCATGAATAATGGTTTAAGGTTTTTTGGCTCCTAATTTTACCATAGAATCACATGTGGTTGATTTTGTATCATTAAATCACATAAAAAAAGATAAAAAGAAAATATTTTAATCAATATTGGTAATTATGATATCACTTCTCTAATTTTTTTGTTTCACAAATGAAAAAAAGATTCACATTTAGCTGTTTTTATATATTTATCATTACAATTTGTTGTATTCACTTGGATTATTTCTTATTCTAAAGGAAATAATAAAATTATATGTTTAATTAAAAATAACATATAATCCAGACAAGCTATATGTTGTCAATTATCATAGAACTATACTAACATAATCTTAGTTATCTGGTTAATGCTTCCTCATTTGTTTCATAGGTGTGTGTTGTATTGATCTCAAGGTCGGTGCCTCATATATTTTTTAAATGCTGATGGGGGATCTATTAGTCACCTGTGTGGGGTTAGGTGTACTATTTGGGACTTTTTTTATACTTTTAATTACAATTTTATTTCTATTTTATCGGAATATTTTTAATAGATATGGATTTCAATTGGATACCCAGTTAGTTTGACTTTGGAATCATGGAACATAGGCCTCTTGAGGTAGAACTCTAAGGGTACTGTGATTAAAATTATTTATTTTTATCTTGAATAATCGAAATATTGGTATCTCTTCTTTATTTCTATCATCATGGTGCTCTCATTGAGATATGAAAAGTATAGTAAAAATTTACACAGTGGTTGTGTTGGTTCAGGTGATGCCTAATCTTATTTTAAATTCTACTTAATGTCCAGATAGATCAATAAGTGAGATTTATTTCTACAGATTAATGTTTCATATATTATATCAAAATTAATGATAAAAAATACCGGCTTTCAACTCTATGAGTTGATGATGCTTTTATTTTTATGTTTTTGATTCAACTATTTAAATAGTGTAATGAAAACACATACCATATGGTTAGAACAGAATGTTCGAATGTGGAGGAAGATTAATAATTATTTTATTCTTTAAAGAAGGTGTAGAAGATATGGTATCATAGATTTTATTTACTAAGACATATATCATGATTCATAAAACACAACAAGAATTAAAGGTTACATTGGATCCATAATATATTTATATGGCTATTAAATAATAATAATCGTGTATAAATTTTTTAAAGTAGGTATAACATTGAAACAAATCAAGTAAGATATGTTAGGATGGTACAATAGTACAATTATGGATGATCTGGTAATATTCCTCCAAGATCTTCAGAAAACTAATACTATTGATGTGTATATTGACTAGTTCAAATGAAAATAATATTTTATTATAAATATTTCATAAAAGGTGTATATATGATTATTCATTGGAGGGTTAAAGGTGGAAATTAGAAGAAATGTTTTACCTTCAAGCCATAAACAAAAGGCTTACTATTGACATTGTCAAGGCATGACCAAATAAAATTACTGGTTAATGTCATAATAAAACAACTAGAGGGTTTTCAAGGAAGATTAAGAGTATTAGAATACGGAATAACATGTAACATTAGTTTTAATAAATTACTTCTACTGGAAGAGAGAATAAATAGGGAACATCTTAGTGAATGTATTCTGAGCTGGAAGGGAGTATAAAATTTATCAAGGGAGGAGTATGAGGAGGTATTTTCTAAGGTAATTTATTATTCATATTTCAATAAGTTTATTAATTGGAAAATTAATTTATTAGGTAATCAAGATTATGGTTTGGGAGTGTAAATAGTCACATGAAGAGGAGGACGAATTACATAATGATAAAGAACAAGAAGAGTTATTTTGGGAATTAAGATAAATGGATTTATTGGCATAAATATTAACTGTGAATGAAAATGGAAAATAATGTGGGAACTATTTCTTATTGATGCATGAAAAAATTGAGAAGGTAAACTATTAGTATTAGTTAATATTGGGGAACAACACAACATTTTTGAAAGATAATTTTGGGTTCTTCAATAGTGAAAATAACTGAAAACAACAAACTAAATGTCTAGTATGGATTTGGAATATGAGTGGTCTTTAAGGGGATGTGAAATTATTTAATTTTGATATTGGATTTTGAGTATTTTTGATTGATTAAAAAATTATTGATAAATCCTTACTAGATTAATTATTGGTCATTTTTTTGCCTGAGACCTTGTGGTATTCCATGAAACATGTGAGGAATATGATAATGGAGTTATTTCGGAAGGATCAGTGAATTATTTTATATAAAATAATGAATTCCTAAGTGGTTCCCAGATTATTTTCAAAATTTATTAGAAGTTATATGTTCCTTTTGTAGGGGGTCCATTGCCCATCTATTGGAGGGAACACTTATGAGAATACATTCATATAATAATTCCAAAATAATGATATACATTATATACTTATTTGATTCAGGGATATTATTTCTTTTCCTTAGGGGTTACCACCCAAGAGAGAGATATAACATGATATTAAGATGGTAAATAGGAAAATATTGTACACATCCACCCATATAAGCTGGCATTTCATGTGGATAATTAAGTGGAAAAAAATCTAGGAGCTGCAAAATCAGTGCTATATTCAGCACAACACAATCTTGTTTTCCAAATACATAGTATTGGTTAAAAAATATAGAGGGTGGAGGATGTGTGTAGATTATCAAGAACATAATAATTTAACAGTTCGTAGCCACTATCCAATAATTGTGATAGAATATATTTTGGATTAATTTACTAGAAAAAATTTCTATTCGATTATAAATTTAAAATTGGGTTTCTGTCAGGTTTTTATATAGGTGAATGATGCGGAAAAGATATTTTTTAGGAGAAAAGAAATACACTATGAAAATTTAGTCATATTTTTCTTGATGAACACCCATTCCACTTTTTATGCTAGTATGAATGTTATATTTATGACATTACATAAGAAGGGAGCACTAGTATTCATTGATTAAATACTTGATTTTATAAATGGGTGTCCTTACTACTTGGGTCTATTGATCAACGTTTGGAATTAATGAACTATCTTTTTATGTGAGATAATATAAAAAATTTAACATTTTCTAGGAGAACTCTTGAGTATATGGCGGACATTATTTCTGAAAATGTTGTATCCATGGACCCCAAGAGATTAATGATAGTTTAACATTGGAGGGAACCACAGAATGTAAAATAAGTGACGGTATTTCTTGGACTTATATATTATTATATTATTTATTCATGTATTATTTAAATATAACCCAACCACTCATATAATTTACAAAAATTAAAGGATTTCTTGGCCAAAATCATCTCAATAAGAATTTGAGAAGTTGAAGAAGAAGACGGTTTTTCACTATTTCAAGCCTTCAATTTTTATCCTTATAGTTTTATATTGGATGTTATACATTAGGTTCTAGGATATGGTTAGTAATTATGAATCAGGGGTCTACACATTCCAATCATATAAATGATATTTTAGATATTACACTATAAATATAAATTTTTGAAATAACAATTATGGAAATGGTGTTATCTTACCAACCTAGAAGATAATAGATGATTAGGAAATGATTTTCCATTTTTACTAATCAACAAAGTCAAATAAATATTCTTAGTCAGATGATGGATTATTTGGAAGAATATGCATTTAAGGAAATGTTATTAGAATATAATGTTGAAGTTATTTAGAAGGCCAAAAAACAATATAAAGTAGTTGATGTAGTCCCTCAGGTTAGAGTATTCACCCAGTTACAAACATTGGATGTATCATATACAATTCAATTGTATAAATAAACTTTTAAAACTAAAATACACAAATAGTCATATTTATAATCAATATTCATTTACCTGATGTATTAAATAATAAAGAAAAAAGGGTACACCTTGTATAATGGGGTTTTATTCTACAATAATAGACTTTCTTTAACATAACAATCTATGTTAATTCAAATGTTATTATAGTGTTACCATTCATCTCATACATAGTTTATTTGGGGTATTTTAAAACATACAAACAACTATTCTGTTATGTCACTTGGGAAGGAATATCACATATGGTGTCAAATTGTTTTTGTGTGAATGAATGATCTATAAGAAATTTTTTTATGAATCACTAAGGTCATATACTTTTGTTATAACTATTTTTTCTACCTATTTTTGATTAAGAGTAATTATCCATAGATTGTTTTGGTATTCCCCATGACCCAAGTCTTCTATTTAGTACTTTTTTCATAAATCATTTGATTATGTATGCCAATTTTTCTTATTAAAACGCCCATATATAGTGAAATTTGTTAATACATAGTTTATTAGGGACATAGTAGAATATCAAAGATTTTCAAGGCCATTTTCAATGACAGTGACCTACTATTCAAAAATAATTCCCAAAAATATTTATACATTATGGTATAACATTGAAGGTGAGTTCTTATTAACACCTACAAAATGAAATCCAAAAACATCCATTAATCGGTGTTTGGTATTGTTAGCTTGGGAAGAGTTTAGTTATAATACATCCTTCCACACATATATGGGTAACAATCCAGTCCAAATAGTTTATGGTCTTAATACTCAATAAATAGTTCATTATAAATTAGGATAATCTAATATTGTGGGAGTTGTTGTGACATTTATTGACATAGATAAGGTCATGAAGAAGCTTCGTAGAAATTTATAGTGTGACCAATGGATTATGATCAAGTACAAAAATATTCATTGAAGTCAAACGAAATATATAATAAAGGTGATTATTCTTGGGTGAATATGTGACAGAATGTGGAATATTTCAAAGCACGTGTTCATTAAAAATTGACTTCTAGGTATTTTTTCAATTTTATATTGGTAGGTAGAGTCATTGTAGTAGATTATTTTCTCATTATTCCTATTAATGGTATTGTATATATTTTCTTACATGTGTCTTAATTAAATTTTGTTTTGGAAATTTTAGATGAATCAATATTCATACATATTGGTTTTACAGATAATTTAATTTTTTATAGAAGATAATGGGTAAATGCTCTCGGCTACAATTTCTACGGTGGTTAGAATTGTAGTAGAGTCAAATAATGAACGAAGCTACTTAGGGAAATGATCTAGTTATTAATTCGTAGTTCTGAAACATCCACCATGAGGTCAATGTAAAATATCCATGGGTGGGATGTTTATAAGAGTGTATTAGAGGGATCTATAGGATGATATCCTATATTGTTTAATTATTTGAGGTGGTCTATTAGTCAGTTTTGTGGTATGAGGTGTAATATTTTGGGCTTGGGGTGAACATGAAATTGGGAGTTTATTTCTATTTTTTGGTATATTTTCTATGGGGTGTAAGTATAATTGGGAATTTTGTTAGTTTTAAATGAGAATCGTGGAAACTATTATTGACGATGGATAACTCTCTGGAGACACTGATAGAAACTCTTGATTTTCATATAAAATAAAAAAAAGGAGATCCCTTCTCATCTTCTTAAAGGTGGTGTAATGAAATTGATTTTATATAAGTAAATAGATGATAATTATTGAGCTTGATATATATCATTAATTACAACATGTTTTAATGAAGACATAATGCTTGAAATTGACTCAAAATTTGATCTAAAATAGTCTGTGCAACTTGATTAAGCTTGATTTAGTAAATAATTTATGAACACATATTCACAATCACAAATATATAACAATTATATTGTTTATTAGACATTATTTTCAAAATAATTATATATTATAATTATTTCCTATATTTTAATGGAAAATAATTGATTAAGTTCATGACTTGATCAATGAATCGAAATTAGCTTGACGTATTTCTTGTATAGATCATGCTAAAGATTAGTCTTAAAAAAATTAAGCCTTGAATATAATATGTGACATATACTCTACTAGCATTATATGTTCACTATATCATTTACTTCCATGATTATAAATTAGTTGTTTTGAATACATAAATTGATGATATTTTAATCATTTGATCAATTCATATGGAATTATAGATTTTATGAGAGTTATCTCATTATGGATAAAATATCATTAAATATAAAAAATGGTTTTAATTAGTCTTCTAGGATACTGATGTATTATTTTAAATAGATTCAATTTCATTCTCTCACACAAGGAATATCTTCTACTTAAATTCCTTTTGTTTCTTACATCCTTCCATTTTAAGGTTCTGTATGAACTCTAACAATAATTCAATCCATTTATGGCCTTGTATATCTGGTTCCAAGATGATTTTAAAGCCTATGTTATCTAAATATCTAAATCAGGGTTTATGGGGATCAACCTATAGAATATTTAAACATCCATCCTTCTTTATCTATAAAAAACACATTCGATATTTGATAAAACCAATTACACCTTCCACAAATATATTTCTCCATCCCACAAGGGGGTTCAATTGGGGAGGTTGCTTCTATGTGTTGTGGATATCGTGATCATGAATTGGATGGTGGATATGGGAGAAAGAAACTGATGGATGGTTTTACAGGTTGTAGATCATAACAACATGGATCTATGATTTTTTTTGGTTTCAAGGGAGTTTTTCACAAATCCAAAAAGGAAATGGTGGGGAATGTCTGGAAATAGAAGAATGTGTTAAATTTTGGGTATGACATTGATGTGGGGAAACTATAAGAGAATGTGGCCACTTTTATTTAGATTTATCTCAGGGTAAAAAACAAAACTTCTCGTATGTTAGTATTTTTATATTATCATTATTTTTTTATTCTTCATTTGTGTTTTATGTTTGTATCATTTCTATTTTTTATTATCATAGATCATGTAAATCAAATTCATTCATCATTTCAAGTAATTAGAGGCAATATTTTCATAACCCATCTTTAGTCATCTAAAATATTTTCATTTATCGTTGTATAATATCTTGATTTTTGGGTTTTTTGTATTTTTTATTGAATAATATTACCTAACAAAATGATTTTGAACACAATCAACTCATTAACTAATTTTTCCATTCCATTAATATTCTATATAAAATTATAGATTTTTCTGATCTCTAATTATATTTTGTATTATATAATATATGATAATTTAATACAAATAAATAAATCCCCCCGGAATATAATGTAAATTAATTCTTATGTATAAAATCTGTGTGATACAAAAAATTGAAGTTCAATCATGAAGGGTATAATTTATTAATATGTTGAAATGAAATTTTCTTAATAATAATTCGTAATGTGATTTTATACAACATGGAAAACATGAAAAAAATTATACTATATCAATCAAGATGAAATTAGAAAAATTGACTTGTTATTATACATGATTGTTGTACAATGATACAACCATATATAGAAATTGGATGTTTAATTTATAGATCATGAGGATGATGAATAACTAGAAATACAACATGTTCCTCCTGATTAATAATTTAATGTTGTATTAAGATTTTACACCCCAAATAAGAATTTATTATCATTGATGATGACATATGAATTCAATTATAACCCATGCATATCCAAAATTCCATAAGAATTAGAATTCTTAAGGGTTCATAGGTAAATACCTTCGGGTCTGGGGAAGATTACTATATGTTGGTTTTTGTTCCCACCCATGTACATGATGACTAGGTATATGTGAAAAATTTTACTTTATATCCTTTTTTTACTATATAATAACCATTTCTATCTGAAAATTATTATATTTTCAAAAACTTATCATAACAAACAATTATGATGGATTAAATAAATATTTATATTGGGAATTTGTGAAATGATGTAATGGGGCTACGATAGTTTTCCCTTGTTTGACTATAATATTTAAAAAATGTGAAATTAATGAGTTGGTTTATTATCATTTACTACATAATATATTATTAATTGGTTATACTATCTTATTATGAATGTATAGAGATGTTGTGTAAACTTCAAAAGCTACCCTTTTTCCTTATTTACAATTTATGGCAGACTAATTTTAATGTCTAGTTTTCATGATTTATCACATATCTTCCATATTTTTTTCAATTTTTTACTAGATATTAAATATGATTAACCACATGAAAGACATTGTTCTATGTAATTGTTTTCTATTTAATTTTTTAGTGTACATTTTTAGTAATTATTATTTTTTATTTAAAAAAATATTGGTTTTGGGTTTTTAGAAGTATTTTTTGAGGTCACTAATTAGTTTTTGGTGCATGGTTTTTTATAAATATGTAAAGTAGAAATAAAAAATTTAAATTTATTAACCCTCCCCAAAATATTTTTAATGTTATATGGATTTTCTTCCATACAGATATTGAGAAAAATGAAAAACATTTATTTATATAAGATGAGATAGACATTAATTTGAATAATTATGACACCATTATAATTGTCAGTGGCTACACTGTTTGGTAATGTTGTTGGGTAGACAGTTTAATTTCCATGACTTTTTTATTTATATAAAATATGTTTAACTATTATTTCCATAAAAACATATTATCCTTTTCAAATAATATATTTTATTTTAAAAAATAATATAATAAAATAATAGTTATTATTGAGGGTATTTATTTCAACTTAAACTTCCATGAGGTTTGCATTAACGTATTTTTGGTTCATGAAGTACTCAAAAATACTATATAATGTTCATTTCACAAAATGTGCATCTCATATTAAACATAGATGTTATAAATATTAGACATTATTTTTTATTTAATGGCGATAAATTTTTATTTTCATGTCTTGGATGTGGCCTTAGCTTTTTGGGTGTGCTCTAGATCTTTTTGGCGTTGTGAAAATTCAATGGTTCCATTGTTTCACCAAATGTGAATCCTTAACATTTTTTTTCCTGTTTAGTTGGAAACTTTTATATGATTTTTTTTAGTTTACATTACTATATCCTATAAATATAATTTTTTATGTTTTCATGTTGTGAATAATCTAATAGGCTACCTAGAGGGGGAACAAATGTGATCAAGTGATTGAAGAGTTAAATGTATATATATTTAATACCTTCTATACCATGGTGTTTTACTTTATTTTGTACTAAATTTTTGCTTGTTTAAATCATTTTAATTATATGTAGTGAAAGATTAATATGATCTCAAATAACTTGATTATTTTCTCAAGGATTTCAAAATTGTTCTCAGTCACTGCCTTTCATTTTTATTCATTACAACTATTTTGGTCTAGCACATAAAGTGCTTATACATATAAATTATTTTTATTTTGTTTTATAATATTTTTTTGAACAAATTTAGATACAATTATAAAATATTAAATCAATTTTTTTAGTGTATTATTATTATAATTTTTGTAGGAATTATTGTATTAAAATTGTTTTTAATTCTTAAATTTACATGTGAAAATGTTCTATATTGTAATACATTGTAATTATACTCTTCATGACATATTGAATTTAATGATATTTTGTATTCCACTACTATTAAATCCTTCGTATAATCTGATCTCTCCAATAACTATTTGTCTTGGTATTGGTTCCTAGGATGAAAAATTCATAGGTATGTTGCATCTGAAATGTGCGAAGTTAGTGGAATATTACTTGCTGTTTCTCCTATCATTCATTAATTTTGTACTATTTTAGTATAGATAACATTATCCCATATACATAAGACTGGAAGAATATATATGATTTTACAAAGCCTAAGACACAAGAAAAAAACATGTTTATTAACTATTAGGACGTGATAATGATTAATAGATAATACAAAGAAAAAAGTGACGAATTACAACCTCTTTTTTATCCCTATGAATAGTTTATAACATGTGATATATTTTTTAATAACTTTTACTCCCTTTCAAATTATTTTTGGATGAGAATGGTTTTTTAAATATTTATTGAATTTATTGTGACTAACTTTAATCTATTTTATTATTTGTAATTGAAATAATTCCCATTCAACTACAATGTTTTGGTGTTAGTATTCATTATATTTGGACCTATTTAGTTCAGGGTGAAGATGAGATAGATATAAGTGTGAAAAAGGTGTAAAATTTCCTCCATAATAAATAATTTTAAAGAAATTTTCTATTCACCTAGCTTTTCCAGTACCTTAGTGTATATATGAAAACATTAAATAAAAATTACTTATAGTATATAACACATATAGATTTTATCATTTATACTAAAATTATAAGTCTTTCATTAACAATCCATTTTGTAATGTATTATAAAAATTATCATTTTTGATAAATGATTAATATGGATAAAGAATTTTCCGTTGTTTAAAAGATATATATTATGAAATTAGATATAGGATTTAATTTTTCATGTATATTGAAATTATCTAATATAATTACCAATTGGTAGATAAAATGTACCATTATTTTTTAAGTTAAAATGCAGTTTTCCAAGGCTCTATTCTGTTATATGAAAACTTTGGGCTCACATTATGTTGATATATTATTATTCTCTTTACTACACCTTTTATCAATAACCATCATAGGGGATGAGATTTTGTCCTTCTGCCTATGAAGTGCCTATATAGATGTATTATTACATACAAGAATAACTATTTATTTTAGACTATTATTTTTGAATGGGTGATTTCAAATTCATCCCCCAACCAATACTCTATTTCATCGAAGTATAACACTATAAAATGAAAATAAATTTTTATTTTTGAAAAAATATATCTATAAATTATTTATTTACATTAATTTGGTACATTAAAATTCATTAGGATGAATTTAGTAGTTCTTATTTTCCTTTATATGTGGTTACATTATCAATATTTTCATAGATCTTGGAAACGTTTTTATGGTATGTTTGAGCAATTTTGGGAACAATTGATGATTCCTATATTGTTACTACTAAAAACATCACTTAAAAAATCTTAGGTCAAAGTAACATATAATATTTTAAATATTCTCATCCTATTTCTTATACCCTTTATACTCAAACATAGAACACAATAATATTTCTTGCTTCTATTATTGGTATCCTACATTACTTTTTTTAGGTTAGGTAATGAAAGAAGAATTCATATTTTTTTCAATACTCTGATATGTGATAATAAATTTTATAATAATTTTAGATGATTTTTATTATATATAATATAGATACTAATTTTTAATTCAAATTAACTAGTTGTGTTGTGTTTCTTTAAATTAATCAGGAAACAATTTATCTGAAGGTATTTTATTATTATCCCAAAATTTATTTTTTCTTTTCAATGAGAAATATAATTATAGAAGAAGATAATTGGTAGTCATATGAAATTTTGTATATGTGCTAAAATCCTAATTACAAAAGAAATATTTTGGAATAGATTATATATTGTTAATTTTTAAAATTCATTTCATTTGGAATAATTTTGAAAAAACTCCTTATAATAAAGGAATTTTTTTATATATACATTTATGTTTCTTACTACACCATATAAATGACTAAAATATGAACTAAAATATCTATAAATTTTACCGGTACAAGATGATTAACGTGTCAATGATCAATCCAACATACTTGATGTATTCCATGTGTACAAGTCCCTTGATAAAAAATTTCAATCAGATTATAAAACATCATATGTTCATCAATATTATGATTTATATTTAGATCTTACAGAATCATATTCAATATGCATATTATTAAATCAATTTTATAGAACAAAAAAAGATACAATGAGTTTTCTTTTTAAAATTAATTTGCTGACAGAATTTTTTATGTCTCATTTTTTTATTCCATTATTATCTATATTAGGGTTCCATATAAGATAATTTAATGTTGGGGTGTATATGGTTATTATAAATTGATGAAATTTGGAAATGTATTGTTTAGTGTCTATAACATGTAAATTTTTATAAAAATAGTGTTTTAAATATTTGAAGGCATTTTTGTTGTTGTAGGTATAACCTAGTAGACATGATTCCAAAGATGGATTGAATGTTTTAGTTGTTGGGGTTTGTGTTTATTTGAGACTATCTCGAAGTCATTATAATATTTTGTTTCATTACACGTGTTGTATGATAGACTTCTTCCAGACATAAAAAGAAACATGTATCACATGGAAGAAATAATATTCTATTGCATCAAAACAAATTACAATTAAAAATGAGTATCACACATAAAAATCCAAGTAGTTGTTTGTAATTCCCTTGATTCATTTTTACCATGCTTTAAAAATGGAATTTTGAAATTTAATTAAACCAGTAAAATTTATTAAGTTAATCAGAATTGTTGTTGTTATCCTGATAAGCTTTTAGTTATTGATTATTAACATTTTAGTATTTTTATATGAACTTTTAAAAATTTCTATATTAATTATAGGATATGAACTATAGTTTGACTATTTTATGATTTATACAAATAATAATTGCGTTTCATGTGTATTATAGAGATGACCTTCTTCCATACTCATGTTTATGAAAGGGGTCTATCTTATATGGGTGGTGAACCATGATTGTTCCATCCACCTAACAAACATATACTTCAATCAACAAGCACAAGTTCATGAAGGGGTACCTTAATAAATGTAAATAATGGTACCTACATGGTGAACTGTGATAGAGAAAACCATCACAAAAATGCACACTTCTATCGATAAGTAAAAATGAATGAAAAAATAAAATTAAGAAGGGGGCATGCTTAAATGTGTGGATCTTATCACCATTGTGAACCAAGATAGTGACACCCAATGTATGAGTGAAATATATTGTGGATTATTATGTTTATAAATTATATTTTACATTTTTTTCAAATAAAGCCTCAGTTTGACAGATATACATTTAAAACAATATTATAATTATTATATAAATAATACAATAAATATATTATATATAGTTATATTATTTAATATAATAAAAAATTTAGTAACATGTGTTAGAATATCCATGAAAAATACTTTATTTAAAAATAAATTCACAAATAGATATTTCTTATTTGTATTTTAAATAATAATGTCAACAATATTACCAATTTAAATATAAATCTTTGTAATATTTATTATCAATAAAAAATGTTCCAAATGATTTTATTGCAAAAAATTTTAAACCAACATATATATTATATATTAATATTTTTTTAAATATAACTGAACTATTTTATCTATCACAATAATATACAGTGATAGAGGTTTTACTAACAATTTATCAACATGAAGTTTTTCAGTAAATTGATTTACCAACAGAATATGCACATTTACTAATAGATATACCCACATTAAAAAATGATTATTATTTTATACTATTATGATTTCCTGTATAAATTGTATAGTTTGTGTTAGTACAATTCTATGTTTTGAATTCATCATACCTAAAAATTTTAGAATGATTCAATATCAATACATATTATTACCACTATACAGAATGTTGTGATTTTTTTGCATCAGGGAATCCACTTAGTAACATGTATAACTCAGTGGTGTAGTGGAGTAATGATACAATGTATTATCCATTTATAATAATCATAAAAAACCATGTATATAATACTAAAAAAATCATAAAATAAAATCTTCAAACAAAATTTTAGAAAGAACATTTGAGACTAATACAATAGGTTTGTTGGTTTTAACCAGTTTTTAGAGGTCCCTAAAATGGAATGAAAAATAATAATGTTCCATTGGGATTTACAAATTCCCTGAGATATTTATATTTTATAAACAATAGTTTACCAATGATCACAAACCCAAAATCTAAAGTAAACTGAATGTTAGGCTCGATCCAATAAGGAACAGGGAACCATAGGAAAGATCTTTGAACTGAATTTCACGTCTCCAACACTTCAATTATAAAACAAAACTAAAAAAATTAAATTCAATTTAATCAACTTAAACTAACATAAACAAAAAATTAACTTGTATTAAACTATGTTGCATAGTATAAAGAGAATGGAATCAGTTTCCATGGGGTTTTTTCCTTAATTTGAATCCATTCTACAATACTCATGAAATTAATCAAGATAATACAGTAAGACATCAAGAATTAATTAATTTAACCTCTCTATATAAAAAAACACATTTTCCTTCTGATCACTATCATAAAGTAATATATATACATTTTAGGTTAATTAAATTTTATAACTAAAGTGACAGATGATGTTTATTCGTCTCTCGCTCCCCCACTCCCCTAAATCTCACTGGGTCTCATCACCTATTTGTCATCTCTCATTTAAGATATTATAGGATACAGTATTAATTATTAATAATGTGATACTAAAAAAATATAAATAATCATTAGTGATGAGGATTGTAAATACATAAGTAACACCTCCCTTTCAACCCATTCCAATCTCTTATACGACATCAACCACACTACCACAAATCATCCCTTTCACAATGCGAAAAATTTTCTTTAACATCACTAAAAAATGTTGTTTTCATTACTGATGTTTAAATGGCGAACCACATTATCATAACTAAAAATGGACTAAAAAAGGGGGCATTTATCAGCACATTCAATAGCATTAATATAGGTGACAATTATCAGTGCTGGAAATAGTGGATATAAATTCTCTATTATTGTGCTATGTTGTTTGAATTACAAAATATTATAATACAAACATGAATATGAAAATTTCATAATAATTTAATGAAAATAAAAATTACATCTCAAATATATAAAAACACTATATTATTTAAATTTAAAAAATATTTTGTAAAAACCCATTAGAAATTTTTGTCATAAAAATTCATTAACAGACCTATTTTATTATCTTTGGCATCAGAACCCCTGGAAATAAATCATGACCATGGTATTAGATTAGGTAAAAACCACCCCAACATGAGAAAAATAATCTACCAATATAAGAAAATGAATCAAGTTTTTTTAATACTTTAATGAAATAAATTCAACATAATATAAAATAATACATGAATTTAATGTTAATTTTAAATAAAATAATACACTTATAGTCATATTGGTCACACCATATATAAGGTTGAGGTTGGGATGATTCCTAATAGACAAAAATGACTTATGTATTGTTTTAATAAAGTATTGAATGAATTAAAATATGTTTTATCTATTTTATGTATGTCAATTGTATTTTTAATGAAAATTTCATTTTAAACTAAACATGCACTTGAGTCATATCGGTCACATTGTGTGTCGGTTTATTTTATGTGAGACATGTTATTACACATCAAAATTTAATAATTAATTTTCCTTAAATTATCAAGAAAATTATAGTGTATTTCCTCTAATTTTAGGTAGGAACACGTGTTTTGTATTATAATTACAATTTTATATAGATAATGGAATGTTAGAGTCATAAATAGCATACTGTGTATTTGATTCAAGTGAGGATCATTCAAATACCTCAGAAATGACTTATGGACCATATTAAAAAAGTATAAAAATAATATGAATAGGTTTTTAAAGTATTTAAAATTTCATTTTTATTTTTTAATAAAATAAAAATTTTAAATACAGAGACACAGTTGGAGTCATACTTGTCACACTGTCCATCATATTATTTTTTGGATAATCCTAAATGTAAAAAATGAATTATGTATTGTTTTAAGATAGTAGAAAATCAAAATGAATGTTTTGGTTAAATTTTGAGTATTTCACATTATTTTTCTACTAATATGTAATATTACAATGAAGACATAGATATTGAGCCATAACTTTTACGTCGTGTGTTAATTTTATTTTAGATTGATTATTAAACAACAAAAAATATTTATGATTTTTTTTTCAAAATTATCAATATAATTAGTGAAACGTTTCATGGTCTTTTGTGAATGAGGATTTTTTAAACTAAAATGAGAATTTTAGTCTCGTAACGTACACATTGAGTCATATCGGGGTCATTGTTTCTCAAATTGAGGTGAAACTGATTCTTACATCTCAAAAATGGCTTGTGGATCATTTTTCGAAAGAGTAAAAAAACGTGAATCAGTTTTATCTTTTTTAAGTATTTTACATTTTGTATTTTACTAAAATATCCATATTAAATAAAATGATATAAATTGAGTCATATTGGTCACATCATGGGTCAGATTGAGGTCTATATGAGTCATATAAGCCAAAAATGACTTATGGGTTATTTTTTAAATGTATCAAAATCATCTAAATGTATCTTCTTTTTTTATTATGAAAAGTATTTTTTTACTAAACTGTCATTTTAATCTACAAACAGGTTCTTTGAATGATTTCAGTCACTTCATGTGTTTCATTATAGTGAGGATAATTCCTAAACATCAGAAATAAATTACGAATAATTATACTAAATTACCATGATAATAAGAGCACATTTTCTTTATTTTTAGTGTGTAACACACATTTTAAACTAAAATTTCAATTTTGAAATGATAATAGATACATTGAGTTACATGAGTCACATTGTGTATCTGATTGATGTGTCTCTGATTTCTATACATAAAATAGCTTATGGATTGTTTTTATAAACTATCAAAATAATATGAATAAGCTTTTTTGGTTTTGATTATGGTTACTTTATTACTAAAATGTAAATTTTATATAAAAATACACACATAGATTCATAATTTTGACACCATGCATTATATTGGAAATCCTATTATTACTAGACATTAAAAAGTTCTTTTTTGTATTCTTATATAAAATGTCAAAACAATACTAATGTATTTTATTAGTTTTGAGTATGTCACTTTTTTTTACTAAAATAACATTTCAAATGAAAAACATGAAATCTATGTTATACATATAATGTCATGTGCCAATTTGATATGAGAATGATTCCTATATGTTAAAAATGACTTGAAAATATATATCATAAATTAAAAATGAAATCATAGTGTGTTTTATTGGTCGTTAGTGTGTGACGCATGTTTTGAAAAAAAAATGAGAATTTTCAACTGATGATGGAAACATTGAGTCATATCAAGAATATTGTGTATCAGATTTATAATTTTATGAAAAATAATCATCTTAAAGGAAATATAGATCATTTTATAAAATTATTAAATAATTTTTATTTATTTTCATTTTTTTCTATGCCACTTGTCATTTTTAATAAAATAAATGTAAATATTAAATAATTAGACACAAATGGAGTCATATAGGTCACATAACATGTCTAGATGATGAGTAAATGATTCCTATATTCCAAGAATAAATAATGAATAATTTTTATAAGGTATAAAAATTAATTATTTTTCTCGAGTTTTATTATGTCACATGTTTTTTTAATAAATTGAAATTTTTTATCTAGAAACATGCACATTGAGTCATACTAGTTACATCATTTGTCTGTCTTCGATGAGTCTTTTTCTTCTACATCACAAATGAATTATAAATTTTTCCCTAAATTATTAAGAGAATCAAAGTGAATTATTGTAATTTATATTTACTGGGATGCATTTTGAACTGAAATTTCAATTTTAAACTGATAATGGACAATTTGAGTCATAACTGGCACATCATGCATCCGAATAATGTTCGGTTTAATCCTACACATCAAAAAAAATTTATTAAAATTTTTACTAAACTATCAAGTAAATATATATTTTTTCTCAGTTTTTAGTTATTCACTTATGTTTTTTTTTCAAAATGCATAATTTAAATCAAAATAAACACTTAAAGTCTCATTGGTCAATATATTACTCAGATTAATGTGCGGAAACATAAAAAACATGGAAATGTATATATAGATAATATTATTAATGTTTTTTAAAAATACTAATGTGTTTTCTCATTTCATAGTATGTTAATTGTTTTTAGTAAAACAAAATTTTAAATTGAAAACACACACTTTGAGTTATACTAGTGACATCGTGTGTCATATTGACGTGAGATTAATTCATACACATCAGAACTAGCTTTTAAATCATTTTAAAAAATTATCAAAACAACCAAAACTTGTTTTATTGGTATTCAATTAGTGGAAAATATTTTAAACTAAAATATCAATTTGAAAATGATAATAGACACCTTGAGTCATATTGGTCACATTATGTGTTTGTTTGATGTGATACTGATTTCTATACATCATAAATGATTTATGAATAATTTTCATAAATTATCATGTATTTCAAAGCAGGTTTTCTAAGGTTTCAATGAGTGACACATGTTTTTTTACTAAAATTCCAATTTTAAACTGATCAAGGACTGTTTAAGTCATCTCAATAACCACCTGTATTGGATTCAGATGAGGATTATTCAACATGCGAAAAATTATTTGTTGATTTTTTACGAATTTGTAAAAAAATATGATTGTGTTTTCTTGATTTTTAGTATGCCACTTATATATTTTAATAAAATGTCAATTTTAAATAAAAATATATACATGGAGTCATACTAATAATATTGTGCATCGGATTATGGTGCAGATGATTCATACTCATAAAAATTGATTTATGGATCTTTTCCCAAAAGTTTGAAAACAATCTGATTTATTTTATCTATTTTGAGTATTTCACATATCATTTTCCCTAAAATATATTTTTAAATTAGAGACATGCACTGTGATTCAATCTTGGTCATATCATGTGACATTTTGACATGAGAGTGAATATTATATCTCAGAAATGACATATGAGTAGTATTCATAAATTATTAAGACAGTATGAGTTTGTTTCATCAATTTTAAAGGAGTGAAACCTTTTTTAACTAAAATTTCCATTTTAAACTAATAAAATACACTTAGAGTCTTAAACATCACACTGTGTGTCTAATTGGGGTGTAATTGATTCCTATACGTCTATAATGAAATAAAGGTTATTTTCCTATAATATAAAAAAGTATCTGAATGTTTTTTCATAGTTTTGAGTAGGTGATGATTGTTTTGAACTAAAATTTTATTTATAAATTGAAAACATAAAGTTTGAGTCATTCAGAAAACATATTTTATCATAATGTGTTTTGGATGATTAATCCATTTCCTTGTTGAAATTATCTCAACTGTAGCCACAATGTCCAGTCTCCTATTATCTTGAGAAGCTTTCATCAAACTACCACAACTCAATAAAATGAATCCACCTATTTTACAATACTATTATTTTATTATTAATATTATAAATAAATAAATCAAACATAAATATATAAAAATAAATTAATATTATTCCAGTTTTAAACTAAACCCATGCAAATTAAGTTGTACCAGCTAAACCATGTATAGAATTGAGTTGTGGTTGATTCCACCATGTTTGTTTATTCATTAATGTATTCAATATTATATTTTATCAAAAAAATTATTTTTTTTTACAACACAAAATGCTTAATTAAAATGAGAATAAATATTAAATATCATCCTCGTGAGTTCATCATCCTTTTTGACTATATGATTGTAGTACAAGATTGATTCATCAACATTGGTGAATTCATTTTTTCATGATCACAATGAGAGTTAACAAAATAATTATCATGTTTAAATTGGTAATAAAATTTACTAATAAATATAGTTAAAATAATTGTAATATCAACTAAATAAGTATTATAAAGTCGTGTCTCCAAGATATTTGTTTACATTATAACACTAGGAATGTTGTGTGTAGTCATTAAAAAAATGTCTATATCATATTGTTGATATGATGGATCTCAATAGTATTGGAATTAATCGAATAATATAAATACCCAAAGGATTAATAAATATATTAAATGAAATTTGAAATAACTTTAAAAATACATCATTGGGATTTTATTTTGATAATAATATATGATTTCATTCATCAATTTTCAAACATAATAACCAAAATATATTCCACTACTTTATTTTATAAAATATAGAAACAAGAATAAAATAAGTTATTAATTTTGATATATTTTTGGATAGATAAATATTATTAAATATAGCCTTATAGATATCCCCCTGTTGAAGTTGATATGTTCCCTATATGCTTGTGTTATACTTATTCTATGATCTTGATGATATTTTAAAACTGCCTACTCCTAAAAGAATTAAAATTTTACAAATATATTGTTGGTCGGAGTGGACACTCAAGAGGGGGGGTGAATTGAGTTCCAATAAAATTTCTGTTAAAATATTGTCTAGTTAAAATCCCCCGATTTATAGAATAAGTTAAACTGTAGTGAATTTATATATATTGTAAATGTTCACTTAGCTTCTCAAAGATTTATTAGGTCTCAGTTAATTTAACCACAATATTAAACTAACTTTATATGATAACCTATTGATTTACAATAAGTGTAAACACTTGCTAATTTAACTATCAAAGTAGCTTCAAAATAGTTTTGAATTTCAAAGTAATAGTAGTGGAATGAATAATATATATGTAGTATACTTTAAACTTAAATAAAAGATGCACAACAGATATAATTTGAGGTTCAGGCTCAAGCCGAGACTTAGTCCTCTTAAATATATATAAATTTGTTCCACACCCTGGATTGGGGTTAACAACAGTTTTATAAAATTGTCCAGGCTAAGCAGGGACCTCTACCATTGTTCTTCGTGGGAGAAAAAACAAAGACCAGGTCACACAAGGACCTCTTCCACAGTTGACGTGGGTAAACAGAAGTAAAGAGAATTTGAGTGAGGATTTTGATATCCTATAGTTCAGTACAGGAGACAGTGTGTGTAAAGATATATAGAGTACACCACACTGCTCTAAAGTTAATAAATGAATCACATAGTGAAGATAGATAAGAGTTTATAAATCTCTAGTGATTATCAATATATCTCTGGACTTGTTGGATTCAGCAGGAATGCTTCTGAGTCCTCTGGTTTTTTTATTGAAGAATAGAGTGTCGTAGTTCAGCTTGTCTTCTTCAAGAGTGAGAAAGATATCTTGATTCGTCATGTGATATTTAGAAGTATTGGATTGCACTCATGAGAGTTCTCTGAAGGACATGGAATCTCCTTCTTGTTCATGATTGTTCTTCTTGTTCAGCACTGTTCACTCGGGTGTATGTAAGTTCTTCTTGTTGTTTCTTGTTTCTTATTACTTGTTCCACGTGTACTGTATCACAATCATTCTTATATTCCACAATTTCTGGAAATAGGAATGATTTCCTTTTCATAGGTATGAGATACGGTTTCCTGACATGCCAAAAACTATCATTAAATAACATTAATTTCATTAAAAACAAAAAATATGTCTGTTATCATTATTTAAATAATATTGAAAATAACTTAAGAAACGGTGTCATAGTGATTATGGAAACAGTGTCTTCTTTACGGTATGTGGTTCACGGTATGAGCATCACGGTGTGAGCTTCATGGTGTATGGTCACGGTGTCTGGTCACCGTGAGTCCTTCACAGTGTCTGGTCACGGTGTCTAGTTTACGGTGAGTCCTTCACGGTTTCTGGTCATGGTGTCTGGTACACGGTGAGTCCTTCATGGTTTCTGGTCACGGTGTTTGGTTCACGGTGAGTCCTTCACGGTGTCTGGTCACGGTGTCTGGTTCACGATGAGTCCTTCACAGTGTCTTCATACTTGGACAAATATCTGTATTTGAACTAAGACAATTATATGCAGAATATGGATTAAGGTTATTCATTAGAGAGTAAGAAAATTTGAATCATAAATATAAAGGTATGATAATATATGTGAGAATTGTGATCATGCATAAGACTTGTAAATAATAAACAGAGTAATTAACATCCATAAGCCTTGCTATTATAAAAACATGATGTGTAGATATTATTGAAAATGAAGAGCAATAGAATGATGTGCAATGAAGATTGAGATTAATTAACAGTAAAGGGATTTGTGATCATTAAAACATGATTAAAACATGAGGAGTCCAACAATCTCCCCCTTTTTGATGATGACAAATCATATATTGGTAGAATATAAATGACATGTAAAATTGCAGTAACTAGCATAGAAAAAACATTATAGAACTGATACTTGTAGATTTTCTTCCCCATTTATACTATTATAGAACTGACACTTTTAGTTGTTCTCCCCCTTTTGGGATTATCAAAAAGTATAGATAATGAAATGAAACACTGCATTTGGTATTAAACAAAGGGTTCAGAATTCAATAAAACATGAAACAAGAAAAGACATCCCATCAAAAAAACAGTCCTTGAACTCTTCAGGGATCCATCTTGTCTTTTCTTTTATCAGCAGCAGGAGCTCATTCTAAAGTAGAAGAAGGCATAGATGTGGTAGACAACGAGGGTAAGGGTAGTCCTTCAAAAACAGATGGATCCAAAGTAGGAGCAGGTGAAGATCTAGGCTGTGGTTAGTCAAGAATGACTGGTCGGATCTGAGAAAGAGCTTGACTAACTGTCATGGTAGTTGAGGCTAAGGCAGGTAGTCCAGGTGTAAGGGGTCCAGCAGTTGGAGCAACTATAGCAGTACTCTACACATAATGATATGGCTTCAAAATATTGATGAAATCAGTAATGATTTCACCACCATACTGTATTACCTTTTCAAGATCATCCTTATTCCCAAGAAATCTGTCCAATAATCTGGTGAACTCTGAAAGTTTCTGAACTTGAGCATTAAATTCTTGAGTCACCAGAGGGATTCTCAAATTTTCCACAAGATATCTAAAGTGATCTATCATAACACTTTTAGAGAAAATCTGGGAAAGATACAAATCTATTTTCTTGGAGATCTCTTGTTGAGCATCATTGGCTATCTTAGAATGAATCCTAACCATGTCCAAAGCTCTATCATTGTTCTTAATCACTTCTGACAAAGAAGATAGATCCAAGCCACTGAAGCCATTTTGAAATTATTCCTTTATTATGGATCTCAGCATAGAATAATCCAAAGAAGGTGTGGAGGTCATACCAGAAACAGGTTACGCCTTGACAGCTTCGGTTAGAACTTTGAGCTGTTTCAGAACATTTTGCAGACATCCAGTGTATTCATCTGTAATCTTATCCAGATTTTCCACAAGCTCTCTCATGCGTTATAGCATCTTATTGTGCCTTTTTCCAATCTTTCCATCAAAATATGGTAGGTATGGATGATCTTGAGACACAATCTACCTAGTAAGGAGGGAATCAGAAGACTCAGGCAAAACAGCAATAGGTTCAGGGGTAGAAACAGGAGAAGGATCTGATCTCAAAGATAACTCATTCTACAGACTTTCTACCATACTTTTCCGATTTTCAACATCAGCACTCAGTAGGATATTCTCTATTAAGACTTCCTGAATTTCTCGTATCATCCTTGGTTGAATATTCAAGATAATATTTTCCAAGAGAATTGATGCATCTTCTTGACTTAACTGAGTCACTCGGCGAGGTTGAGTGGAGAAAAGTTTCTCAACTCCAGCTAACAAATTCTCTCCAAAAACATTCTGACCATCTTTGGTCACAAAAGAGTGAAGCTCAGGTAAGGATGCAGGTAAATGTAAAGGTTCAGATTCTGGTTGAGCTTCAAGGTCATCTTAAGACTCAGATTTTGATTCAGATTGAGGTTGGGGCTTTGGTTCTGGTTATGAATGAGCTAAGGACATCAGTTGAAAAAGAGAAGAAATATCCATTCCAATTGTAGTTACTTGTTGTGACTCATTCACATCATAAAATCATGGGAAATCATACCGAGAGTGCACAAAAAAGTGATAGAAGGTTAAGAAGATTCAGCAAATATAGCTTCCACAATATCATGATATTGAGCTTCCTCCCCTCTCAACTTGTGCTTCCCTTCAAGATTCTTGAGGTTCAGGAACATGGAAAAGTTCCACAGGATCATCCCTAATATCTCCAACAAACTCTTGCCTTGCCAGCTGAAAGGCAATTTCCATTCATTCTTCAGCAGATGGAATAATCTTAGGAACTGATTGTTCCACTGGATAAGCTTCATGACTTGCTTCTTTCTCAACAGAAGGAGTCACTTCAACAAGATCTTCCTCTAAGGTTGCATGCTATTCTGAAACTGGAAAAACCAATTTCCTTGCAGCATTGGGATGTGCTTCTTCCTCATGAAGAACAACTGAAGGATCCTTAGTCCTTTCCTTTTCAACAACATCTTCCTCTCCTTGAGGTATTTCAGCAGGGATAACAGCAGGGAAAACAACCCTTTCCTCTTCAACCGAAACTCTTTCCATTGGAGGTATTACAGGATCTTCTCTTGGTGGTACTTTAGCTGTTACTTCTTCTATTTCTTCTTCTTCTAAATACTCAGCCACTTCATCTGGTTCCAAACCAGGATCAGCTAGGTTCTTAGGCCTTCTTGGATAGTCAACAGGATTAAACTTTTTATACAGTTGATCACTATCCTTAAACCATTGCTTCTTCCAGGGATTCCAGCTTATCTTCATCCTTCTGATGATAGGCACGGATAGGTAGAAATCAAGGTCCCTTAACTTTTCTTCATTCGTTCCAACCATCCCATTTCCAAATAACATAGTTTAAATCATCCTTGAGTAAAACTGGGTGGTGGATTTGGAAGTTTCGTTTATCATCACACAGATATGGTTGATAATATACATACACAGATTGATCTTATGGCCATTATTCAATAGGTGAATTAGGAACACATCCTAATACTTCATCACAACAAAATCCCCTTTTCTTGGACTAACCAAATTATGAACAAACTTGAACAGAAGTCTTGTCTCCCCATCTAGTTCATCAACTATGGCCCTTCGCTTGGTGCCATTTCCAGTTGGACTTTCCAAATTAGTCTTTAGGTCAAATATGTTGGTTGTTGGAGGAGGGTATCTCTGGTAGTCTTCACAAATTCCTTCATGTGGAATTCTTAGGCATGCATCCCACAGTCTTGAAGAGAAAGAGCACTTTTGACCATCGATCCAGTTGGACACCATAAAGCTTTCTCCAAACTCAAAAGAAAACTTCACATACTGATTGAATTGAGATACAAGCCTTGGGTAAATCGGTCTATTCTGTCCATTAAACCATTAAATCCATCCTTGTTCTCTTAAAACTTTCAAAACTAAAGATATGCTAGAGAGAATCCATTCAGGGAAAAACTCTTTTTTCAGGTACAACTATACGGCTTACCAGGTTTGCGTTTAGAGGTCCTTCGGGAACTATCCTCGGTATCCTCTTTTGTTTCTTAGAGCGGCGCTTCTCAGACGAGGGTGAGGATGGACGCTTCATCCTTGGCATTCAATAAAGGTTCAGGTGAGAGGGAAGAGAAGGTTCCGGAGATAGTTTTGGTAAGGAATCGAATGAAACCCTTATGTTTTACCATTTTTGAATGTCAAACGTCATAAAAACAAAAACGCACGAAATAAAATAGCGGTGAAATAAAAATTACCGTGATACGGGTTATATAAAAATAAAAATATTTCTCATGGTGAGACCATGAGTAGGAATTGTAGTGAGACAGAAAACAAGTCATCAGGGTGAGACATTTTGTAGTCATCACGGTGAGACAGTGAGCATTTTATAGAGTCACAGTGAGACAGTGAGTTGTCAGACCGTGAGCATAAAACAGTAACATAGAAACAGTAAGTATGAAACTGTAAAGTAAAGTACAGTAATGTATTAAACATTAAAATCAGTAAGATATTCATTTATGATTAATCATACCAAGATCATGTATGATGTAGTCTAATCTTTCAGAATTTAATGATTTACTGAATATATCAACAAGTTGATATTTAGTACCAATGAATTCAAAAGTGATATCACCTTTTTTATAATGATCCTTCAAAAAGTGATGTCTTACATCAATCTGTTTTGTCCTAGAATGAGAAACAGGATTCATAGAAATATTAATAGCACTTGTGTTGTCAAGAATTTATTGAGACATGTCTGAATTGATATCCATATTCTAGTAATGTGTGTTTCATCCACAAAATTTGTGCACAATAACCTCCAGTAGCTATGTATTCAGCTTCTGTAGTTGATAATGCAACCGAATTTTGTTTCATACTACACCATGAAACTAGTGACTTGCCTAAAAGGCCACATGTTCCAGAGGTGCTTTTTCTATCTAGCATACATCCAGCAACGTCAGAATCAGAATAACTAATTATTTCAAATGATTTTCCTTTGGGATAGAACAGTCCTAAATTTGGAGTATGTTTGAGGTATTTGAAAATTCTCTTTACAACATTTAAATGTGACTCTTTAGGGTTTGCTTGAAAATGATCACACATACACACACTAAACATAATATCAGGACGACAAGCAGTCAGGTAGAGTAGACTTCCAATCATTCCTCTATAAGTGGTTTGATCAACAGATTTACCATTTTCATCAAGATCAATCTTACAGGTGGTACTCATGGGAGTGTCACTACATTTTTTTCTCTCCAATGCAAATCATTTTAAAATATCTCTAGTATATTTACTTTGAGTTAAAATAATTCCATCATCACTTTGAAAGATTTGAAAACCAAGAAAGAATTCAAGTTCACCGATTAAACTCATTTCAAATTCATTTTGCATTATTTTTTAAAAATCAGTACATAATGTAGTGTTTTAATATCCAAAAGTAATATCATCTACATAAATTTGTACAACTAAAAAATCCTTATAAATTCGTTTTACAAACGGAAAAGAATCAGCTATTCCTTTTTTAAAACCTTTAGAGATTAGAAAAGTACTTAATCTATCATACCAAGCTCTTGGATCATGCTTTAAACCATATAATTCTTTTGATAGTTTGAAAATATGATTTGGAAAATGAGGGTTTGAAAATCTAGGTGGTTGTTCAACAAAAACATCCTCAGTAATATATCCATTTAAGAATGCACTCTTGACATCCATTTGATATAGTTTGAAATTTAGATGTGCAGTATAAGCAAGTAAAATCCTAATAGATTCTAATCTGGATACTGGAGCAAAAGTCTCCTCATAGTCAATACCTTGTTCTTGACTATATCCTTGTGCAACTAGTCTAGCATTATTTCTAACTATGTTTCCAGATTCATCTACTTTATTTATAAACACCCATTTTGTGCTGATTGTGAAAGTGTCTGTAGGTCTATTAACAAGATTCCAAACTTTATTTCTTTCAAACTAATTGAGTTATTCTTGTATAGAAATTACCCAAAATTCAACATTAATCATCATTAATGTTTTTAGGTTCAAGATGTGACAAAAAGGATTGATGTTCAACCTGATTTCTAAGAGAAACTCTAGTCTGTGTCCCTCGATCAAGATTTCATACAACAGCATCTAAAGGATGATTCTTTAGAATTTTAGTTGATCTATTAAAGGTAGGAATAGAAACTTCAGGTTCACCAACAGGTTGGGAATCAACAGATGCAGGTTCTGGAAAATTTCAAGAACTGGTTGTCTTCATAGAAGGTTCATTTTATTTGTCATTAATTTCTAGAATAGATAAATTATATTCAAGATTTTCAAGAGAGGTTTTAGGCTCATGTGGATCAGTTTCAAAAAACATGATGTGAACAGATTCTTCCACACACTTTGTTATTTTATTGAAAACTCTATAGGCTTTACTAGAAATAGAGTAACCTAGGAAAATTCCATCATCACTCTTGGATGAAAACTTGTCAAGATTATCTTTCGTATTAAGAATAAATACTTTGCAGCCAAAAACTCTGAAGTATTTAACCTTAGGATTCCTATGGTTCCAAAACTCATAAGGGGTCCTCTTAAGAACAGGCCTGATAAATACTCTATTGACAATATAAAAAGCATTATTTACAGCTTCAGACCAAAAATAAATAGGCAGGTCATATTCATTAAGCATGGTTCTGGAAATTTATTGCAGGGTTCTATTCCTCCTTTATACTACAGCATTTTGCTGAGGTTTACTAGGAGCAGAAAAGTTATGAATATAGCCATTATGTGAGAAATATGATTCAAATTCATTATTCTCAAACTCACGACCATGATCACTTCTTAGATTTTTAATCTTATGTCCACTAATGTTCTCTACAGATTTGGAGTATTTAGCCAAGTAAGAACAAGCTTCACTTTTGTGAGCTAAGAAGTATACCCAAGTATATCTACTAAAGTCATCTAATAAGACATAGACATAGTGCTTCCCATTTAAGATAGAAACTCTAGATGGTCCAAACAAATCTATTTGAACCAACTCGAGAGGTTGAGAAGTTGAAAATTCTTTATTTTCTTTGAAAGAGATTTTGTGTAGCTTTCCTTTTTGGCAGGGATTAAAAACTTTGTCATTTGGAAACTCATGTTTGGGTAGGTCTCTCACTAAATTCATCCTAGTAAGTTTTCTAAGTGAGTGTATATTGCAGTGTCCTAATATTATGTTCCAAATCTAAGAATCTTTATTAAAAGCATTTGAACAAGTAATATTTTGCATGGATAACGAATTTAAATCAACAACATAAACATTTTCATTTCACATGGCAGAAAATACTATAGAATTTTTAGAATTAAAAACATTGAAAGAATCATTTTCAAATAAAACATTAAAACCATCATCACATAACTGAGAAATACTTAACAGATTATATTTAAGTCTATCAATGAATATAACATTATAAATTAATACTGATTCAGTGTTACCAATCTGGACTAAGCCGATGATTTTCCCTTTAGAATTATCACCAAAGGTAAAAAAGCCTCCATCAATTCTGACTAAGCTTTTAAAGCATGAGAAGACACCTGACATATGTATTGAACATCCACTATCCAAGTACCATGTCTTCCTACAGTAGCTATTTAAGAAGGATTCCTACAAAACAGATTTAGATAGGAAATGATTTTGCTACCTAGATCTCCATGGGTCCAGAAATGTTAGAAATCAAAGCTTTCGGTGCCGAAATTTGTCTTATGGGTCTCATAAAATTTGTAGAATCAACAGATTTTGAAAGATAAACCATATTAGATCCGTAACTACGAATATAACTAGTTGAAGCATATAAATGTCCAGAACTAGAACTAGCAGTATTCTGTCCAAATTTAAGAATAAATCTATTCTTCATAAATTTTCTCTGTCCAGGTTTGTAGCCTATTCTAGTCATGTATTTTGGTGCAACTTTCTTTCCTAGCATTTGAGTTAGTGTATCCTTTCCTTTTGTGAATTTCTATAAATCCTTTCTGAGTTTCTCATTATACATTTTCAGTTCGGTGATCTCCTTTAACAGTTGATAATTTTTCTCTTTTTCAATAGTATGTTCAGTTTTAAAAGTAGTAGTGAGAGCATGCTGTTTCTTTAATGATTTGTATTTATCCTTAAGTTCATTGCATGTCACTTCTAGTATATTACAATATTCAAACAATTCCTCACTAGTCATGTTTTCAGAATCAGAATCAGATTTTGAACTATCTTCAGAATAATAAGAATTTAAACCAGGAGTATCTAAGATTACCTCATATGTGTTTGTCATAAAACCCATCTTTGCCTTATTTATGGTTTCAGTCTCAGAAGCTTCATATTCACTAGAGCTACCCTCATAAGTGCTCCAAGTAGCCTTCATAGCCTTTTTGTACTTAATGTCCTTGAAATCATATTTATTCGTGAATTTGAGCTTTGGGCAGTCTGCTTTAATATGTCCTTTTCTATTGCACTCATAACAGACAACTTCATCACTTTTATCTGGCTTTTTCCAATCCTTCTTCCAATGTCCCTTATTGTCATACTTTCTTTTGTAATTTGATTTTCTGAAGAATTTCTTATTCCTATAAAATTTCTTAAACCTTCTAGCTATCTGATCCATTTCAGCATCACTATCAGTGTCTGAATTTTCACGGGTTGAACTGTTAGTAGGTAGTTGATATTTATCTTTTTTCCTTTCTCTTTGAAGCAGTATTCATGAATACCATTGATTTCCTCTCAAGTTCGTTATCTTCTTCTTTATTCACCTTGAGTTCTTCCTCATACATCATAAGCATACCAATGAGTTCTTTGAAAGGTAGAGCAGCAATGTCACATGACTCTCTGATTGAAACAGATGTGCCTCTCCATCGGTCTGGTAAACATCTGACAATACTCATAATTTGTTCCTTTGCTGGAACAGCCTTTCCAAGTGAGTTCATTGTATTGACTATCTCATTAAACCTGAGATACATATCAGAAATGGGTTCATCAGTCTTTATTTTAAAATTATCATATTTAATAGTAAATATTTAATCTCATTTTTTTTATCATTGGTTGTTATTTCTTGAGAAACTCCCAAAGTATCCCAAATTTCAAAAGCAGTTTTACAAGAAAAAATTATGTTAAACTCTTCATCTCCTAAAGCACAGTACAAGGCATTCATGGCATTACAATTATTATTGTAAGCAGTATTTGTAGGTTTATCCCAAGTGGATCTAGCAGTAGTGGGAAGTTTATATTCTGATCATATGGCAGTCCAAATATCAAAACCTATGCTTTCTAAATGAATTTTTAGTTTAAGTTTCCACTGAGCATAGTTTGTACCATTGATGAAAGGTGGCATGTTAGTAGTAGCACCCTCTAGTCTATTATCCATAACTAGATTTTAGAAAAATAATTCAAAGAGATAAAAATTTAGAACTAATAGAAATTTTACGATCTTTAAAGATGCAACTAAAATCACAGTTGAAAAACAGATTATTTCAAAATTCATTGAACAAAAACTAATCATCTGATACCAAATTTTGGTCGGAGTGGACACTCAATAGGGGGTTGGGGGTGAATTGAGTTCCAATTAAAATTTCTGTTAAAATATTGTCTAGTTAAAATCCCCTGATTTATAGAATAAGTTAAACTGTAGTGAATTTATACAGATTGTAAATGTTCACTTGGCATCTCAATGATTGATTAGGTCTCATTTAATTTAACCACATGATAAAACTAACTTTTGAAGCTAACCTATTGATTTACAATAAGTGTAAACACTTGAAAATTAACTATCAATGAAGCTTCAAAATAGTTTTTTATTTCAAAGTAATAGCAGCGGAATAAATAAGATATATGTAGTATACTTTAAACTTAAATAAAAGATGCACATCAGATATAACAAGGGGTTCTGTCTCAAGCCGAGACTTAGTCCTCTTAAATATATATAAATTTGTTCCACACCCTAGATCGGGGTTAACAACAGTTCTACAAAACTGTCCAGGCCATGCACGGACCTCTACCACTGTTCTCCATGGGAGACAAAACAAAGACCAGGTCAAACAAGGACCTCTTCCAGAGTTAACGTTGGTAAATAGAAGTAATGAGAATTTGAGTAATGATTTTGAAATCCTCTAGTTTAGTTCAGGAGATAGTGTGTGTAAACATATACAGAGTACACCAAACTGCTCGAAAGTTAATAAATAAATCATGTAGAGAAGATAGATGAGAGTTTAGAAATCTCTAGTGATTATCAATATATCTCTGGACTCGTTGGATTCAGCAGGAATGCTTCTGAGTCCTTCTATGGTTTTTCTGTTGAAAAACAGAGTGTTGTATTTCATCTTGTCTTCTTCAGAAGTGAGAAAGATATCTTTATTCTTCGTGTGTTCTTTAGCAGTATTTGATTGGACTCATGAGAGTTCTCTGAAGGACTTGAAACCTTCTTATGGTTCAGGAATGTTCTTCTTGTTCAGCAGAGTGCACTCAGGTGTATGTAAGTTCTTCTTGTTGTTGCTTGTTTCTTATTACTTGTTCCACATGTACTGAATCTCAGTCTTTTATATATTCCATGAGTTCTGGCAGTAGGAATGATTCCCTTTTCATATGTACGAGATACGGTTTCTTCACATGCCAACAACAATCAATAAATAACATTAATTTCATAAAAAACAAAAAATATGACTGTTATCATTATTTAAATAATATTGAGAAAAACATAAGAAATGGTGTCAGAGTGATTATGGAAACAGTGTCTTCTTCACGGTATGTGGTTCACGGTATGAGATTAATGGGGTGAGCTTCATGGTGTCTGGTCACGATGTCCGGACATGGTGAGTCCTTCACGGTGTCTGGTCACGGTGTCTGGTTCATGGTGAGTCTGTCACGGTGTCTGGTTCATGGTCAGTCCTTCACGGTCTCTGGTCACGGTGTCTGGTTCACGGTGAGTCCTTCACAGTGTCTGGTCATGGTTTCTGGTTCACGGTGAGTCCTTCACGGTGTCTGCATACTTGGACAAATATCTGTATTTGAACTAAGACAATGATATGCAGAATATGGATTAAGGTTAATCATTAGAGAGTAAGAGAATGTGAATGATAAATATAAAGGTGTGATAATATATGTGAGAATTGTGGTCATGCATAAGACTTGTAAATAATAAAGAAAGTAATTAACTTCTATAAGCATTGTTATTATAAAAACATGATGTGTAGCTATTATTGAGATTGTAGAGCATTAGCGAGCTGTTCAATGAAGATCGAGATTAATTAACAGTAAAGAGATTTGTGATCATTAAAACATGATTAACACATGAGGAGTCCAGCATATATAATATATAACTTAATGCGTAATAATAAAAATATCAATGTAGTGTATTACAAATGAAAAAATATCATGATGTTGGGTCTTTTATTGGGTATCCTATAAGTGAATCCAGAAAATAAATATTTAGAGTATCCAAATTGGCATCAATGAGTAACCAATGTTTTCCAAAAATCCTAAATAAATGAGTAATGAATGGAATAAAAATATATTTGAAATTATAAAATTTCTGAGTTATACCAATAAATCATTTTTAATAAAAGAATATATTGTCCAAAAGTATTATTTTATACACTAAGACAAGTTCTTCCACTATTAAATCAATATCATCAGAATCCATTGTGGTTAGTTGTGAAGAAGTGATGTGAGGTTTAATGAGTCTAAATTTATGTTCATGGGGTTTCCATATAAAATAGTATTGATATATACATCTATAAGAAATATGAATTTTATTTAGTCTTAAATAACAAATTATAAAAAAATTTGGAAAAATTTATAAAAATAAACGTCATATATAAATTTACAACTAAGACACCTAGAAATTCATATATGAGGATTTCATTTACATTATCAAGAGAAATGTAATATGTTATTACCTATCCATACTTTTTTATTTAAAATAAAATATGCATTACTAAAACATTATAATGTTTTATCTTCAAGAACATTCATTGTTAGTAAATGTGTATGTTCAACAGGAAGGGTAAGTGATATTTGATAAGATATTTTTGAATGTTTGGTTAATCAATTTCATACATTACATTAGAACTTTTGTCTCATCCTCTTTTATTTTTTCATCTTTAATAAAATTCCTTGGTTAATATATTTTTTCATTATTTTATACAGGTTTTTCATGAAAAATAAATTGCAAATAAATACTCCCTTGTTGACACTTTTTAACAAGATTTAATGGACATGGAATGATTGCTCCAATCACTACCACAAAAATAGTTTTTCCCTATGCCACCCTTTATCAGTTGTTTTTATAGCATTGATAAAGGGTCGACTTCAAAAAAATGATTATAAATAATATATTAATATATAAATATATAAATATAGGTATATTGAGATAAATATAATATATAATTTTCAAATATATTTTATAGAAGTTTAAAAATATAATGTCACTTAATATAATTAAAATATAATATATTTTGTGAAAATGGTAAATTAAAAATCAATAAAATATTTTTAATTAATATTTTTCTAATTATTATGGAGGAATAGGCATCTTATAACTATTTTATGTCCTTAAAAATAAAAAAAATAAATAAATAAGACCCAAAATATATGGAAAACGCAACTCGAACTTCAAATGGCCATAAATTTTGATTCGGATGTGTGTTTGAGCTCTACCAGATATCAAATCAAAGCCTGCGACGAGCTCTACACACTTGTGGCATGGGGGGACCCCAGTCAAGGTTTTTTTGAGGCAAAACCGGGCCTAGAAGGCCTCCATAAGTGAGTTTTTAGTCAGGGTACCATATTTTTTAACATTTTTTGGATTTTCAGCCTTGTTTAAGGGGGTATTATTGCTTTTTGATTTGGTGGGGACTGAATTTATTCAAAGTTAATACATTTATATTGATATTATGTATTTAAAATTTTATCGTTTTAATAATTAACTGCTATTTATAATCAAATATATAACTATATTGACATATTTTTTATATAATCACACCTAAAAATTAAAATTTTTAAATAAATAATTCAGCATATTTACATATAAAATATACTAGATTTATCTAAATAATAACTAATATCCATTTTATTTAAAATACTAATATATGAATATTTATATAAATATATATTAATCTTACTATATATATTAATATAACTATATATATATTAACATAAATATATATATTAATATAAATATATATTACTATAGTAATAAATATAACTAAACAGGTATATAAATAAATAGGTACATCATAAATAAGAGCACAAATCAATATAAGGGAGTGGAAAAGGCTTCAGGCGCTTAGGGGGGAGGTCTCGAGATGAAATCTTGGTGGAGTCAGGGGCACATGGTCATGGGTGGATTAAAGGGGCTAACACTGATAAATGTGGGGTATAGCGCTGATTAAGGGTGGATGGGGTGTTTACGGACGTTGGAGTTGTGGGAAAGCGCTAATATGGGTCACTCAAGCACTGTAAAAAGCCCCCCCCCCCAAGATTGGTGGGATTTTTTTTATTTTTTAATTTTTTTAGTTTTATCATCGCATTTAAAAATGCACTGATAAAAGGGGTCTTTATGATCACTTTTTCAGCGCTAATAAAGGGGACCGCCCTTTAACTATACCGACTTTAATATCACTTTTCTAGCACTGTTAAAAGCATTTTATAGCGGTGTTAAAGACCATATTTGTAGTAATAATTATCTTTCTCCACCATATGAATATCTACATCATTATGTGGAACAGGTATCTTAGTACTCATCTCATGATCTACATTAATCCCCACACTCACATGACCTATTTAATGTTTCGTATTAAATAGAACATGTTCTTTGATATTTAATGTGGAATTCCTTTCAATAAGGCGATGAAAGGGTGTTTATAGTTAAAATCACAATAATTTTCACCTAATATAATATCTGTACTGGAAAAAAATTAGTGTCTTCATGAATCACATTTCCCCAAAACAACTATGAGAATATTGATTACCTCATCTAATTCATCTATTTTATGGGAATGAATCACCTCAAATCTATTGGGGGTGTGGGGGATCTTCACATAGTGGTTGTTCTTATGTTGATTCTTCTCTTTGATTTTTCCAATGAAATTTTATATAAACTATTATAACCAATTAATTTTTTCATTAATATAATATAATCATTCTACATTTCTTACATTTTTATCCTTATCCCATGTTCTTTCTTTCTCAGGTTTTTTTTGGGTGTCATCCCAAAACCATCAACTTTAACATGGCCATACTGTTCCATCTACATAAAGGCCACTAATAGTAGATTTTCATCTAGTAATGCTGATGATAGTTAATTTTTATATGTAAGATAAAAAATATATCAAAATAAGTAATAATTGATATGTAATGTAATTTTAATGAAAAAAAGTTAATGTCATACATTCACATGCTTATCACACTCTTTGTGTTTTTTCATCTATTAGTCTCCCATATTTATTTACACCAGTATCCTTCAAAATCACCTTACGTGGTATAGAAGTGGTTTTAGATTCAAATTCATAAATATAAATACAAATAAGGGAATATTGTTATTCTTTTTTTCACATCACATAATTGTATAATATCATATGTAAAATAAGTACAAGTTTTTTACGTGTACCACAATCATTCTTTACAGAAAGATTAAATTGGTTTTTCTTATCTTTTACTTTTAGCACTCATATGATGTTTAATAATTTAATAACTTTTAATAAATGTCATTAAATCACATATTTACAACTGATGTACTACTAGTAATAATGAACATTGAATCATGTCTCCTAATAATGGTCTGTAAATCGATCCCACACTTCATAGATTATCTTGTGTGAATACATCTGTTGTGGGTGCATGTTTATTTTCCCTTTAGTATATTTCATACAACATTTATAATATATGTTCCAAGGACTCTATTATCATTTCTAGAAATAAGTAATACAAAATTGTTTGTGATTTATTTAATATAAATTCCCTTTGTAAGGTATAATGAGTAGTATGTCAATGTTTCATTATTTTGTTTTTTCGTATGATAAATAATGTATATCATAATAATACACTATTCTCTTCCCAAATCAGTATCTTATGTATGGGAATGAAATTTTTCTAGGAAACTATATCTTTCAGCATGATCTCTTGATTGGTACGACCAATGAATCTTTTGAACATGCCCTTGTTGGTATTAATTGCATGGCTCTATGAATTCCATCCATCCATGAATTTGATTAATTTACTTATAATCATAATAATGTTTGCAAACACCACCATACTATATCACTATTATTTTTTCTAGGACACTATTTGATCTACATCTATTATTAAAATAGAATAAACTTCATTAATATGTTGTTCCTTGGGATTGGTAGCAGCATCATGTGCAGAAGGTTTTTTTTCATCATTATTGGGAACACCAAAAGCTTGTGAAACCTATTGTTCCTGAATATCACAATCATCATCACGTGAAAAAGTCATTATCTACATATGTGGATGAATATTTAATTATTATTATATAACTTCACTAGTGAACAAAAAACAATATACAGTAACTTAATGTATATTAATGAAAACTGTAAGATGATTTGTAAAATAATTTTTAATGGTTGATGGGATTTGAACCCTCTATTGAGTATCCAAATACCTTCATTACTGTATCCTCTAACATACAAGTACACTTATAAATTTGGACCTCTATGAAATCTTTGTGGTGTCTCAATTGTAAGGGTCATCCCCAGTTGAATTTTTAATTATCCCTTCTTTGGTTTTGGCCAGTAATTGTAAAATTGACTTGTTTTGGATAGGAGGATATAGATGAAAAAATAATTGTGCTTCACATAATGACATTATAAATAATTCATCATTGTACCATACATTACTAAAATCCACTATCACAACTCCCAATTCATCTATTTTATTATCACTCCTATTATCAGTACACTTTTATTGAAAAATCTACACTTGAAATATTGTGTAATCCAACTATAATATTTTTTATGATGATAATGTATATCATATTCTCAGAAATTTTATTTTTCCCCATCAATCTAGGTAAATGAATTACATCTGTCTCATGTGTAACTATATTTTTTCTTGTTAATGAATTCATCATCTTCATTTTTGTTGAATTTATAACCATTAATTGCATAACCATTATAAGATAAAACATGAACACATGTTCCTCTTTCTCGAAATAAATATCATTATAAATTTGGATAATGATTTTCAGCTAACACAGAAAAAATTTGTTCTCAAAACTGTCCTATAAACAATTTATTATGTGTACTTGATATCTATATTTCATCCATAAAGAATTAAAATTCCTAATAACATATTATTTAGTTTAAACATATGTAGAAACCTCTAAACTATTATTCAAAACCTAATTGTAGTTCTACTTCAGATCAACAATTCTATTTGTGACTACATCTATTCCTGGAATTCCTTCACCCCCAAGATGCCCATTGTGGTCAAATTTAGTAAGAACATTTATCTCACACCAGATAGGTATTCAGTATAGAAATAAATGGCTTTCTCAACAATATGTCACTCTGTAATACAAACATCAAGAAAAAATTGATTAGTTAAATTCCATTTCTAAATATTCATATACCATTTAATGGTGTACATTAATCTAATATTCTTGGTACAGTATAGTTTAATCTCTCTTACCCAGTGAACCATAATGTACACCATCATATCTGAGAATGTTGAATAGAATAACACTTTTAATTCACATTATATGACATTAATTTCTTTTTCCATAGTTCTAAATATTATCAGGTCTATTAATTTGCTACAAATAGTATTTAAAATTATTCAAATATTGGTTAATGTATGAATGATTTTTTTTTGGGAATATTCGATGTAAACTAATAAATATTGGATCTTGTATAAAAATATGACAATCATGTGATTTCATAACATTTAATATTTAATCATTTATTGATAGAATATTCATGTTATTCGATCAATACCCACCTAAACCATTACATCATTAAATTTTTTTCAAAATTGATATCTATCCTTCCAATAAAGAGTGTAATTAACTAGAAGATGAAACCTCAATTTTTTACCCTACAATTGTAGAAAATATACATATATTTTCATGTCAGTTATATCAAACCAAAAAATAATTCCACCATTTATTTTTATAGGTGAATTTATTAACGGTTCTATAAACCTATCACATTAATTTTTATCAACATATATATCATTAATAAAATTTATGATGTACAAATAGTTATAGAATAGTAATTCAAAAAAACAACCACTTTTTCCAACTAGTTTTTCTATGGGTTTTTCAAAATGATTACCAAAAGATGTTTCCATACATAAAACATTCTCAAACAGTTGATCACCTTTTACTGGTGATGATGTTGTATATTCTTTTGAACTCCCATTAAATAATGTCTTCCAAGATCATTACTTATGTCACCATGATATAAATTTTTAATTTCATAGAATCATAATATTCGATAAATGTTATAAACTAAATTTATATGTATATTTTTCAAAAATGGGACAACCTTGAGTTTATTTAATGATATATCTGCAAAAATTTCTATAATCATGATATCCATTTATCATCCCATATGTTACATCTATAAACAAGAGATCTAAATTTTTGTAAGCATTATATGAGGAAACAACTATTTCACACAATAATTTTAAATATTAAATCAAGGGTTGAAAATAAAAAAATATCATTACCTGGTTGTTTTGGCATAATATATGAATAAATGATATATTGTATTTTCATTTCAGTAATATAAACAATGGATGGTTATCGTATTAAATCATAAACATACATGTACTGTGACTGATACTTTGAAAACTAAAAGGATTCACTCTACATGTAGATAGTATAAGATGAGGGTTTCCTAGCTCATTTACAAATTCAGGATACTTGTGATCAATTATCTTCCATTGAGGATTTTCTATAAGTTGGGGAAGTTTTCTATATGTAATTATTCTTTTGACTCCTGGGTCAATTTTATTACAGTCTCATCACTTCCATATAGGTACCAATATCATGGAATGATTTCAAAGTAAAAAATAATTATCATAACACATGATACATCATTATTGTATCGATATGAAACAAAATTTTTGCATTCATTATGTTTTTATTGGTCCTTAAAAAATATTATATATTCATTTTGAAAAGAATTTATTCTTTTAGAGATCATACCCATTGAATGTGGAATTAATTTAGCATTATATGATAATCGACGAGGCTCATTATTTTATTGGGATCATATAATACAACAGAAAAATTAACATTAGAAAAATAGGAATCAATTCTTCCATTGAATGATTTTAAATTTTATAACATTAGTATATCCTAAAATGATATATATTTTTTACAACCAGCATACAATGGTACCTATTCACTACTCATTAACTTCTTAAACAATTTTGGATAATCTCAAAGGTCATCTTCAATATTTATTGTGATTTCCTCAATATTGTCTTTATCATCATTCCCACCTATAATCATATCCTCAATAAATTATTATTCATTTTACAATCTTCTAATCATATCAAATGATCCATAAAATGTAGTGTTATTCCAGCAACAAGATACATTCACTTTTTCCCCATGTTTAGTCAAAAAAAACTATAACATCGATATATTCTATGATTAATCATGTGTTTTTCCAACACTATGGGACTAATTATTCTTTAATAAAAATATTGTAAATATATAAACAGTAATTTAGAGGGCTCATATGCGTGATGTTTTGCAAACATGATGATGTATTTCAGCTCATTTCATACTCTATTTTCTTATAATTGGTATCCATCCATTTTCAATTCATATCCATGATATCTAATTCATTAACATTAAGGTATAAAAAACACAAAAAGGCTCTTTTAAAATTATGGGAAACAAACATTTGAATCATTCAAATAATTTTATCATTCTTTGAAGGAAATTTATAATAAAATTTATGAAAAAAAGTACTCCCAGGGTGGTATGGATTATACTATAAATTCATCCACAATGATAAATGGTACCTATTATGGGATGACTAATATTAAGTATAATTGATAAAACTGATATTCATGTATAGAGAAGTTGGGGGATGAGAATTATGAAAATAAATTTAATAATGAAAATTCAGGAGATGAAGGTGATGAGGAAAACAGTTGTCTCATTAATTCTAATTTTTCATATTCTGGGGAGTTGGTGAAGTATCTAATAAATTATTTGAATTTTATATTTAAAGGTGAAAAATTCCATAGTATTAGTCTAATCCATACAAGGTGATCCATGATTAGTGTCACCATCAGAAGGTTTGGCCAGATTGCCTTATATTCCCTCATGCAGATATAACCTTTTAATTTTCAACATTCAAGGAAATCCTTCAATTACACCAGATTATAAAAAAGGATTTTGTCCCGGGAAAAAATATCATAGCTCATAACATCGTATGATGACATGTTTTTTTGTATTGGGGTCATTGTGGATAGCCAATGGGTTGGATGGAATTACTGACATGCCCATCCCATTGTGTTATTATCAATATATATTTTATAGTAGGTGATATTATATGTATATAGGAGTTATTTTAATGTTAATATGATTATATAAATATTGGAAATACCCTTTTTCCATAAAAAATCAAGAATTTCTAAATATAGATACAACTCATCAAATTTCATTTACAATTACAGATACCACTAAACATTTTGAAACATATTTTAGGGAGTGTTCAAAAACGAAAATGAAATCAGAATGTTAGTGGATCAAGACATTAATAAATAGCAGTGATTAATTTGTAATGATTAACTATAAAAGAAAATGTGTATCACTTATTTATCCCACTTTCTTAGTGATAAATTACCAATACACTAGATTCATAAAATAAGAAATATTCTTCATAACGTTAATCTTTTAATGTATCATATAATATTTTTGTTAAAATTTTTATTTTTTATATTATCCCTATGCATACCAATCTATTATTAGGCCATTGATTAATTTTTTTCCTTTAATATTCCTTTGGTTGGGTAAGAGTGGACTATTTTCTATGATGATACCATGTTAATAAATTGTTTCCATTTCCTAGTTTCACACATCATATGAAAACTAATACCAAATTTTATGTATTTACTTTGATAAGAGGAGAGTGAATAATGTGAATATCTAATTAAAGGGGTTGGTATGAGAAATTTACCTATATTTTATCAAAACATAAGAATCCAATTATTAAATAGACCGCTTGATCATCTTAGATAAACAAAAAGAATAATATTACTTAGGGATAAACATTTTATGAACTTTCAATACAAAATATAGGAATGAATGTGATTTTATCAACAGGAGTAAAGTGAAAAATTATTAACTCTTCAAAGAATAATTTAGTAATTTAATGATCTCAATAATATAATATCATTTATTTATATAATTGTGGGACTGCGAGGATATATTCAAAAAATTGATAGAAGTATATTATTTCCATTATTGATAAACCTTCCTAAATAAAATACAATTTATTTTTGAGATATCATTCTTGGGATCAAAATATGTCTAAATAATGTATATGAAAAGTAGATAAGTATTTAAATTACCACATATAGATAATCAGTACAATTATAATATTGAATTTAATATAGGAAAAACAAAAAGGATTTAATTTCACAATGTTCAATGTTATGAAAAATAATGTATGTCTGTATTATTAAATTATATTTTTTATTTATTATCATCTTTATTTTGTGTAATGAATATTTTGTGTTAATGTTTTTTATTTTTCCTGTTTCATGACTATTGAAAAACTGAATTAATAATTTTTTTAATGAATCAAATAATTACCATGATCCTTCCTGTCCATTGATAAATTTAAAGTCATTATGTTTAAAAACACTTTTAAGAAAACTAATTAATTAATCACTAAAATTAGTTGATAAACATAGGGGGAATTATCGAGTTCGAGATAGAAATTATAGAAACCAATGAATCACGTTGTCCATAATTTAATAACAGACTTTTCTAATTCACTAGTATGAGAAACATCTAAACATAAAAACATGGAATGTCATCTAAATCAAATTTTTCAAAAAAATATCTCCCTTAACCGGTCCATAAATTTTTAATGATTTATTTAAAACCATAAATAAAGGTTTTACACTTTAGAATACTATATGATACCTTCACTGTATTGTATCTAGTTTGATACTTTTATATATTTTCGAATTTTAATACCATATTTAAAATAATTACACCCCTTAAGGGATATCAAATTATTTGCACAATTTATAGGGATAGTAAGATATAATTAATTGAATAATTATGTCATTTTCACATTTTTTGTTTTTTATTTCATTTATTTATTCTATTCATGTCTGTATTATTCTATGTTCTCTGATTAAATTTAACACATGTAATCTACAGTGTGAATTAGTAAAGAAATTTATTAGATTTATATAATGATATAAAAAATTATAATGAAATTAAATATCAATGAAAAAATTCTTTGACATGAACAATATCTATGTGAGAGCTAAATGATTAAGGTTGTGCATGTGGTGAATGGACTCAAAAAAATTATAAGGATGAGTTCAGTGTATATAAATGACCACGATGGATATTTTTATGTCGTGAAAGGCTATGTATGTCCTTACACGATTCAAAATAAAAAATATATCTCAATCAATATATGTGGGTCAGGGAATATACATAGAGAAGTGAAAAATTGATGACTATGGAAGAAAAATGAATAATCCTTGATAATAGGATCATCATACAGTAAATAATAGATTATAACATGCATTGGATTTGGATTGGATTAACTCATTGAAATATTTGACTAAGAATGTGAGTAGTGGTATTCTCGAGAGCTATAATGATGCGAAGGAAGTGACACTATTTGGGTTCCTTTTATAAGAAAAGGTAAATATTTTATCAAATAATTTAAATAATATATAATATGTATAAGATTTATAAACAATTAAATTGTATGTGGTGATATGGAAATGCGATTTTAGTGAACTATATCCAAGGGTATTAGAATTGGCAAGCTGGACGAGCCACTTTGGGTAGGAAATCAATCAGCTCTTACCAAAGGGAAAAACATTAGAGGACAATTAGTGTTATAAGATGGTCATCTATAGGAATACCATTTTTCAACCCAATTTTATTGATGATGGAAAGAGAGAAGATAAATATGAAAAATCTAGACTTGAATATTCATTGGGTGACCTACCTACTGGTGGTACCATGGAATGTTATAAAGCAAAAAAAGAGGATTCCACTATCCCATCAGACATTGGTCCCAGTAAAAATAGATTTAATTTTATTTGGATTAAAAATAGATTATATAGAATGAATGTATTCTATGAGGAATCTGGAAACATTAATAGAAATTTTCATGTTTAAGGACAATCCTGAGGCGTTGAGGCTTTAAAAATAAGCACAACTGAACTGAAAGATAATACCTCAATTCAATAATTTCATTTTGTGATATTAAAAATGATTTCACCAAACTCATAGATCCCCATGATGAAAAAATTAATAGTATGGAATGGATTATCAATTTGATATATGCAAGGCTCTTAATAAGTGACATATATGTAGGCATCTGAGTGGGCGGGATATATTTTGAGGAAGTGGTGGTAGACATAAACAATAACTTTTTAATTTATTTTTATTTTAGTGTGAATATTTATGTCAATTTTAACTCTTCCATTCCATTTACTTCATTTCTTATATAAATTAATTAAAACTAATTCAAGATTATGGGGTTTAATACATGGTTTATTCCATTTCGGATAATTATATATATTTATATATTTATAATTATAGATATAATAAATATATTTAAAATAGTTTTATAGTTACTTAAATATATAATTATTTATTTATTATTATAATTGTTAATATATATATATATATATTTAAAAAGTATTTATAAAAATTTACATATATATATATATATAATTATATATATTAAAATATATATTAATTTATTTATTTATAGGGGTTCATTGAATCTGGATCTATGTTCAAGCCGATTTCATAGAGATTAAGGTTCTTTCTCCCAAGGGAATACCTCTGGGATTCATACATCAATCTTGCACATGTTTTTTCGGGCAGTTCAATGATGTATAATTCTAGAAAGGTCCTAGATATTGATATTGTGGTTGCTTCATATTCATCTTCATAGGAACTCAATTCCCAAAACAATTTCAGAGATATTGTAATTTTCCCAACATGTTTTCTATGAAGGTAAATAGTAAAAGGTGTTTCATAGAATCTAGATATTCACTATCACACTCCAAAATCAAAAAAAAATGAATATATTTATTTCATTGAAGTAGAAAAAAAGATGATAAAAGTGATTCTTTAGTAATTAAAGAATTCGGGTATGGATAATTTAACATTTTAGGGGATGAATAGCCCCTATAAGATTGAGGAGTTGAAAAAACGGGTCTTCTAAATTTGGTGATTTTGGTGGTGGAAAATGAATATAATATGGAAAGGGTTAACTCATTTTGTATTCCTTTCAACTGAGCTAAAATTTATGAAATGGGGTTTAGTTTTTTTCTATTAATCTTGGAATATTACTGGTCTATGATTAGGATCCTTTATTTAATCCTACTTTGATGAAGAATTCAATTACCGGGGTACAAATTTGTATTCACAACATCTCTTGGTTTTTCTAGAACCACCGAATACTTTAAAATATTTCATCACCTATTTGTTCTCTAATAAATGTTCATCCATAAAATGAGATTGATCAGTATGTGAACATCTCTAGAGTTCTTATTGAAATTCATTAATTCTTGACTCTTGATTAAAAATTCATCCTTCTTGCTGTTGATAGAAGGTTGAAATTATAAATTTTATTTCAAAAATATTCTTTCCTTTTGGATAAAATGATACAATATTGGAAATTTGGATTCAAAATGTCTAAGGAATATCCACTTATCTAAAGGTGATATGGTCAGGAACTCCATTGAAAACAGTAAGTTCAAATTTCCTATTATTGTTGTCCATCTTGATGATGTGACTTATAATTATAATGCATCTAATTTGGAAGGAATTCCCACCATGGATCACCCAAGACACAAAACTTTTTCTCATGGAATAGCTTGGTGTTCAGCTAAGAAGGAACAAAAATATATGAATGGAAATATATAGTTTGGATTTTAATGGTCGGTGGATAATAGGTGGCCACCTCTATTTTTCAAACAATATAAGTGGTCGAAGGAATGCTTTAAATCCAAAGGATTTGGATCAGATATCTATTGAACATGAAGATAGTCATGATGAACTAGATCTAAAGGATGAAAATTTTATTTTTTATTGGTGGTTGTGGGAGAAAAAAACTCATTCCAATGTAGGATCCATCAATATAAAAATAAGGACTCTCCCACTTTTCATGCTACATGTAATTATTAAATGGATCCATATCCTCCTAGATGAATGAATAGCCTTTGAAAGGAAGTGGGTTCCAATATCTTGGACATGTATGATGGGAAAATCCATCCTTGGGAACCCTCTACCCATGGAAAGTAGAAGAGAGGTAATGGTAAAAGATATGTTCCTCTTGGTTTTTTATATGTTGGACTGCATCAGTTCACCAGAATTTGGACGCTTCTATAGTGAAAACAATGATAGAGCCTGAAATTCAAGATCAAAGGGTAAGTAAGTTCTCCCCACTACAATGTCTTCAATAGCTCCTATGCAAGTTGAATCATAGGATGCTAAGGAAGTTTTAACATTATAATAAAATAGTGCCAAGTATGTCATTGGACCTGAGTATGTCGAACCATAGAAGGATTTAAACTATAATAAATTCTTCTTTGTGTGACTTCTTTACATGGTGAATGCTATACTACAAATATTAATTAGTCAATGCTCAAAGGGGAAGATGGTTATTGTACAATTGATCATAAATTCACATCCAATGAAAAAATTCAGTCAAATGTGATCAGGAAGAAACATTATATTGATGAAAATTAATATGTTTTAGGTGACGGGTGTCCATCCTCAGATACGAATGAGAAAACTGCCCCCATCGATCACATTTTTAATGGAAGAGTGTCACCACCCAATAAGTTGAGTTGGGTCTCCAAATATGGAACATTATCAAAAAAACAATTTTTTTGTCATGTGTTTTAGCTTTTGAAGTTCATTTCTCGGTCTATTTGTTTGTGATGCTGGTATCATCACTTTATGTGTCTTTCCACCCTTTTATGCATCCACTTTACTTTTTAATATTAAATTTTAATGGTGTGTGCTCTGTTGTCAACTCACATATGGGCCTCTTTGGTATATATATATATATTAATATATATAGTTATAAATATATTAAATATATTTATTATTTAAATATATTTATTATAATGTAATAAGTATTTACACGTTTATTTTTTAATTTATAATTATAATTTTTAAAAAATATATTTATAAATATTTGTATAAAATTATAAATATAACTATATAATTATATATGCTTACATAATTATATGTATTTATCTAATAATATAAATTTAAATAATTATACAAGATTGGATTTGGTAGCGAGGGAACTCGGCCCTCAATATTTATTAATGACAATAATGTCAAATAGGGAACGCAGACTTGTGACACACAAAATAATTATATATGAATTTATTAATATATAATAGTATATAATTATAATTATAATAAATATAATTATTATTTAAATTTAGTTACTATAATTTTATATTTTTTTAATATATATATATTTATTTAAGATTATAATTATAGATAAATATATTTATAATTACTTTTATATCATTATACAAATACTTATATGATTGTATACATTTATATAATAAATATATTTAATATAATTTTAAAATTATTTAAATACATATTAAATTATTTAATATTCAAATTATAAATAAATACATTTATAATAATTTATAGGTATTTATAAATATATTTATATTATTATATATATTTATGTAATTATATATATATTAATTATATATATATTAAATTTTTTGAAAATGTTGGGAAAATAACGTTTTATTAAAATAATAAACGCCGAAATAGAGAAATGATAAGATTTCGTTAGACACGGCATATATGATGTAATCAAAAAAATCAACGACCTTGTTTTTTCTCCTAATCCTTATTTTTATTATGTTTTCTTCAACCTCCAAGACATTCCAATCAATTCTTCCATGTCAATTCCTGTGACTATGACTGTTGGGATAATTATTTATTAATATTTTGGCGTGATGGATATGGATTTCTATGTGAGTTCCATCAATGTTGGAATCATCCACTAATTTTATTTCTTTTTTCTTAATTGTCCAATATGAATTGAAATGACCTCAGGAATGATCCTTTGTGTGATAAACCTATTTCCAAGACATTACATGTTTCCAAGTCCCTTCTAGTTCTTCCCTATACATTTTAGAGTTGTCATTACCAATGTAAGTGTACTCCTTTTCATTCAGGTCCTCAATTCCCAAAACAAAGTCACCAACATTGTTCCATTTTCCATAGTTTGTTTCAAGAGTTCCAAAGTAATTTTTAGTTTCATCCTATACCTCGTTAGTGAAATCCATTTCATATCCGGAATCAAAAGAATATATAAATAATTCACCTTGTCATTGTATATCCTTTTTGAGAAGCTATAAAGAAGATCTAGTATTTTTGTATAGAACATACTTGAATCCCACTTCATCTGTAACACCCCGAGATTTTCTGAAAAATATTCTTGTCTTGCATTACACGCAACTGTGACCTTCCACGATAGCGTGTGTTATACACAATACCATGTTTCACTAAACGAGATACTATTATATTATTATTATGAACTAGACGTTATGAATAGTAATACCCACTTTTTGAAATTTTATAAATTTTATCGTTCAAAATGGAATTCATTTTTGGATTGGGAATATTTAAATTACCCATGGGTGAAATTTTGGTATTTTTTTGAAATCATTCAATTTTGTATGAATAGTGAAAACATTGGGTTACTATTTTAAAACCGAATTTTTATTTAAATAATTATTTATTTTATTTAAATTTTTTTTAGGTCAAAATTGATACATAATACCCATATAAGTTCAATTTAATTCATTGGAGTTATTTTATAATAATTTTAGATATATAAAAATTTTATTGAACTTTTCACCGTCTTTTAACCACCTCGTAAAAGAATTTGGAAATTCACATAAAACATAATTTTACCGCATCTGTGAGTGAAATTTCAAAAATCCTAGAGACATGATTAATATCAAGGACTAAAATGTTTTTCAATGAGATGAAAATAATTTTTTTTGAATAGTAACTTTTTACTTTTTTTACCATGGTTATAAGTAAATAAGGTAATTAAGGGTAAAAATGATATTATTATTACCCTAACTAATGTCCTAATTCTATTGGATAAGTGTAATTCCACCAAAAACAACCTTAAGAATAAAATATGTCCATTTAGGTCCACTTGGATTAGATTAGGACATTTATTATAAATTTAATTAAAGATGGGTTAGAATAGGTAAAATCAATGTTTAATAAATAATTCATTTTTAATATAGAGTTATACATAAGATAAATTAGACTATAAATATTAATTAGAAGGATAATGATATTTCCAAAATAATGGTATTTTATTTATAATTTTTGGACATTAAATAATTTATGTTATTTATGACACAATTGTGATGCATTAATTACCTAAATAATGAAATATTTAAATAATTGATATTATAAATACCCAAATAAATGTAATTTGAGACTTTTTATGAATTAAACTTATTTTATAAGTTAATATGACATGTTATTATTTATTTAATTAATTTTGTTCTAACTAATAATGTTGTTATGAGTTTCACAATAATCAATTACCAAATAGTGTCAAAATTGACATAAAATAGTTTTAAAAAAATAATATAATATTAATTGTTATTTTATTCCTAAATATCTATGGTTCGGCCAAATGACATAGGTAAGGTTATATATATTTATAATGATCAACTTGGGCTTCGTTTGGATTGTTATTGTAAGCTTATTAACCATATAGTGTAAGAAAACACGAAGACACGGTAAAAGTTAAATTATTTAACATAGAGTTAAATCTAAATGATAAGTTTAAAATAGTTACCTAAACATGTCCAAATTCTCTTGTATGAGAGGATTGAGACCCATCCCCACCATAGCTTCGAAATATATTAAATTGGAGCTATTAAAAACCGAATATGACTTTATAATAAAATAGTATTTTTAGTTTTTCCAAAGGTGCTCATCTCCTCCCTTATAAAAGGGCACCTCCTCCCTTTCCACCTCACACCACATTGAGCCATAATGCTTGGAAAAAACCTTCCAAATTCTCCTCTCCACTTCCCTATAAATATTCTAGAGGTCTTTTTCTTCTTCAAAGACCAACTCTAGTGCCCTATGAGGAGGTTAATAAAAGGCTTGTCAAAGAAGAGGTAATATCTATTACCGATCCTTTCCAATTTCATTCTTCTTATACTTCTTCTTATTTAGTTTTTAAATTATAAATTAATGACATCAGTATTACTTATATTATGATATGTTATTATAAATGTGAAACAACCCTAATACACCTTCTATCCGTCCTACGGAAAACAAAATCACTGCGCGTGCGTACGTACGGAATACCGTTTCCACACCGTGGTGTAATCTGTTTTCCACCACCACATTACTTGGATGGGTATAATGGTGTAAAAAATAACTATATATGATTATTTTAAAGTGATATTGATTATGAAATATTAAACATACACTTCAATAGAATTACATGATCATGGAAATGATATCATTGCCCATGCGTACGTATGGACTACCGTCTCCACAACGTGATGAGATTCATTATCCATGTTTACCATTCATGAATGATTATAAAGTCTATATAATATGTAATCATGAAATATATGACATAAACATGCTAATGTATTTATTTATATATATATATTTATGTCATCTAATTAATTCCATTCAATTCAATAAGGAAACAAAAATAGCGTTCATGCGTACATACGACCTACCGTCTCCATGAACGGTGTATTTCATTCCATTTATCGATATATTATATATATGTATATTCTGAATATATATTATATATAAATCATTTTTTATATTTTGTAATTAGTAAATCATTATCTATGTAATCATATTAATAATTACAAGTGAAAACACAGACGATAAATGAAAAGATTTTACCCAAAACGCTACTTTAACATTGAATTTACAAACGAACGGGTAATATAAAGTCATAAGTGAACCATATATGATATAATAACAATATATATGATTCTGTAATAATTAAATGACATTATTTAAATCATTATACATGATTTTTGGATACGTACAAAGCATATCGGACCTAAGGTAAGGGATAACTTTTCAAATCTCGTTTTTTTATCCGAGTTTGTTTATTCGTACATTTTTACTGGGGTTATTATTATCATCCAAGCCCATGTTTTATAAAAATGTTTTCATGTATGTTTAAAGTACTTTTTACCCTTTTTGACTTTTACCACATGTTATGAAAGGAATATTTCTATTGTTTACCATATGAGGAATTTTGGACTTTTTCGACAAAAGTATGAGAAGAATGTTATTTTTAACTTATACGGCATGAACGGATTTTTACGGTTTCAAATCGCCTCATTTTCATGAATATTACTTTACATGATTTTATGAATATTTTAAAAAAAGTATTTTTATTTTAAAATTGAATGGAATTTTGTGAAAATAAAATGATTTTGAAGAAAGGATATTTCCCTCCAGAATTCATTTCTAGTGTTTTATCAAAACCATTTTCCATCTAAGATGAAATTATTTCATATGTGTATGTTTCAAGTATAATTCCTCTTTGATTTAAATGATTTAAATTTTATTATGATGAAATTATATCCATTTGTTTTATATGTATTATTTTATGATGGGTTGATGTTTATGAAACCCATTTTATTCATTGGGTTATGATGAATGATTTATGTTTATTTTGTGTCACAAGTAAGAATGATTTCATTCTGAGATGGGTGGGACCTAAATCTCCCTACAATGCATTGGGTAAAGATTTATATCTCATGATATAGATATGGCTGGAATAGTAACTTAATTTGGTTCAGTAATAAAGGATTGAAATGAGGAGAGAACTCAATTCAGAAAGGGACTTTGTCCACTAATATGGTTTTGGCAGCAATGCCTTGGCTAATATGGAAATCATATCATGTGCTTAATGGTTGCCACAATCACATGATTTATTCTTATGATATTTTATCATTTTTTATGTTATTTTATGATATATTCCTTTCATTCTTCGATGATTTATGTCTTTTCTCAAGATTTTGATGTTTAGATTTTATGTTCATGTTTTTGTATTCAAGTGATTATGGATTGTTCAATGTAATCAATGTTTACCCTTAATGAACATTTGAGCTCACCATTTTTATTTTTTCATTTCCCCATTATATGAAGAAAGGTTATAGGTAAGAAAAAAAAGAGGGAAGATCTTTATGGCAGATGTTGAATATCTTTCACCACGATTATAAGATTATGTTCCGAGTTTCCAAAGACACTAAACTATTGTGGACCTTGAGTGCAGGTTTTTATTATGTATTAATTATTACTCAAAAGTATTGTAATGTCCATTTACGTCACGTTTTGGGTCTCTACAGTTTGTATCAGAGGAAAGGTTTAGGTTACCTTTGGAAACTAGGATGCAAAAACTTTAGAAAAATCTCTAGAGATATTTCTAAGGTATGTCTAGGGATGTGCCTAAGGTTAAGTATTAGTATAGGTTATATTCCTAGAATTACCACAACGATATTATTATTAAACATATGATGTTAGATATGGAAGGTACTTACCCTTTATTATGTTGTTTTCCCTATCATTATTTTTTCCTCACACTATTCTTTTTGTGTATTAGACGATGGATGGAACCCGAAGGAACCGTGTTGATAAATGTAATGGATGATGCAATGATTGTCCTCCTGAACAAACCAATGTTATGGGAGATGGAGTGCACAATCTTATTGTTATACTTACACAAGCTATGAATCATTCTAGACTTCCAAATGAGCAAAGAATGGAGCAACATTCTGTTGAATCCGTCATGAGGCAACGTCCACCTTCATTCAGTGGGTCTACTGATCCATTAGTGGCTGAACAATGGATCAGTACCATTGAAAAGATATTTTCAGTCCTACATTGTTCTAAACATGATAAAGTCATATTATTAGTATATCATTTGGAAGGTTAAGCTGATCAATGGTGGACTCTTATTGGGAATACAAGGCCTTATGATGAAATTGAAACTATGGAATGGGATGAGTTTAAGAACATATTTTTCAATAAGTACTTCCCTCATATTCTTCGAACAATGATGGAAAAGGTGTTCCTTGAGCATAAGAAAAAGGATGATGAATCGGTTGGTATATACGAGGCGAATTTTACAAGGCTCGAAGGTATGTGTCTAGATTTATCATTCAACATGAAAGTAATGTTGATCGACTCTTCAGTGGATTAAAACCAAGTCTTAGAATGGAATTAGCTATAAGAGACTTCAGTAGCTATGAGGAAGATGTGTGTTGTGATATCAAGGTAGAACTGGAAATTGGTGTTCATTATCCATCTCATGGTTTTGACAAGAAATGAAAGATGGAGATCAAGTAAAAATCTCAGAACAATGGTGAAAAGAAGATGAATGTTACTTTATACTCAAAGTGTGGAAAGATGTATGGTGGACATTGTCTAAAAGGTACAAGAAAATGTTTCAAGTGTGGAAAATAAGGTCATTGAGCAGTTGAGTGTCGATGTAATGGGAATAAGGTAGCTAATGATCTGAATAGAGAAATGACTATAGAGATTTCTCCACCAACACTTCAATGATTCATGTGCAAGGAACTGGGGAATTATGATAATCAATGGCATAATCCATGGGTTAATGATGATCAATATGAGCAACCACTTAAGGAAAAGGAAAAAAGGGAACTCACATGCGATCACTATTGGCGATGTTGAATATGATAACGATGTGTTGGATTGATTATGTGTTTATGTAAGGGTATTCCAAAATAATTTTTTATATTGTATCGTGGAATATTGGGATATTTAGGTATTGGTCTATTTTTTGTTTTCAATAATTTTATGGTACTAGTAAACATGGAATGTGATTGAGATATTTTTCTGGAAAGAAGATGATATGCTCATAATGAAGGGATAAAAAGAAAATGAAATGTTTGACAATATTCATGAGCTCATGACTGATATAAATACAAGGTTATATCATGGTTTGAGTATATAGAATTTTTGGATTTTGGTATGTGGAAAGAGTTAACTTTTTACAGCATTCATGTTTTCACTAAGGTTCAATGGGTATAAATTTTTCAAGAGAATACATCATTAAGGTATTCACATGATGGGAATGTGACCAACAAGATATATGATGGATAAATGATGTTATTCACATGCTTGTTATATGACTTTTTTAGTAATCATTCTCTTTGTATTATGAGTTTTGAATGATGTATTTTGGATAAGCCTAAAGATTTGAATGGATTATGTCGTACATAAGTTAGTATTGATTAAGGAGAGATTTTTTCGATATTATTGATAGAATGTTATAATAGTGTAGTTTAAGAAAAGGGAAAACCTGCAGAATGGGTGATAACCCATCACGTCGGACAAGGCTGTGGGAATCGAAACCAACAAGTGAAGTGCGACAGGCCTTTATCTCCTACCACTGACCTACAGGAAGTCCCTATTTATTAGAAACCAATTTTATTATATTAAGATGTATAATATATGAAGTATATGTCCATTTTAGGAACCATATATGATTAATCTCCCTATATATGGACTTATGTATTTCTAATAACTTTTTCTAACCTTTTTTTGAGACAGATGGAATGACCCATCATTCTATCACATGATATGATAACACTTCACGAATGAAAAATTCAACTTCATTTCATTAAGAGATGAAGTGGAAATTTTCCAAATAACAACCAACGGTGAGACTGTACCAAAATCAAGAAATTATTTCTTCTAATTCAAATTTCATCAAGTTTAGGGAAATGATCTTGAAAACCAAAAATGTTTTCCTAGTGCCCTTATATCCGATGAATCAAATGGTACCTTAGATCATCACAAAACTATGGCTTTGTGGTTGTTGGATTTTTCATAGCCATGTTCTCTACCACTCTCCATCAGAACATGATGGTTAGATTTCTCTTCCATATCCATATTTTCACCTATGTTCTCTAATGTGGAAACCCAGTGATTAGTAAATTTGGGTAACTGTTACGTTTCATACTTTAGTTTTTAAAGATTGGTTTTGGTATTCCTTTTTACAATATAGGTTTCAATTAAAAAAAATTCGAGTAGTAAATCATTTATAACCCCGAAAATTTAGAGGGTGAAATTCATTTTAATGGGGGTAGAATGTAACACCCCGATATTTTCTGGAAAAAATTCTTGGCTTTCATTACATGCAACTGCGACCTTCTACGATAGCGTGTGTTATACACAATACCATGTTTCACTAAATGAGATATTATTGTATTATTATCATGAACTAGACATTATAAATATTAATACCCACTTTTTGAAATTTAATAAATTGTATCTTTCAAAATGGACATCATTTGTGGATTCGAAATATCGAAATTAGCCTAGGGTGAAATTTTGGAATTTTTCTAAAAACTTTCAATTTTTGATGAATAGTGAAAAAACTAGGTTACTATTTAAAAACTAACTTTTTATTTAAATAATTATTTATATTATTTAAATTTATTTTTAAGTAAAAATTGATACATAATAAATATATAAGTTCAATTTAATTCATTGGAGTCATTTTATAATAATTTTAGAAATATAAAAGTTTTATTGAACTTTTCACCGTCTTTAACCCACCTCCTAGGAGAATTTGTTAATTCACATAAAACATAATATTACCGCTTCTATGAATGAGATTTCGAAAATCCAACATACACGGTTAATATAAAGGACTAAAATTTGGTTCAATGAGATGAAAATAATATTTGGTGAATATTAACTATTTACTTTTTTTTACCACAGTTAAAAGTTAATAGGGTAATTAAAGGTAAAAATGATATTATTATTACACTAAAACATGTCCTAATTATATTGTATAAGTGTAATTCGACCAAAAAAACCATAGGAATAAAATATGACCATTTAGGTCCACTTGGATAATATTAGGAAATGTATTATTAATTTATTTAAAGAAGGGTTAAAATAGTTGAAATCAATATCTAATAACTAATTCATTTTTAATATATGGTTATACATAAGATAAATTCGAGTATAAATATTAATTACAAATCAAAATATATTTCCTAACTAATGGTATTTTATTTATAATTTTTATGCATTATATAATTTATGTTATTTATGACACAATGGGGATGTAGTAAGTACCTAAATAATGAAATATTAAAATAATTAGTATTATAAATACCCAAATAAATGTAATTTGAGACTTTTTATGAATTAAAATAATTTTATAGATTAATATGACATGTTAGTATTGATTTAATTTACTTTTTTCTAACTAATCATGCAGTTATGATTTTCACAAAAATCAATTACCAAATAGTGTCAAAATTGACATAATATAGTTTTTAAAACAAATATTGTATTATTAATTGATATTTTATTCCTAAATTTATAAGGATTTGAAAAATGACATATATAAGGTTATATATGTTAATAATGAACCACTTGGGGGTTCTTTTGGATTGTTATAGTAAGTTTATTAACCATATAGTGTAAGAAAACAAGAAGACATGGTAAACATTAAATTATTTAACTTTGTGTTAAATCTAAATGATAAGGTTAAAATAATAACCGAAACATGTACAAATTATATTGTATGAGAGGAGTTAGACCCATACCCACATTAGCTTCGAAATAATTCAATTTGGAGCTATTAAAAACCAAATATGACTTTATAATAAAATAATATTTTTAGTTTTCCCAAAGGTGCCATCTCCTCCCTTATAAAAGGAAACCTCCTCCCTCTCCTCCTCACACCACATTGAGCCATCAAGATCAATCTAACCCTACCAAAATATCTTATCCACTTCCCTAGAAAAATCTTAGAGGACCTGGTTTTCTACAAATACCAACTCTAGTGCCCTAAGAGGAGGTTAAGAAAAGGGACGTCAAAGAAGAGGTAATATTCATTACCGATCCTTTCCAATTTCTTTCTTCTTCAACTTATTTTTCTTTAGTAGTTTCATTATAAATTAATAACATCAGTATTAATTATATAATTACATGTTATTTTAAATGTGAAACATCCCTAATAAACCTTCTATTCATCCTATAGAAAATGAAATCACTGCGCGTGCGTACGTACGGAATACCGTCTCCACACCGTGGTGTAATCTGTTTTCCACCACCACCTTACTTGGATTGGTATAATGGTGTAAAGAATAAATATATATTATAATTCTATAGATATATTGATTCTTAAATATTATACATACACTTCAATAAAATTTCGATATCATGGGAATGATATCATCGCTCGTGCGTACGTACGGACTACCGTCGACACAATGCGATGAGATTCATTCTCCATGTTAACCATTCATAAATGATTATAAAGTTTATATAATAAGTAATCATGAAATATATTAAATAATAATTCTAATGGATTTATGTATATATATATATATGTATGTCATCTACTTAATTCCATTCAATTCAATAATGAAACGAAAACAACGTTCATGCGTACGTACGTCCTACCGTCTCCATGAATAGTGTATTTCATTCCATTTATTGATCTATTATATATATGTATATTATGAATATCTGTTATATATAAATCAAGTTTTATATTCTTGAAATAATTAATCATTATCTATGTAATCATATTAATAATTACAAGTCAAAACACGGACGATAAATGAAAATACTTTACCCAAAACGCTACTTTAACATTGAATTTACAAACGAACGGGTAATATAAATTCATAAGTGAACCATATATGATATAATAACAATAAATATGATTCTATAATAAGTAAATTAAATTATTTAAATCATTATACAGGTGGATCAGATATGTACGAAGCATATCGGACCTATGTTAAGTGATAACTTTTCCAATCTCGTTTTTTTATCCGAGATTGTTTATTCATAAGTATTACTGGGGTTATTGTTATCATCCAAGCCCATGATTTCTAAAAATGTTTTTATATATGTTTAAAGACCTTTTTACCAAATTTTTAACTTTTACCACATGTTATGAAAGGAATATTCCTATTGTTTACCATATGAGGAATTTTTGACTTTTCCGACAAAAGTACAAGAATAATATTATTTTTAACTTATACGGCGTGAACGGATTATTACGGTTTAATAATGCCTCATTTTCATGAAGCTTAATCTACATGAATTTATGACTATTTTCAAAAAAAAATTACTTTTATTTAAAAATTTCATGAAATTTTGTGAAAAGAAAATGATTTTGAAGAAAGGATATTTTCCTCAAGAATTCATTTCAAGAGTTTATCAAAACCATTTTCCGTATAAGATGAAATCATTTCATATGTGTATGTTTCAAGTATAATTCCTATTTGATTTACATGATTTCAATTTTCTTATGATGAAATTATATCCATTTGTTTTATAAGGATTATTTTATGATAGGATGATTTTTATGAAACCCATTTTATTCATTCGGTTATGATGAATGATTTATGTTTATTATATTGGCACAAGTAAGAATGATTTCATTATGAGATTATTGGGACCTATATCTCCCTCCAATGAATTGGGTAATGATTTATATCTCATGAGATAGACATGGATGGAACGGTATGTTAATGTGATTCGGTAATACAGTAATGGAACGAGGAGTGAAGTCGATTCAGAAAGGGACTTTGTCCACTAAGATGGTCTTGGCTGCAATGCCTTGGAAACTATGGAAATAATATCATGTGATTAGTGGTTTCCACAGTCACATGTTTTATTACCATGCTATTTTATCATGTTTGATGTTCCTTTGTGATATATTCCTTATATACTTCCAAGATTTATGTCTTTTCTCACGATTTTGATGTTTAGATTTTATGTTCATATTTTTTCATTCAAATGATTATGGATTGTTCAATGTTATCTATGATTATCCTTACTAAGAATTTGAGATAACCCTTTTTATTTTTTCATTTCCCTAGGATATAAAGAAAGGTTTTAGGTATGAAAAAACGGGGAAGATCTTTGTGGGAGATGTTGAAGATCTCTCACCACGATTAGAAGATTATGTTCTGAGTTTCCAAAGACACAAAACTATTATGGTCCTTGAGTGTTTGTTTTTATTATGTATTAATCATTCCACAAAAGTAATGTAATTTCCATGTATGTCATGTTTTGGTTCTCTACATCATCAAATAATAAATCGGATAATGTTTTATTCTTTTCATCTGAAACATGGGTTTTACCAGCTGTATCACCAGATTCATGAGCTATTGGAGCCAAAATATTTTCATGCACTAGGGTTTGAGGATTAATGTTCGTATAAGGAATTCTAATTTATAATGATTCACCATAGAAACATGATTCAATTACAGAATGATGTTATTTATTTTTCGTATGTAGAACCTTCACCTTCACGAAGATTCCAAACTTCCCAGGAGATTATTCATTCATTTGATGAATTCCATTATTCTCCCTCGATGCAATAATTTATTCCCACATAAGACATTGATTAAATAATAATTTATAATTTCTTTCATAAATGTATTGGAAACCCATTGCAGACTTGGCTGATTCATCGTTAACTAATTAATGTACGTCTAATTCTCCAGTGTCTATAGAAAGACCAACAAGTTCCATGTACTCATGTAGTAATGAAATATGAATTAAATTTTCCAAAATTGATTGGGAAAATGTTCTAGTTCCACCATCAATATAATTAGGTAGATCATTTCTAAAGAAAGGTTTAGTAGAGACGAAAATCATATCTTTTAGGAGTGAAACCCCTTCTACCCTAGGTGTTAATGAAAATTGTGATAAATTAAATAATGTGGGAATGTTTCCAAATCGGAATGATCCAAAACTTATTTAGAGAGATCAGTATATATTCTTCCCTTTATTTGGTGATCTGGTAATGGAGGAAACAACCATACATTCCCTACTAATGATAGGACAATATCCATACCATCAAATTATATAATATAACATGGGGTGCCCTTCCAGTAAGTTTCTATAGAAGGTTTGGTAAGAGAAGTTTCAAATTCATAGAATTGAAAACATTTTATATTTTCTTGTCTTCTAGTCCGAAGAATAATCCCCTTTCATAGGATAGATATGAAACCACTTGTCCTTGTGAAAATTTCCCTAGAAATATTCAATTGTCTTACATCTATTATATAAATGAGGAAGATTATCTTAACAAATAGATAATTCAAGATTAAATTCCATGGTGGAAATAACCAGACTCTCAATCTATGTTGAACAGAGATCCACTTCCCTGATGAAACATGCATAAAACAAAAAATAATGTGCCTCTGTTTCTGATACCATCTTTATTGGAATTCCAATTCCAAATTCTATTCAAATAATATGTTAGGATGAAACCAAATCTAATTTAAACCATATATTATAACCCAAACATAAGTATTTGTTTATGTGTTGTGAAGGTGATAAAGCAAGGATTCCAATCCTAAAAACAATTAATAACTATTTTAAGTTAATAAAAACTAATCCCCAATCCATCCACTCTAATTCTTATGAAGAAATCATAATTTTTATCAAACCATGACAAAATTGGATACACTTATTTTCCTGAATCCCCATGCTATAGAATGATTATGGACACGATATATGGTTTTCCTTGGTATTCCCCAAGGGATGGACCATTATAGAAACAATTGAGAATTTACATATCTAAAACCTATCCATAACCAAATATTTGTTAGAATGAATAATACAATGATTATTCTTCAAAAAAAGTCCTTCTAAAACCCCATAATTGTATGAACTGACGAAACCATTAGCATCATCTATATCTAATTTACTAAGGAAGAGAACAAACATTTTAATTTGGGTTGAACCCACTTTGAGGATCCCTAAATGAAGACTAAATTGAGATGAGATAGAATATCTATTTGAATTCTCTTTATGGTAGTCAAATTGTACCTGAGTAAGAAAAGAATAATCCAAATAAGACTGATCCAAAGAGGCCATTTTCAAAATACTGAATCTCTATTGAGTGGATGATAAGAAGGATCTTAGAGACCTTTCAAGATATATATATATATATATAACTATATATAACTATAAATATAATAAATATATTTATTCTAATTTTATAATTATTTAAATATTTGTTTATTTATAATTATATAAATACTATTTATAACATTATATATATTTATAATTTTATACTTTAATAACTACATACTACACATATACAAATGTTATATGTATTTATAAATATATGTCCATCCCACATACAAGAACACATTTATATTCATGCATACATAAATAGTCGTGCATTTAAAACAGCTATATATACACATACGCAAAACAAAAACAAAAACACACACACACACAAAATAATGCCTACAGATATAAGCACATATACATTGATACAACTATATAAGATTAAATATAACATATTAACAATGCACCATTTATATTTATTTTTTTTGAATTATTAATATATATATATATATATATCAATATATCATATTTTAATTAAATATGTGAACACATTTTTTTATTAATTTATATGAATAAACTATTAAACATTTTAAAAAATATATTTTGATTATTATATATATATATAATCCTAAAAATATGGTTCATTTTTTAAAAATTTATATAAATCCAATTTATTTGTTATATTAACATATATATAATTTTTGTAATATAAAACTTTTTTAATATATATATATATTAATAAATATATTTAAAATTATTTGTATTAAATATTAAATATATATATATGATTATATACATTTAATAAAAAAATTATATATAATTTTATATATAATAAAAATATTTATGAATTAAATATATTTATTATAATTTTATAATTATACACATATACATATGTAAAATTACAAATAATTATATTTATTTAATTATTTATATTAATATAATTATATATATATATTAATATGTGTAATTATAAATATAATAAATATATTAATTATTGTTGGGGTAATGGTCTAGGGTTATGGAAGCTCTATAATACTGCAACAAATGAGGGTTCGATCATGAAAATCTCCAATTATGAGGATTTAAACCTATGAAGCATGTTATTTGGGGAAAACTAAGTGGAAGATGTGACATATTTTATAGGGTGGAATGTGTAGTGGATGAGGGGTAATGAACATCATGGAGTAGTGACATTGGCCAAATGGGCTTGTTCATAGGTGTTGTGCCAGATTGCATGGGTATTGTAGATAGACTACGGTGTCAGATGGTGAGACTCTGATGAAAAGAAGTAGGCCCATGGTGGGCAGTGTCAGAAGGCAACCATGGTGGATGTGAGACACATATGAGAAAGGCCATTGTAGTAATATGTGTCTTGGCTCATATGGGATGTGATGGAAATAGGGGCATGGTAAGCTCTGTTGGCTGGCGGTAGTAGTTGTGGGCAGTGCCACGAACGTGAAGACGAGGCTGGTTGTAGACAACACAGGTGTCATTGCCTAATATAATGGTTATAGACCAATGATCGTCTTGTAATGATATTTTATTTGTTGGGTTTGTACTGTTCCTATTATGGGATCCCATTGCGGTGAGATGGGCTTTTTTTAAGATGGTAGGGCAGTTGACGGGCATTTTTTCCAAACCAAGTAACCAGATTGGGAGACTCAAATGAAAGGAGGTAGGGATTTGGTAGAAACTATCTGTAACAAGTGTTGATGGATGTGATATGCCGATTGGTGGGGCCACAATGACAATAGGTGGGATAGGTCACTCAATATTTGATGAAACAGGTCCAGGTAAGGTGTTATTGTTAGCCATAAAATGATGTGGGAAAATCCATGAACATGACAACAAGATTGGTTATAGATGGACCAGGTTTCAGAACATAAAATAATTGCTCTAGGCCAAAGAGATTATTATAAAGGGATTTAATACTTGGGAAAAAATGGTAATGTTATGGGATCCTTATACCCAAAATAATAAGAGGGTACCTCCCTTTCAATAAAATTTGGAGGGGGGTAATTCAGCGTAATTCCAAACTACCAATTTAAAAAATATAATAAATATATTTATTATATATTTTTTTTTATTTTAATGTTATATTTATTTAAATATAATTACATCAATTCATCTGTTTCAACGTGATAGACTGATCTCTCTTGGTGAGTTTTCATCAATCCTATGGAGTTTTAGCTTTATATGGAATCCCTGGTAAGACCTCAGATCTAAATATTGTTTTTCGATGATGTCCCTTAGATGCCTTCAAAGAATCATCCTCAGGTAGGATTCATAGGAAAGGTTCTATAACTCATGTGGGATCCAATAATGATGCTTTCTCAAAAAGGGTGGCCATGGGAGAAAACACTCTGATTACGTGTGATGTCCTTCTAAAAGGAGTAAATACATGGAGGCTATAGGATATGAGTCGATTGATCGTGATTCTATGGTGGAGCTCTAATTGAAGATTCATATCTTTATTAATAGGTTTTCTCTGTCCCTATTTGGGTCATTGGATTATATATCTCATTTGTGGGCTCCTAGTCTGTTGTTTTTGAACCCCAACACAGTTAATTTTCATGAATGGTCCTTGGATTTCATTGTTTTTTAGGTAAAGAATACATTTTTATAGGTTTTTTTAGGGCTTCTTGGTCTCAATTAGATTATGTAAAATGAAAACATTATGCATGGAACTTCTTCTGCAATTGTTTTTCCAATTTGTTTGGACAAGGAATCCAATGAGGTCAGGTGTGGACACATTGGAAGCATTTTGATTAAGATTGATCTCACCTCCACACTTATTGATAATGTTATTATCCATATACCAAGTGATTAAATTCATATAAAGGATGAGTATGATAAATTTGTAAATATTTTTTTTTTGTAATTCTATTGAGTATTTAGATCAGAATTTCCGGAGGACAATTTCTGACTTTTATGGATCAAAAGGACACTCTGTAGTTGATTATGCTAGTATATACAAAGGGATTAAGGATTCGAAGCCTTCAATACATGGTAAGTTATCTTCTTTTCCCATAAAACCCAGTGTGTATCTATAGTTGTGGGGGAAATTATCCAAGGATAATGTATTTTTGGATCATCCACCATACAATTTGGAGGGAACAATATATATTTTGTAGTTATAGGACTTTGGGGCTATTAAAGTTGTTGATCTTGAGCCACATGAAGTTGTTTTTGATTTAATTTCTAGATATGGGGTGGGTACATTAGTGGAGATGAACCGGGATGAAGTTTTTATTAGCGAGCCTATTGCTGGGAATGAGGATGTTTTTTGCGGGAGTAGTGATGGTATTTCTAATGGTATTTGAAATAGAGATCCATTTGAAATTTTTTGGTATATGTTTAAATGTGGTTGTGGTCATTGTGACTACTATCTCTCATTCACTAACTGATGAGGAAGGTTGTATTGTGAATCCAATGGATGATTAATTTTCAAGGCACGTTATACAGGATGATGGACTTGGGAAAATTGATGATCATTGGAGTGTGGATGTTTATCGGGATATTTATAATACAATTAGTTCTTCAAGAATATCCCGAAAATAAGGTAATTTTTCAGACCATGAATGTGATAACATATGATGGATGGTTTTTTGGATACCACACATATTTGATCTATTAGTAGAAGAAATCCAATTTATTTTTAAGATGTTTTCCTAAGTGGTAGTGGAATGATGGTCAATAGTGGATCTCTTTCTCCAATTCCGCTAAAAATAAGGAAATGAAATGATTATTATAGTCTTCCCTGGAATGTGTCTACCAGATCATCCTCCTTGGAAGAAAAGAACAAACTAACTTTAGATCAGAAATTACCCATGGAGAGGATCCTTGGGATCAGTAATCAATGAAATTCATAGTTGGAGTAGGAAAATGATGATGACAATGGTGGTGATGATGATGATTTTGTTCAGCTAAATGATCTAGCTTTTCGTGATCAATAATTTTCTATTTAGATGAGTTAATTTCTTTTGTATGACCCCATCTTCTCTCTTTTTAGCCTTTTCTATTTTATATTTCAGCTTTAAAAATTGTTCATGGGCATTGGCTTCTGACTAGACCTTTTTCATTATAATTATAATCGTAAATAAATATTATTAAATATATTTTTATACATCGATATATATTTTATCATAAATATATATATACATAATTATATATATTTTATCATAAATATATATATACATAATTATATATATTTATTAATATATATTTATATATATATATTTATTTATATATATTTATAAATATAAAAAATATTTATTATTTAAATATATTTGTTAAATTTATATATATATATATATATATATATATATATATTTATACAATAACATTACTAAAACATCATATGAATATATATATATATATATATATTTGAATTATTAAAAAATATATATTAATATATAATATTTATATTAACTATATATCTACATTTTGTTAATAAATTTATGTAAATAAACATTATTTTTAAATTTAACTATGTTAATTTTACATATTTATAAATATTTATATAATTATATGTACTTATTAATATAAAATTTTATATAATTATAAATATAATAAATATAAATTTTATTTTAATATATTCATTAAAAAATTAATTATTTAAATATTTATGTATAATTGTATACATTATTTTTATAAAAAATCTATATATATATATATTAATTTTTTAAAAAATATATTAAAATATCATATTTTTATTGATTTTATATGTTTACATTTTTATTACTTTTTATAATTAAACAAAATTTTTTGAATATAACATTAATAATTTTATATATAATAAAAATATTTATCCTTAAAAATTATTGTCATCACATAGAATAACACTGATAAAGATACCTATTTGTCAGTTCAAAAAAATGCTGATAAAGAGAACACCTTTATCAGCATTTTCACACTAGTAAAAAATTCAATTATCAGCGCTTTTAGCTTGCACTCATAAAGGTCACACTTTTATTAGTGCTTTTAATTTAGCGGTTATCAAAATATTTATGATTATATATAATTATATAATTATATATTTTTTAATATATAATAAATATATTTTAAATGGTATGTCCTCTCCTTGTCCTTTACATTACCAGCATTCAGCATTGTAGTTGTTCGAGGGAGCATCCGAGAGTTTTTCCTCAAAGCTGGAGTTGCAATAGGACTACTGTATGAAATAAACATCGTGTAAACATATCACAATGTGGAAGTTGGATTTACAACATGTATTGGTCAAATTCACAGTGAGTAGATTTTGGGGATAAATATTTAAGACTAGATGTATTTTCGGCTAAACCAATCCCTGAGGATTACTGGAGGTGAAAGGGTATTACACATCACGTGAATCTCCGATACAGTGTAGTTTTGAAAAAAACATTTGTGTCAAATTTTCATTCATTATGTTGTGGATTCTTCATCCTCTCATTTTAGAAACACCCCTGTCGGCATGATTAATTCCCCAATCCCTCTTCCTCATTCTTTGATACATTGGTCCTAGTGGATGTTTGTTGGTCGACTATTGTTAAAACTTCCTTCTTTTCTGATGGTTTTCTCCCATTTATCTTTTGGGATTTTCTATGATGTTGAATTTTTATTTGGGGTATCTTTTTGTGCAGTGTAGTTTTATTTTCATTTTCTTGTGGCATTTTTTGGGTTGCATGCTCTTCCCCTTCACCATGTGGTGTGTAATGTGTTGGAAATTCTTCTTTGAGGCCAGGACTCCCACATTTCTCTTTATTGTATATCATGCGAGTGGGGTTTTCTTTTTTTATCAATGATTTATGGTTTTTTAGTCATAATCAAATATAAATAATAGGTCAAACTGAAATTGAAAGGGGTAAATGTGTTTTGATTCTTATTTTTTTACAATTTTGATATTATTTTACTTATTGAGGATTGTACAAACCTGAAGCCCCACGAAAAATTGTGATAATTGGTAGATTTTTTAGTGTTGGATGATATGTGGTGTTAATGTTGATCCTTTTTTCAATATTGTTATATCATTATCAAATATGAAATTTTTTTAACCATTAATATTTTTCTAATGAAATAGTTTCCTCAGGATAATGTCTTGTGTGATGACACCCCTAAAAAAATTAAATGTTATAAATCCACATTTTAAATCTATAAAATGATAATGACTTTTTGTGAAGTTTGGTTGTTATTTTGGGATGGCCATGTGTGGTTAGGTAATTAATAATTATTGTTTTGGGGTTGAGATTTTGGGGTTGTGAGGAGGTTTCTGAGCAATGATTTTGGTTTTGTTAGTTGGTTTCTGGACCGTGCTTTTTTGGAAAATGAGGGTTTATATGGGACATGTTTTTAGGATGGTGATGTGGTTTTTGGGATGTTATTTTTGGTTTAAAAGATGGTTTTTTTTATTTTTTTGGGTTTGTGAAGTTCTGGTTATAACGCCCCAACCCCTGTTACCAAGAGTCGGTGCATTATTGCATAACATTGGTATGATTACAACGAATCAAGATTCCAAATACCAATCAGTATAGAAGTATTAGAAAGAGAATACATACATCAACATCACATTACAATTTCAAACATATTATACCGCATAGATTGTTCTTTGAGAACACCATTATTCTTTTTTATCATAACCCTTCATATCAATCATAATACACTTCTTGGAAATCCTAGGAAAATAAAACATAAGAAATGGGTGATCTCATATTCTTAGTAAGGGTAAACAATATAGCGAAATATAACATAAACCATATTCATAGTGAATAATTTAAAACAAATGCCTTTACAAAAAATAAACAAGAACACTTTATGGTAGAAATATGAGATGAGTAAATAATTCCATAACAAAACATAGTCATGGGTATTCTACTAGTCGAATAACAACATGAACCATCAATATTATTTTCATAATAAGGGAATGTATAATGAAATACATTCTGAATCATTTTTTCAAGGGCTCAACCAATATGTCTAAAAGTTATTAAGGGCTCGTCCAGATCCATATATAAAATTTGGAAATGCCTCAGATAATTCATCATCTAATTGTCTCATTAGACCTACCGATTCATCAAGGAGATATAGCGGGGGCCACCCGTCACATAATATGTCCAATATATTCCTCATATGAAAAGGTTGATACATATCATAAACATTTATATAAAAAATAGAATACAAAATGTCAATACATTAACCATATACCATGAATGGTATAAAAATAAAACATCCATAGTAAAAAATATCGAAAAACTTCAATACAATATGGAAGATTTTTATCATAATAAATAAACTTCAAACAAATTTAAAATCCATCAAAAGATGTTGACATAGATGAAATAAAAACTATTAGAAAGAAATACCTATTCCTATATTAAATCCATTTATGAGTCACATAATTATTAAATAAAAAATTTATTTTTAAAATATTCTTATAATCTTGTAAGGGAATCTTCAATTATGTTATAACAACGGAAAATTTCCATACTAGTCGTATAAGTTAAATAGCATTCTAGCATTAACAGTGTCAAAAAGTTCATAAAGTACCTTGTTTTGAAAACAATGAAAAGATACCTTTCAAAACATATACTGTCGAATAAGGGTATAAATGACTTTAACCAATTGTCTGGTAAATATTAAAAATGTTTTGAAATAATTTCTTTAAACACGGATGTGGATTATAAACATGTCCTAGAAGATACTTATGTAAAAACAACCTCAGATAATAAAGTGATTGTTGAATGAACCCTTACCTTGTAAATTTCCATAGTCAATGGAATGTTAACCTACTATATAACAGTTAAAACATTTTTATTAAATTATACATGCCCTATATACCTATATATTATATAATATATGATCTTATAATATTGCATTGTTAATAATATTTTAGTAGTATCATCATTTAGGGTGTTAACTAATTCATTTTACTTTATATGATTGGTTACGTAGGCCATGATTGTTATGGATAGAATGTATTTGATTCATAAAAAGAATGATATTATGTTCATAAAAATTATTTTTAATACTAAAATGAAAATTATTCTTGATTAATTAGGATGGCGAAGGAATCTCATCACATTCGTGGAGACGGTAATACGTACGTACACAGGACTGAAAATATCATTCTATTGAGGGATAAATAGTATGTAATTGGATTTTATATCATATATCATTAATAATTAACATGTTATATTTATTATTTACACCCTTTATACTAATTATTATACCCAGATAAATAATGAGGTGTTTGAATAACAAACTACACCATGACATGGAGACGGTAATCTGTACGTACGTACGTATGGGGACTTTGTCATTTATAGGATGGATAGAATAATTAATATGTTTGTACGATTTTAATAATAATATCACAGTATACAAAATATATATGATTTATTATTTTAGAATTGAAACAATAAAGAAAGTGGAAGTGGAAGAAGAATCGAACTTGAAAGCGGTGTTAAAATATTGAACTCTTCTTCTGGATCTTCCATTTTATTTGATCAAAAGGGTTCCATTGGTTGGATTTATGAACAAAGTATGTCCTATATGATAATGAGAGAAATGTTGGGAGGATATTTGGGTAGGGTTTGGCTGAGAACAAAGGATTTGGAGGTGTGAAATTAAGAGAAGGGAATGCTCCCTTTTATTAGAGATGTGAGTGTCACATTAGGAAAAGCTTGAAATATTATGTTATAATAAAATAATTTTCGTTTTATAATTGCTCCAAAATAAATTATTTAGAGGATACTGTGGGGATGGGTCAAAAAAATATCAATCAATAGGTTTTATACAGGTTTATTTAATCCTATTAACCTTATCATTTATATTTAATTATTAGTTAAATAGTTTAACATTTACTATGACTCTTTGTATTTTTATATTATATGTTTAATAAACTTACTATATCTATCCAAGAGAACATAATTTTGTTCATTATTAATATATATAACCTTATATTAGTCTTTTTTTTGTAGATTATATTTTTTTGATTATTATATCAATTAATAATATACTATTTGTTTCAAAAACTCAATTATATCAATTTTGAAACTATTTTGTATTTAGTGTTTGTGAAAGTCATCACAACATGATTAATTAGAAAAAAATACATTGAATCAACCTCAACAGGCAATAATCACCTATAATATTCAGTTATGGCATCAAAACTTTAAATTATATTTATTTTAATATTTACAATATCATTTATTTGATTATATTATTAATAAGGGAAACACTGCATCATTATTGTGTCATAAATAAATATATGTATTTTATGTATAAAAATTATAAATAAAATATAATCATGTGGTTAATCTTTTATCATTAAAATTTATATTTATAGTAGATGATATCAATTATATAACCCCATATAAAATGTTTTTCTAAAAGATACATGCTTTTGTTATTTTTTTCATTACATTAGATTAATTAATATAAAATGTTATTATCACTCCTAAATGTCCCCATGGGGTCCCCAAATTGACACAAGGATGTCTATGATCATACATGTATCAACCAATAGAAATATGAAACATTTTAGGGCAATTTAGTTTTATTATAATATTATTTTGTACCATAATTTATCGGATTTACCCTTGAACCATGGAAAATAAAATATGTCCTGAAGTACATGTTAGTCTTGAGAGGACAACAAGAGTACCTGCTACCATGTCTTTTGGAACATTAACTTCAGTTTTTGTGATAGAAAAAGCACAACCTTGCTCCCTTGGCCTTTGCTGAGGTTGATGGTGATTCCCCTCCACTACCCTTAGATTTGGACAGTGATTAGCAATGTGGCCAAGCTATCCACACTTGAACCATTTGACTTCGGGTAGGGACGGAACCATCATTCCACTATCTTTAGTGTTGGGAAGTTGAGGCTTCACCTCACTATGAGAATTCCAAGAAATAAGGACTTCTCTTAAAAACATGTAGCACTTTCCACTTCTGATCAAGCAGTGCCTCGGATGATTCTTCCCACATTTATTGCATGTGGTAAGTTGCATTTGCTTTCCACATCTTCCCTGATCAAAAGTCTTCCCTAGACTGGGCTCCAACGATCTCTTCTTGTCACTTGATTTATGATACCACTGTGACTCACCAAACTCTAGCTCTACATTCATTGCACTCCGCATGATCTCCTCATAGCTATCGTAGTACCGATTGGCTAGATTCTTCTGCCGATGAGGTCTCAGTCCACCGAAAAATCTGTCAACATACCCTCATGGATCCATTACAAAGCTAGAGGTATATAGTGAAAGTCATGTGATGTTCATCTCATAGCTTTCTATAGATTCATTCTCCTTCTTCTTCATCTCGAGAAACTCTTTCTCCATTCTCGTTCTCATGGAACGAGGGAAATAATTATTAAATAATATTCCCAGGAAATCTTCCCACTCCATATGTAGAGACCCGAAGCCTGACGTACATTGACATTACATTACATTTGCTGAATACTTAGTACATAACAAAAACACACACACAAGGATCGTAATAGTTTAGTGTCTTTGGAAACTCGGAATATAATCTTCTAATCCTGGTGAAAGATCTTCAATATCTCCCATAAAGATCTTCCTTTTTTTATACCTAAAACCCTTTTTTTATATCCTGGGGAAAAGAAAACATAAAAGGGTGAGCTCAAATGCTCATTAAGGGTAAACAAAAGAAATATCAATCACATCATATACATAAGAATATAGCTTTTGGAAATCTTAACCTGCAAAAGAGATCATAATATCCTAACATGGGATAAATCATGGCAGTGAAATGTAATCACAATAATCATAACTTAAAACATTAAACTTAGTGGCATACAAACATAATCATATAGAATCATTTCTTGTTAGTCAAGACTCATTTCCAAGACTATCTTAGTGGACAAAGTCCCTTTCTGAATTGAGTCACCCTCGTTCCAGTCATGTTTCATTGAACCGGTATAACCTACCATTCCACCCATGTCTATCTCATGAGATATAAAATATTTACCCAATGCATTGGAGGGAGATATAGGTCCCACCCATCTCATAATGATACCATTATTATGTGTGCCACAAAATCATAAATCATACATCATTGCATAACCCATGTAGTAAAAATGGGATTCTTAAACAACATGACATCATAAAACAATTCATATAAGATAATGGAATTCATAAAAAATATTTCCATCACAACATAATAAAATCCATGTAATAATAGGTATAGAAACAGAACCCTATATTATCTTATATGGAAAATAATTTTGATAAAACACTTGAACTCCATTCTTGAGGAAAATATCATTTCTTCTTTAAAAAAACACTTTTCTTTTCTTAATATGTCATACAATTATAAACTAAAAGAAGTTGATTAAAAATAAACTTGAAAACTTGTAAAGGAAGCTTCTTGGAAATAATGTTTTAAAAATCCATTCATTCCATATAAGTTAAAAAAACATTTTTCTCGTACTTTTGTCGGAAAAGTCAAAAAGTACCTCGTACAAAAAACGACAAAATATTCCTTTCATATCTTTTAATAAAAACTCAATGAAGGGTAAAATTGGATTTAAACTATTGTAAGTGGATGGAAACAATATTTCATATTGAGGGAACATGGATGTGGATGATAAAATACACCCCAGTAGATGCCAAAGTAAAAACAATCTCGGATAAAAATGAGATTGTGATATTTTCCCTTACCTTAGGTCCGACTTGCTTTGTAAGTGTCCCAACCTCCTGTATAATGATTTAAATCTTGTTATTGACTTATTACAGAATCATATTCATTGTTATTATATCATATATGGTCCACTTATGACTTTATATTACCCGTTCTTTTGTGAATTCATGTTAAAGTAGCATTTTGGGTAAAATCGTCTCATTTGTCGTTCGTGTTTTTAACTTGTAATTATTTATATGATTACTTAGATAATGATTACTTAATTACAGAATATAAAACATGATTTATATATATATATTCAGAATATACATATATAATAAATCAGTAAATGGAATGAAATACACCGTTCATGGAGACGGTAGTCCGTACGTACGCATGAACGCTGTTTTCGTTTCCTTATTGAACTGAATGGAATTAAGTAGATGACATAAATATAAATATAAATAATTCCAGTATCATTATTATGTCAAATATTTCATTAGTACTTATTATATATACTTTATAATCATTCATGAATGGTTAATCATTGAGAATGAATCTCATCGCGTCGTGGAGACGGTAGTCCGTACGTACGCACGAGCGATGATATCGTTCCCATGGTCGTGGAATTGTGTTGAAGTGTATGTATACTATTTCAGTATCAATATCACTTTATAATAATCATATATAGTTACTCATTACACCATTATACCCATCCAATTAAGGTGGTGGCGGAAAATAGATTACACCACGGTGTGGAGACGGTATTCCGTACGTACGCACGCGCGGTGATTTCATTTTCCATAGGATGGATAGATGGTTAAATAGGGTTGTTTCATACTTATAATAACATATCAGTATATGAGTGATACTGATTTTATTACTTCATAATGAAACATCTAAATAAGAAGAAGTTGAAGAAGAAATAAATTGGAAAGGATCGGTAATGGATATTACCTCTTCTTTGAAGTGCTTCTTTGAGACCCCCTTTTAGGGCACTAAAATTGGTCTTTGAGGAAGACCAGAACCTCTAGGATGTTGATAGGGAAGTGGAGAAGGGATTTTGGTAGGGTTTGTCCGAGCTTGAAGGCTCAAAGTTGGGTGAGGAAGAGAGGGAGGAGGTGCCCTTTTATAAGGGTGGAGAGGGGCACCTTAGGAATATCCCAAAATATTATTTTATATTAGAGTCAAAATCGGTTTATAATGGTTCCAAAGGGTCTTATTTCGAAGCTAAAGTGGGTATGGGTCGAAATCCTATCAACCAATAGGATTTAGACAAGTTTAGGTTATTATTTTAACCTTATCAATTAGATTTAACTCTAAGTTAAATAATTTAACTTTTACCGTGTCTTTTTGTTTTCTTACACTATATGGTTAATACACTTACTATAACATGCCAAAAGAACCCCAAATTGTTTATTATAATATATATATCCTTATCTAAGACATTTGGCCCAACCTTATATTTTTAGGAATAAAATAACAATTAATAATATAATATTTTATTTAAAAACTATTTTGTGTCAATTTTGACACTATTTGATATATGATTTTTCTGAAAGTCACAACAGAATTATATGTTCTAACCAAGTTGATTACATCAACACTAATATATCATATTAACCTAGAAAATTAGTGTAATTCATAAAAAGTCTCAAATTATACTTATTTGGGCATTTATAATATCAATTATGTCAATATTTCATTAATAAGATAATTACTACATCATCTTTGTGTCATAAATAACATACATTATTTGATGTCTAAAAATTAAAAATAAACTACCATTATGTAGGAAATCGTTTAGATTTCTAATGAATATTTACAATCGAATTTATCTATTGTATAACCCTATATTAAAATTTGTTTAGTAAATAAACTTTGATTTTAAATCTTTTAACTCTTCTTTGAATTAAATAATAATAAATGTCCTAATCTAATCCAAGTGGGCCTAAATGATAATATTTTACACTTAAGGTTGTTTTTGGTCGAGATACACTTGTCCAATAGAATTAGGACATGTGTTAGGGTAATATTAATATCATTCTTACCCTATTTACTTTTAACCGTGGTAAATAAAAGTAAAAAGTTACTATTCACCAAAAATTATTTTCATCTCATTGAACCAAATTTTACTTAATGACATCAACCGTGTCTCTCTGATTTTTGAAATTCCATTCACAGAAGTGGTAAAATTATTTTTTATGAAAAATTCAGTTTTTTAACTACCACTTAGTAGTTTCACTATTCATCAAAAATTGATGTTTTTCAGAACAATGCCAAAATTTCATCCTATGTAACGCCCCGACCCCAGCTACCCAGAGTCGGTGCATTACTTCGTAACATTGGCATGATCACAAGAAAGATCAAATCTCGAAAGACCGATTGGTTTAGTAGCCTTGGAAATACTAGATATATTCATAAGTTTTACATTACATCATAAAATGAAAAACTACAACAACAGCAAAATGTTTCCACAATCCACACTATTAACCCCTCATAAAGTCCCTGCAGGTCATTCATAACTTACTTCTTCACATCCTGGGAAAAATAAAACGTAGAAAAGGGGTGAGCTCAAATGCTCAGTAAGGATAACAATATAGCGGAAAATTTCATAAATAAGAACAAACATTTAAGGCAATGCATTACTAAAACAAAAGCCTTTTAAACTTTAACTTCAACATAGTATGACAAAAGTAAAATGAAATAATGCCATTTAATTATTCACATGGATATTCTACTAATCGAATAATCACATGCAAAAATCAATAACCACTTTCATAATGTTGGAATGCATAATGCCAGACTATCATAACCACATAGTCAAGGCCTCGTGCCAAGACTACAAATAAGATTTTGTCAAGGCCTTGTGCCAAGACACTAGTTTGTCTCATGAGACCTACCGATGCATCGAGGAGCTATAGCGGGCTCCACCCGTCACTTATTAAGTCCAATGCATTCCCATATGAAAAGGTTTAAACATAACATAAACATTCGAATTAAAACTAGCATACGAAATGTCAATAATTTCACCATAAACTATGAATGGTATAAAAATAGCACATCCACAGTCAAACATATCACAAAACCTTCAATACAATATAGAAGTTTTGTATCATAATAAATCAACTTCAAATAATCTTAAAATCTATCAAAGGATGTTGACATAGATGAAATCAAAATTGTTTTTAAAGAAATATCTCTTTCTATTTTTGAAATCATTTAAGAGCCATATAAAATAAAACATTTTCTTGAAAATATTCTTATAAGCTTGTAAGGAAAGCTTCGACGATTTTATAACGGCGGAAAATAACCGCACCCGCCGTATAAGTTAAAGAAAACATTCTTACCTCAATTCTGTCGAAAAGGTTAAAAAGGACCTTGTTTTGAAAACGACGGAAAGATTCCTTTAGAAACCTCTTATAAAAAGTCAAAAAAGGGTATAAATGACTTTAACCCATATTCTTGTAAATACTAAAAATGTTTTGAAATACATTTCAAAGAAACATGGATGTGGATGATAAAGAGATCCCAGTAGATTATTACGTATAATACAACCTCAGATAATGAAGAGATTGTGAAATAACCCTTACCTTGTACTTTTCCTTTGTTGGGGTAGGTTAACCTCCTGTATAATGGTGAAATAATTGTTATTAAATTATACAAGAATCATATACATTAATATGATATCATATATGATCTTTTAATATTGCATTATTAATAATATCTTAGTATTATCGTCGTTTCGGGTGATAATCGATTCGTTCTTTTTAAATGTTTGGTTACGTAAGACATGTTTGTAATGGATAGATTATATTTTATTCATAATCAGAATGATATTAATATTATTTTTAACCCTAAAATGAGAATAATACTTGAATGGATATGATGGAGAATGAATCTTATCGCGTTCGTGGAGACGGTAGTCCGTACGTACGCACGAACGCTACTTCCATTTAATTTTTATTTTAAAAGAATCAAATCCAAATGATACATAGGTATATTACTATTCCAGTATAATATAATATTTTATATATGTTACTTAAGTTCATTAACACCATCCTTTATACGTTCCATGTGTGGTATGAACGAGTCATATCATTTTAAGGGGGCGGTAGTCCGCACTTCCTCAAATGAAATTATCGTATGTATATACAACATGAAACGAATAATGGTATGAAATAAAATGGAATTACAGAAGCTTATATATAAAATATATATCATTAATATCATATTTAATTACAGTTCCATCATAATGGCCACCATGAGAGGTGGTAAGATGTATTTGAACAATCATCGTTTCGTGAGGCGTTAGTTTGCCATCCACAGAAACATTATGTTCATCATCCATTAGATGGAGTTGTGTGTATGTGTAGTTTGAATCCTTCTTATAACAACATCCTAGTATATTGAGGATACTGGTGTTGTTACAAAAGAAAGGAAATAAAAAGATTTTGGGGGTTGGAGAAGCAAAATAAATGAAAATACTTTAAGAGAAATTGTTACCTTTAATTTAGGTAACTCACTTTGGTTGGAACCAAAGGACTTCTTGAAATGCTTTCTGCATAAGGGGAAGCTTCAAGGAGGATTAGAGGGATGTGGGGAGCTTATTTGGGCAGAGTTTGGACGAGCCAAGTGGCTTGAGAGGTGTGAGGAAATGAGAAGGAGGAGTGCCCTTTTATAAGAGGGGTGAGGGGCACCTTTGGAAAACCTAGAAATATTAATTTATAATAACTTCATAATCGGTTTCCAAAGGCTACAAAGTTGACTATTCAAAGGATGAGGTGGGGATTTGTAGAAAGCAACTCATCCAATAGAATTTAGACAGGTTTGGGTACTTATATTAACCTTATCTTTAAGTATTAACTCTAAGTTAATTAGTTTCACTTTTACAATGTCTCTTTGTATTTTTATATAATATGGTTAATAAACTTACTATATACATCCAAGCGACCCCCAAGTGGTCCATTAATGATTAGCCTATCATAATATAAGTCTCTTGTCCGAACCTTAGATTTTTAGGAATTTAATATCAATTAATAATATAATATTTGTTTTAAGAACTCTTTTATGTCAATTTTGACACTATTCAATAGTTTATTTTTGTGAAACTCATAACAGATTGATTACTTCGAACAAAGTCAATTACATCAATCCTAATATATCATATTATCCTAGAAAATAAGTTTAATTCATTAAAAGTTTCATATTATATTTATTTGGGTATTTATAATATCAATTATTTTAATTTTTCACTATTATAGTAATTACTGCATCATCATTGTGTCATATATAAAATAAATTTTTTAATGTCTAAAAATTATAAATAAAATACCATTATGTAGGAAATCTTTTTATCTTTCTAATGAATATTTATAATCGAAAATCCAACATGTATAACCCTATGTAAAAATTGTTCTTCTAAAAGCTGTAAGCTTATACCATTTTTATTTTTATTTTAACTTTATTAATATAATGTGTCATTATCACTTGCAAGTGGATCCATGGGGTCCCCAAATAGACCCAAAGAAGCCCATGGTAGACCATGTATCAACCAATAGGGTTAAGACACGTTTTAGGGTAATTTAGTATTATTATAATATTATTTTTTAACCCTTATTTACCGGATTTACCCTTAACCATGGTAAATAAAATATTTACCGCAGTAATTATTCAAAATGTCTAAAAATAAAAGTTACCTATTTACACAATTTGAACATCCTGATTCCAAATATGGAATCCATTTTCCTAAATTCTAAACACAGAAGTGGCAGAAATTAATTTAAAATTAATTCCCGCTGTCAAAACAAAAAGCGTGTTTTAAGAGATAATAACTATCAAAAGATTGACACTTGTTTATGTTTGGTTTAATTGTAAAATTATGTCCAATGACCAACATTATATTAAATGGTAAAAATATATTCTAAATATACTTTAAAACCACTCAAATCCATAATTTATCAATATTAATTATTTTGATTAAAAAAGTTGTTTTTAATTAAAATTTAGTAATTTTCACTATTCATCAAAATATAAAAGTTATCTGAAAAGTACCAAAATTTCACCCTAGGCTAATTTTGATATTCTGAATCCAAAAATGATTCCCATTTTGAAATATAAAATATATATAATTTCAAAAATTAGTTATTACTATTCATAACAGCTAGTTTAATTGGTTGTTAGAACTCGGTGTTGCGTACAACACACGCTATCACATTATTCAAAGGAAAGCGTACCGTGGAAGCTTGGGATGTTTCATTTTAAATTTTTTGATGTCCCCATTTAGTCAAAAAGTTTAAAATATTGTATTTAAAAAGGTTTCACTATTAAAAGTTGATAAAAGTGCAATACTGAAAATGAATTTGTTCTTGCATTATATCTAAGAAACTCATAATATGGATTCTAAAATTATAAAGATTATATAAAGTTTTAAAATTTAGATAATACTATTCATAACCTCTTTTGAATGGCTTTTTTTTGTAAGTCATGGTGTGATTGAACTCGGTGTTGCGTGTAGTGCAAGTTATTGAATTATTTTGAAGAAATAACACACTATGAAACCTTGGGGTGTTACATTCTCCCCTCCTTCAATAAATTGCGTCCTCACAATTTGAAATTGTTCTTCGAAAATAAAAGGTTGAAAATAGAAAATATATTTGTGGGAAAACCCACATCGGAAATTGGGTTACTAAAATTTAGTCTTAATATGAGGAAAAGAGAAATGAAAGGGTCACCACCAAATTATGATCTCGATTAAGAGAACATTGGTGGAAACTAGAGACATATAATTGGAGGAAAAACGTAAATATTTATAGGTAGTGATTGAGGTCATCAATAACAAACAAGTGTATAATTGAGGTCCTTAAATTCATCAATCTATGATGATTTGAAATACCATCGGTTCAACAAAACATAGGGTATTAGGATAACACATTTTTGACGTTTCAAAATATCTTAGTTGAAATCCCACATCGAAAAATGAATTAACGAGGCCTCTATTTAAAATAAAGAGTGGAAAGTATGAAGATTACCGAAAATAACACATACTAGGGTTCCATGTAAAAAAATATGGATATGGAAGAGAAGTCTATCCATCAATTATCTGATGGAGAGTGGTAGAGAACATGGCTATGAAAAGGCCAACAATCCCAAAGCCATGAATTAGTGATGATTTAAGGTACCATCTAGGACAACGTTTTTGTTATAAGTTCCTTTTCTTAATGTTGAGGAATTTATTTATGATATTGGATAAGATCATAAGGAGATATACTTACTTTATAATTAGAATTTTGTCCATTAATAAATTTCTACCACAAACTCATCTTTCACTCTAAAAGATAATAGAATGTAATTTTTTATTTATTTATACTATTCGTATAGGGTTCCAAAATAAATGAATTTATAATTCATCTACCAGATCTTTAAAAAAAACAACATTATTTAATCCAGGACATCTCATGGGCCAGTGGTAGGTGATACACCCTTGTCGCCCTTCAGTTGCGGGTTCAAGTCTCGCAGCCTTGCCGGACGCGACGGGTTGCCGTCCAACCTCCGGGTTTTCCTTTTATGGTAATCCAAAATAATCCAAACAAGAACTATCCAAAATACATCTGTCTAAACTCACAGTCCAACATTTATAAGGAAGGTAAACATAATATAGATCCTTTTTACCCCGCAATAGCATATGAATACCTTCATCTTGTATTCTTTTAATAAACTGAAACATCTTGAATTACCATATTCCTTATTGATTACATTCATGCTCCCCTATTCCATATAGAATGCTGGATATACTTCATTAATCCAAAAATGTTTTAAACCCCAACAATGATGGAATATACAAATCATTAATTAGTTCCAAGGTAGTCAAGAATATCCAATATAATTTATCCAAAACAATCACATATTATTCCAAAATAACTACCTCAGTATCAGAACTATATTATGATTTATCATTCTCTCAACCATATATTTTCCAAAAATTTATCCTGCTATTGAGTCACTTTTCTTTGTTCCACATAATCTCAAGTCCTTAATGAAATAGTACTGCAGTACAATCCTTATATACTCCATAATTATTATAACAAGTACATTGTTGATACAACACTCAATTGACATAATCAACATAAGAACTCTAATCATTCCTCTTGATCTGTGGTAGTATCATAACTTGGTTATTATCCAATAACATCATTTGTGGAATACTCTGATGACTGGGACATAGGTTCGCGTAGTGTCCAAACTCCTTGCAAATGAAGCATTGTACATTTAAAACCATTTTCTTACCCTTGCAGTCACGTAATTTGTGCCCTTTTCCTCCACACTTATAACAAACTCCCATTCCTTTCAGGCAAGTTCTAGGGTGTTTCTTTCCATAGTTACCACATATGGGAAAATTCTTCTTTTCCCTCTTCCCTTTATCCATCTTTCTCTCTTCCATCCTTTTCTTCTCTTGCTTCCCTTCAAAGCCATAGGACTCAGTAAACTCTTTACATATCTTATCAACACATGATATTATTTCTTCATATGATGATAATACATGGGAGACTATTTCTCTTATAAATTCTATCTTAAGACCATGAAAGATATGATCCTTCCTTCTCTTTGAATCATGTGTATTTCTGGAGTTCTCATTCCTTCTACTGGGCGCCATTTCTATACCATGGCATAAACTAGATCAGTTTATGAATCAAAACACATAATCTCATACTTATAAAACACTTAACATAAATTGAACTATTTATGGATATAATACATAATCATAAAAATGTTTTCTTTGAGGAAGTATATACTCATAAACCCTTCATAATGATTTGTAAAGATAGTGAGAGTTATCCTAAGCATATCCCCCGGGAGTGCCGTAACCAAGAGTGCAGCAAGGCCCGTTGTCGTGCACCAGTTCCCGTTCGAGTCTAGCTCAAAGCGGTGTTTTCGGGTTTTACCCCTAGGTACATCTGTGCCAGAGCCGCCTCTACCTTCTCGTATCCAGACAGGGATGTATTGCTCATAAAACTCACAAAATCTCTACAATACCAAAATTCTAGGAAGTTCTTCTATACTAATCCTCAAAGATCATCTTAGGTCTACGTGCTCTAATCAGAGTTTATCTAAATCTAGCTTCCAAGGTTTGTACTAAACTTCCTCTGATACCAACTGTAACGCCCCGACCCCAGCTACCCAGAGTCGGTGCATTACTTCGTAACATTGGCATGATCACAAGAAAGATCAAATCTCGAAAGACCGATTGGTTTAGTAGCATTGGAAATACTAGATATATTCATAAGTTTTACATTACATCATAAAATGAAAAACTACAACAACAGCATAATGTTTCCACAATCCACACTATTAACCCCTCATAAAATCCCTGCAGGTCATTCATAACTTACTTCTTCACATCCTGGGAAAAATAAAACATAGAAAAGGGGTGAGCTCAAATGCCCAGTAAGGATAACAATATAGCGGAAACTTTCATAAATAAGAATAAACATTTAAGGCAATGCATTACTAAAACAAAAGCCTTTTAAACTTTAACTTCAACATAGTATGACAAAAGTAAAATGAAATAATTCCATTTACTTATTCACATGGATATTCTACTAATCGAATAATCACATGCAAAAATCAATAACCACTTTCATAATGTTGGAATGCATAATGCCAGACTATCATAACCACATAGTCAAGGCCTCGTGCCAAGACTACAAATAAGATTTTGTCAAGGCCTTGTGCCAAGACACTAGTTTGTCTCATGAGACCTACCGATGCATCGAGGAGCTATAGCGGGCTCCACCCGTCACTTATTAAGTCCAATGCATTCCCATATGAAAAGGTTTAAACATAACATAAACATTCGTATTAAAACTAGCATACGAAATGTCAATAATTTCACCATAAACTATGAATGGTATAAAAATAGCACATCCACAGTCAAACATATCACAAAACCTTCAATACAATATAGAAGTTTTGTATCATAATAAATCAACTTCAAATAATCTTAAAATCTATCAAAGGATGTTGACATAGATGAAATCAAAATTGTTTTTAAAGAAATATCTCTTTCTATTTTTGAAATCATTTAAGAGCCATATAAAATAAAACATTTTCTTGAAAATATTTATATAAGCTTGTAAGGAAAGCTTCGACGATTTTATAACGGCGGAAAATAACCGCACCCGCCGTATAAGTTAAAAAAATCATTCTTACCTCAATTCTGTCGAAAAGGTTAAAAAGGACCTTGTTTTGAAAACGACGGAAAGATTCCTTTAGAAACCTCTTATAAAAAGTCAAAAAAGGGTATAAATGACTTTAACCCATATTCTTGTAAATAGTAAAAATGTTTTGAAATACATTTCAAAGAAACATGGATGTGGATGATAAAGAGATCCCAGTAGATTATTACGTATAATACAACCTCGGATAATGAAGAGATTGTGAAATAACCCTTACCTTGTACTTTTCCTTTGTTGGGGTAGGTTAACCTCCTGTATAATGGTGAAATAATTGTTATTAAATTATAAATGAATCATATACATTAATATGATATCATATATGATCTTTTAATATTGCTTTATTAATAATATCTTAGTATTATCGTCGTTTCGGGTGATAATCGATTCGTTCTTCTTAAATGTTTGGTTACGTAAGACATGTTTGTAATGGATAGATTATATTTTATTCATAATCAGAATGATATTAATATTATTTTTAACCCTAAAATGAGAATAATACTTGAATGGACATGATGGAGAATGAATCTTATCGCGTTCGTGGAGACGGTAGTCCGTACGTACGCACAAACGCTACTTCCATTTAATTTTTATTTTAAAAGAATCAAATCCAAATGATACATAGTTATATTACTATTCCAGTATAATATAATATTTTATATATGTTACTTAAGTTCATTAACACCATCCTTTATACGTTCCATGTGTGGTATGAACGAGTCATATCATTTTAAGGGGGCGGTAGTCCGCACTTCCTCAAATGAAATTATCGTATGTATATACAACATGAAACGAATAATGGTATGAAATAAAATGGAATTACAGAAGCTTATATATAAAATATATATCATTAATATCATATTTAATTACAGTGTCATCATAATGGCCACCATGAGAGGTGGTAAGATATATTTGAACAATCATCGTTTCGTGAGGCGTTAGTTTGCCATCCACAGAAACATTATGTTCATCATCCATTAGATGGAGTTGTGTGTATGTGTAGTTTGAATCCTTCTTATAACAACATCCTAGTATATTGAGGATACTGGTGTTGTTACAAAAGAAAGGAAATAAAAAGATTTTGGGGGTTGGAGAAGCAAAATAAATGAAAATACTTTAAGAGAAATTGTTACCTTTAATTTAGGTAACTCACTTTGGTTGGAACCAAAGGACTTCTTTAAATGCTTTCTGCCTATGGGGAAGCTTCAAGGAGGAGTAGAGGGATGTGGGGAGATTAGTTGGGCAGATTTTGGACGAGCCAAGTGGCTTGAGAGGTGTGAGGAAATGAGAAGGAGGAGTGCCCTTTTATAAGAGGGGTGAGGGGCACCTTTGGAAAAGCTAGAAATATTAATTTATAATAACTTCATAATCGGTTTCCAAAGGCTACAAAGTTGACTATTCAAAGGATGAGGTGGGGATAGGTCGAAATAAACTCATCCAATAGAATTTATACAGGTTTGGGTACTTATATTAACCTTATCTTTAAGTATTAACTCTAAGTTAATTAGTTTCACTTTTACAATGTCTCTTTGTATTTTTATATAATATGGTTAATAAACTTACTATATACATCCAAGCGACCCCCAAGTGGTCCATTAATGATTAACCTATCATAATATAAGTCTCTTGGCCGAACCTTAGATTTTTAGGAATTTAATATCAATTAATAATATAATATTTGTTTTAAGAACTCTTTTATGTCAATTTTGACACTATTCAATAGTTTATTTTTGTGAAACTCATAACAGATTGATTACTTCGAAAAAGGTCAATTAAATCAATCCTAATATATCATATTATCCTAGAAAATAAGTTTAAATCATTAAAAGTTTCATATTAGATTTATTTGGGTATTTATAATATCAATTATTTTAATTTTTCACTATTATAGTAATTACTATATCATCATTGTGTCATAAATAAAATATATTTTTTAATGTCTAAAAATTATAAATAAAATACCATTATGTATTAAATCTTTTTATCTTTCTAATGAATATTTATAATCGAAAATCCAACATGTATAACACTATGTAAAAATTGTTCTTCTAAAAGATGTAAGCTTATACCATTTTTATTTTTATTTTAACTTTATTAATATAATGTGTCATTATCACTTGAAAGTGGATACATGGGGTCCCCAAATAGACCCAAAGATGCCCATGGTCGACCATGTATCAACCAATAGGGTTAAGACACGTTTTAGGGTAATTTAGTATTATTATAATATTATTTTTTAACCCTTATTTACCGGATTTACCCTTAACCATGGTAAATAAAATATTTACCGCAGTAATTATTCAAAATTTCTAAAAATAAAAGTTACCTATTTACACAATTTGAACATCCTGATTCCAAATATGGAATCCATTTTCCTAAATTCTAAACACAGAAGTGGCAGAAATTAATTTAAAATTAATTCCCGCTGTCAAAACAAAAAGCGTGTTTTAAGAGATAATAACTATCAAAAGATTGACACTTGTTTATGTTTGGTTTAATTGTAAAATTATGTCCAATGACCAACATTATATTAAATGGTAAAAATATATTCTAAATATACTTTAAAACCACTCAAATTCATAATTTATCAATATTAAGTATTTTGATTAAAAAATTTGTTTTTAATTAAAATTTAGTAATTTTCACTATTCATCAAAATATAAAAGTTATCCGAAAAGTACCAAAATTTCACCCTAGGATAATTTTGATATTCTGAATCCAAAAATGATGCCCATTTTGAAATATAAAATATATATAATTTCAAAAAGTAGTTATTACTATTCATAACGGCTAGTTTAATTGGTTGTTAGAACTCGGTGTTGCGTACAACACACGCTATCACATTATTCAAAGGAAAGCGTACCGTGGAAGCTTGGGATGTTTCATTTTAAATTTTTTGATGTCCCCATTTAGTCAAAAAGTTTAAAATATTGTATTTAAAAAGGGTTCACTATTAAAAGTTGATAAAAGTGCAATACTGAAAATGAATTTGTTCTTGCATTATATCTAAGAAACTCATAATATGGATTCTAAAATTATAAGGATTATATAAAGTTTTAAAATTTAGATAATACTATTCATAACCTCTTTTGAATGGCTTTTTTTTGTAAGTCATGGTGTGATTGAACTCGGTGTTGCGTGTAGTGCAAGTTATTGAATTATTTTGAAGAAATAACACACTATGAAATCTTGGGGTGTTACATCCTAAGCTATATTTCATATTCCGAATTCAAAAATGAAGTCTATTTTACAAAATTCATAACATAGAAGTTGCATTAATTAATTTTATAATTAAATCCCGCTGTTAAAACAAATAGCGTGTTTTTAAGAAACAATATCTATCAAAAGATTGACACTTGTTTATGTATAGTTTAAATGTGAAATTACATCCAATGACCAACATTGTATTAAATTGTAAAAATATATTCTAAGTATACTTTAAAACCACTAAAATTATTAATTTAACACTATTAATTATTTCGATTAAAAAAAGTTGTTTTTAACTAAAATTTAGTAATTTTTACTATTCATCGAAATATGAAAGTTATCCGAAAAGTACCAAAATTTCACCTTAGGCTAAATTCGATACTACGAATCCAAAAATGAAGTCCATTTTGAGAGCTAAAATTTCTAAAATTTTAAAAGGTGGTTATTACTATTCATAACGGCTAGTTATAATAATATTTTAATAGCATATCGTTGTTTAGTGAAACTCAGTATTGCGTACTACACACGCTATCGAGGAAGGTCGCGATTGCGTGTAATGCAAGGCAAGTCAAGGATGTGTGTTGTGCAAGCTCCTTTTGGTGTAGCGTACAACACAAGACAATAATAAAATTAAAAAAAATAGTTTTCATAAAATCTCGGGCTGTTACATTCTACCCCCCTTAAAATGAATTTCACCCTCGAAATTCGTCGGGGTTATAAATAGTTTACTATTCAAAAGTTTCTTTAATAGAAACACACATCGTAAAAAATAAATACCAAAACTTGGCTTTAAAAACTAAAGTATGAAATGTAACGATTACCCAAATAAACTAATCACTGGATTTCCACATAGGTGAAAATATGGATATGGAAGAGAAATCTAACCATCATGTTCTGATGGAGAGTGGTAGAGAACATGGCTATGGAAAAGCCAGTAGTCACAAATCCATAAATTTGTGACGATCTAAGGTACCATCTGATTCATCAGGTATAAGATCACTAGGACAACATTTTTGGTTTTCAAGATCATTTCCCTAAAGTTGAAAATTTGAATTAGAATAAATACTTACTTTATTTTGGTACAATCTCACTGTTGTTCGTGCCTTGAACAATTTCCACTTCATCTCTTAAATAAATGAAGTTGAATTTTTTATTCGTGAAGTGTTAGCAGATCATGTGATAGAATGACGGGTCATTCCATCTGTCTCAAACAAAAGGTTAGCAAAAATTATATACATAAGTCGATCTATAGTGAGATTAATCATATATGGTTCCTAAAATGGACTTATAAATCATATATAATACTGCTTAATATAATAAAACTAGTTTCTTCTAAACAGGGACTTCCTATAGGCCAGTGGTAGGCGATAATGGCCAGTCGCACTTCGGTTGTGGGTTCGATTCCCACAGCCTTGTCCGAAGCGATGGGTTGTCGCCCGTCCTGCAGGTTGTCCTTTTTCTAAAACTTTATTACTATAACATCCCATCAATAATATCGAAAATACTTCTATCCTTAAACAATACTAACTTATGTCCAACATAATCCATTCCAATATTTAGGCTTATCCATAATACTGTAGTCCACTCTCATAACATAGTGAAAACGATTACCAGAGATTTAACACCATCGTCGATCCCCATATATCATAAGATATGTTTTGTTGGTCACATTCCAAACATTCAAAGTCCTTAATCATGTATTCTCTTGAATACCTTAGTGAAAACATGAATGCAGTTAAAATTTAACACTTTCCACATACCAAAATCCTCAAAATTCTATATACTCATACCATGATATCACTTAGTCCTTATATCAATCATGAGCTCATGAATACTGTTAAAAATTTCATTTTCTCATTTTCCCTTCGTTATGCGCATATCATCTTATTTCCAAAAATATCTCAATAACTTTGAATACCACATTAGACCAATACATAAATATTACAATACTCCATGATACAATATTATTTTGGAATCCCATTACATAAACATTTAATCATTCCACCACATCGTTGTCATATTCAACATCGCCAATAGTGATCGCATGTGACTTCCCTTTGTCCTTTGCCTTCAGTGGTTGCTCATGTTGATCATAACCAACCCTTGGATTAGGGCATTTATTAGCATAATTCTCCATTTCCTTTCACTTGAAGCATTGAAGTGTTGGTGGTGTGTTCTCTGCTGTGTTTTCTTTATTCACATCATTAGAATCCCTTTTTCCATTACTTTGACACTCAGCTACTCGATGACCTTCTTTTCCACACTTAAAATATTTTCTAGTCCCTTTAAGACAATCTCCATCATGCTTCTTTCCACACTTTGTGCATAAGGAAACATTCATCTTCTTTTCACCATTATTCTGAGATTTCTCCTTGAACTCCATCTTTCGTTTCTTGTCAAAACCATGAGATGGATATGTAACACCAACTTCCATTTCTACCTTCACAGCACAACGCACAATTTCTTCATAGCTACTGAAGTCTCTTATAGCTAATGCCCTTTGAAGACTTGGTTTTAAGCCACTGAAAAATCGATCAACTTTACTTTCAGGTTGGATGATAATGCCAGATGCATACCTTTCAAGTCTTGTAAAATTTTCTTCGTATATACCAACAGATTCATCATCCTTCTGCTTCAGCTAAAGAAACTCCTTTTCCATCTTTGTTCGAAGAATACGAGGGAAGTACTTACTGAAAAACAAGTTCTTGAACTCGTCCCATTCCATGGACTCAATTTCATCTCTTTGCCTCGTATTCTTGATAAGATTCCACCATTGATCAGCTTCACCTTCTAAACGATATACTGCTATGATGACTTTATCATGTTCAGAACATTGAAGAACTGAAAATATCTTTTCAGTGGTACTGATCCATTGTTCAGCAACAAGTGGATCGGTAGTCCCACTGAAAGAAGGTGGACGTTGCCTCATGAAGGACTCAATAAAATATTGTTCCCTTCTCTGCTCATTTGGAAGTCCAGAATGATTCATAGCTTGTGTAAGTATATCAATAAGATTTTGTACTCCATCTCCCATAACATTTGTTTGTTCAGGAGGGCAATCATTGCATTGTCCATTGCATTGATCAACACGGTTCCTTCGGGTTCCAGCCATCGTCTAAAACCCAAAAAGAATAGTGTGAGAGGCAAAAATCATAATAAAGGGGGAGTAACTTCAATATCTAACATATTTGGTTTAATCTAATATCGTTACCATAGTTCTAGGACTATATCTTATACGTATACTTATCCTTAGAGACATCCCTAGACATACCTTAGAAATATCTCTAGGGATCTCACTAATGTTTTCGCATCCTAGTTTCCAAAGGTTGACTAAACCTCCCTCTGATACCAACTGTAGAGACCCGAAGCCTGACGTACATTGAAATTACATTACATTTGCAGAATACTTAGTACATAAAAAACACACACACACAAGGATCGTAATAGTTTAGTGTCTTTGGAAACTCGAAATATAATCTTCTAATCCTGGTGAAAGATCTTCAATATCTCCCATAATGATCTTCCTTTTTTTATACCTAAAACCTTTTTTTTATATCCTGGGGAAAAGAAAACATAAAAGGGTGAGCTCAAATGCTCAGTAAGGGTAAAAAAAAGAAATATCAATCACATCATATACATAAGAATATAGCTTTTGGAAATCTTAACCTGCAAAAGTGATCATAATATCTTAACATGGGATAAATCATGGCAGTGAAATGTAATCACAATAATCATAACATAAAACATTAAACTTAGTGGCATACACACATAATCATATAGAATCATTTCTTGTTAGTCAAGACTCATTGCCAAGACTATCTTAGTGGACAAAGTCCCTTTCTGAATCGAGTCACCCTCGTTCCAGTCCTGTTTCACTGAACCGGTATAACCTATCGTTCCAGCCATGTCTATCTCATGAGATATAAAATCTTTACCCAATGCATTGGAGGTAGATATAGGTCCCACCCATCTCATAATGATACCATTCTTATGTGTGCCACAAAATCATAAATCATACATCATTGCATAACCCATGTAGTAAAAATGGGATTCTTAAACAACATTACATCATAAAACAATTCATATAAGATAAAGGAATTCATAAAAAATATTTCCATCACAACATAATCAAATCCATGTTATAATAGGGACAGAAATAGAACCCTATATTATCTTAGATGGAAAATAATTTTGATAAAACACTTGAACTCCATTATTGAGGAAAATATCCTTTCTTATTAAAAAAACACTTTTCTTTTCTTAATATGTCAAATAATTATAAACTAAAAGAAGTTGATTAAAAATAAACTTGAAAAATTGTAAAGGAATCTTCTTGGAAATAATGTTTTAAAAATCCATTCAAGCCGCATAAGTTAAAAAAACATTCTTCTCGTACTTTTGTCGGAAAATTCAAAAAGTACCTTGTACAAAAAACGACACAATATTCCTTTCATATCTTTTAATAACAACTCAATGAAGGGTAAAATTGGATTTAAACTATTGTAATTGGATGGAAACAATATTACATATTGAGGGAACATGGATGTGGATGATAAAATACACCCCAGTAAATGCCAAAGTAAAAACAATCTCGGATAAAAATGAGATTGTGATATTTTCCCTTACCATAGGTCCGACTTGCTTTGTAAGTGTCCCAACCTCCTGTATAATGATTTAAATCATGTTAATGACTTATTATAGAGTCATACTCATTGTTATTATATCATATATGTTCCACTTATGACTTTATATTACCTGTTCTTTTGTGAATACATGTTAAAGTAGCATTTTGGGTAAAATCGTCTCATTTGTCGTTCGTGTTTTTAACTTGTAATTATTCATATGATTACTTAGATCATGATTACTTAATTACAGAATATAAAACATGATTTATATATATATATATTCAGAATATACATATATAATAAATCAGTAAATGGAATGAAATACACCGTTCGTGGAGACGGTAGTCCGTACGTACGCATGAACGCTGTTTTCGTTTCCTTATTGAATTGAATGGAATTAAGTAGATGACATACATATAAATATAAATAATTACAGTATCATTATTATGTCATATATTTCATTAGTACTTATTATATATACTTTATAATCATTCATGAATGGTTAATCATTGAGAATGAATCTCATCACGTCGTGGAGACGGTAGTCCGTATGTACGCACGAGCGATGATATCGTTCCCATGGTCATAGAATTGTGTTAAAGTGTATGTATACTATTTTAGTATCAATATCACTTTATAATAATCATATATAGTTACTAATTACACCATTATACCCATCATATTAAGGTGGTGGCGGAAAATAGATTACACCACGGCGTGGAGACGGTATTCCGTACGTACGAACGCGCGGTGATTTCATTTTCCGTAGGATGGATAGATGGTTAAATAGGGTTGTTTCATACTTATAATAACATATAAGTATATGAGTGATACTTATGTTATTACTTCATAATGAAACAACTAAAGAAGAAGAAGTTGAAGAAGAAAGAAATTGGAAAGGATCGGTAATGGATATTACCTCTTCTTTGAAGTGCTTCTTTGAGACCCCCTTTTAGGGCACTAAAATTGGTCTTTGAGGAAGCCTAAAACCTCTAGGATGTTTCTAGGGAAGTGGAGAAGGTATTTTGGCAGGGTTTGGCCGAGCTTGAAGGCTCAAAGTTGGGTTAGGAAGAGAGGGAGGAGGTGCCCTTTTATAAGGGAGGAGAGGGGCACCTTAGGAATTTCTCAAAATATTGTTTTATATTAGAGTCAAAATCGGTTTATAATGGTTCCAAAGGGTCTTATTTCTAAGCTAAAGTGGGGATGGGTCGAAATACTATCAACCAATAGTATTTATACAAGTTTAGGTTATTATTTTAACCTTATCAATTAGATTTAACTCTAAGTTAAATAATTTAACTTTTACCGGGTCTTTTTGTTTTCTTACACTATATGGTTATTACACTTACTATAACATGCCAAACGAACCCCAAATTGTTTATTATAATATATATATCCTTATCTAAGTCATTTGGCCGAACCATATATTTTTAAGAATAAAATAACAATTAATAATATAATATTTGATTTAAAAACTATTTTGTGTCAATTTTGACACTATTTGATATATGATTTTTTTGAAAGTCACAAAAGAATTATATGTTCAAACCAAGTTGATTAAAGCAACACTAATATATCATATTAACCTATAAAATTAGTCTAATTCATAAAAAGTCTCAAATTATACTTATTTAGGCCTTTATAATATCAATTATGTCAATATTTCATTAATAAGATAATTACTGCATCATCTTTGTATCATAAATAACTTAAATTATTTGATGTCTAAAAATTACAAATAAAATACCATTATGTATGAAATCTTTTTATCTTTCTAATGAATATTTACAATCGAATTTATCTTATGTATAACCCTATATTAAAATGTTTTAGTAAATAATCTTTGACTTAACTCTTTTAACTCTTCTTTGAATAAATAATAATAAATGTCCTAATCTAATCCAAGTGGGCCTAAATGATAATATTTTACACTTAAGGTTCTTTTTGGTCGAGATACACTTTTCCAATATAATTAGGACATGTGTTAGGGTAATATTAATATTATTCTTACACTTAATTACCCTTTTTACTTTTAACCGTGGTAAATAAAAGTAAAAAGTTACTATTCACCAAAAATTATTTTCATCTCATTGAACCACATTTTACTTACTGACATCAACCGTGTCTCTCGGATTTTTGAAATTCCATTCACAGAAGTGGTAAAATTAAGTTTTATGAAAAATTTAGTTTTTTAACTACCACTTAGTAGTTTCACTATTCATCAAAAATTGATGTTTTTCAGAACAATGCCAAAATTTCATCCTAAGCTATATTTCATATTCCGAATTCAAAAATGAAGTCTATTTTAAAAAATTCATAACATAGAAGTTGCATTAATTAATTTTATAATAAAATCCCGCTGTTAAAACAAATAGCGTGTTTTTAAGAAACAATATCTATCAAAAGATTGACACTTGTTTATGTCTAGTTTAAATGTGAAATTACATCCAATGACCAACATTGTATTAAATTGTAAAAATATATTCTAAATATACTTTAAAACCACTAAAATTAATAATTTATCACTATTAATTATTTTGATTAAAAAAGTTGTTTTTAACTAAAATTTAGTAATTTTTACTATTCATCAAAATATGAAAGTTATCCGAAAAGTACCAAAATTTAACCTTAGGCTAAATTCGATACTACGAATCCAAAAATGAAGTCCATTTTGAGAGCTAAAATTTCTAAAATTTTAAAAGGTGGTTATTACAATTCATAACGGCTAGTTATAATAATATTTTAATAGCATATCATTGTTTAGTGAAACTCGGTATTGCGTACTACACACGCTATCGAGGAAGGTCGCGATTGTGTGTAATGTAAGTCAAGTCAAGGATGTGTGTTGTGCAAGCTCCTTTTGGTGTAGCGTAAAACACAAGACATTAATAAAATTAAAAAAAATAGTTTTCATAAAATCTCGGGCTGTTACACCATAGCTTCCATCTATCCTCGTGGCTTCATTTTTTTCTCAGTCACCACCAGTGATCAGTTTCTCCCTCTAGGCGGTAAACAACAAGGGTTACTTTTTCTTATTCCGAACAATGAAGTACATAAAAGATCTTTTCAAGGGAGCTTATACATTCTTCCGAAACCAATGGGTCAGTAGATCAACTAAATGTTGGTGGTTGTTGACGCATGAAGGACTCAACAGAATATTGTTACCTTCATGGTGAGATCGACCTCTCAGCTTGATTCAAGTTATTACTCAGAACTTGTGTCAGTTGGTTCATCATTCGCATTAATGTTTCTATTCCAGCTTCCATCAGAGGGCCGTCATGACATGGTGCATTGCGGTCCCCATTTGCATGGTTCCTCCTATTTCCCACCATTTTCTAAGTGAATAAAACATTAGTGAGAAACTTATTTCATTTATGAATCTTTTAACTAAGACTTCATGCTTAGAAAATTACCTTTCTCTATAATTCCTTCATAATGATTCATAAAAAGCTTGTAATTAACCAAAACTATCTCCCAGGAGTGTTGTAACCAAGTGTGCAGCAAGGCTCGTTATCGTGCACCAGTTCCCATTCGAGTCTAGATCAAAGTAGTGTTTTCGGGTTTTACCCCTCTGTACATCTGTGCCAGAGCCGCCTCTACCTGCCCATATCTAGACAGGGATGTATTTTTTTGATAAACCACTTACTCAATACATACCAAAATACCAATAAGTTTTTCTATATTTAAATTTTTCTATGGGGTTCTTCATAATGTATTTTATATCCTAATTTCCACAAATAACTAAACTATCCTTTGATACAAACTGTGGCATCCCACCTATTTATAACATAATCTTTCATTACATTACACAAAACTGAGAATCATTAAGGTTTAGTGTCTTGGAAACCAAGAACATAATACATGAAAACGACATAAAATATTCTTCTTAAACAATTTAAAGGCTTCTAATTATGTTCATCCAAGGTTCATTACTGCATCTCATAACCTGGGGACATACATCAAAAGAAAGGACGAGTAGAAGGCCCAGTAAGGGAAATAAGAGAAACATTTTACATGTGAACTTTAGATACTTAAATAAGATCATGAAAAGAACATTAAGTCATGAGAAAGAAATCATGAGGAATATAAAAACAACGTTTTTCAAAACTTGAATATGTGGCTAAAACATTTTACAAAGACAATCATTTCTTTTTCACCAAGGTACGTCCCCAAGGTGTCAATAAAAATTACCAAGGTTATTCACCAAGGTATCAGTCTAAATGGTCATCTCTAGAGATTAAGTTTTTACCCAATGAATTGGAGCGCTATCAGGGAGAACCCATAAATTTTTATTTATCATAATGTGATCCACATATATCATCATCAATCATTTCGTTAAAAACCCATATAGCATAAATGAAATGGGTTTCATTTTATAATCATAACGTTTTAAAAAAACTACATTAAAGACATGATCTTAATGTCACTTTAATCCCACGGAAAGGGAAAGCGGGTATCATGTATGTCAATCCCAGAATTTAAAATAGAAAAACATGGTACATAGGTGAATACTCATATAGAAGAGAGATATTTGAGTTTTCACTTAATAAAATAAAAGAACTTTAGAAAAATAGAGAGACATTTTGAGACAGAAATTCTGCAGCATAACGGCTATGTTTTGGGGTTTTAGAAAACATTGAAAAGAGTGGGGACATGGGTCAAACATTCATAAATGACCCATAGAACAGTAGAGGGATAGAACATGAAGGATATATGAACATGGTAATGAAATTTTAAGGACATACCATTTGAAATGAAAAACATGGAAGGAAGAAAAAAATTGATTTCTCTTATGAAAATTCGGCAGGCTAACAGCGTCACTTAAACTTCAACAAAAATAAATTGACGAGATCAAATAGGGTCTCTCATAATATGAAAATAAAATTTCAGTATGATATATATAGGGATCATACCCCAACATAATAAAAAGGAACTTTAAAGATTTGACATGAAAGTAGAACTTTGAAAAATGGGAAAGGAGAAAGAATCCCTTAAAAATTCAGCAGCCTAACGGCGCCACTTAAACATTCTTAAAATGAATTGATGAGAGAAAGAGGGGTTCTCTCATAATATGAAGAAGAAAAGGGCATTATGTGTAATATAAAATAACATCCTCCAACATAAGAGCATGGAGAATAAAAGAAATGACATAAAAGAGATTACTTGAAAAGAAAGAGAGAGGTATGATCCCTTACCTTAAAACATAACTCTAAAACTCAAAGGTTTGGACCTTGAGGGAATGGGGGAACCTTGGGATGAATACTTGTGAGGAAATGAGACTATATATTCGTTGGGGGAGAGTTGGGAGTGAAAAATGAAGGAGGAAAGGTTGGGTATTTTTAGGGAAGGTGAGGTGATACTTTAATAATTTCAAGGGACACCTCAGATGTGGTTTTCTCAAAACCATGTGCTCTCCCATGGTATTTTCCATGGAGTTAGGCCACATGGGTCCCCCAATACAATAATTAATCACCTTATGTCTTCCAAACTTTAAAATATCTCATGAAATCATCATGAAACAATTATGATGTCATTAAACATACCGAAACACTAAAACTGCATTTTTACTATTCACTAAATATTCATATTTCCCAGAAAAATCCAAAAATTTCACCTTAACCAAATATCGATGCTCGGATTACAAATATAAACTCCATTTTATAAAAATAATTTTCTAAATATTTTTAATTTAATTTTTACATAAAAACACTATTCACCGAGAATTCATTTTTTTCTGAAAAATCCCCAAAAAATACCATAAGATAATATCGATGCACTGAGTTCAAAAATAAAGTCCATTTTATAAAAATAATTTTCTAAATATTTTTAATTTAATTTTTAATTAAAAAAGACTATTCACCTGGAAAAACTAATACTTGACTAATAGTTTATGAAATCATTATTTACCCATTTTAATGAATCACATTACTTAATCAAGGTGTCTAAATTATATTAAAACTTTTTTAGGTGAGATTACTAATCCATTTGGTCACATTACTAATCCTAAGCGTAAAATCACTATTGATAATTTACTATTCATCAAAAATTAATTTGATCCTATTGGACTCCAAATTACATACTGAATAATTTTTCGGAAGACCATTTTTTGAATAACATTACACATCAGTAATTATGTAAGGTTTACATGAATATTTTAAAATATCCTTTCTTTCAAAATTCGTCATTAAAATACATACTATAATTATCTAGACATATGAAATTTCACGAACATCCCTAAAGGAATAAATCTCAATTTATTCATCCCAATGGATTACACAAAGAAGCTACGGTCTAGTCACATAGCCCCTTATAACACAAGCATATGACCTAAGTGTAAGGTGTGCTATGGTGAGAGAATCTGAGGGAGGCTCAGATAACATTGCCCTAGTAATAATCTCTACTAACTTGAACTTCTCCCATAGTCATTTCCGTTCATGCCTGACACACTGGAGTTCGGCTTGGGCTTGGTCCAAAGCGAAGCCCAAGGATGCCACCTTATTCCCAAGCTCTGATAAGTGGGCTTCATAAGGTTCGAGTCTACCGGATGAAGCCATCGACTCCTCTTTCTGCGTAAACCATTTACATGTCTATTAAATCGCTAATAGTAAGTTAATATACTATTCAAAAAGTTTTGGTCATTACACATAAACATTATTTTTAATCATAAAATTAAATTTATTCTTGAATGATTATGATGGGGAGAAAATCTCATCGCGTTGGTGGAGACGGTAATACATACGTACACACGAGTGAAAAATAACATTATATTGATGGAGAAATCATATTTAATGGATGTTAAATCATGTATACAGAATAAATAACATGTCATATTTATTATTTACATCATTTATACTCATTATTTTACCCATCTAAATAATGAAGTGTTTGAATAACAAACTACACCACGACGTGGAGAGGGTAATCCGTACGTACACATGTATGGTGACTTTGTCATTTATAGGATGGATAGAATAATTAATATGGTTTAACCATTTTTGTAATAACATCAAATTATATATAATATACTTGATTTATTATTTTATAATGGAAATAATGAATAAATAGGATGTGGAAGAAGAAAATAACTTGAAAGAGGTGATTAAATATTTACCTCTTCTTCATGTTCTTCCTATTAATTTGTACAAAAAGGGCTCAATAGGTTGGATTTATGACCAAAGTAATTCCTCTATAATGAATGGAGGAATTTTTGGAGGATATTCAAGAAATTCATTTATGATACAAAAGGCTTTTGAGGTGTGAAATAAAGATAACGGTAAGTACCGTTTTATAAGAGGGGTGAGGGTCACTTTAGAAAAAACTTGAAATTTTATTTTATAATAAAAATAATTTTTGGTTTTTAATAAATATAAAATAAATTATTTCTATTATAAAGTAGGTATGATTCTAATACCTTTTAACCAATAGGTTTTATATATATTTAGGTCATCATATTAACCGTATCTTTTAGATTTAACTCTTAGTTAAATAGGTTTACATTTACTATGTCTTTTTTTATTTTTATATTATATGGTTAATAATCTTACTATAACCAGCCAAGAGAACCCCGTGTGTTTGATTATTAATATATATAACCTTACATAAGTCTTTTTGTATAACCTTATATTTTTAGTAATATTACATCAATTAAAAATATAGTATTTGTTTTATAAACTCAATTATGTCAATTTTGACACTATTTAGTATTTGGTCTTTGTGAAAGTCAAAAGAAAATCATTAACCCAAACCAAATACTTTGAATCAACCCTACCATGTCATATTAAATTCTGATATTATTTTATGGTATAAAAACATCCAAATTATATTTATTTTAATATATAAAATATCTTTTATTTGTTTCTTTTATTAATTAGGAAAATACTGCATCATTATTGTGTAACAAATAAATATATTTATATTATGTCTAAAATTATTAATAATATATCATCATGTAGGAAATGTTTTTATATTTTAATTTATTATTTATAGTTTAAGAGATCAATTACATTACCCTATATAAAAATGTTTTACTAAAAGATACATTCATTTGTTATTTTTTTCTTTACGTAAGATTAATTAATATAAATGTCATTAGCACTCCCAAGTGTATCCACGGGGTCCCAAAATAGACCTAAGGATGACCATGGTTGGAAATGTTTCAACCAATAGGAATAGGACACATTTTATTGTAATTTAATATTAATATAATATTATCTTTTCCCCTTATTTAACCCATTTACCCTTTGACCATAGTAAAAAATATATTTACCCAAGTAATTATTCATAATGTATAAAAATAAAATGTACTTACGTGCACAATATAAACCTCCTGATTTCAAATATTGAATACATTTTTCCAAATTCATAACACAGGATTGGAAAAAATTAATAAAAAATTAATTCACATTGTCAAAACAAAAAAGTGTGTTTTTAAGAAATAAAAACTATCAAAAGGTTGACCCATGTTTATGTTCGGTTTTAATGTGAATTTACATCCAATCAACAAAATTATGTTAAATGATCAAAATATAGTCTAATTATATTATAAAACTACTCAAATTTATAATTTAACACTATAAATTATTTTGATAAAAAAGTTGTTTTTTATTTTAATTAATATTTTTTCACTTTTCATCAAAATATGAATGTTATAAAAAAAATACAAAAAAATTATCCAAACTAACTTATTATGTCTCTCTTATAAAGATGAAAATAATTTCAATAAATTTAATATATAAATGTGTTAAATATTGTAGTTAGAAAGGGTTCCCCATTAAAAGGCGGCAAACTACATTTTTTGAAAAATACCTTTTTTCTTGTAAAAATTGAATTTATCTTATATTATGTATAAAAAGACCCAAAATATGAATGTTAAAATTATACAGGATACATAAAACTTAAAATAAGGTTAATACAATTCATAACCTCTTTTTTTGAACTGCTACTTTGGTAAGTAATGGTGCGCTTGAACTCAGTGTTGTGTGTTGCGTAAGATATTGAAATACTATGAAGAGATAACATACTATGAAATCATGTGGTGTTATAGTGGTTTTATTTTTCTAGATTATTGAGTAGTGATGCAATAAGTGAAAAGTGATGTTTAAAATTTATTTGGTTTTTTGGTTAATGTGATGAAAATAGATATTGAATAGTCAATTGGTATGATGTTTAGTCAAATGTGGTCATTTGATAATTAATTAAATGAATGGGATTATTAAATGAAAATTATCATGAACTTTGTTGTAGTTTGTGGTTTATTGTCTAGTGTTACTAATTTAGAGGTGGCGAAAAAAGTGATGGTGTTTCAGGTTTGTTGATTTGAATGTGAACCCATTGGTTGGGGTTGAGTTTTTTATAATATATATATATATATATACTGTAACATTATTTTGATTTATATATGATTCTTGCTCATGTCGAGCACTATGTGCTGACAACCATAGAGTAAAGTAGGGGGTGTTTTTCCTAACCTCTAGTGAGGAGAATAGATGTCTGATATGCCACTTTTTCTTCTAGGAAAGGTAGGTATTATAAATACTATGATGGATACTTGTATTTTATGGATTATATATTGGCTATGATATCCCAAGTTTTTTTAAATAAGATCTGTTGTGGTCGTTCTTTTGGGGAGGCGAACACAACTGTTATTTGGCAGGAATGGATATACATGTTCTTGTGGGGAGACATCGGGTGGGGGTCGTTCATGGTAGGAGGAATATATGAGGAAGATTTCCCACATTTTCATGACATCCTACTGATTTTCTTGGTAGGGTTTTTCTGTGTCCATGAATTCTAAGGGAGATATGTGTTGTGGTCATGCTTATGGGGTTACAATCCCATGTGTCATCAGTAGATATGTGATATGACCATGATAATGGGATGGTGTTTTATATGAAAGGTATGGGAGAACCAGGATATAAAACATTGGGGTGTGAGAAAGAAATACTATTGGGAATGTGGTATGGAGTTCCCTTAATTATATGATTTTTATTATATTATAATACATGGTCTCTATTATTTGGTGAGTGTTCCCTATCGAGGTTGTGTTTGGTTGGAATACCAATAATGGTGATATTTGGTTCTGATGTATTATAAAAGGTCTATTAGTATTCCACATTCACATGTTCATGATAGGATTTGATTTTCCTACTAGGTATAATTTTATACTCACCCTACATATACAGATAACATTTTCAGGCTTCTAGGAGTTTTACGTGGATGGTGCAAGAAATTACTAGCTAAGAACTTTGGATAATTGTAGTCTTTCTACTTTATCAATACTTTTGGGTGTTTACCTTGAGAAAATTTGTTTTACATATTTCATTTATACAATCATTGTGGGATGTTTTGGGTATCATTTGAGATTATGTTATAGATTTTGTTGAGGTTTGGTCATTATATATATCAATATTATTTTCATATAGATGGAAATGCCTCCCACATTGTGATATTTTTATACCCTCACTGCTAGTTTCAAACATGAGGCCTACTAGAGGTGATAATCGGAGGCAATTATCTCCATCCATTAATTGTGTTAACTTTTGTGGGAGGGGTTCATGATAGATTGTTATCAAACATGATTGTAGTGATATATGGTGGTGTTTGGAGTTAAGCAAGGTGATAAATGAATGTTTTTTTGGAAATTGTTTTGGTTGGTTTTGGTGCATGGAATAAGATAGGAAGAACTCATAGGACTTGGAATTTTTAGGGGCCCATGATCCATTTCACAAAATATAACCAAGTTTCATGTGATTTTTTGGAGGGTTGAGACCTAGGAGAGGTAAATAAAACTCGAAGACATGTGTTCTTGTTTAAATTTGGTTTTTTTGGGAAGCATAAAATTATTTATGTAGAATAAAATGAATCAAAAAAATTTCCTTACTATTGGTAATAGTATGTTTCTTAATTTATTTACAGAAATGGATCATGTTCATCTTGCAGGTGTAGATCTGCATGATTTGGTTTAGTAGAATGATCTTCTTGATTTTCCTAGGATTCATCTGATAGAAAAGGATAAGACATGGAATAGGGCATTGTGTGCTTTCCAGTGGTAGGCTTTGCGGAAGTGTGAGGGTAGTTTTTCTGATGTGGAGATAGAGAACTAGATGGGGTAGCTTTATATAACATTCATATTACTCTATCTCTCTCTCTCTCGATAGGGTACTGGGTCCCACTGGTAGTTAGTAAAATTCAATGATCTACTTGTTAGTGTTGGATAATATATTTGGGAGAGAAAAATGAGGTAGAATATTTGTTGGTCGGATTCTAGAAGGAGTTCAGGAAATATTTCCATTCATCGACCATAAAGGAAATAAAGAGTCATGAGATTCTTTATCTTTGGTAGGAGATAATGTCGGTGTGGGAGGTGTTAATCTAGTTCATATACCCTCTTATTTTTGCCCCATATCATTTTTTATATAGGGATTCTCATGTGAGACATCATGAGTAGTCACATTATCCTTCTATCAAGTATAATGCTACACCATTAATGATACCAACATATCTACAGATTTAGAAGATGGCATATATGATTGAGTGGATTAACTCATGTGGATGTTTCCTATGAGAGGGGAACCAGTAGGGTTCCTCAAAGAGAAGAGTTTCCAGTGGAAGGACTCAAGCACCAGGGCCATCAAGGTTTCGACAAACTGGGATCCAACCTCAGTAGCATCCTTTATCACCTTATGAGGACAATGTTTTTTTGTTTATTTCCATGTAGTATTATTCCAGTGTGTTCTTATTTTGGGGTTCCTGGCCATCATCAGATCTAGCTCTCGGTGGTTCCCCAGGATCAGTATAGTGGAACTGGATAGGTTCAGCACTATCTTCAGTAGCAGTTTCCATTTATTCTATTTTAAAAGATCTGTAAATATGATTTTCTCCACCATGGGGAGATAGAGTTGGAAGATTTAATCTCATGAATTTCATCGCATTTATGTATCATGAGATGTGAATCTCCGTAGAGGTGTTCGTCCTCATAGAAGTAGCAGACAATGGCATGGGTAGTTTCCCACATTGAAGGTAGTAGTTCTTGAGGGGCCAGAGATCATTAGAGGTATTATCAATTGGTTTAGTACCATTATTTATTTCTTGTTTTATTTTGGAGCATTGCACACCATTATTTCATCCTCTCTATACCATTCTCTAGGACTTCCAATAGAGGGGCTTCATATGCCCTTGGTGTTAAATAAACGATTTAGTGGCCAAACCATCTTGTTTGATGTGTGTCGGGGGTGTAGAATAATATTGGGGTCGTATCAATCATAGGTGAATATTTTCATGTTGAACATTTGACCATATGATGTTATTCTTAACATCGAATGGTTATATTCTATACGTATTTTTGTTGAATTCTTCTGAAGGATAGTCATTATTTAGGATGTGGATGGACAATTCATGGTTTTCATTGGCATATAGGGTTGTATGGTAGGAAGTCATCATGTAGAGTACCTTTTATTCATGTTCTCTTAGTTGTTGGAAAAATCAGTTGATTCTAGGATGGTAGTGGTTCCTTGGATCATTGGGCAGGTCTTATAATTTTTTACAAGTTGGTTTTAATGATACACCCTTGATGTTATGTTGAGTTTAGGATATACATTAATCATAGTTCGTCTCCAATTTCGATAAATATTTGTCGAATGAATTCTTATGAGTTGTGGGAGTTGATAATTTAGATATAAGATCTGACGTGGAAAGGTTTTATCTATCCTAGTGTATCATTGTGAGGTACTACAGTGTTGTTCTCAAAGATGTGAGATTGTAGTCTGAGCATGTGCATAGTGTACCAGAGGTTGAATTAGGTGAAAGTCATAAACGATTAACCTCATCCATTGATACATGATATTTTCAACAAACTAAGAGGGGAATTTTGGTTTTTATGATCTATATGTGGCCTAGATTTCTACAATTCTGGGTGAATGATGGAGATATCTAGAATACTACCTCAAAGGTCTCGTATGAGAACTTTACGTTCGTAGTCATGCCGTTTGGTGTTACCAACACACCAATTTTGTTCATGGGGCCTATGAACTCCTTGATTTGTGAGTTTCTAATTCAGTATAGCATTATATTCATTGATGATATCTTGATTTACTCGAAGTTGGAGGAGGAGAATGCCGAGATTCTCAAAACAATATGAGAGGTTATTCCATGACAAAACCTCTATAGAATTTTTTCAATGTGTATGTTATGGAAAAGAGAGGTTCATTTCCCTATGAATATGGTTCATTATTAGTGTATGGAAGAAGACCTTTTGATGGTTGTAAGTAATTTTTTCTTTTAAATCACCCAGGAATTTAGTAGATATTTTTTTCCTTAGTCTTATTGGATAGTATCAAAAGTTTTTACTCGATTTGTCTAGATTCGTATCCCCGTTGATAACTTGTACTAGGAATTACCATGAATTTGTATATATGGGTATTTCAATTTGAGTTTTTAATTAGATAATGAAGAATTTGTTTTGTGATCTAGTTATTCGTTTTCTAGGGGAGGAGGTGATGTTTTAAGAGGTTTGTGATGCCTCACATTTGGGCTTAGGATTTGTGATGATGCCATAGTGGGTGGTGATATCTTACAGGACAATGATGATACATCCCCAAGAGTGTATCTACGCTGCCCATGATATATATCTCATAGAGGATGTGTAAATGCTAATGTTGTTAAGTAATTACCTCATTGGGGGAGTGATATTTGGTCTTCATAGATCACAAGAGTCTGTGGTATATCTTTTCCTAGAATGATTTAAAATTTTAGCATTAGAGGAGGATATAGTTCTTACAGGATTATGATTTTGAAATATCCTACTCCTAGAAAAATATAATTATGTAGATGATTCTTCGAATAAGAAGTAATTGGTGGGAGATTTTTGGGAATCTAGGGATTATTTAAGAGAAATATAGGAGTGAGAATCCCTTCAATTACATGAAATAGTGGGTTGTGATAGAAAAAAATTGTTTTAGATGACAGTTTAGTCTTCTTTGAAGCAGCAAGTGGAGGAGTCTCAGTGGGTAGACTTAGTGAAATATTTGTTTCATGATATTGTTGTCCAGGGTGATTCTCCATAAAAATAGTTATAGGATTTTCAGAACTAGATTTTATTTCATTGGTGGTTGTTTTGGTTTGATATTAACACATGATGGAGCCCTTTGGGAGTTTTATATCATACTTTTGGAAGTAAAACTAAGAGTTTTTATGATTCACAGTGGCTTGCAGATGTTTTTTTGGTGGCCGAGGATCAAAGCCGATATTTTGTACTGTTTAGAAAATTTTTGGGTTTCTTGGTAGGTAATGGATGAGCATCATGTTATTGGTGGTTTTTTGTAGACCGTGGATGTTCCGGAGTGGGAATCAGATGGCATATCGATTAATTTTATCACAGGGGTATCCAATTATTAGGGAGGTTGTGATGAAATCTGGGTTTTCATGGATCAATTGATGAGATCAGATGACATCATAGCAGTCAATGATTGAGGCTCAATTGATGGTTTGGTGAAGAGGTCTGAGGATGAGGTGGTGTGGTTCAATAGAGTTATGGGGTCTATTTTATCTAATCAGGATGCATATTATACGTAATAATTTAATAGGGGATTGCAACATATTTTTGGCACTCAGTTCCGAATCATCCCTACTTTCAACGCTTAGACAGATGAAAAAAATGGAATAGACTATCCAAACATTGCAGGGTATCTTGCAGCCATGCATACTACACTTTGGTGAATCTTGGGTATGATACATTCCTTATTGTAGAGGGTTATTATATTACTAGATATCATTGTTCCATTGGAATGTCTCTATTTGAGGCTTTTTATGGGAGACCCTTTCATTACTCATTGTGATGGTAGGAGGTTGGGGAGACAACTGTTCATTGTTCTGATTTGGTGGAAAGCACAAAAAAAGAATGTTATTCTTGTCTGTGAGATTATGAAAGTGGTATATGATCACTAGAAGCCTTATTCAGTTTGCTGAATGAGGCCCTTGGAGTTTTTAACGACAATGTGCTCTTAAATGTTTCCACATGATGTGGGAAAAGAGGTTTGGTAAAGGTTGTAAGCTTTCTACCAGGATTGTTGGGATCGTTGAGATGTTGAGGAAATATGGGGAGGTGGCCTATGGATTGGAGTTTCCACAATAGTTGGAAAGTATCCATGAAAAGTACCATGTCTCTCATCTTCCCCAATATCTTCATGATGACTCCCATTTCATTTACTAGAGAGACCGTGATATTTAAAATGATGCATTTTTTTGGGACTGGCCAGTATAGATCAAAGATTGAAATGATAATTTGCTTCATGGATGTACCATAACATTGGTTCAGTTGTTGTTATTGTGGAATGATGTTATAGAGGACATTATAAGGGAGAAAGAGAAGAAAATATCATCCCAGTACCCAGTGTTGTTTGATTTTTTTTGCATTGTCATACTTTTTGAAGTGAAGTTTGAGATCTTGTTGTTTTACCTGATGAGTTTTCTTGGTTTGGGATATGTGCGGTGTGATGTGTTATAAATTACTAACATATGAAAATAGGAGGAACAGATTCCTAAATATTAATCATTAGCAAACATGTGTTTAAACCCATGCAGGCATGTCGGTTCCACCCATAAAGGATACTATCCGGAAATAGAAGACATAATTCTATAATTTTTGTGTTCATAATGGTGTGGTTTGTTGGTTTTAGCAGTTTTTGGTTTCAGTTTCCTAGAGGATGAGATGGTTGTAAACTGTTTTTCAGTAAATTTAGTTGTGTGAGAGGAGGTAGCTTGTGGTTGTGGTGATTTAGTTGTGAAGAGTGTTTTTAGGTTGTTTGGGTTGGTGTGTCTGTCTAGTGGTAGAGATTGAGGTATGATGAGATCATTGATATGTATCTCGTGGAATTTTTGTTCTAGAAACCCTTTCATTATAGTCTTGGTTTTTATTCTTAAGGGATATAATTGTTTGAGTGGTATCAGTTGCACTGGTCCATGTTCTTCAAGTCCCTTACTTTTCTATTAGTGAGCATTGGGGGTCTTCAGAGGAGGTTCCAAGAGTTTTTGGTGTAACATTGAGTTGTAGAAGTGATGCATTAGGAAATACACATCGTGAAAACATTATATGATGTGAAAGTTAATTTCATATATTTTCATAGTTTCTTTAATGATGTGTATATTTTTTGATCTAAATAATGTAAACGTGATGTGTTTTTCGGTGAAACCATACACCAAGTATTACATGACTTGTAAGGGGATTTCCTATCATGTAAATCCCTGATTTAGTGATGTTTTAAGAGTTCTGTTATGGAAGAAATTTCATTCATTCAACCTTGTATTATTCTTCCAATCATTTTTTGAGAACCCTAGGTGCTGTGAGGAGTTATTGAAGACTTATTCTTACTAATTTGATCTATTGGACCATTTGGTTGTTCATTGGAATATTTGGTAATCCATTATAAATCTTGGATGGTTTCACCCATTATTCAATGAGGTTTCCATATGATTTTGATGTTTCATTTATTGTGTATTGGGATTATTTTTTATTATATTTGGGTGCAGTGTAGGTTGATCCAGTGATTCTTGTGGTGTGTTTGTGGTTTCGGGTGCATCCCCTACACCCTACAGTGCACATGATGTCAAAAAACTTTTTTTAGGTATGGACACCCTCATTTCTCGCTATTGTGTATCTTATAGAAGGGGTTTTCTTTTATTTACATATATGTTATGGTTGAATAGGATTAATATAATATAAATAATATGTCAATTTGAAATTGATTTGGGTAAATATATTATGATTATAATAATTTTTTTAATTGATATTATTTTTGATATTTTTGATTGTATATTCTTAGGACCCCACTAAAAATTATGGTTGTTGGGGGATTTGTTTGTCCATGAGGACATGTGTTGTGGAAGTTTTCTATGTGTTGATTTTTGTGATATCACTCTAAAAATATAAATTTTTTAAAAACATATATTTGTATAATGAAATGGTTTCCCAAGGATTATGACTTATGTTTAAAAACCCCTAAAATAAAATAAAATGTGCAAAAATACCCTTTTTTAATTTATAAAATGATCTATATCTATTGTGATGATTTCTATTTCTTTTGGGACATCGATGTGTGGTTAGGGAAAGTGGGGATCCTAGTTTTGGGGTTTTCATTTGGGGGTGAGGTGGTTTGTGGGTTGTGATTTTGGGGTGGTGAGGTGGAATGTGGGTCGTTCTTTTGTGTAGGTGAGGTGGATTGTGGGTCATGATTTTGGGTCAATGAGGTGTTTTGTAGGATGTGCTTGTGGGGAAGTGAGTTGATTTATTGGTCATGATTTTGGGGTGGTGAGGTTGTGGTTTCTTTGTGCTATATGACCAAGTAGTGATTGAATAAATGATTAATAATGTTTTAAATGGATTGGGTTGGTTTGGTTAAGGGGTTGAAAATGATTAATGAATAATAAAATGGTGGGATATGTGGTTAAATTGTTTTGGTGGAAAATAATTAATTAAATGAAATTAGTTGGAAATATGAATGTTTCTTTTTTCTTTTTGTGTGATTTTATTTATTTATAGGTTGTAAAAAAAGTGATGGAGTTGTAACATGGTTGGTTTCTCTATGAACCCATAAGTTAGGATTGAGTTTTTTATTATATTTATAATTGTATGTTCTTGTGATTTCTATACGCATCGCACCCATGTTGAGAACTACATACTACCACCCACAATTTCACATGAGGTTTTTTTCCGATAAAAAGTGTGGTGTACAAATAGAAGGGTACCTCCTCGTTCCCTCTCTCTCTTCGAGGAGATGTACATATTGAAAAGGGTATTACGGTAAGAGGAATTCTTGTTCATTAGATGGTGTTTGTGATATCATAGAAATTTTTGGGTAAGATGTATTTTGGTCATGCTTGTGGGTTAGCAAGATGAGGTGTTTTCGGGTAGGATTTGATATGAATGTGCTTGGGGAGGATTCTGGTGGGGGTCATCCATGGTATGAGGAGGGAACAAGGTTGATTTCTTACATGTTCATGATACACAGCTACTATAATTTTGGTATTGATTGTGTTGTGGCCCGTGTGTTTTCAGACATGATGTTGTATGGTCGTGCTTGTGGGGCGGTGGGCCCAAGTGTCCTCTAGAAAGATGTTATATGGTCATGCTTGTGGTGTTGTGTGTTATACAGAATGGATGGGAGTTCTAGGATGCATGATGTTTGGGTGATAGAGCAGAATTCAAGTAGGAATATGGTGCAGGGTGTCCTTATCGATATGATTACAGTCATATTATACTACATGGATTGGGTTATTTACTAAGCATTCTTTTGTGATGTTTCTTTTAGTTAGTATTCTTGTATATGTTTTGTTTGGTTATGCTGTTTTATCACAACTGCATTTGTATTTATCTTTGACATGTGCACAAGAGACATTGGTATTACTACTGAGTGTAATTCTATGTTATCCCATCATATATAAAACTATTTTTAGGTTTCCAAGTGGTTTATATCTAATACATTACTACCCCATACCATTAAATAGATTTCTTTTCGCTGAATTAGCTTCACATTTTGGTATTTCCATTAGAGAGTGTTATTGTATTGGTATCATTTATACATTCATTGTTGTATCGCTTGGGTTTCTTTTAATATTATGTTATAGAGTTGGTTGTATCTAATTCATTCTATATCCCAATCTTGTTTTCCTAATGAGGGAAATGCCTCCCATATTATGAATTTCTGTACCCTCGGTGCTAGTCGCCAACCTGAGGTCTACTGAAGGTAAGACTCATGGGTCATTATCTCTCTCTGTTCTTTATAGTTTCATTGGTGGGAGGGGTTCGGGACAAATTTATTTTTTAAATATATTTATTATTGTTTTATAATTATTAATAGATATGTATATATTTATAATTATATAATTTTTTTTAAAACAATATATATATATAAATTATAAAAAATTATATGTTAATATATTTAAACTTTATTAATTATATTCATTAATTTTCTAATTAATTTATATTAATTTACATTTTTTTGAAAATAAATATGTTAATTTATATATATTTATAATATTTTTTTACTAAATGTTTTATCAGTGCTATGGATAGAGCTACTAAAGATTTATATTTATTTGCATGAATAAACTATTAATAAAATATTGAATATATCTTTTCTATTGTATAGTATTTTATTACATGGTACAAAAAATAAGTTCTTTTAATGTTTTGTTCTTAAAAATCAGGAACCTAATACATCAAAACATAAAATATTCATCCAATAAACTTCATTGGATTCATCATGTGTTCACCCCAATTACATTTAATTCATATCATATCCTTGGGATATACATCAAATGAAATGGGTGAGGAATTGTCTCAATAAGTGTATAAGAAAGGGAAACAATTTTCATGTCTTCATGAAGAATATCAATAAAAACATGACGAATATAATTATAGATTTTGATAGGGAACATGAAGAATACCATACTAAAAATAACATGAATCATAACATTGATATATTTCATAAACATATAATTTTTACACTCATAATAATATCACCATGATTTATCATCATGTGTCATAAATGAAAATTAATATGGTTATTCCATAATGTATCATAAAACTAGTCTTCTCTATAGATTAAATTCATTACCCAATATATTAGAGCACTACAATGTCACACCATTAATATTTATTATTTAATTTTATCCACATAGATCATAATAAACAATTTCATTAATATTTATTGAGGAATAAAGAATGGGGTTCGAATCAAAATCATGGCATACAAAAGTGTTTAAAGGCATGATCATTAATCGTTTTTTGACCCGTGCAAAGGTAATGAAGGTTTCTTGTATGTTAATCACGAAATAAGATATATAATTTTTATATCGTACTGAGTACCCCAAGAAAATGAAGAGATTTGGGTATTCAAAATGAAAATTAAAGTGACATTCCTAATTAGGGATAAAAATTCTAAGTAATAAATTTGGAAGAATGACATGTATAAAATAATGATTTATAAAATGGTAAAATGAGAGGGTAAAAGGTCTAAAATTGATAAAAAATAAATTTTATTTAATGTGTATGATAAAAAGGGAATTACAATTGTGTTACAATAAAATTTAGTAGACATATAAAAAAAGAGGTTGTTGAATTGGAGAGAAAAGAAGGATAATTCACTAACATTGAATAGTTACTCTTATATAATGACAAATGGAACCATATAGGTTTGAAGAAACCGTGGGGGATCCTTAAGATGAATAAAAGAATTAAATTAGTTAATATAGATCAAGAGTCATTGGAAATGGAGAAATGGGTGGGTATTGATAGAAAAATATGACGATTTTTATAATAACATCCAAATATAGGCCTTGAAAATTTAGGATGAGAAGAAAGAATATCCATTATATAAATCATGGTTTTCCCTAGTTTTGGGAAATATGGGTTATATTTTATGTTGTTTTAATCCATAAGAACCGATCATCAATTAATATCACTACTTTTTTCATGTAAAGTAATTTTTCCACAAGGTAATGTTTTTAAATTTAATTTTCCTATTTTAAAAATTTTAAAGTTATTTATTGGTATATAAATTTAATAAAATCCAAAAAATACATGATATAAATATAATAAAATATTTTTTCCATTGTATTGTAAATATTTAATTATTACATCATTATGAAATAATTATAATTCCTTTAGAAATATCAAAAACTTAATACTGTATATTAACTATTCACAAAATAATATTGTATTTTAAAAAATTCCTTTAATCTACCTTACCCATATTTTTACATGTTTATATTTATATAATAAATATAAAAATATAAAAATTTTGGCTTTTAAATATAAGTATTTTTTAAAAAAAAATTTGGGTTGTAAGGTATTGAAAAATTTATGACACTAAAAATATTTCCATGGACATAACAAAAATATTTTATCATTTTTATTTAAATAATAGTATTTTTATTATAATATTTCCTCAAAATAAATTGTATTCATAATAAATTAGTTTTTAATAAAAAATTATATATTTTTAGAAATCTAAAAATTATGTTTGAAAAATAAATTTAGCTAATTTAATCTCATTGAAGCAAATATTTTATTAAGAAAACCTATTAATAATGATGCATTGATCGAAAAAAAAATTATTTATACAAAGGAATTATAATTTAAGTATTTGTGGCATGGACATATAACCCCTTATAACACCCTCGTAGGACCCAAGGCTAAGGTGTGTAATAGTGATTGATTCATGGGGTGGCTCAACTTACATCGACATAGTGGTAATTTACCAAAACTTTAAATGCGTCCACTAGGGATTCCATTCAAGATTCACTTTTTTAAGATTATCTTGGGATTTTTTATGATAAAATCCATGTGATCTTATTTACCTCTCATGATCCATCAAAAGGTCTTTATATGGTAAGATTCTACTTTTGGATATCACCACTTCACATTTATGTATTATTTATTCTTATTCATTTATAGTTATAAACAATAATTATAATTTTAAAATTATTACCAATGGTTATAGTTCACAGTTGAAATTTTTTTCAAGGGTTAGACTGACAAATAGTCATATTTTACCATCAGTCAAAAAATAGAAGAATCCGGATTATTATATTTTCCTTTATATTATATAAAAACAACTTCACTATTTCATTAAATATTCACTTAAACTCTACGAAAGGTTATATATTTTCATTTTCAATGATATTTATTTATAATATTTTGTCTTGTTTTTATAGTGGTCACTGTAGGGGTGATGATTCTAAAATAATAGAGTGATCTATATTTTCCTTTTTGGGTGACTAATTTATTATTACTTATTAATGAAATTTCTTTTTGTTCAGTATAATATAATATAACACACATTTTATTAGAAAAAATATCATTTTAAAATAAAAATGGGTTGTTACACTCTTCCCCGCCTAATAAACTCAATACATATATTTTCTGTTGATTCTCTCATTTGAGGTATGGTGAGGATAATTCTACATCATTCATTCCTATGGTTCCCTTGTTTCCTTCTAACACTTATGGTTTCTTTTTTGCACATTGACAATATTTGTAGTATTGTTTCATATAAACTTGTCTCTAGTGTCCGATATCTCCATTTGGTGCTCCTCATAAGAGAGGTCATGTTCCATTTATACCACCTATGATTCAGTACTAGTGAGGGATTAATTTTTTACATCTTCAAAAGATATATTTGGAATACATCATGAACATGAGAAAGATTTTGTGGAAATTCAAGACGATAGGCTATTTCTACTATGATATCAAAGATTTCATAGGGGCGAGTGTAGCTGGGGGAATTATTCCCTTTCTTCCAAAACAATATAATTATCTACCATAGAGATATTAAAAGGAAAATTTTATCATCAACAACAAACTCCAAATCCCTTTGATGGTTTTAAGAATATATACTCTATTTACTCTGATAATATTTTATATGTTTTCAGATTTCATAAAACGTTTCTATAATATATTTTACAATATCATCCCATAGAATCATTCTCTCACCAACTTCATCGCAACAAGTATGAGTTATACATTGATTCCCATATAGATATTCATATGGTTCCATTTGAATACTTGAGTGGATGTTGTTTTTGTATGAGAAATCAACAAATGGGAGTTGTTTATCCCATCCACCATTAATTTTCATTTAGAATGTTCTCAGTATCTCTTCATGTTTTGGAATAGTCCATTCAGAATGATGATCAATTTATTGGTTATAAGTTGTTCTAAAATTAAATTCATTATTAATATCCTGTAGAATACACCTACAAATATTATATGTGAACATTTAACCATAATTTGAAAAAATAGAATGTCGTGACCCAGGAATCATCAACACTTCCATTATATATATATATTGGAATGTTGTTCAATTGAAAATTATTCCTGAATAATTATAAAAAAGGAAGTCTTGGTGATTTTATACACTATAAACCCTATCACATTGTTTCCTTTGGAGGTTATTCGAGGAATAGTGACAAAGTTCATAGTGATATTGTCCCACTTCCATGTTGGTAGTGTTAGTGCTTTCAATAACCATTTAAGAAGTTTCCTCTATTATTTAATTTGTTAATATACAATGAACCTAGAAGTGTAATCCAAAAACTCCCTTTTCATATTATCCCACCAATAATGATAAAAATGGCCCCTATACATTTTATTTATTAAAGGATGTATATAGAATATAGAGATACGAGCATCGTAAAATAGTTATTTCTTTTTTATACGATATATGGGACATGTATCATTGTACAATATTTCAGTACACCTAATTGATCAATGTTGAACTGAGTAAGCTTATTTGGGGACTAAGTATATTCTCTTTGAGGTTTTTGGATCTTCTCCATTAATAATGGTAGAGAAATCATTGGAATATGATTGATAACATCCCTTCCCAAATGATTATCATGGACAACCATAATATATTCATAGTCAATAGATCTCATTAAATTGTGATAATTTTCCACACAATAGGGGATTTCCTTATTATTTCATCAATGACAAAATTTTCACTTCTTAGGTGATAGTTAATATTAATAATCATATTCTTTAAGAAGTTATAATCAACTCCTTCTTATCAAGTTTGATTCCTTATATTTGAATATATACATAGAACTTTTGTGGTATTTTAATTTAACACTTCTACCTATAATGATTGTTCCTCTGGTTTTTTATTGAAAAAATAACCATCACTAGCACTAGGTCATGAGTAGTATAATTCTACTCACGTGTATTTATCTATCAAGATGCATAATCAATCAAAATTACATTTTCCATGAGGACGCACCAAAGCCTTTTCATAGATGAATCACCAAAAATAATGAATCTTTCTCTGATAGAGGTTAGAGTTAACACGGGTATAGAGACCAATATCTTCTTTAGTTATTGGAAAAAATATTCAAAATCCTTAGTCTAGAAGAGGTTAGCCCCTTTTAGAGTTTACCTAGTCAGTGGATTAGAAATTCATGAATGATTATTCACAAGCCTCCTTTAATGTCCAGAGAAACCATTCAAACTATGTATCTTATTTACTATTATAGGATGATGTCCCTCCTCTACAACCTTTGTACTGGTAGGGTCAATTGAGATTATTTAATTGTTTTCAATGTTCCCCAAGATAGAATGAATTTGTAATTTGTTTTTCTATTTGATGAATTTTCAAAAAAGAAAACCCTTAATCAATATTATCAATATATCCCTTAATGATCCTCATTATCCTCATGATATTTTCTATATATCATAATATCATCAATAAAAATAGCCACAAATTTATCATGTTAGTACTTAAATAATATATTAATAAAATCCATAAATATAAAAAGAGAATTGGTTATTCTGAATGGAATTACTATAGAATCATAATTCTTATATCATGATCAGTAATAAGACTTTTGAGTATCATCCATCTACACCCTCAATTTATGATAACCACATTGATGATCATTCTCGGGAAAGAATTTATCTCCACAAAGTTGGTTAATAAATCATCAATACATAGGTATGTTTACTTGTTCAATATTTTGATCACATTATGTTCTCTATTATAAATTTATATTCACATTGATACGACATTATTCATCACAAATAAAATAGGTTCTACCCTTGGATACACACTTGTTCAAAAAATCCCTTCTCCATTATATATTCATGTTGACTCTTTAATTCCTCTAGCTCCACATTTTCTATTCTATAAGGGTTATTTGATATCAGATTGGATCATTTTAAGAGTTGAATAGAGAACTCTAACTCTAATTCCAGGGGAGTTCCATGTAACACCTTAGAAAATACATCAATATTTTCCTAAATAATGTACACATTTTATTCTTATACTTGTATTATCATTTTCTCTTCACTGAGGATATCCATAATGAATGTGGTGAGAGGTGAATCTAAACAAAGATAAGGTCAAGAAATCACTCAATGGTTTATATCTATAGAATTTCAATTCAAGAATACTAATATTTTTTCTTATACAATTGATATTAGCATTATACTATGAAATCTAGTCTATCCCGAGTATAGTGTCAAATTCTACCATGGGAATGACTACTAGATTTCTTGATGAGATTGTGCTCTCTGATGTCAATAATCGGGTTTCTATAAAATATTGATTATTCGATAATCACTCCATGAATCTAGATTTATTACTATAATTCTAGTATCATGGGGATTTATTCCTTATTCTTTTCAAACATGGATAAAATAAATGAATTCATAAAACCAGAATCACAGTACTTTCAATCATTGAGAGAATAAAGAGAGTACCTACCATGCCATCATTTGTATCATCTACTTCATCCTTCATGATGGAAAATACTCTAACATTCTCTCTTGGACTAAGTTGAATTTTATAGTGATTTACCTCCATTATATTCTAATTTGGATAGGGATTGAAAATTTTAGCATTTTGTCCAAACATGATGCATTATACTTCTGGTTGGGCCTACCCAATTTTCCCCTCAATGTTTGTGTTAAGAAGTGGAGGATTCACCTCACAATGACAATTACCAGAAATATGTCCATCATTTCCCCACATGTGAAATTATGCACTACTGGTCAAGAGGTTCCCTAAATGATTCTTCCCATATTAGTTTAACATGGTATGTTTCATGTGATTTCCTCCTCATCCATTATCAAAGTTCCTCTTTGTGTTTAGATCCATACCGCTCTTCATTTCATTTGACCTTTGAGACCACAAAATTTCTCTAAAATACAACTAATCCATAATAATACTACACAATATCTCCTCATATCATTAATAGTCATGATTATATAGACTCTTATAATGATCAGGTCTTAGTCAATTGAATTATCTTTAAACACTTCTATTAGGAACCACAATATATATATATATATATATATAATGAGAAATTCTAGTAATGTTCCTCTCATAGATTTTCATATACTCATTTTACTCCTGCTTCAGCTCTATAATTCCTTCTCCATTTTTTATCTCATCGAAAAAGAATATATCTATTGAAAAATATTTTAATGAACTCTTCACAATCCATATCATTAATCACCATTTATGGTTTCATGTTTTTAATCATCTTCCACCCCTTATCAGCTTCTCCTTATAAGAAATGTACTTGTATGAATATCACTTATTTTAAAGAATGATGTACAAAAAAATATCTTTTTTATATATCTTATCCAACAATCAGCAATCAATGGGTTTTACATCTACTAAAATATGTTTGTTATTGACGCATTAAAGACTCAACTGAATTTTATTCCAATCAATTTAAATTCACTCACTTAAATTTATTCATGTTATTATTAATAACTCGAGTAAGTTGATTCATGATCCTCAAAAAAAAATTATTTTGTATTATATCAAAGTGCTATTAGTGAATCATCCATTTCCATTGTAATTTACATGGTTCCTCATCTTTAACAAAGTTTTTTTTAAAAAGAAAACCATATTGAGAAATGTGTTAATTTTTTGAAGATTATAATTTTAATGCAATTTTATATCATAAGTCATTATTCATTAATATTTCATTCTTTAAAAAAAATTAAATTTTTTATATATCCTACATAATGTTACATAAATATATTTTCATTAACCACACATATACCCTGAGAGTGTCAAAATAAATAGTGCATTAAGGCCGGTTTCCGTGCACTAGTTCTCGATTGAGTCTAGCATGATACTTATTTTTTTTGTTACCCATAGATACATATTTGCTCGAGCCACACTCACTAGTTCATATACATATAAGGATTTAATTTCTCAGAATCCACTTACTTAATACATCTAATAATTAATAGGATGTAATCTTATATTTAATATTTTATCTATGGTTAATACTAAGGATTTTTATTTCTAATTCCCAAAAAATAACTACACTATCCTTTTATAAAACCTATGGAATCCTAACTTTTTTAACATAATTTTATTTACATGGTACAATATAGATCATCTTTTAATGTTATCTTTCATAGAAATCAAGAACATAATACATAAAAATATAAAACATTCATCTAATACACTTCAATTAATTATTCATTGGTCCATGATAAGTACATTTTCTATATCTCATATATTAGGGATATACATCAACATAAGGGGTGATTATGAGGCCTGATAGTGGAATAAAAATAGAAATAGGTTACATGTTATCATGATGAATATAAATAAAAACAAGAGGAATGTATTTATGGAATTAGAATGGGAACTTGAGGAATATGATAATAAAAGGAGAATGAATCATTACAAGGAAATGGGTCTAATATATTAAAATGAAACATTCATAATAAAATCACCATGGTGCATCACAAAAGATGTGTAAATGAAAATTTCCATGGTTATTAAATAATGCATCATAAAAAAAGTCATATATATAGAATAAATTATTTACCCATTAAATTGGATTTCACTCATGGTTCTCCCTTAATATGTATTAATTAATTGGATTCACATATATCATAATAAAAAATTTCATTAATAAAAAATTGATAATAATGAACAAGTTTCCCATCCAAATAATTTTGTACAAAAACGATTAATAACATGAGAATTACATAAATTTTATCCCCTAGAAAGGGAATTATTATTTCATGTATATTAATATCTAAATAAAATTAATTGTTTTTATATAATTTTAAATACTATATGAAAATAAATAAGTATTGTATTCAAAAATAAAATAAATGAAAAAATTTTAAGTATATGAAAAAATTTTGATGAGTAGATTCTACAACATTAAGAGTATAAAATGTGGTTTTTCAAGAGGGTAATAAAACAATGTATATAGGTATCTAATTGATAAAACATAATTTGGATGTAATGGTATGATAAAAATTGTAATAATAGTGAGTAACCATAACATTTAAAGACATATAAATGGTGTCTCTGGAATAAAAGAGAAAAGTAATATAATTCTCTTACCATGTAGATTTACTCTTAAATCATGAATAATGGAACCTTAAGGGCTTCAAGAAACCATGGGGGACTCCATGAGAGTAAAAAACAATAATAGTATTTGGGATAGATTTAAATTTAATGTAAATGGAAAAATGGGTGGGTATTTATAGAAAAATTAGAGGATTTATTTAATTATATCAAAATACAGGCCTTGGATATCTATGTTGTAGGAGAATAAAAACCATTCAGTTACTCATTTTTTTCCCATGGTTTTGGATGTTTTTCTCCTATACTATGATATTTTAACCCAAAAACATAGAGCATCATTTATTATCACATCATTGGCATTGAAAATTAATGTTTTTAAAATCAATGTCTCCATTTTTTACTATGGAATGTCATTTATAGAATAAAAAATGATTATAGTACATTAAAATACATTATATTTATAAAATAACATATCATAGGACTTTTATTTTAATTTATTTATTATTACATCATTATGATATAATTATTAATTCATTAAACATGCTAAAAACACAAAAATGGGATTTTTATTATTCAAAAGAAAATAAAGTATTTTAGCTAATAATAATAAATTCACCCTAACCTATTTTGGACATGATGATTAAAAATTATGTTTATTTTATTATAATAACACTCTAAATATGAAATTTTTTCTTTTAAGAAATTATTAAAAAAATAGAGGGTTGTAAATAATAGTAAAATTAATTATAAAAAAAATATTCATAGGCCATAATAAAATTTTCTGATTGTTGATATTTATATAAAAAAATTTATGTACTATTTAAATGAAATATATTTTATTCATAATAACATATTTTATTATGAAAAATTAAGTCATTTCTAAAAATCACACATTTTGATTGAAAAATCAATTTATCAAATTTCATCTCATTAATTGTATTAAGTATAAATATTTATAAATTGGAATTGTTGGAATAAAAATTATATTTGTGCATAGGAATTACACTCTTTTTATATAATTATTGGACACATAACCCCTTATTACAATCGCGCACAACCTAATGGTATGGTATGTAGGGGTAATAGATTCATGTAGTGATTTAGCTAACATCTATCCAAGGGTAATTTCTACTAAATATAATTTCTCCATAGGGATATTATATACGAGATTCACAAGTTTAATATCATTATGCGATTGGTCAAGGGAATGTCCACATGATTCTCCCTCCCTCCCATGTTCATACAAAAGTGATTTTTAAGAAAATACTCTACTGTTTGTTCCCATCACATATACTTTTTCCATTAATTATCCATTTTCATTACTTCATATAAACCTAAATTTTAATGTAAAAATTATTAGAAATTGTTATAGTTCTAAATTATCATGTTGTCCAATAGTTATATTTACCAACTTTTTTAAATTTATAAAATCATGGTTGTCACATTTCCTATTATATACTAAAAATACCACTTCATTTTTTCATTTAATATTCACTAAAATTACTCCAATAAATATATATATTTTCATTTTATAATATGTTTATTACTAATTTTTTTTATTTACCTAGTGTTGGTTATGGGGGATATGATTATTAATGATTGGGGAAATCCATAATTTTTGATTTTGGAACTAATTTATTGGTCATTACTACATAGATATGGTTATGTTGTGAATAATATTGTATAAAAACACTTTCTCAGGAAAAAAATATCATTGAAAAAGAAACATGTGTTGTTGTATTCTTCCACATTATGATATTTCATTCGACAAATTTTAATTCATTATATCAATGGAGAAATGGTATAGGTAATTATTGTTCATTGATTCCTCTTGTTCTTCTGTATCCTCTTCATGCTTATGGTTCTTCCACAACACTTTCACAAGGTTGGTAGTCTTGTTTCATAGAACCCTATTTCTATGGTCTAAGATATGTTGTAGTGTTTCCTCATAAGAGAGTTCATGTTCCAGTTGTACCGCCTCTGTATTTAGTACATGTGAGGGATCAGGTATGTAATTCATCAAGAGAGATACATGGAATATATCATGAACATGAGCTATATTTGGTGGGAAATTTTACTGATAGGACACTTCTCCTATGTAATCAAAAATATCATAGGGGCAAATGTACCTAGGGAGAGGATTCCCTTTCTTATGAAAGTACATTACTCTTTTCCATGGTGATATTTTTAAAAAATATTATCTCCAACAACAAACTCCAATTCTCATCAACAATTTTCATCATAGGACTTCTATTAATACTGAACAGCTTTTATATGTTCTTTGATGGAACTAACAATTTATTTCCTCTATTGCACAAGACCATGCCCGAGAATCTTCAACTCACGAAATTCATCCCAACAACTAGGAGTTCTGAATATTTTCTCATACAGGTCATCATATAGTTACAATTTAATAATCAAATTGAAGTTTTTTTGTATGATAAGTCCACTGATTGGAGTTGTCGATCTTATCCACTAATAAATTCAATCTTACATGTCCTCATCATGTTTGCGAGTTTTGGGATAATCCTTTTATATTTTCTATCAGTTTGGGGGTGATAGGATGTATTAAAATTTAATTCAGTATTTCTAGAATGAAGAATATTTCACCATATTTTATATGTGAACCTAGATCATGATTATTCATGATAAAAATTAGTGCCCCATGTAGCCTCCACACGTCCATTACATATATAATCGAATGTTAATAAAGGAAGAAAAATTCTTGAATATAGATAAAACTGGAAGTATTTGTGAGTTGGTCTACTATAAACAATATTATATTATTTCCTTTGAATGTTATTGGGAGACTAGTGACATGTTCCATTGTGATATAGTCTCAATTACATATTGTCATGGGTAGTGGTTGCAATAACCCGTTAAAAAGTTGTCTCTCTACCTTCACTTGCTGACATACCAAGCACAATGAAGGATAGTTAGAAATATAAATTTTCATATTATACCACCAACAACTATCACAAAGGTCTTTGTACATTTTAGTTATTCCATGATTTGTAGAGAGTTACGAGTTATTATATCATCCATAAAATGATTATTTTTCACTGGGATATATGGGAAACATAGTTTTGTAGTAAATTTAATTTCACCATCATAATTAATATAACACTAAGGTAAATTATCATTCTTTATATCCCCTATCATATTTTGTAGTAATGAATATTCTCTGTGAAATTTCATGATCTTCTCTTGTAACGATGGTTGAAAAATCATTTGTAATAGGATTGAAGATGTCCATTCTCTCTTGATTCCCATTTTCCTCTTTAATAGGTCATTGATCAATTGATCTTCTTGAATCCCCATCATTTCCAGCACAACATGTATTTCATAATTTATGCGTTAGTAAATTTTAATTTATCATCAATGGTGATAATGAATTGAATAGCCATAGTCTTTAAGAAGTTTCAACTCTGTCATTTTTATCATGTTCAATTCATTAAATGTGAAAATTTACTAAATATATTGATGGTATTTGTATATACAAAATTTCTCCTCATGATGATAGTGTATCAATATTTTTTTAGAAATAATAACAACATCTGGATCTAGGTCATGTGTATGATAATTTTCCTCATGGGGATTTTACTATTTATATTCTTAAGTAATCACATTTTAATTTTTTATGAGGAAACACCCAAGACTTTTAGTGACGCATATCTAAAAATATTGAATCATTATTCGATAGAGGGTTGTGTTGAGTCAATAAGGTTTTCCTTATGACTTTTCCATTCCTTCTTGTTTTGAAAATCACAAACACCTTATCTTAAGGAAAATTGCTTTTATAAGGAAAATTGCTTTCTTAAGGAAAATCGCTTTTATAAGGAAAATTGCTTTTATAAGGAAAATCGCTTTTATAAGAAAAATTATCCTTATCATATTTTCATTCATATTTTTCTTAAGTATGAGTTTCGGAATCACTTTCTCGGAATCATTAAAGCTTTGATATAAAGCATTCTATTTTAGGATTCAGATTCTGGACAAGAACTATAAGGAAGTTTCATTCCGAATTCCGGATATGAACTCTGACTAAGTTCTATTCCAGATTCAGGATATGAATTCTGGAGAAGAATTCTCATTACGAATTCTAATGAAGAAATTCCATTCCGAATTCTCATTACGAATTCAGAAGAAAAATTCTCATTACGAATTCCAATGAAGAATTCTCATTACGAATTCAGAAGAAAAATTCTCATTACGAATTCCAATGAAGAATTCTCATTACGAATTCTGATGAAGAATTCCCATTACGAATTCTAATGAAGAAATCTCATTCCGAATTCTCATTATGAATTCTGATAAAGAATTCTCATTACGAATTCTGATGATGAATTCTCATTACGAATTCTAATGATAAATTCTCATTACGAATTCTGATGATAAATTCTCATTATGATTTCTGATGATGAATTCTCATTACGAATTCTGATGATGAATTCTCATTACGATTTCTGATGACGAATTCCTATTCCGAATTCTCATTCCGAATTCACCTATTAAACAGAATCTGATTATCATTGTTTTATACACTCTGAATTTATTCACTCCGAACCTCCACTCCGAAATTTCTATTCTGAACCTTTATGTTAGAGTTTAAAACGATGTCGTACATTCTGTTACACTTGTTTTGTTATAAAACGATGTCGTCCATTTTGTTATAAACTAACCGTTGTCTAAGTGACACGTGTACAGGTCCCTCCGAACATTAAGGAAAATATGACCGTTGGAGAAGAGGCCGACCTTACCTATAAATAGGAGCTCATTTGAAAGAGCTCGTTGCTGTTGGAAAAACGACTGAGTTTTGTGCCTACATGCTGTTGAAGTGATTCTTAGAGATAGAGTCTCTTATTAACTCTCAAAGCTTTGTGCGACTCCGAATGTTGGTGATTACATTCGAGGGCTTCCAGGGATAGGAAGACAGAGGTGCCGACTACCTTAAAGATCGAGGGCTTTCTTGCTGAGAAAGACAGAGGTGCCGACTACCTTAAAGATCGAGGGCTTTCTTGCTGAGAAAGACAGAGGTTTCCAACTACCTTGAAGTTGAGGGCTTGCGGGGATAGCAAGACAGAGACTCCGATCTTCGTATCGAGGGCTTACCCTGGTGTGGGTAAGACAGACTTGCTTGAAAGTATAAATCAAGGGACCTTTATCCAAGGTTGTTGGATACCCTTCTCTTTGGGTTAAAAGACTATTATCTTGTTACTGGTAGTTTTACTACTTGTTTTATTCCGCTGCAATTTGTATCTTAAGGAACGTATAACTTTCTTATACTTCCTTACTTACTCTGATTAGTTTAGATTCTATACGCTTTAAGGTAGAATCTCATATTGTAACTTTTGTTAAGTTTCCATTTCCGGAACCATATTTCCTGAACCTACTTTTGGAATCACATTCCAAGTTCAGTTCGGTGTTAGAGGTATTGTGAATTTACTTAGTTTAACTTTGTTAAACATAGCCTTTTCCTTTGCTTAAGGAAAACATAGTTATTCTTAACTAACTTTAAAGGTTCCAAAGGAATTTTTAAAGTATACAATTCACCCCCCCCCCCCTCTTGTATATTGAGCATCTCATATTATATTTCGATCCTACAATTGGTATCAGAGGTTGGAAACCTCTTACTCTATACCATTCTCACATATGGTATCAGAGCCAAGGTTATTGAAATACTTGTACTCACATACAAGTTTTTCTTGCTCAGCTTTTCTATTCCGAACTTTGTCATTCCGAACTTTTCTCATTCCGAACTTTGTGATTCCGAACTTTTTGCTACTAACAAGTTTGTGTGTTCAAAGTTATTTTTAGTATGGCAGGAATTAATGTTGGTTCGATTGACAATCTGAATCCTACAAGGCCACCTATCTTTGATGGTAATGACTATGAGTACTGGAGAGATCGTATGAAGACATTTGTTATCAATACTGGTGTAGACAACTTTTTCATGCTTACTGGTGATTATAAAATTCCTGACAAGGAAGTCAGAACCTTTACCAACCAGGAAAAGCAAGAGTATCAACTAAACTATAAGGTACGCAACACTTTACTATGTTCAATGACCAGAAATATATATAGCCAAATTTCTTCTTGTGAAGCAGCTAACTGTATATGGAAGAAGTTAGAGGTTACACACTTTGGAACTTCTAAGGTGATTGAGACTAGAAGAGCTATGCTCAGAGCTGAATATCATGGCTTCAATTTTCCTTATGGAGAACCTATCTGTAAAGTTCAACAAAGGTTTATGACTATTGTCAACAGTCTGCAGTCTATGGGAGAGAAAGGTTTAGATGATGAAGCTCTTGTGGACAAGATAATCGATATTATGCCCAATGAGTGGGAATCCAAGAGAACAGCTATAGATGAGAATAGGAAGGTAACTCAAATTACTCTTGATGAATTATTTGGAACTCTTCTACAACATGAGACAAGAATGAAGAGAGATGCGGACAACATCAAGAAAAAGAATGGAAATGGAACTATTGCTTTTACCTCAACTTCAAATCAGATGAAAGCTAAGACTCCTGAGAGAGTAACCAGATCTAAGTCTAAGAAAGTCATTTTCCAATCCGAATCTAGTGAAAGTGAAGTATCAGAAAATGAAATAGCCAATCTTGCTCGAAGGATGAACAAGATAGCTGGACAGAGAAACTTTCAATCCAAGTATAAGAAAAAGGATAGAAAAGATAAGAAAGATGGAGAAGTTACTTGTTATGAATGTAAAAGAGCTGGACATATTAGACCAGATTGCCCTATGCTCAGAAAGAAAGAAAGAAAGGAAAGACATTCAGACAGGAACAGGAAGAAGTATTACAAAGCCAAAGCTAAGAAAGTTCTGAAAGCTAATGACACCTGGAGTGCCAGTGGTGGTGACTCTTCAGATGAATCTTCTGAATATGAATCTTCTGGACAGAAGAATCTTGGTCTTATAGCCAGATTACCTATTTCTAATCATTGTCTTATGGCTAAGGTACGAAATGCTGAATCATTGACCAATGTTTCTTTAAATTCTAATGATAGTAAGTATTATAACTCTTATGATGAAGAATCATCTTCTGATGAGGAAAATACTTTACCTACTTTTGAAGAAGTTTCTAGGTTTTCTGAACTTCTTGAGATTGAGAATTCCAAACTCAACAAGAAACTTGATAAGGCAAACTCTAGGAATTCTATTCTTACTAAAGAGATATCAGATCTTTCTAAAGATCTTGATAAGAAAAATGCTGATTTTGAAAGTATTTCAAAAAATCTTGAGGAAGTAAGTTCTGAGAAGAACAAACTTTCTAAAGAATTAGAAAAAGTAATTTCTAAGAAAAATGTTTTCGAGCCTAACTCTAGTTCAAAAACTAATGATTTTGAAGATAAAAACTTGGTTGTAAAACTCAAGTCCGAAATTTTTTCCTTAAAGAAGTGTTTATCAAACTTTACCCATGGTAAGGAAAATTTTGATAAGATGTATTCCCAAATACGACCTTTAAGAAATAAATCCGGATTTGGTTATACCCATGCTAAACCAGTTTTCAGTAACAATTATTTTGTTCCTCAAAGTGCCCCATTTTGTACTAAGTGTCAATGTGGTGTTCACTGGGCAAGAAATTGTTCCTTAAATAAAACCCAATCCTTAGGTTTTCATAAAGCTTATTTTTCTAAGAAAATGTGGATACCTAAAATTTTATTGTCTGGAAATCTCGGATCCAAACAAGTTTGGATTCCGAAAGTCTAACTTTGTTCTTAATTTCAGGAAAATAAAGAAAGTTCCAGCAACAATATTTGGTACATGGATAGTGGATGTTCCCGGCACATGACTGGTAACAAAAGATTTTCTGAAAAGATTATCAAAACGAAAGGAGGAAAGGTAACTTTCGGAGACAATGCAAAAAGAGATATTATTCTTCAGTTTATCGGAACGCAAGATCAACTTGCTGATATTTTCACAAAATCTTTGCCTTCTGATAGATTTGAATATATCAAACAGAAGTTAGGAATGATAACCATAAGGTAATCTTTCTTAATTAACTTTCTGTTGAAAAAGTCTCCTTATAGTAATAAACTCCTTTTCATAGGGGGAGTACATTTGATTGTTTGTTTAACAAAGTTTTTCAAAATTTGTTTTCAAACTTTTCGGAATGAAAATTTCCGGAATGGAACTTTCGGAACTACCATTTTCCAGAATGGATATTTTCGTACAGAATACTTCTGGAATGAAAGTATTCGTATTGAAAATTTCCGGAATGGACAACTTTCGTACTAGGACTTTCATAACCAGATTTTCGTTCCAAGTTTTCTTTTTCGTATTTACATTTTCGTATTTACTTTTTATGTTTTCCGTACTGAGTTTTCCGTACTGAGTTTTCCGTACTAACTTTTCCGTACTGATTTTTTCGTATTTAGTTTTTCGTATCTACTTTTTCATATTTTTTATTAAGTTTTTTTCGTATTAAGATTTTCGTATTCGGTTTTTCGTACTGAGTTTTTTTTACCCATTACGAATAACTTTCCTAAGCTAATCCGAAAGGTATGATTTCCTTACTCAAGTTTTCATAATCATATTTACTTGCTGGCATTTTCTTGTAGTTTGTTTTCGGATTATAGTTTTCTTAAATCTTTGCTTTAATAAAACCTCAAAAAGATCGGATTCGAGCTCTCAACCATCAGATTTGATCTCAGATCATTCTAAACCGTTAGATCAACCGAGGAAGTCGAACCGTCATCCCATTGCCTATATAAAGGGGACCCTATTTTCGAATCCCACATCGATTTCAAGCTTTTGCGTGCTGAAGCTCTGACTCTCTGATTTAAGGCCATTCCGAACTTCAGTCTTCTCAATTCCAAACTTCTCAGAGACTTCAGATCCGAATGTCTGCAGAGTTAGCTTCTCAAGAAATGTCTTCAACCAAGCCCATTTATCAGTGGTTAATCTACAGAGAGAGGTTAGTTCATCCGAATTTCTTCAGCAACTACGATTCTATTATTTCAAAGAATATCAAGTTGAATGGCTGGGAAGATGTTGCGGTATCAAAAACCGGCAACCAAGATGAAGTCTACTCTGATTTGCTTGTCGAGTTTTATGAGTCAGTTGCTTTCTTCAACGAAGATAATAGAGAGAAGTTTTCTTTCAAAACCTATGGCAAGACATATAAGCTTTATCACACCATGGCTGCAAGCTTGGTAGGGCTATCATATGAAGGAGAATCCGAGTTTATTTCACATGTATTGCCAGATTCTTTGGGTAGTTTCAACAAGGAAAAGGCCTTAGAAATTCTCGGATTGGATGATGACAAGGCTCCGAAAATAGCAAGCCTATCTACAAATTTCCGGATGCTGGAGTTATGGGTACAAGGGCTTATTGTACCGAGAAAAGGAGATAAGGATAGTCTAAAGAAGAGTGAGATATATATCTTAGATTTCCTGATAAATCTAAGAAATTTCAACTTGATGAAGCATATTCTTCTTAATATTGATAATTTGAAGAAGGGTAATCTGAGAGCTCAGATCGTAATGTACCCAGCAATATTATCGAAGCTCATTGTTCGGTGCCTGGAATCTTTCAAGGTAGCATGTAGTTCCAAACCAAAGGTGTGCAAGATCATGCTAGTCAGCGATGCCACTCTTAAGAGAATGAATGTAGCTTTCGACAAGAAATCTGGGAAGTTTATTGATTTACCTCCACAAGAAGAAGTGACTCCGAAAGTGGCTGATCCGGAATCATCCAAGCCGGTAAGGAAGAGAAAGTTGAAAGAAGTAGTTGTCAAAACCGAGGAACCCAAGTCTAAGGAAGCTCTTTCCGCACCTCCAAAGGCTAAGATGAAGAAGACTTATACTGATGAGGTTGCAGCAAAGTGGAGAGCTGACAAGGAGAAGAGAAAAGAAGGGGATCCGCAGTTCGGATTGGATCCTGCGGAGGCTAAGGCTCTGAAAGAGAAGGCTGCTGATGAGCTCGAGAAGCAAGCAAAGGAGAATAAGCTGAAGAAGAAAATGTCAGAAGCCGAGGCTGTGCAAGCATTGTTAAAGTTCAACGAAATGGTTTCAGCAACCATTCCCGTTCCGAGATCCTTCTCTCTGGAATCTCTACCCGAGACTCCATGAAGAAATCTTGCTGCTCCGGAAGAGATTGTTTCTAAGAATCCTGAGGAAGAAGAGCAAGTGGAACAAGTTGAAGAGGCTGCTGAAGGAAGTGGTGAGACAGGAGATGTGCTAAAACAAGTAGATGAGTACAAAGGAACCCCTTCGGAACACTTGTCGCTCCGAACATCTGAAGCTCAATCCTCGAAGCTTGTTACTCCGACTATGGAAGAAGAGAAAGGTAAAGAAGAAGTTTCTTGTCTGAGAGAAGAAGAACATCTTTCACTTGATGCTTCTCAGAAGGAAAATGTAGAAGTTGCTGATGAGGAAGATTTTATTGTTCAAGTCTCTGATAGTGAGAAGAAATCTCCGGAACAGGTTTCTATTCCGGAAAAAGATAAGGGGAAACAAATTCTGGCTGATACCCCGAGTTCAGAAAAGAAGATGAGGAAGGAAGCTGGTAGTTCTTCTAAGAGGAAGTTGGAGCTTATTGAAGAAGAAAATTCTCCTAGAAAGATCTCAGATTCGGAGTCATCCTCGTTGGGGCACGACTTTGTTGTTCAGTCCTTAAAGAAGTTGGTGGGAACCATTCCAACCATCTCCAGTATAGATTCCAGATGTCAGATGCTCCAACATGCGCTGAATCAGAAAACCGACTCCGTATCGATGGTGATGGATAAGTGTGTTGAGATTGAAGCTCAGTTCAAAACATTCTTCGTTGGTTACGAAGCCCATAAAAGATCTTGTAAGAGGATGAAAAGCTGGTCGAAGAAGAATGTAGAAGAGATGAGGTTGCTGGATGAGTTTCAGGATAATGTTAAAGATGCATTTGAAACCGAGGACAAGAAGATTAAAGAGCTGACTGCATCATTTGAAGAGAAATTGACAGAGGAAAAGAACTTTCGGATTCAGGAAGTAAGAGATCTGAATGGAAAGCTCAACTCCGTTAATCAATGTTGGAAATATGAAAGGGATTATCGGATCGAGTTTGAAGAAAGGATGAAGGCTCAGGAAGAGAAGATGAAATCTCATGAAGAAAAGTTGAAAGCTCAGGAAGAAATCATTGAAGCTCAGTCAGCAAGAATAGTCGTCTTAGAGAAGCAAGCATAGGAAGATCACAAAGACTTAAAGAAGATCAAGACGATTCTTAAGGGGCTAATGTCGAAGGAGAAAGATCCGAAATGACCAATCCGATCTTTTTGTTGTATTTCTTTTGTTGCTGATATTGAAAATCTAATGAGAATTGTGCTTGTCATTTCGTTTGTTGTCATTACTAATCTTTCAGGTACTTTGTTATTTTTTCCATTCCCTATAAATCTTTTTGAAAATCACAAAGGGGGAGAAGGAAAAGATCCTTAAGAAAAAGAGGAAATCTAATAAGAGTTTATCAAAGGGGGAGAAAGAAAATACCCAAGGAAAAATAACTCTAATAAGAGTTTGTTTAAGGGGGAGTTTTTTTTAAGAAGACCTTCTTATGAAATGTCACTCCGGAAATATGAATACGATCCTTAGAGTTTCAAAGCCTAAGGGGGAGTTAGTCGTATTCATCTATATCCTTAAAACAAGGGAGATAAGCTTTAATATGTTTCTTTCTTCTTAGAATCATTGTTTTTCGTAAGGATGTTTGTGCTTTCGAGAAAGGGGGAGATTGTTGAGTCAATAAGGTTTTCCTTATGACTTTTCCATTCCTTCTTGTTTTGAAAATCACAAACACCTTATCTTAAGGAAAATTGCTTTTATAAGGAAAATTGCTTTCTTAAGGAAAATCGCTTTTATAAGGAAAATTGCTTTTATAAGGAAAATCGCTTTTATAAGAAAAATTATCCTTATCATATTTTCATTCATATTTTTCTTAAGTATGAGTTTCGGAATCACTTTCTCGGAATCATTAAAGCTTTGATATAAAGCATTCTGTTTTAGGATTCAGATTCTAGACAAGAACTATAAGGAAGTTTCATTCCGAATTCCGGATATGAACTCTGACTAAGTTCTATTCCAGATTCAGGATATGAATTCTGGAGAAGAATTCTCATTACGAATTCTCATGAAGAAATTCCATTCCGAATTCTCATTACGAATTCAGAAGAAAAATTCTCATTACGAATTCCAATGAAGAATTCTCATTACGAATTCTGATGAAGAATTCCCATTACGAATTCTAATGAAGAAATCTCATTCCGAAATCTCATTACGAATTCTGATAAAGAATTCTCATTACGAATTCTGATGATGAATTCTCATTACGAATTCTAATGATAAATTCTCATTACGAATTCTGATGATAAATTCTCATTACGATTTCTGATGATGAATTCTCATTACGAATTCTGATGATGAATTCTCATTACGATTTCTGATGACGAATTCCTATTCCGAATTCTCATTCCAAATTCACCTATTAAACAGAATCTGATTATCATTGTTTTATACACTCTGAATTTATTCACTCCGAACCTCCACTCCGAAATTTCTATTCTGAACCTTTATGTTAGAGTTTAAAACGATGTCGTACATTCTGTTACACTTGTTTTGTTATAAAACGATGTCGTCCATTTTGTTATAAACTAACCGTTGTCTAAGTGACACGTGTACAGGTCCCTCTGAACTTTAAGGAAAATATGACCATTGGAGAAGGAGCCGACCTTACCTATAAATAGGAGCTCATTTGAAAGAGCTCGTTGCTGTTGGAAAAACGACTGAGTTTTGTGCCTACATGCTGTTGAATTGATTCTTAGAGAGAGAGTCTCTTATTAACTCTCAAAGCTTCGTGCGACTCCGAATGTTGGTGATTACATTCGAGGGCTTCCGAGGATAGGAAGACAGAGGTGCCGACTACCTTAAAGATCGAGGGCTTTCTTGCTGAGAAAGACAGAGGTGCCGACTACCTTAAAGATCGAGGGCTTTCTTGCTGAGAAAGACAGAGGTTGCCAACTACCTTGAAGTTGAGGGCTTGCGAGGATAGCAAGACAGAGACTCCGATCTTCGTATCGAGGGCTTACCCTGGTGTGGGTAAGACAGACTTGCTTGAAAGTATAAATCAATGGACCTTTATCCAAGGTTGTTGGATACCCTTCTCTTTGGGTTAAAAGACTATTATCTTGTTACTGGTAGTTTTACTACTTGTTTTATTCCGCTGCAATTTGTATCTTAAGGAAAGTATAATTTTCTTATACTTCCTTACTTACTCTGATTAGTTTAGATTCTATACGCTTTAAGGTAGAATCTCATATTGTAACTTTTGTTAAGTTTCCATTTCCGGAACCATATTTCCGGAACCTACTTTTGGAATCACATTCCAAGTTCAGTTCGGTGTTAGATCCCCCTCTTGTATATTGAGCATCTCATATTATATTTCGATCCTACAGGTTGTGTTAACATATGTTTAATAACGAATCTATTATTGAGTTTATGGAAAATTTATTCCAACTCTTTTTCCAAGATTAACATAAACCTTTTTGAGTTTAACGCATTATTTTATTTGAAAGGAATGATGTTTTATTAAAAATCCTCCAATATTATCCTATTAAACAAAGTAAAATATCAAGCTCATTTACTATTATCTGTTGAGGAAAATCATCTATAACCTTATTCATAGAGGGGACAACTAAGGTTTCTTCATTATTTACAATTTGTCCATAAAAATATTATTTTTTAACCAAAATTAATTTTTATGATTAAAACCTTGTTAATTAAAACCATAACATTCGCCATAGAAAAAAAAACATTCGCATAAAATATCATATAAATAAAATCTAAATAAAAATTAAAATATTAATTGTACAAAACAATATTAATTGAATGTGACACGAACATAAAAAACAATTTTAAATTACAAAAATAATATTAAATGAATAATATTTATATGTACATATGATAAATTATGAAATGAAAGTATTTGTTCCATTGAAATTATTTTTCAAAAAAATTTATTACTATTTTTTTTAATTATTCGTTATTTTTTTAATCCATGTTTCAAATTTGATTTTTATTGTATTTATACATTATAATTTGAGGACTTTCAAATCTAACTACTTGAAATATTATAATGTTTCATTTTCGTAAATTTTAACACCTATAGAATATAAAATATAAGTACATCTAAATGAAAGATAAAACCAAAATTAAATATATAAAAAATAACTGAAACATAAAATAATGTCATAAATATTCCTAACCAAAACTAATATCCCTGATATAGAATTTATTGATTAAAAATATAAGGTTTGTAAAAATGTTTTTGTACCGTTTATGTCGTACTTGATGTTATACCCAATATATATATATATATATATATATATATATATATATTTCTATTGTAACTAAAATAGTAATTTATCATAAAATATTATTATATCGGTATATTAATATTTTAATAGCATTTCAATTTATCGAGGAAAAGAATAAGAAAAGAATAAAATAATATATAATTTACAAATAATTGTATCATAACTAATATATCTATTATTTAATTTATTGAAAATATATTATTTTTTAATTAATTAGTAATTTATTCATAAATATATTATTTCATTAGTAAAAACATTTATCAATTAGTTATTTAATAGTATGTTAATATTATAATTTTTCTAAACTAGAAGTTTTGTATTTAATTTCATTTGATAAAAATAATAGTTCAAATAACTCAATTTAATAATATATAATATATAAAACAATTTTTAAAAATAAAATTTAAATTAAAATTTAATTTTAATTTTAATATTAATGAGCACTATTTTCTTTTCAAGTAACATCCATTTGTACTAATATATATTTTCATATAATAATATTAACATATATATATATATTAACACTAATATTATCAAATATTGAAACACATAGATTTACTTATAGTATAATTCTAATATTAACAAAATATAATTTTGTTTAAAAGATTTCATCTTTAAAACATAATTTTTTTAATATATATTCATATATATTATAATAATATATGTATTTTAATAATAAAGATATATTAATATATATAGAATTTATTAAAAATTCTATAGTAATATATATTCACATATATTATAATAAAATATATAATAATATTAACATATAAAAAATTATAAAAATGTACAGTTAAAAAAAGTAATCACTACAAGGTGGGTGCATTATGTAATAACTTCTAGTTCAAAATTTATCATAAGAAGGGGATTTATACAAAAGATCCTTCAAATTTTATATTTTTTATATTACACTTGTTGATTAAGTGCCTTGTCAAAATATCCAGAATCGATGGCGCATCATATGAAAGAGAATAACTGCGCTAAATATCCTATAGAAACCTACCCAAACCATCAATTTATAATGGGAAATTGTTTTCCCACAAGGCTATATTGTGAAACTTTTTTTAGGTATATCATATAGTTTTTTTGGGCACAATGATCTCAAAAGTTGGTGAGGTATGTGCCTCTGTAAAGTATCAATCACAGGAAAGGAATGCAGATATGGGATTGGGAGTCAATATTCATGTAAAATTGGATAGTGGCCCGGTATAATATCATCCCACATTGTCCTGTAGTGAAGTGCACTGTGTTGCATTTGTTGTCAATGAGGTATGTTGTTGTCAAGGAATGAATGGATGGATGTCAAGGAGTTTCAATATGTGAATGACAAAGGATGTGATGGTGTTGGTGAGGAAATGAGAATGGCCATGGTACTAAGATGCATGTCACTTAGGAGATTCACTAAGTGACATAGGATGTTGTGGTTGAAACATTCTCTATGCACATCAGACGATTGTAGAACTGCTCTTAATGTTTCAATACTTGTATCAAGGTGATACTAAGTTACAACACTTAAATAATGAATGATGATGGAGCATCATTATATCAGACGATTGTAGAACTGATCTTAATGTTTCAATACTTGTATCAAGGTGATACTAAGTGACAACACTTGAAGACCATGCATTGTATTGACAATGCATGAGGAGATGAAGATGATCCATCCATGTTTATATCTGAAGATTGTTGAGCTGATCTTTAAGTTCATAGAACTTGTATCCTGATGATACAAAGTCACAACAATGTTAGAAGACCATGTATTGTATTGACAATGCAAGAGGAGATGAAAGTTGATCCATCCACAACTACTAAGTGGATGATGTGGATTAATGAATATCATGCACTATCTCTTAGTGCATGATGAATTGAAGAAGATCCAACTAGATCTCTGATTGGATCAATGAAGAACATTGAAGATTTATGTGATTCAGGAGCTTCGGTTGACGAAGAACCTTCGAGAATTCCACATTCTAAGTATTGAATATATGTGACGAGGATTGAGGAATTCTTAAGAATAATAAGAATAGAGAAGGAAGAAGTGGCATGTGGCATTTGAACTTGGGTTACTTTGTTTTTATACAAAGTCCCTAAGTCTCTACTCTAGCAAAAAAGATGCCACTAAGGGCCAGCCTTAAGGGTTCAACCCCAAGGAACATGTGGGACTCAAGGTTGCCACGCCCAACGGGGATCCCATGGGGCCAGCCCGAGAGAGGTCGGGGCCGTGTACAAGCCCCGGGCAACGCAGGGGAGTCAAGACTCTGCAGCATGGGCGCGAGGATGAGTGCCCGAGGAAGAATAGTGGGCGCCATTGACGCGCCCGAGTGGCAGGGGTGGGCGCAAGAGCGCACCCGCAGGGAGAACACGATGCGGGGCGGCACCGTGGAGGTTGGAGGTTCAATTGAGCCAGCTGGGGGAGCGCGACTTTGATAAAGCGAGGAAAAACCGCACTTCAGTTCGATGTTGGACGGATAAAAAAATCTGGGATCTAATCGTGGCCACCCGTTTGATCTCACGGCCGATCCGAGCCGCACATCTCATCCGCCGCTCGCGATCTAATCCAGGCCGTTTAAATTCATTAAACATTCAATCCAACGGCGTTGGAGTTGTCTTCCTCCTCGAGCTCGCCCGAAGCCACCCGCGAGCCGCCATTGAACCAGAGGCATCCCAATGACGGTTCTTGAGCTCCCGGCCACCATTGCCAAAGAAGAAGCCTCCATTGAGCTCGTCTAGACCTACTGAAGAGATCCATGTCTAAAAATATGCTTGCATGCGACAAATGAGGATTGAGAAGTTCAGTCGAGGCAAGAAACGCTGCCGAGGCCATGAAGGGTTTATGCCTCTGCATGGATTGTCTTAAAATAAGGACATGCATACGTTTCCATGCACATGCATGAAGAGGTAAATAAAGAGAAGGAGTTCGCGTGTGAAATAGAGGAAAAACAAGATTTTACAGAATCTTGAAGAACCGAAAATCTCGGGAGTTTGAAGTTATATCACGCGGATTGAACCGCCTCTCCTTTGCTTATAAAAATGAGGCCTAGCCCTCGAGGAGAGCTTTGCTGAAAAACTTGAAAGACCCGCAAGAGCTCCTCTGCCTCGCGAAGTATTGTTCCGTGCATCACTTGCGCGATGAAGCCCCGCGCACACTTGCGTGGTGAAGTCCCTTGCGCGCTGCTCCTTTGCGTGACAAGAAGAAGAGGTTGGGCTGCGCCAACTTGCGCGCCCCCTCTGTGCACCGCGGCCCCCTGTGCGGTAAGCAATTGTGCGGCAGTGGCCACCCGAGGCCTTGCGCGCCTTGCACCAGTTGCACCCGAGACTAGCACGACTGGTTGGCAGTGCACACTTGTGCGCTTGCATCAAGCTCTTGCGCGACAGTGTTGAAGGAAAGGGGTTGCACACCCTTGCGCGACGCCTTGCACCCATTGGATTTGCGAGAAGAACCTACGGGCAGTAGATGTGCAAAGGAGGAGGCCGAGACCAAACATTGGTGTGTGTGTGTGCACAAAAGAAATAACAAGGCCGAGACACCTTAGTTGTGTGCAAGAGAAGGAGGCTTTGTGCTTTGTGTGCACAAAGAATAAAGGAAGGCCGAGGCACAGCTTGGGGGTGTGAAAAAAGAGTGGAGGCCAAATATACATTCATTGTGTGTGTGCAAATCAAAGAACAAGTTGTGTGTGAAAAACAACAAAAGTGGCCGAACCTAGTGTGTGCACTAAAAGTGTGTTCACCTAGAAGAAGAAGAAGAGGACTCACACAACGTATAACACACATTTATGTGTGTAATCAAAAGGAATTAAACGTGTGAAGGAAAAGAAGAAAAGGTGTGTGCTTAAAGTGACTACACCCTTTGAGGGTTTATTGCACCAAGAGGAGAAAGAGGAGAGTGCATGCATGCATGCATGCACATGCACACGTGAACAATGACAAATCTGGTTGTGTGCATTTGAGTTGTACAAGACCAGGAGTTCTTGAAGAGTTTTGAGAAGCCATGCAATCAGTGCATGAGGATGCAGAGATGCCATGCACTCAGTGCATGAAGTTGATGTGAAGTCAGACTGAAGCCAGACTGAAGTTAGAGATATCAGTTGTCTGAGTTTTCAGTAATTGAGAAGAGCCTAATCAACATAAGTGATCAGAAGTTGCTGAGCAAGACCAATAGACCTCTTCAGAGGCTGTTGAAGATTCTTGAAGAGAGTGGCCGGGTCATCCATAGAAGAATGTGATAAAGCCCGAGCAAGACGAGAAGACCTGTTCATCACAAGTGAGCAGAGGTACAGAGCAAGGCCAGCAGTCTTTATCCCAGACTGCTGAAGATACTTGAAGAAGCTTAAAGAGAAGAAGAGCTACTCGTGTGACTCGAGGAGCCAGGAGAAGCCCCCTGTGAGACTCAGGGTGGAAGAAGTCTTTAGTGGGATTCTGGAGCAGGTCAGTGGGACTCTGGTAACACTGTGGGATGCAGTATAAAGACCCTCCTGTGGGACTCAGGAGAGATACAGTGGGACTCTGTATCGACCATTGTAATTTTAACAGGTTATAATGGAGAAACCATGTTGGGGCGTATAACCAACATGGCAAGGACGTAGGCCTTTGGTGCCGAACCTTGTAAATCCTTGTGTCCAGTGCCTTTACATTTACTGCATCATTCGAGGAAAGGCTGAGAGATACAAGAAGAGTGGATCGAGGCTTTAACCAGCCATAGATGTTTAATTGATAAGAATCAATTAGTAAAAAGTTTTAAGGGATCACTGATTCACCCCCTCCCCCTCTCAGTGATCACACTGATCCAGGCACTTCAATTGGTATCAGAGGGGAGGTTACCTCTAAAAGATCCAAGAGAGTCTATATGGAGTGCAGATTTGAGGAAATGAAAGAACAGCCTCAAATGGAGATATCTGCCAAGACTCTGAAAAACAGAATGAAGAAACAGGCAAAGAAGATGGGGAAGAAGGTTGTTGCAATCAGAGAAACTCCTTCTATGGAAAGAAATGTGAACGTCACATCAGATGACAATTCCTTTTATCATTCTTCTGATGAAGCCTGTCCTAGCTGTGATGAAGTTGGAACAATAAAATATCTTCAAAGTGAAATCGAATATCTTCAGAAGACAGTCCCCAAGGAAGTGTCAATGTGTATAGCTACTGGCATCCTTGATCTTCAAGAAGAAAAATTACAGCTAGAAGAAGAAGCCAATGCAATGGAAGATCAGTTGGCTAAAAGGGTTGGCATAACAAACACTCTCAGAAATCTGGTGAAGGCTAAAGATGAAACTATTTCCCTTTGCAATGAAAGATATGAAGACACTACTGAAGAATTGCAAAGAAGCCTTTCTGAGAAAGAATTCTTTAAGACTGTGTTCAAAGATGTTTTCCATGCACTGGAAAAGAGGCACAAAGTTTCAATGAATGTCAGAGATGCTCAACTTGAAGACAAAGTAAATAGGGTGAAGGAGCTTGACAACTCATTGCAAGAATTGAAAAAGGTGCATGATGACCAGATGAAAGAGCTGAAAGAAAATTGGGAAGGAAGGCTAAGATTGGTTGAGGATGAGAAGAACTCCCTCAATATGAAATGCTTAGAACTGGAGGTGATATTGAAAAATCAGCAATCACCCAAAGCCAAAGCCTCCCAGTCAGCTGAAAGGAGAAATGTTTCTACTCAAGTATGCTTTGAGAAGGATGATTCTAAAAAAAAGACATCATTTAATGAAAGGGAAACATCTTCTAAAAAGAAGGTACCATCCATACCATCTTGTACTCATGCTTCTAAAAGTGTTTCTACTAAAAGTGCAGGATGGAAGAATGAATCCAAACAAGTATGGATGAAGACAGTGAAGAAAGAATGCTTTCCTGAAACAACACAACAAGTTAAGAAAAGTACCCAACAATCAGAAGGACTGAAGAGGTCAAGATTTGTGGGTCAGTGTTGGCGTTGTAATAAGTATGGGCATTGTGCAAAGGATTGTTGGTACAATCCACTGAATGTCAAAGCACAAAGGAAGCCCATGCCAAGGGGGAGCAAGCCAGAGGAAAAGAAGCAGCATCCACAGGTCCAGAGACATCTGTTTACTGCAAAATAGATTTGGACTACTTGACAACATCTGGGATGATTGCAAAAGTGGTCAAAATGATACATGTCAATCTCCAACTGTATCCAGATCTAAAAAGAAGAGAAGATCACTGAACCTGGCTAAAGTGGAATCCTTGGGAAGCAAGAAGAAAGTTGAAGATGCTCCCAAGAAGGTTTTGAAAAAGGAAAAGAAGTCCTTGGAGTCTAAATCCAAGAAGGGTGATGCATCCAGAAGGACCACCAAGAAAACATGCTTCTACTGTGGAAAGAAAGGACACACCATGGATTTTTGTGAACAAGCCATGGAATTGAATAGAAGCAGACTAGAATCAAAAAGACAATCAATCTAGAAGAAGCAGAAGGGGTTGATTGAAAACAAGTTTCCTAAGAAAGGTAGCTTGAAAGCATCAAAGGAACCATGTGGAATTTCCATAACTGAGGCCACACTTCAAAGTGACTTACTAGTCATATGGCCGAATCAGTTGCAACTTTCCAGAGAACTGCAAAGAGCTGAAGATGAAGCACTGGCAATTGCTAAGGCAAAAAGGAAACAAAAGATTTCACATGAAGATGTATTGAGATCCACACCAACACAAACATCATTGAAGATCAAATGTGCAAGTGTGAAGATTGATGAAAATGGGACATCTCGGTTGAGAGAATCTTCGGAACCTTGTTGTTCACATTGATGAACCAAGGAGGTTCCATCTTATTCCCTAATCACTTGTATTTACATGTGCTGACATTGCAGGGAATTGAAGATGATGATCATTCTCAGCTGGTGGATGGTTTGGAAGGAATGGAGAGCACCCCTTGAGGGGGAGCCAATCTGTAGAAGATGGGATTCTAAGATTTAATACCATCTTGAGAAAATTGAAGGTATTCCAATCATACTTTCATCCTGTGTTTCATAATTGTATTCATCATGACAATTAAGGGGGGGTATTGATTGAAGACAAATGGATGAAAGGGGGAGCTTTAACTTTGCACCTGAACTTTCTGATGTGTTTGGTGAAGTATGTGCAGGATTTAGCAATTCATTGATATATCTGAAAAATTTCAAACCCCTGAAGCATGATCTCACATGCACAGTGAATGTGGACAGTATTGAGTTCCTTGGTTACATCACTCTTGTTTTCTACACCGGGTTTTCCCACGTAGACTTAGAGTTGATCTACTAAAGGTTCTTTGCTAAAGAGAACATGTGATATCATCCCTCTTAGTGATTTTCAAGAAGATGCTATTTAAAGGGAGGAAGAGATATTTTTGAAGAGAACCACACCACACCTTTGCATTTGATTGCCAATAAGGGGGAGAAAATATTGGGCACACATATTGACCCATTCATATGTGCTGAAGTTGTGATATTGCCAACAAATACAAAGGGGGAGATTGAAGTGCACTGTGTTGCATTTGTTGTCAATGAGGTATGTTGTTGTCAAGGAATGAATGGATGGATGTCAAGGAGTTTCAATATGTGAATGAAAAAGGATGTGATGGTGTTGGTGAGGAAAGGAGAATGGCAATGGTACTAAGATGCATGTCACTTAGGAGATTCACTATGTGACATAGGATGTTGTGGTTGAAACATTCTCTATGCACATCAGACGATTGTAGAACTGCTCTTAATGTTTCAATACTTGTATCAAGGTGATACTAAGTTACAACACTTAAAGAATGAATGATGATGGAGCATCATTATATCAGATGATTGTAGAACTGATCTTATTGTTTCAATACTTGTATTAAGGTGATACTAAGTGACAACACTTGAAGACCATGCATTGTATTGACAATGCATGAGGAGATGAAGATGATCCATCCATGTTTATATCTGAAGATTGTTGAGCTGATCTTTATGTTCATAGAACTTGTATCCTGATGATAAAAAGTCATAACAATGTTAGAAGACCATGTATTGTATTGACAATTCATGAGGAGATGAAAGTTGATCCATCCACAACTACTAAGTGGATGATGTGGATTAATGAAGACCATGCACTATCTCTTAGTGCATGATGAATTGAAGAAGATCCAACTTGATCTCTGATTGGATCAATGAAGAACATTGAAGATTTATGTGATTCAGGAGCTTCAGTTGACGAAGAACCTTTGGGAATTCCACATTCTAAGTATTGAATATATGTGAGGAGGATTCCAGAATTCTTAAGAAGAATAAGAATAGAGAAGGAAGAAGTGGCATGTGGCATTTGAACTTGGGTTACTTTGTTTTTATACAAAGTCCCTAAGTCTCTACTCTAGCAAAAAAGATGCCACCAAGGGCCAGCCTTAAGGGTTCAACCCCAAGGAACATGTGGGACTCAAGGTCGCCACGCCCAAGGGGGATCCCATGGGGCCAGCTCGAGAGAGGCCGGGGCCGTGTACAAGCCCCGAGCCATGCAGGGGAGTCAAGCCTGCGCAGCATGGGCGCGAGGATGCGTGCCCGAGGAAGCATAGTGGACGCCATTGACGCGCCCGAGTGGCAGGGGTGGGCGCAAGAGCGCGTCCGCAGGGAGAACACGGTGCGGGGCGGCACCGTGGAGGTTGGAAGTTCAATTGAGCCGGCTGGGGGAGCGCGACTTTGATAAAGCGAGGAAAAACCGCACTTCAGTTCGATGTGGGACGGATAAAAAAATCTGGGATCTAATCGTGGCCGCCCGTTTGATCTCACGGCCGATCCGAGCCGCACATCTCATACGCCGCTCGCGATCTAATCCAGGCCGTTTAAATTCATTAAACATTCAATCCAACGGCGTTGGAGTTGTCTTCCACCTCGAGCTCGCCCGAAGCCACCCGCGTGCCGCCATTGAACCAGAGGCATCCCAATGACGGTTGTTGAGCTCCCGTCCACCATTGCCGAAGCCGAAGGCTCCATTGAGCTCGTCTAGACCTACTGAACAGATCCATGTCTAAAAATATGCTTGCATGCGACAAATGAGGATTTCGAAGTTCGGCCGAGGCAAGCAACGCTGCCGAGGCCATGAAGGGTTTATGCCTCTGCATGGATTGTCTTAAAATAAGGCCATGCATACGTTTCCATGCACATGCATGAAGAGGTAAATAAAGAGAAGGAGTTCGCGTGTGAAATAGAGGAAAAACAAGATTTTACAGAATCTTGAAGAATCGAAAATCTCGGGAGTTTGAAGTTATATCACGTAGATTGAACCGCCTCTCCTTTGCCTATAAAAATGAGGCCTAGCCCTCAAGGAGAGCTTTGCTGAAAAACTTGAAAGACCCGCGAGAGCTCCTCTGCCTTGCGAAGTATTGTTCCGTGCATCACTTGCGCGACGAAGCCCCATGCACACTTGCGCGGTGAAGTCCCTTGCGTGCTGCTCCTTTGCGCGACAAGAAGAAGAGGTTGGGCTGCGCCAACTTGCGCGCCCCCTCTGTGCACCGCGGGCCCCTGCGCGGTAAGCAATTGTGCGGCAGTGGCCACCCGAGGCCTTGCGCGCCTTGCACCGATTGCACCCGAGACTTGCGCGACTGGTTGGCAGTGCACACTTGCGCGCTTGCATCAAGCTCTTGCGCGACAGTGTTGAAGGAAAGGGGCTGCACACCCTTGCGCGATGCCTTTCACCCATTGGATTTGTGAGAAGAACCTACGGGCAGTAGATGTGCAAAGGAGGAGGCCGAGACCACACATTGGTGTGTGTGTGTGTGCACAAAAGAAATAACAAGGCCGAGACAACTTAGTTGTGTGCAAGAGAAGGAGGCTTTGTGCTTTGTGTGCACAAAGAATAAAGGAAGGCCGAGGCACAGCTTGGGGGTGTGAAAAAAGAGTGGAGGCCAAATATACACTCATTGTGTGTGTGCAAATCAAAGAACAAGTTGTGTGTGCAAAACAACAAAGTGGTCGAACCTAGTGTGTGCACTAAAAGTGTGTTCACCTAGAATAAGAAGAGGACTCACACAATGTATAACACACATTTATGTGTGTAATCAAAAGGAATTAAACGTGTGAAGGAAAAGAAGAAAAGTTGTGTGCTTAAAGTGACTACACCCTTTGAGGGTTTGTTGCACCAAGAGGAGAAAGATGAGAGTGCATGCATGCATGCATGCACATGCACACGTGAACAATGACAAATCTGGTTGTGTGCATTTGAGTTGTCCAAGACCAGGAGTTCTTGAAGAGTTTTGAGAAGCCATGCAATCAGTGCATGAGGATGCAGAGATGCCATGCACTCGGTGCATGAAGTTGATGTGAAGTCAGACTGAAGCCAGACTGAAGTTAGAGATATCAGTTGTCTGAGTTTTCAGTAATTGAGAATATCCTGATCAACAGAAGTGATCAGAAGTTGTTGAGCAAGACCAATATACCTCTTCAGAGGCTGTTGAAGATTCTTGAAGAGAGTGGTCGGGTCATCCATAGAAGAAGGTGATAAAGCCCGAGCAAGACAAGAAGACCTGTTCATCACAAGTGAGCAGAGGTACAGAGCAAGGCCAGCAGTCTTTATCCCAGAATGCTGAAGATACTTGAAGAAGCTTAAATAGAAGAAGAGCTACTCGTGTGACTCGAGGAGCCAGGAGAAGCCCCCTGTGAGACTCAGGGTGGAAGAAGTCTTCAGTGGGATTTTGGAGCAGGCCAGTGGGACTCTGGTAACACCGTGGGACGCAGTATAAAGACCCTCCTGTGGGACTAAGGAGAGATACAGTGGGACTCTGTATCGACCATTTTAATTTTAACAGGTTATAATGGAGAAACCATGTTGGGGCGTATAACCAACATGGCAAGGACGTAGGCCTTTGGTGCCGAACCTTGTAAATCCTTGTGTCCAGTGCCTTTACATTTACTGCATCATTCGAGGAAAGGCTGAGAGATACAAGAAGAGTGGATCGAGGCTTTAACCAGCCATAGAGGTTTAATTGATAAGAATCATTTAGTAAAAAGTTTTAAGGGATCACTGATTCACCCCCTCCCCCTCTCAGTGATCACACTGATCCAGGCACTTCATATAGAGTAGTAATTCTCATATATAATTATGTTTATTCCCTAAAAATCACATATTTAATAGGCTATAGGTTCCGAATGGGGGTCATATCTCTCTACCATATAATTTTTTTACACTACAAAAAATATTTTTTAGAGTAAAAAATCAGTGTCCCCCATTGAAAAATCTATCCTTCATTTGAAATTTCTAATTTTCATGCCTTCAACCCATTCTTTTTTTCCCCAAATTCCAAAAAAAAGACATCTAGATTCATCTATAAATGCATTCCATTCATAATATAATTAACCAATAGTATTATAAAGAAAATTGAATTATAAATATTAAACTAAAAATGGAATATATATAAATATTCTCCAGCATTAATGGACTAATTAAAATCCCAAGAGTTTTATCTCAGGGTCATTTCATCATATCCATTTCCCACCTAAAAAAGAAGAATGATTTTAGGATTCGGATGATGAAATGTGGTGAATAGACACCCAAAGGTATCACAATTCTAGTGTTTTTAAAATTTTATTAATTTTATTGACCTGAATACCCTCTCGCGATGTTTTTAAACCATTTGATACTTTGTCTCATCCATTTCTGTTTCCACCAATACTCATTGATCTATAGTATTATTTTTTAATGGAATCCAAATTTAAATTAATGACAACCAATTTGATAGCTACAACGATAATAATAATTCTATAACCATATATGATATATTATTTTTAATTTTAATTGATTTCATAATACATAAGAAATTATTAATACAAATATCCCTATGGAGATTTCTATATGGAATTTCCCATTAGTGATTTTCCTTTAAAACTCTAATATTACGTTAATATATATAATAGAATTTATGACTACATATACTTGTATTTATATGAATAAATTATTATAGGTATATTAATTTCTTTATATAAAATAATATTTAGATGTATGTATGTACATGTATTAAAAATATACCTATATATATGTGTATGTACTTTTTCATGCATGTAATTTTTTTACCACCTCATCATTTTTTATTTATTTATAGAAAGGTAAAATTGAAACCATTAATTGAAAGGGAACTAATCCACGAAACAAGACATAGAAAAATTAGGGTGTTGTCAAATGATGGAGACCGAGATAATTTCTTCTAATCAAGATCACCACCTCATGGGGAATATTATACTCACAATTATAACGAGTAATGTTATCCATTAGATTGGGAAAGGAAGCAATATAGTAAAACAACTTATTAACTTATATCTAAGTATGTATAACCTCATTTTGGTTGCACATGAGACCACTAAATCTACAAGTGATATAGGAAGTAGACCAAGGTGTACCATAGGAATTCTTCATGAAATTATAACAGATATAAGAGTTGTTTTTTAATTCCCTTAGACTGACCTCACACTATCTCAAAATAATAAGACCCAAAATCATCTCCAACTCCTTGACCGTGAGAGAATTAGTTACCCCTAAAGAGGATGAAATGGAAATTATATGATTAAATTTGGGATCCCAAACCATACCACAACCAGGCATAGAGACAACGAGAACGGAACCATCAATGGTGAACTTGAATCCCTCAAAGAGATCTCTCTAGAAAACCCCATGAAATTGTGTCACACTAGATATCGAGTGGGGAGGGAAAATACCAATAAATGGTCTCAATATAGTAGCATCATTCAAATTATACAAAGAGCAGGTCAAATCAAGAAGCATATTTTTTTCTACTGAAAATCAGAACCCTCTCTATGCACAAACCACAAGTATGTATGTACTTATACCTAATGATATGTATTTAATTATGTATGTATATGGATATAGTAAATTTTCAGTATATATGAATGTTTGTTTTTAAATAAATAATTATAAAAAATATATGCATTTATGTATATATTTATGTGTACGTATGTATGTATCTATTCATATATATAATAATTGGTTTTAATATATGTGTGTCATCTATAATTTTCATTGGTACATTGATAAATAGGTATTAATAATGATCAAATGAAATAAGGGAGAGCATATATGAAGGAGAAAAATAAAACCAATATTTTTCCACACTAAATAGACCCCCTGATTTAAAATGATGGGTTCTCCCATTACCATCCCTATTTATGAATGATATTGAAGAAACCATAATGTTGTGGATGAGAGAAGGTGTCTTCCGGATGATGAAACCAAAGGATTGGAGTCCAAATTCATTTGTGCCTTTTTTTTACAATGGTGATGAAATTATATTCAACCATGATGACATTCCATTCATTATCACATGAAAGGATCAATTAGGAAAGGATAAAATGGGATTCAGTGATATGGGTTCAAAATAAACATGATATTACTACTATTTGTCTTTAGTTATCCTTCTGGAATGGTCACGAACCATCATGAAAACATCAATAATCCCATTATTAGAATGTGTCACATCAAAAATAAACAAAAGCTTCCCTTCAGTGGGGGTTCATCCACGTTAGAACTATATTGGATAAAACCATTTCATTATGGGGAACATAACATTTTCATGGTTCAATCTAAGAATTGTCCCGGTCATTCAAGAAAACACTTGATTTTGATGTCTAATTAAAACTGTGATCATTCCTTTTAACCCAAATAATCCAATCCGAATACAATAATGAGGCAGCCTTCATTGTAGGAAATGTTGATGACAACATCATGATAAGTATCGGGTGATATGGTGTCTTATCCATCTTATTCTCTACAATTTCATCACATCCATCCATACTAACTTTTACCCTTGACAATGGATGAATCCATTCATGAGAGATTATATATCATCCAAACAGAAAGGGAATATCTAATCATAATCAACTCGGTGGTATGAAATTAAATGCATAGTGTGAATAATAACAATGTAAATATTCCACAAGAAATAATGAATATTTGGTGGGACATTGAGTTTCCAAAAAGTTTTCTAAAGCTAGTCACCCTCCACAACATGAGAATCATGTGTGAGCCTATAACCCGATTTCATACTATATAATACAGATATATCATGAATCAAAAATAAAAATAAAAATCATGTATCACATTCATTACATAGTGTATACTAATGATTATCAATTTATCCTTATAATTGAACCAATATTAAATTATATACCTGATCCATCCATTTCCTATGTCATTAAAAATGCAGCATATAGTGGCATTCTCAAGTCCAAGGATCATCAGGGAAGTCCCTAAAATTCAATCCTTATCCACTAGACAATGATATTTCCAAATGATAACACTCATTCCATCTATAATCCTCAAGACAATTCCATTAAAATATATGTTACATGAAACATAAATAATTACCCAGAAGAATATGTGTTAGGGGCCTAAAAAGAAACCACATAAGTTTTATTGAGGGTAATATTTTTAATGGGGAATTTTCATACTGAGATAATATGGTGAACCAATAGATTATATCCCCCTATAGCCAAAAGGTAGTGGTTTAACCAGTGATGATCCAAAAAACAGAATTCACCACTCATTTTGGGAAAGAAATCTCGGTTCAAAGATATAAAAGGTATTTTATTTCTCCCATTATTATTTCCATAGAAAAAGTAGGAAATATAGGAATGAAATTGGTCAATAATCACACCATGAATAATGTAAAGGTACATAAAAAACTGTGGAACATATTGAAGTTCCTCAATGATAAGAGTTTGTTTTCTTGCGTTATAGGTTCTATTATGATTCCATCAATGAATTGTTTTTCAATTGTACCAAAAGTGAATGAGAAAAATATAATATTTTATATGAATGGAAAAAATTGGGAGCCTAAGGTATTTATTATTTTTTATCAAAAAATTTATTTTCCAAAGAATTAATAATATTCAATATCTTGCTTGGTGGAATATCTAAACTAAATGAAATTTCATATTTTTCCAGTTTAACTAACTATTCTAAATTCCTCTAATAAAGTAGAATTAAATGAAAAATGTTGTATCATTATTCATGTGTGGATCTTGGTTAGAGAAGACTATCATCTTAAATAAATAGATGATAAATATGTGGGATATTATATCTCATCATTTCTCTATGACAATAGTTATATGAAGCTACAATATAAATTATATTGGAAAAATCATTATCCACTAGACATAAACAGAGAGGGGAAATGGGGTATCATTGGTGATGTCCTCGATTTGGGGTGAATCATTGGTCTGACCACCATTAAAATTTATCATGATATAAGAAAAATAAACTCAGTAAATGATATAATCCATCCATTTAGGGAAGATTCCCATTTTAATCTTGAAAATCATTTGAAAATCCCACTCCACCATTTCATACACATTTCTATTATCAAGTTTCTCCACAAAAATTTCTCTTTTCACAGTTGGGTATGTTTTCATAGAGTGAAAAACTTCAAGGGACACAATATCGTTATCAATGGTTAGTGTATTGTAAATGTAGGAACATTGATTATCAGAAACAGTAAATGCTAGCCACTTGCATTGGTGATTTGATAATATCTTTTTGAAAATATTTTAAGAGATATTACATAACATAATTGGCATGAAATATGGATCCAATAGGTTTTTCATGATCATTGTAATTATATTGATAATGGTATTATTCCAATATAAATTTTTAATTTTTTTACCCCAAATATCCTTCATTAGAAATGAGATGTTAGGGACAATAATATACTAGAATCTTTTTAAAAAATTATTAGGGAAGAAATCTGGTTATAGTGATTTTATGGAGTGAATTTTCATCAGAGGAATTAAGATATATTCATTAGATATATTTTTGTTGATCAATGAATTTTTTTTATTAGTAATCATATGTTTTATGCATGACTTATATTCTACTGAAATAGTGGAATCCTCTGTATTGTAGAGCATATGAAAAAAAGTTTAATAATATCATGTATTCCATCAACACTATATGGAGTTCTTGCATTAGGAAAAGACGGACTAGAAATATAGTTTTCTTAGAGCATGGAAATGTAAATCAGTGAATGTTATGGTGTTCACGTTCCATTCTTTAATGTGGATTTCACATGCACTAATTTCCAAAGAAACCACTCTTTAATGGGCAGTGTATAGTCTAGCTCATATTTAAGGTTAAAAATTCTAAAAATAAAGAATTAGTAGTATAATGAGATATAATATCCTTTACCTTTTATCAGTTGACACAAAGTGCCTCTCAGGTTGTCAAAACATATGGTTTCTCTAGGATTTCAGATTATAATCCACCTGATACATGTTATTATTAGTGTATGAGTTACCTAGCTCACATAAAATTAGTAAATTTCTCCACATTAACTATCTTTATCCTAGAAATATTTATCTATGAAATGTATCATGTAACTCCTATTGCTAGATTCTTTAAAAATATCCATGAATATTGTAAAATGGTATGTTGAAGACACATCCTGTTGAATAATATAGAAAATTCTAAACCAGTTGGTCCATTTATTTGATCCTATGAATCATTCAAGGAACTCTATAATGTTTTGGTTTTATATGTTTCCTTAGAAAAAAGTTAAGGGGATACCTATATAAACATTATTAGACAAATCTTCCATGGTGACCTCATTCTATAACTCCTCTATTGATGCATTGTATCATCTAGTTCCCCCAATTTTTTAATCTGGAGAAAATTCTTATTGAAGTCTCTACCTACCAGGATAAGACCTGATAGTCTTCATCTCAAATAGAAAAAGTCTCCAATATTTCCACTTGTAATTCTCTATTATCCATCCAAAAAAAACACCATGAATGTTCATGGAAGGTAGTGTTATTGGTGGATATATGATTCCACAAGATTATAATACTATTATATGATTATTACATTATGTTTTTTCATCCATAAGAGAAATAGACCATATGAGTGGACTTGGAGATGGACTGATAAGCATTAATGTATAAATTTTTTATGTAATACCACTGATGTCATTATTTTCCAATATGGTTTATGTTTGGAAAACCATATCAGGGTGACATTCATAGTAATGTAACTGAATCTTACAAGAATATAATGGGTTTCCAAGCCCCAAATACTTCCAATAAAGGATGATCACTATGAAAGTCAATGTTGGTTTATTCTCTAATTATGCTCAATGAATTTGATTAAAGATCCATCCTCCTCTACTTTCAATATTTTGGGGAACCATCTATTTTATAATGGTTCCACCATGATTGTTTTGGATCTTCTAATTGCATTTATACCCATATCACTTGCATAATAACCTCTATCCTTCCTCTTATAAAGGCAAGGAATTTTTTGTGAAATAAATGTTGTAATTTTAGGGGTCTCACCCAAACGGTGGGTATGTAGTGGGGCTGCATTGTGGATTTCTTATCAGGGTTTTGGATCCAAATAAATATGGATAGGGATGGACAAGGCATTATAAATATTCTTATAGTGTATATAAATGCGACTCAAGTAAAAACATGATGTTGTTGAGAGGGAAAAAATGACATTCACTATCATTAACTATTCCCATCTTAGGGAGAATTAGATATAACTTTTCCACACCCCTTGTATGGCCTTGGTTTCACAAGTTTTCCTAAAACAGTAGAGATCCTAGAGAAAAAAACATTACTAATCTAGGGGGATTATTTTTCTAATAAGGCCTTAGAAATCCTCTCTCTATCCCTTTTATTTTCCGATTTGGTATTTAATGAAGATAGTAAATTTTTAACTCGTAGAGACATACCACACTACATCATCATATTTCCCTATTTTTTTTACCATAACATGGTATAATCTTTCTACATGTACTATGATTCCACAAAAGAAGAAGAAAGCCATTAGTTTTTTATATTCATATGATTTCCATGCTTCATAGTCTTTATGTGTAAAGAAGATTCCCCTCATAGGGGTTTTTGAAACCTCAACCAGTAATTTAATTCTAACTTATGTCCCCTAATAAATGGGGTCTGTTCAATCCTATTCCTTGTATGCATATATATTTTAATGTATTTTATTGAAAATATATATAATTATATATATAATATAATTTAAATACATGTGTGAATATATATAATTGTATACCCACAAATACACAAAAACAAACTTACATATAAATATTATTACCTACATTCATGAATGAATATATATTAATGTAGTTTTTTGTATATGTAATATATAAAATTAAGAAATTATTTTCATCCTATAGTTTTTCATAGAAATTAATTTTTTTTATGCCAACATATCAAGAGATATATCTAAAAGTTACCGATCACTGACACAGAGACACACACACACAAATATATCTATATATAAACTAATTAATATATATATATATATTAACATATATTCATACAAACATGCATACATATGTATATACAAATTAACATATCCATCTACATACATAGTTAAAAACTTCTTTAATTATAGGTAAATATATACATACACATAAAAATTTATATTAATATAAGCTCATGGATACATACATACATATAAATAGGTGTTTACAAAATATTAATTTATTTATATACATGAATACAAATTTAAAACTAAAATAATTTATAGCTATACATCTACATAGATACATAAAAAACAAGTACATGCATGTATTTGTACATATATATAATGGTATAAAACTTTCTAAAAGGTAATAATCCATGGAAGATTTAGAATACACATATCTAATGGGAAATCTCTCATGGGAGATTCATACTAAAAATTATCACAGGGAAATCTCCCACTAGAGATTCGCAGTTCCAATATGCACTGGGAAATCTTTACTAGGATATTTTTAGTTCCCATATTGATTGATAAATCTCCCATTATATGTTTTCTTCACCAATAAGAACTGGGAAATATCTATTATGAAATATCTACATTCTTATATTTATTTATAAAATTATTAAATAATTTCATCAATATATAAGCATGCATGCATGGTTGTTGGTACTTATATTTATATGCATGTTTGTTTTTATATATGTTCTTACACACACAAATATATATATATATACACATGTTTATAATATTATTCATATTCTTATATATATTTCTACATGATTGAATTATTATATATGCACACACGAATTTATGTATGTAGTGATATTTTTATGTATGTATGATTTTATGTATATGGATGTATGATAATATTTATATTCATGTTTGAATATGAATTATAATATAAATAAAAATATTTCTTGATATATAAACCTATATGTGTGTGTGTTTATTCATGCATGGACTTATATTTTTAACTAATTACGTTAATTAATTTTACAGATATTGAAATAATATATCTTTATGTTCTTATATTATTATATGTTTATATATGTTAGTAAAAATTAAAATTAAAATACTCTTATAATTAATTATATTTTTATATACATTTATAGATGTATATATGTAAATAATTACACTAAAAATATTTATATGAATACCAGATTATATTTATGTGTATATACATATATAAAATAATATTTAGATTAATGTATGTACATATAATTTTTTTTTAATAATTATTTGTATATTAATTTATAAATTATTTATATATAAGAGCACTATATATAAACATTTAAAATTATTAAATTTTACAGTAAATATTATTGTAATTATTTATAATGATACACAAATGTACACACTCTTACTTTTTTATAGTTTTTTATATGCAAATATATATTATATGTAGTTATATTAAAATATAATAAATAAAATATATATAAAAGGTAAAATTAACAAAATATTCATAAAATATTATTAATATATGTATTTATAAGTGTAAATAATAAGAATTGATGTTGATTTGGGGTGGTTCACCTGCTACTCCTCTATGGAGAACTGGTTCCCTTTTAGGGTTTTCTTTTCCACTTCTTCACTTTTTTTGTTATGTGATTGTGGATAGAAAATCCAGATCATCCTTCAATGAAGGTTTTATGGGTATCTGAGGTAGCACTCTTCTACCAGCTATTCAGAGTGAAGTCACGATGATGAAATTGATTCTGGATGCATATCCGAGTGACACAGATTATCTGGATGAGGAATTTATGCAGCGTCATGCTAGTTTACTTGGTCAGATCCAATGATTGCATCAAACGATACATATTATGTTCATGATTCTAGATCAAAGGTTGTGTGGGATTACGATTCATAGATAAACAGTGTTCATCATGCTATTGGAAGTGTGCGTGATTATGATTCTTCTAGGTCTAATCATTTGATTGCACTAAAGAAAGATGCACCCACTACCTTGTTGAGTTTCCCCTCTACCCATATTGATCTATTAAAATTGAAACTGAATTAATCTGATGTATCAAAGGTCACTAATGGATGTCTGAATATGAAGGTACCGACTTGAATTCTGACTCTGATGGCAGGACCATCCCTGATGCCCCCATTTACATCATTCCTAGATTCCATTTTTAGACCAATTCTATGAATGGGGTCATTAGTCCATGTTGAGGATAACCGTAAAGTGTTCGCTGAAAGAATCAAAATAGAGAGAAATTATTTGATTGTGCATCAAATCCTACTGAAATGTTAAGAGGTCCTTTAGGATTGATGATTTGGTCTAGAGGACCTCATTTTTTTGTTCTCCTATGATTGGAGATCTGTCTTTCTTTGTTGTGGTTTCATTCATTGCTTCATTTCCAAGGATAATTATAATATACATTTATGGTGCATCATATCTCTATCCCTGAGGCCAAGATGGAATCACCTTCATGAATAGTCACCTAGACGTCAACATTTTGCATGGAAGGATTGTTTTTTCTCAGGTCTGGGATCATTTTCATTGGATTAATTGGGTCCTCTATACACCAAATAATTTTCATTATATTGGAATGAAAATTGGGACTCCTATATGTATCCACATGGAAACTAAGGTTGTTCTGTTTTGAAACATTTCTAGAATGTTGTCTGATATTAATATTAGATCCACCTTGATTGATAAGTTAACTTTATCCACTCCCATTAATAATATTCAAATTGTTGTTGAGTATGAAAGAAATCCTTTTTATATGACGATTGTATATATTTTTTTAATTCATTAGAGTTATATTTGATAAAGATCTCCATCAAGAGATGTGGGATGAAGGGTCATCCATATAATCTATATGGAAGGAAACTGGAGAAGAAGCCTCTGTCTGTTCCAAAGCCTCTTGATCATAATGAATATGTCGTCAAAATTCCATTTTTCACAAAGGATGATATAATGGACTCTAAAAAATCTGATTCCCAGTCACATAATATTAAAGGCAACAGACTATTGGTGGTTAAATCCCTTATGAGAGCCAACATTAGTACATCTAACACTTGGATTGAATTTTCCAAGGAGTTCACATCCAATGATGGTTGTGTTTCTACTCCTTATTTATTAATTGATCCTATAAATACATATATTATCATTATTTTTGAGTCTCCTTATTGCACTGATGTTCTAAATCCTTTCATGAACACCAGTGTTGTGGAAGACTCATAACGAGATGGGACTGTTCATAAGGATCTCATCCTAGATGGTCATAATGGGGCTCCTCAACATGTTGATTGCTATGATGATATCTAAAAATTGTTTAACTCTTCTAGGAAATCTGGGAAGTGGGTTGACATCTCTAAGGTGGAATGTATTGATGATTCAAACCCCATGAAGGCAACGAGCAATGGTTTTCATACCTCTTTCAAGGATGCACTCTTATCTAAAAAATCTTAGGCAGATAGAGGTATGGATTTCACCCCTAATCCCTTGAAGAGAAGGCTAAGGACGAAAAATTCTACAACACCTCACACTATTTCTACATGATCCTCTTATAATATTTTGGGAAAGTACAGTTATGATAATCTTAATATCACCAATCCTGGGAAATCCCAATCTACGTGGGAATCAACTAATGATTCTAACTATGGGAATGTCATTTTGATATTTTGGTCTGTAACTCCCTACTTGTTGGATGATGGAATATCCCTTTCTTTAACACCATCTTTCTCCCTGTACTTTTTTATTTATTTTTTATAAATGGCCATAGGATTATCTTCTGGATGGACTTGTTGGTAAGTATTTATAAGTATACCCAAATTTAAACACTCATTCTTTTTTTATATTTTTATATATACATTTATGTAATATTTCTTTATATAGATACAGAAAATATATTTCTCATCTCTACTATAATAGTTGATATGTATTTTTTTTTGCTAATTTATATTGAGTTCAAGTTCTTATGTCAAAATATATAATATATATATATATAGTCATTGTTTATTAAATTTTTTTGTGTGGAAAAAAATTAAAATATAGGTATCTACACACACATATATAAAAAAATAATATTTAAATAAATTTTATAATAAATTACATTATAAATATATGTTGTGTGTATAATTATATGTCTGTTTAAAGACACTCTCACAAATATGTTTATATATTTTATGCATTAAATTTTGTATATAGTCATTTTAATATATTATTTTAAATAATTATTTTTTAAAATACTTATATAAATGAGTATACATACACTAACCCATTCATGTACATATGTTTTGTTGTATTTAATTATATATATCTAAATATTTGTAAATAAATTTAGTAATGTGTATTTATGTAATTTTTTTATATGTTATTTATATATTAACTTGAAAAAAAAATCATACCCACACATAATTATATATATATATTTTTAAAAAATTATATGTTATTTATTTGGTATATATTTTTTAAATAAAATGTGTATTATAATTTTTCAAAAGATAAATTACACATTTAAAGTGTAAATCTATACATGTGTAAAAAAAAATTAATGATCAAAATTATGTATCATATATGGGTATATAATTATTAGTATTGATACAATTATCATAATAGTACTACCATAGTGAAATTTTAAAATCATTTGAAAACAACGTATTTGATCAAAATTTATATTTGATAAAAATACATATAAAAGAGATAGAATGTTAATTTTGATTATGGGTGGTTCGTAAGAGTGTGAGGGTAATATAGGTAATCTAATATAATTATTAATTTTATAAAACACATTTATTATTAGATATTCCTCTACATGTTCTTGCTACACAATTTCTTCATCCAATGTGATAATTATGCCACTATTCTAGGTGGGAAATAGAATGGATGATGATCCTCATTCGGGGCAGTTCATCCAAAATTCTCCGATTTCTGTACACCAAATAAAATCATCTTTTAATGATAACAATCAATGTCTCCTATGATAAAATATATCATTTATTATACGTTTACAATTTTTATGAATCCAACTCACCCTTCCGTCATCTCTTCCAATTCCAAAAAAAAGTCATATAAATTAAAGTATAATTTCATTCCTTTAATAAATTGAATAAAAATTAATATTTGAAAAAAAATAGATTTAAGAAAATTATAATAAATAGGGAATATATATATATATATATAATGGAATTAAAAATCCCTCATGTGCGGGTGATGATTGATCATTCCTAGGATAATAATGTTTATATTGAATCTTCATCAGATATGTTATAAAGAATGCTTTACCCTTATCCAAATTGATTCAAAAATATTTTTAATTAAATTTCATTGACTCTTATAGGGTATAATTTTTTTATAAAAGAAGATTCCCACTAATCCACTAATCCTATATCCCCATTGTGGGAGAAACCATTCATGATTACATGTAACACTTCAAACATCATAGTTTGAGTGGTCATATCATAGATAGTGGAGGGAAATAGACATGTAAATTTCTATAATTAAAGAATATAAAATTCATCCTAAAAAACAATAGAAAAAAATTAGTTTCTTATTATAATAATTTCATTAGAGACATTTTGTTCAAATTTATCAGGCTCTAATGTAGTTATTTTTATGACAATGCATCATTGAGGAACGTCTTAAAGAAGATAGATGAAAATAATAGGATTATACATTGGATGATCCTTATTTATGACATTGACATCATGATAATAGAAGAAATGGTTCAGAAAACATAGTGGAAGATCACATGAGAATAATTACTCACATGCCAGATGAAGACACCTTGGGAATGATACAAATTCTATACACATTTCTTCATGAGAATCTTTATGCACTCCCAGCTACACATCTTTGGTATGCTGATTTAGTTAACTATATTTTCACATTTAAAAAACCTAAAAATGATATGTTACATCATGTTAGTGAATTTAAATGTGAGTCTACATTTTATGTTTTGGATAATACCATCTATTAGCACAAATGTATTAAGCAATTTATTATAAGGTGTGTTCATGATCAGGATTTTGAGTATTTTACCATTTTTTCATTCACATGATTATGATGGAGGATTTGGAACCCAATAGAAATTGATTGTGATGTCATTGGACTCAAACAAATTTGATGTTTTTAAAACCTAGTTGCTACAAGTGCAGTGGTTTGTATGTTTCTAAACCATATAGAAAGACGTAAGAATGTGAAAATGAACACAGACAAAAATAATTAAAAAAATACATAATGTGAAAAATGAAAATAAATGTGAGAAATAGAATGTTTGAAATTGTGTAGGGAGAACAAGAAATAGGGAGTGAGGAATGAAATTGATAAATTTGGTTCTATGGCCAATTTTGAACTGATAGAAAGACATTATACTATTCTATTACAATTTATTCAATCATTTAGTGCTTGAAAAATGTTGGAGACTCATTTATTTCTCTCTTCGGTGAATTTCTATAGATTAATGAATATTATTGGGCCTTTATCTTTCGATCTTGAACCCTTAATTAATCAGTTCATTTTGGAGATGATATTCATTAACATTAATAGGTATATAGTGCATCGATCAATGATCAATAATGAAGTCCTCTACTACCTACTCCTATCAATTGTTGGGTAGTATGAAAAAATGATCATAAAAAATCATTAGTCTTAAAAATGAATTAAACAATCAAACTATCTATATAGATTGGATAAATTAAGATACAATCATCACTGTATGAGTCCCATAAATTTATTACCTTCTTATTTCTATGAATGAAAAATGAGAAAAAATATCTGACTGAAAGTGATGAAGGAGTATCTGTGGAGAGATTTCTCCTCTCATCCATCTCTCGTTCCAGATTATACTCCATACATGTATTCCTTCTCCATGCTCTATTTTGGTGAATATATTGTGAATGATATGAGGGATCGTGAATTTATGGATACAATTAATATATATCTCTCACTGGTTATGGAATTCTATCTATTCTCTCAATATGGTTATAGAATTGGGTATATATCTATGAAATCCATCCAGTAGCATTTATAGATTCTAATTTAGCTTGATAGCTCCTATCACTACTCAATGATTAATTATTTCACCTTCATATGGCATCTTCAATGTAACTCTTAATCCTTATTGGTGATCAATAAGAATCCCCTCAAAGAGATTTATCAACCATCAAGCTATACATCATGATCCTTACATGATTCCATGAAAAAGAAAAGGAAATGTACAAAGTTTACAGTTAAAAAAATACTTCATTATATTACATAAATTTAATAATTATTATATTCATATACTAATATTATTAATTTATACATATATATTATATTTATTGTAAAACATTAAAACCCACTTAAAAAAATAGTACATACTAATATATTTATATAAACCTATTAATATTATTAATACTATTATAAATATTTATATATATAATTATAATTTTTTATAATATTATAAATATATTTACTAATTTTATATATAATTTATAAACATGTACATAAAAATATGTACTTAAAAATTTAAATATATATAATATTATTAAAAATATCATTTATTTTGTTAATATTATTATAATATTTATTATATTATATATATAAATAATTATAAATATATGAAAAGGAAAAAATAAAGGGGTTGTTTGCTCGAACATAGGTGTGGGAGAGAGGTTGGATTGGTTCTAGGAGAAGGGTGCACTGTGTTCCACGGATGGAATGAAGGGGGAGCTCCCACAACCGTTCATTATGGCCTTCTAACTCAAGAATTATTGTAGGATAAGGTGGAGGATCATGATGTATCAGGAGTGACTATGGGTCTTCAGTTGAGGAGGGTATTTTCATGAGAATCTGAAGATTCTAAAATGGTGATCCATGTGTTATAAGCCTCAGATTATCTTGGTGGAAGAACATGTCCCAACTCGTCCAAGTGGTTCCCATGTCGCGACTCCTCAATACGGCCTCCAATAGGCCAGAGGATAGTTACTAAAATCAAGACTGCATATCACTAACATGGTGGGAATTTATTAGGTACATTTATTCACACACAAATCTCCAATCCCACAAAATTATGAAATATGGAAAACCACTAAATAAACAATGCATGAAAACCACTAGATCCAAAAACCACAGTATAAAAAAAATATAAAATTGAGTCGAAATGGCTAGAATACATTTCCACTAAAAATATTCTCAATACACAAGTCCAAAATATAATAAAAATGCACTGGGATTATTTTTTTTATCTATAGAAACACACCTCAATCTGTCTTATCTCACAATGCACAATCTGGTCATTAACACCAAGGACACCGTTAAGAGCTCGATCTTCTTCAAAAGAAATGACACATGCAGGGAGAAGCCCATGCAGGGGAGAGTATAACAATACTTAGTAGGTCACCTCATAAGCACAATTTAATATAACAAATAGAAGATACATTCAATTCTATAAAGGTATATGTCTAAAACAAAATGTAACAACAACATCCAAATATACTCAATCAAGACACACTGTTTAGAGGTAATTAACAACCAATGTAAACAAGCACTATGAATTGATCTTGATGATTCTATCACACACTCATCCAATTGAACACACCCCTGAGTTTGATAACACTGATGACACACACTTGAGATGTACTGTCATGAACCAACCTAGGTCGAATATGAACCAGTCACCCGAGGTGGTCCATGACATGACCTGAGAGGTGTTCCTGATCCTCTCGGGCTTGCAATAACTGCCAGAGCATCAGTAGAGGCTGTGGGAATGATTTTTCCCATTAAAAATAAATAAAGCATCCGAAATAATACAGAGTAGATATGTAACGCCCCGAACCTAATTACCCAGAGTCGGTGCATTATTAAATAACATTGGCATGATCACATGAAAGATCAAGTCTCAGAAGACTGATTAGTTTAGTATCCTTGGATTAATTACATACATTCATAATGTTTACATTACATCATAAAATGAAAACTGCAAAAAATATAGTCTCCATAGTCCACACTCGTATCCCGTCATACTATCCCTGCAGGTCATTCATAAAATACTTCTTTACATCTTGGGAAAATTAAAACATAGAAAGGGGTGAGCTCAAATTCCCAGTAAGGATAACAATATAGTAGAAACATTCATAATTAAGAATAAACATTTAAGGCAATGAATAACTAAAAAAATCCTTTTAAACTTGTACTTCAACATAATATGGTAGAAAAAAAAATTCCATTTACTTTTTCACATGGATATTCTACTAATCGAATAATAAAATGAAATATCAATGACCACTTTCATAATGATGGAATGCATAATTCCAGACTATCATAACCACATAGCTAAAGCCTCGTGCCAAGACTACAAATAAGATTTTTTCAAGGCCTTGTGCAAAGACACTAGTTTGTCTCCTGAGACCTACCGATGCATCGTGGAGCTATAGCAGGATCCACCTGTCACTTATTAAGTCCAATTCATTCCTCATATGAATAGTTTTAAACATAATATAGACATTCGTATTAAAACTGTCATGGTAAATGTCAATACTTTCTCCATAAACCATGAATGGTTTAGAAATAACACATCCACATTCAAACATATCACAAAACCATCAATACAATACGAAAGTTTTGTATCATAATAAATCAACTTCAAATAATCATAAAATCCATCAAAATATGTTGACATAGATGAAATCAAAACTATTTGAGAGAAATATCCCTTTTTATAAATCATTTAAAATTCACACATTTATAAAGGAAGTAAATTAAAAGAGATTTTTGAATCAAAGTGTCCCATACCACATTGAAACTATTGAAAAGAAATATAATTTCAAAATATTATTGTCTATATAAATAAATCCTTAAAATAGTTTTGAAAACATGAACATTAATTAAAATGTTTTAGAAAGATAAATCCTTAAAACATTTAAAATTATGATGTTGATAAAGAGTAACTTTCACAAATTATTAAAATATTCATTTTGAAATAATTTTACGGTCACATAATTATAAAATAAAACATTTACATTGAAAATATTCTTATAAGATTCTAAGGGAATCTTCAAAGATTTTATAATGGCGGAAAATAGACGCACCCGCCGTATAAGTTAAAAAAACATTCTTACCTTAATTCTGTTTAAAAAGAACATTGTTTGGAAAACGACGAAAAGATTCCTTTATAAACCTCTTATAAAAAGTCAAAAAGGGTATAAATGAATTTATACCATAGTCTTTAAAATATTAATAATGATTTTAAATACATTTTTAAGAAACATGGATGCGGATGATAAAGAGGTCCCAGTAGATTATTACGTATAAACAACCTCAGATAATGAAGAGATTGCGAGATAAACAGTTACCTTGTAGTTTTACTTGGTTGGGTTAGGTTAACCACCAGTATAATGGTGGAATAATTGTTATTAAATTATACAAGAATAAATTACATTAATATGATATCATATATGATCTTATAAAATTGATTTGTTAATAATATTTTAAAATTATCATCGTTTCGTGTGTTAACTTGCTCATTTTTGTATATGTTTTGTTATGTAAGCCATGTTATTTATGGACATGTGGTATCTTATTAATATCCAGAATGATATTAAGTCCTTATACATTATTATTAATCTTCAAGTTAGAATTAGACTTTAATGGATACGATGGAGAATGAATCTCATCGCGTTCGTGGAGACGGTAGTTCGTACGTACGCACGAGCGAAAATTTCATTTTTTTGATATTAAAATAATATATAATTGGATGGTATATCATATATTCAGAATCATTATCATGTTATATTTTTTATTTACATGAATTAAAAATCATTATTATACCCATCGAAATAATAATATATTGAATAACAATTACACCACGACGTGGAGACGGCAAGCCGTACATACGCACGTATGGTGACATGTCATTCAAAAGATGGATAGAATATTGAATATGGTTGTACCATATTTATAATAATATTACAGTATATAGGAGATACTGGATTTATTATTTTAGAATCAGAAAAAAAAAGAAGTTGAAGAAGAAATAAATTTGACAAAGGTTGGTGAAAACATTACCTCTTCTTTGGTTTATTCCTTTAGATTTGATCAAAAGTGCTCCATAAGTTGGCTTTCTGATCAAATTAATGACTCTATGTTGAATTGAGGGAATTTGATAGAGTTTTTGGTCAGGTGTTGGCCGAACAAAAAGTCTTTGAATGTGTGAATTAATGAGAAGGTGGAGTTCCCTTTCATAAGAGTGGTGAGGGGAACCTTTGGAAAAGCTATAAATATTGGTTTATAATAAATTTATATTTAGTTTCAAATGGCTCCAATGTGGATTATTTAAAGGTTAATGTGGGTATAGGTCGAAAAACACTCAACCAATATGATTTAGACAGGTTTGGGTTACTATGTAAACCTTATCTTTAAATATTAACTCTTAGTTAATTAGTTTCACTTTTACAATGTCACTTTGTATTTTTATATTATATGGTTAATAAACATACTATATACATCCAACCGACCCCCAAGTGGTCCACTAATTATAAACCTATCATGATATAAGTCTCTTGGCAGAACCTTAGTTTTTTAAGAATTTAATATCAATTAATAATATAATATTTGTTTTAAAAACAATTTTATGTCAATTTTGAAACTATTCAATAATTAATTTTTGTAAAAATCAAAACAGAAGTATTACTTCGAAAAAAGTTAATTCAATCCATCCTAACATGTCATAGTAACCTATATAATTTGTTTAATTCATAAAAAGTCTCAAATTATATTTACTTGGGTATTTATAATATCAATTATTTTAATTTTTCACTATTATGGTAATTACTATATCATCATTGTGTCATAAATAAATTAAATTATTAAATGTCTAAAAATTATACATAAAATATCATTATGTAGGAAATCTTTTTATATTTCTAATTAAAATTTACAATCAAAATTATCTAATGTATATCCCTATATTAAATTTTTTTAGTAAATAAACTTTGATTTTAACTCTTTTAACTCTTCTTTGAATTAAATAATAATAAAAGTCCTAATCTAATCCAAGTGGACCTAAATGATAATATTTTACTCCTAAGATTGTTTTTGGATGATATACACTTTTACAATATAATTAGGACATGTGTTACGGTAATATTAATATCATGTTTACCCTTAATTACTCGATTTACTTTTAACCGTGGAAAATAAAAGTAAAAAGTTACTATTCACCAAAAATTATTTTCATATCATTGAACCACATTTTACTCCTTGATATTAAATGTGTCTCTTGGATTTTAGAAATTCCACCCACAGAAGCGGTAAGGTTATGTTTTATGAAAAATTTAGTTTTTAACTACCACTTAGTGGTTTCACTATTCATCAAAAAAATGAATGCTTCCAGAAAAATACCAAAAATTAGCCCTATTCTATATTTGATATTATGAATTAAAAAATGATGTTTATTTTACAAAATTCAAAAAATATAAGTTACATTAATTAATTTTAAAACTAATCCCCGTCGTCAAAACAAATAGCGTGTTTTTAAGAGATAATAACTATCAAAAGATTGACTTTTGTTTATGACTGGTTTAAATGTGAAATAACATTTAATGACCAACATTGTATTAAATTGTAAAAATATATTCTAAATATAATTTAAAACCACTCAAATTAATAATTTATCACTATTAATTATTTCGAATAAAAAAGTTGTTTTTAATTAAAATTTAGTAATTTTCACTATTCATCAAAATATGCAAGTTATCCGAAAAGTACCAAAATTTCACCCTAAGCTAATTTCAATATTACGAATCCAAAAATGAAGTCCATTTCGAAAGTTAAAATTTATAAAATTTCAAAATGTTGGTATTACTATTCATAATGGTTAGTTTGATTGGTTGTGGTGTTTTAGAATCTCGAAGTTGCGTACAATGCACGTCATTGAATGATTCAAAGGGAAACGTACCGTGGAAGGTTGGGGTGTTTCATTGTAAATTTTTGATGTCCCCATTCTAAAAAATAAATTTATTTAGTCAAATTGAATATATAAAAGTTTAAAATATTGTATTTAAAAAAAGGGTTTCACAATTAAATGTTGGTAAAAGTGCATTTTTTGAAAAATGGTTCTTTTATCTGAAAAAAATGAATTTGTTCTTACATTATGTCTAATAAGCTCATAATATGTATTCTAAAATTATAAGTATTATATAAGGTTTAATATTTGGTTAATACTAATCATAACCTCTTTTTAACAGCTTGTTTGGTAAGTCATGGTGCGCTTGAAATCGGTATTGCATGTAGTGGAAGTTATTGAATTATTTTGAAGAAATAACACAGTATGAGATATTGGAGTGTTACATTCTCCAATCCTTCAATAAATTGTGTTCTCGAAATTTGAAATTGTTCTTCGAAAATAAAAGGTTGAAAATAGAAAATATTTTTGTGGGAAAACCCACATCAAAAATTGGGTTACTAAAATTTAGTCTTAATATGAGGAAAATGGAAATGAAAGGGTCACCACCAAATCATGATCTCGATTAGGAGAACATTGGTGGAAATTAGAGACATATAATTAGAGGAAAAATGTAAATATTTATAGGTAGTGATTGAGGTTATCAATCACAAACATGTGTAAAGTTGAAGTCCTTAAATTCATCAATCTAGGATGATTTGAAATACCATCGGTTCAACAAAACATAGGGTTTTAGGATAACACATTTTTGGTTTTATGATTCCTTAAATAAAGTATAAGAATTAATTTCTTCATAGAATAACAGAAGAAGAAAAATATATTCTTGACAAGTAGAGTTCCAACATTTAACTAATTTCTACCACAAACTCATCTTTCACTCTAAAAGATAATAGAACGTAAAAAATTATTCTATTTATTCTATTCATACAAGGTTCCAAAAAATGAATTTATAATTCATCTACCAGATATTTTAAAACTACATTATTTAATATGGGACATTATGTGGTACAATGGAAGGTGATACACCCTTGTCTCCCTTTGGTTGTGGGTTCAAGTCTCGTGGCCTTTTCGGATGCGACGTGTTGCCCCCCAACATCTGGGTTGTCCTTTTACGGCAATCAAATAATAATCCAAATTAGAACTATCCATAGCCCTTTAGTCCAAAAATGAAGATCCTTTTTTCTACGTAATAACAAGTGAAAACCTTCATCATGTATTCTTTTAAAACACCGCAACATCCTGAATTACCATAAAACCTTATTGATTACATTCATGATCCCTTATTCCTTAAAGAATAATGGATATACTCCTTCAATACAAAAATTTTGTAAACCCCAACAATGATGGAATATACAAATCATTAATCAGTTTCAAGGTATTCAAGAATATCCAACATAATTTATCCAAATGAATCATTTATTATTCTAAAATCACTACCTCGGTATCAAAACTATGTTATGGTTTATCATTCTCTTAACCATATATTTTCCAAAAATTTAACCTGCTATTGAGTCACTTTTCATTGTTCTACACAACCTCTAGTCCTTAATGAAATAGTACTGCAGTACAATCCTTATATACTCCATAATTGTTATAATAAGTACATTGTTGATACAACACTCAAATGACATAATCAACATAAGAACTATAATCATCCCTCTTCATCTGTGGTAGTATCATAACTTGATTATTATCCAAAAGCATCATTTGGGGCATAGTCTGATGACTGGGACATAGGTTCGCGTAGTGTCCAAACTCCTTGCAAATGAAGCATTGTACATTTGAAACCATTTTCTTACCCTTGTAGTCATGTACTTTGTGCCATTTTCTCCACACTTATAACAAACTCCCATTCCTTTCTGGAAAATTCCAGGGTTTTTCTTCCCACTGTTATCAAATATGAAAAAATTCTTCTTTTCCCTCTTCCCATTATCCATATTTCTCTCTACCATTCTTTTTTTCTCTTGCTTCCCTTCAAAGCCATAGGACTGAGTAAACTATTTACTTATCTTATCAACACATGATATTATTTCTTTATATGATGATAATACATGGGAGACTATGTCTCTTATAAATTCTGGCTTAAGACCATGAAAGATATGATCCTTCTTTCTCTTTGGATAATGTTCATTACTGTAGTTCTCATTCATTCTACTGGGCACCATTTCTAAATAATGGAATACACTAGATTAGTTTATGAATAACAATACCTAATCCCAAACTTCTAAAACACATAACATAAATTAAATAGTTTATGGATATAATACATAATCATAAAAATGACTCCTTTGAGGAAGTATATACTCATAAACCCTTCATAATAGTTTGTAAAGAAAATAAGAATTATCCTAATCATATCCCCCAGGAGTGTCGTAACCAAGAGTGCAGAAAATCCCATTTTCATGCACCAGTTCTCATTTGAGTCAAGATCAAAGTGGTGTTTTCGGGTTTTACCCCTAGGTACATCTGTACCAGAGCCACCTCTACCTGCTTGTATCCATATAGGGATGTATTGCACGGAAAACTCAAATAATCTATACAATACCAAAATTATTGGAAGTTATTCTATACTAATCCTCAAATTCCATCTTAAATCTATGTGGTCTAATCAGAGTTTATCTAAATCTAGCTTCCAAGGTTTCTACTAAACTTACTCTGATACCAACTATAACGCCCCGACCCCAGTTACCCAGAATCAGAGCATTATTAGATAACATTGGTATGATCACCAGAAAGATCAATTCTCGAAATACTGATTAGTTTAGTAGCCTTGGAATAACTAGATACAATCATAATTTTTATATTTCATCATAAAATTAAAACAACAACAATATAGTCTCCATAGTCCACACTCTTATCCCCTCATACAATCCCTACAGGTCATTCATAAAATACTTCTACACATCCTGGGAAAAATAAAAAATAGAAAGGGATGAGCTCAAATGGCCAGTATGGATAACAATATAGTGGAATCATTGATAAATAAGAATAAACATTTAAGAAAATGTATAACTAAAACAAAAGCCTTTTAAACATGAACTTCAGAATAATATGGAAGAAGTAAAATGAAATAATGCCATTTACTTATTCACATGGATATTATACTAATCGAATAATCACATGCAATATCAATAGCCACTTTCATAATGATGGAATGCATAATTCCAGACTATCATAACCACATTGCAAAGCCCTCGTGCCAGGACTACAAATATGATTTCTTCTTGGACTTTTGCCAAGACAATAGTTTGTCTCATGAGACCTACCGATGCATCGAGGAGCTATAGCGGGCTCCACCTGTCACTTATTTAGTCCAATGCATTCCTCATCTAAACAGGTATAAACATAACATAAACATTCGTATTAAAACTAGCATACGATGTAAAGACCCATAAAATTCAAGGGAAATTTTTTCTTAATTTTCTGTTGAATTTTACAAGAACGCGGTTTCTGACGGCACCTGATTCTGAGGCCCGCTGTGCCCGTAATCAATTTCTGAATTTTGGCTCGGTTACGTTTAGTGAACGAACGAGCGGGAATTTCTAACATTTGAACCGGTGCCTGGAATCGAATTCCGAGGGCACCGATGGAACCGCAACGCCGGTAATTTCTTAGGAACTCCTGTTCCAGAGTTGCGTTTTCACGAGTGTTGATGATAAAAATTGTGTAAGTTAATTTTATAATTACTCTACAATTTTTATTTTTTTCCACTTGGTAGTTTAATCCTATGTAAGGATGTTGGGGGTGGGACCCACTTGTGATAACAAACCTTGAGAGGATAAGGTTGGGTGGGACCCACACGAGCCCAACCCCTCACTTTCCTAACCCCTCTAAACCCCCCATTTACGTTTTGATAACTTATCACCTCATTAATTTTATAACATCTTATGTTAATAACTTAATTGAGTTAAATGTGGGTTTTGAATTTTCAAACTCTTGACATTCAAAACCTATGTTGGGTTAATAAAATAATGGGATGATTATTTTATTTTGGGGTTGGTTGTTCTTGTGGTGGAAACTTGGGAGAGAAAAAGGCTAAGTTTGAGAAAGCCTTCTACTTCTTCAACCTCGATGAAGAACGCGAAGAACATCGTTCATCAACGAGGAACATCTCTACCGAAGAACGCGACATCTTCTTCCATCGACGTTTCCCCTTCGAACGTACCTTGACGACAACGGAATCGACGTCCGTTTTCCGCGACACCCGACTTCCGCGATGCTCGTCTTCCGCGGCTCGATTGACGTGCACCATTCCTGAACCGAGGTAGGGAATTTAAATTGTGATGTTTGGTGAACCCTCTTTTACTCCCTTCTAAATTTAAGAACGCGGATCAACTAAATATTATGTTGATCCGCGAAGATTATTTTTACGGGTTGGTATTATTGTTATGATAGTTTTTATTTAAGAGGTTGTAGGGGAATTTTATTTGTTTCCTCTTAAACTTGAGAAAAGAAGAACGAGAGCGGACTAACCATTACCCAGTTGATCTGCGGACCGTTCGTCCATGTGGGGTTACTTTTGTTGGGTGTCGTCTAATTTCATGGTTAAGTATGTGCTAAATAATATTTTGGGAACAAATGTTTGATTTTCCAATTGATATCACTTAACGTGGAGGGCGCAGGCCGAATGAACACGGCCCGAAAACCCTCCACAGTTTATTTTTGACGTGCGGATTGACGGGCGACGACGAAGCTGGCCACTATGGCGTTTGAATTCCTTCGCAGTGAAGGTCAGGTCCCGGGGGGACCATAGGCGAAGACGGCAGGAGAAACAGACCACCGGAGCGCGTCCGGTGGTCCGCGGAAGGTGGCGGCGATGCACCACGCCGGCGGCCGGCGGCGGCAGCGCGCCGCCAGAGGGTTGGCAGCCGGCGGATCCGCCGCCGGCCTCAATTAGCGGTGGGCGGGGGAGTCACGCACCCCGCTCCGCGTTTTGGCTCGGCCACGCTGGCTGAGCCATGGCCGGCCGGCCGGTCGTTCCGGACCGAGCCGAGTCGGACCCGGGTCGTGTCGACCCGGTTCGGGTGACCCGGTTCGGGCCGACCCAGGGAGGGTCGGCTCGGGCCCAGACCCCCCGATTTCGGACCAAATTCGGTCAAGTGCTCATATCTTGGGCTATGGACGTTCGATTGATGATCCATCAGCGGCAATGCGATCCTTGAATCGAGACGGTCGTTTCGGTATATCGCACTCAATGTTTCGGAATACTTTGAGTTCGGCCGGGTTGTTCGTACACAAAACCAACCTGACCCTCGGAGCGGAAACGCTCATATCTTGAACTCCAGACATCCGATTGACGTGCCATCGACATGGTTGAGTTCCTCTTAGTGAGATGGATCTTTTGGAATACTCAGCCCGAGGTTTGGAAGCAGGTGGAGTATGATCGGGTTGGTTTTTCCTTAAAAATCAACCGGGCCCCTGGAATGAAAAAGCCAATAACTCTCAGACCGGGCGTCCGATTGACGCGCCGTCTGTTGCGTTGAGTTTCTGTTGACGATACGGAACTTTTGGATACATCAACTTCAGAATATTCTTCAGTTGATGTATCAGCCTCTCGGCTCGTGGAGCGGACCCTCCCGAACAAGTTTGCTATGTGCGGGAACCCTAGAGCACGCTGCGACTGCTACTGTGACAACGACGACTGTACAGATATCCTTAGTGGATTCGACTGTGACGATGATGAAAATGGTACTGGAATCCTCCGTGTTTTTGGCAGTGATCACTACGGTACATCTTGGGATACATCAACTCCGGACTACATGTCAGTTGATGCATCGACCTCTTAGCTCGTGGAGTGGACCCTCCCGGAACGAGCATGCTGTGTGCGGAAACCCTAGAGCCGGTTGAGACTTGACGACTGTTGATTGAACACTTCGGTGTGTTACGGATAGCCCAGGGGGAGCGCATGGTTGTAGCAGCAGTCCCACGACAAAGGTGTGCTTGGTTGTAGCGGCACAGGGGAGTGCTTGGTTGTAGCGGCAGACCCACGACAGAGGTGCACTTGGTTGTAGCGGCATAGGGGAGCGCTTGGTTGTAGCGGCAGACCCACGACAGAGGTGTGCTTGGTTATAGTAGCACAGGGGAGCACTTGGTTGTAGCAGCAGACCCACAACGGAGGAGCGCTTGGTTGTAGCGGCAGACCCATGACGGAGGAGCGCTTGGTAGTAGCGGCACGGGGGAGCACTTGGTTGTAACAGCAGGCCCACAGTACCCGATAGGTGGAGTACTACAGCAGTCCAAGGTAAGAGGGAAGCACTTGGTTGTAGCGGCACAACCACTGTACTTGATGGAGAAGGAGTTTCCCAATAACTTGGGGATCAACTTCATGATCGATCCTGTGTGGGTCATTGCAAGGGTTAGTACCTACAGATCCTTTGTGGTGTGACGGCTTAGATGAATCAGTGGCTACATCTGATCATATCTAACGTCTTACGAAGAAGTACCTTTGTGAGATGTGTCCTCTTTACTCTCCTTTGTGGAATGTGTTGTGCTATCCTATGTGGATTACGTTTTTCTTTTCTGTGTGGACTGGGTTGTGCTTGGGCTCGGATGTTGGAGCCGAACAGGAATTGATGACTTAGGTATATGTATGGGCATATACCTAAGCAGTATCGTATGTTACTTCGTGAATGTATCTTATCCCTTGTGGTTTATCCTATGTGGATTTCGGGAGACCTTCGGGTGTCTCGGGGTCCCTACTGAGTAGCTTATACTCACCCCTGCACGGGCTATGCTCGCACTACATTGTGTTGGTTGTAGATGACGGACAGCGCTGATCGTGGTAGAGGCTTGCGGAGCAGGACGGTACCTGGAGGTGGACCACTGGGCGGGGTGTACTCGGAGCGGACGGCTGGACCAAGGAGCTGTGGAGGCTATCTGTACTCACCCTTCAGGTGTGACTTCCAGAGGACGGCTCGACGCTGTGGCTTTTCTTTTCAATTGTTGTTTTTCCCTTCAGTTGTACTTTACAGTTGGGCTTGTATTTCTGGCCCCTTTTACTTTCAGCACAGCTTGTTACAGTTTTTACTTAGTGTTTACTCTTTCTGCTTGCTTACTCTGCGGTGTTCGTTTACTTTACAAAGGAAATACCTTCCCTTTTTATAGGGTTTTATGCCTTTTTGCTAATCGCCAACCCCTGGCCTATGGAAGGCGGGCATGGGGTAGTCACGGCACGGGCCCCAAGGAAGGGTCGTGACAAATTGGTATCAAAATAGTTCAGTTCTACCGCAAAACTCTGATCTTTTCTATGTGAAGCAATAGTGTTTAGCGTATTGGGTGTGGTTATCAGCCCAGGGAGTCCAGTGTTGGTGTGGTGGCCGACGTATCCGTACACCAGGACCCTGACTTCTGGTTTCCGACTTAATACACCAAAACATTGATTGCATGTGTGTTTCATGTTTTCTTTGTGATTACTTTGTGTCAGCTCACCAGGTATACTGTTTGACCGTAGAGCACCTGTTCCTTTTCAGGATGGCCCCACGACGGCAGCCATCTAGGGTTCCAAGAGTCGAGCGTGACAACAGCCCACCGAGCGACGAGGCCTCGGTGCAGGGCCCTTTGTCAGCAGTGGCACCGGCGGTAGCTCTACCCGTCGATCCACCGATGCTTCCATCCCCAGCCGCTGACGATGAACGTCACCTTAGTGCACTGCATGAGTTCCAGCGCCAGCGACCGCCTAGGTTCCGCAGGGAGATGGACCCCCAGGAAGCCGAGGACTGGCTGGAGGTAGTTGTTCGAGTTTTCAGGCTATTGAAGACACCAGTAGACCTCATGGTGATCCTCGCAGTGAGCCTCCTGTATGCGGCAGTAGGCAGATGGTGGAGTTTGATGCTCCAGGTGCACGACGAGGCATCACTCCTTTGGACAGACTTTGAGAGCCTTTTTCGCTCAGAGTTCGTCCCAGCCACCCTCTGAGCGGTGCGCATCTAGGAGCTACTACAGATGCGGCGGGGCAGCATGACAGTATCCCAATACGCAGCGAGGTTTACCGATCTCTTGCGTTATTCCATAGAAATGGTACGAGACCCATTCTTCAGGGCCCGAACCTTCGAGCAGGGGCTCAGGCGAGAGATCAGAGCTTCAGTTGTTTCTCACAGCATTCCGACACAGACAGGGGTATTCGAGCGAGCCCTCTTAGTGGAGAGTTTCCTTGCCGAGCAGTCTCCAGCAGCAGGACCCACCACTTTCCGGCATGCGGCGGAGTCTTCTGCAGTAGGTAGTAGATAGATGATGTAGGGGTCCAAGAGGACTAGACCTACAGGTGGTCGACAACATGACTTTGGATCGTTTGTGCGAGGCACTCGGGGTAGACAACGACTTGCCATGAGAGGGAAGTGTTACTCCTGCGGTGGGATTGGTCACATGGATCATGACTATCCGACCCGCCATACCTATGACCAGCAGATGAACAAAGGACCCCCCAGGCAGAGGCAGAGGATCGATCAGGGTGGTCTACAGGGTGCTGGCGGACGAGGCAGAAGAGCTGGCCGAGTAGCAGATGGTGGGCGACACTTCGAGGTGTTGCCACCACCACCACCGGGAGGTCCGCCCCAACCATAGGGAGTTGGTGGACATGGGAGAGCTCAGCTTCAGGTAGCTGAGGCCTTCGATCATGGAGATCTGGGAGAAAATGGACAGGAGCGGAACTAGTGGATATGTCTTTTGTACTTCAAGTTCCTTGTTGCTATTGTGTAGCGTCTTTGTATTATGAACTGCAATAATAAATGACACATACCTTTGTGATGTTTTCATTCCTGTCCTCTTTTGTGTTGTTACTAAGAGGTTCCAGTTTTGACTGTTGCCTTGACCCTCACTTGTGAGACATCTACTGGAGGAGACCCAGTTACCACACACTGATGCCGACAGTGTGACTCAACCCTTGGAGGTGAGAGTAACGGTTAGATCTCTTGGTAGTAGCGTCGAGGACTTACGACGTCATCCTTGGTATGGATTAGTATCATCCATGTCGTGATTGAATGTATTAGGAAAAGAACGTGGTTCATCCAAGGGATGAGACCGGATTTCTCTTATCGGAAAAGAATAAATCATAGCAGCTCTTGTGGGACCAGAGGTGGTCCATGCCATGATAGAGAAGGTCCAGGTCATCCAGGAGTGGATGAAGACAGCTCAGAGCCGACAGAAGTCTTTCGCTGACAGGAGGCAGAGGCCACTAGAGTTCGAGGATGGCAACCACGTCTTCTTGCGTGTCTCACCTCGACGTGGATTACAGAGATTTGGCCGAGGCGGCAAGTTATCTCCATGCTTCATTGGACCCTTCTAGGTCCTCAACAGGATTGGCGAGGTGGCTTATCGTCTGGCTCTACCACCTCAGTTGCACCGGGTGCACGACGTCTTCCACGTATCTTAGCTGAGGAGATACGTGCATGACTCGACACAAATATTTGACCATGGAGAGCTGGTCTTTGATGATGGGGCGACTTTTGCGGAGGTCCTAGTGGAGATCGAGGATCGACAGGAGCGGGTCCTACGTGGACGATCGATTCCTCTGGTGCACTTCAGATGGCAGCACGAGAACCTCCAGGAGAGCACTTGGGAGCGGGAGGCTCAGATGTGTGCTCAGTGCCGCCTTTGTTTCCCTAGTTTTGATATATCTTTACGGGGAAGTAAGCCCTGAGGTGGTAGTAATGTAAAGACCCGTAAAATTAAAGGTAAATTTTTCTTAATTTTCTTTGAAATTTTACAAGAACGCGGTTTCTGACGGCACCTGATTCCGAGGCCCGGTGTGCCCGGAATCAATTTCTGAAGTCTGGCTCGGATACGTTCAGTGAACGAATGAGTGGGAATTTCTAACTTTTGAACTGGTGCCCAGAATCGAATTCCGAGGGCACTGATGGAACCGCAGCGCCGGTAATTTCTTAGGAACTCCTGTTCCGGAGTTTCATTTTCACGAGTGTTGATGATAAAAATTGTGGAAGTTAATTTTATAATTACTCTACAATTTTTATTTTTTTCCACTTGGTAGTTTAATCCTAAGTAAGGATGTTGGGGGTGGGACCCACTTGTGATAACCAACCATGAGAGGATAAGGTTGGGTGGGACCCACACGAGCCCAACCCCTCCCTTTCCTAACCCCTCTAAACTCCCCATTTAAGTTTTGATAACTTATCACCTCATTAATTTTATAACATCTTATGTTAATAACTTAAGTGAGTTAAATGTGGGTTTTGAATTTTCAAACTCTTGAAATTCAAAACCTATGTTTGGTTAATAAAATAATGGGAGGATTATTTTATTTTGGGGTTGGATGTTCTTGTGGTGGAAACTTAGGAGATAAAAAGGCTAAGTTTGAGAAAGCTGTCTACTTCTTCATCCTCGACGAAGAACGCGAAGAACACCGTTCATCAACGAGGAACATCTCCGCCGAAGAATGTGACGTCTTCTTCCATCGATGTTTCCCCTTAGAACTCACCTCGACGACAACGGAATCGACGTCCGTTTTCCGTGATGCCCGACTTCCGCGACGCTCGTCTTCCACGGCTCGATTGACGTGCACCGTTCCTGAACCGAGGTAGGGAATTTAAATTGTGATTGTTGGTGAACCCTCTTTTACTCCCTTCTAAACATAAGAATGCGGATCAACTAAATATTATGTTGATCCATGAAGATTATTTTTGCGGGTTGGGATTATTGTTATAATTCTTTTTATTTAAGATTTTGTAGGGGAATTTTATTTGTTTCCTCTTAACCTTGAGAAAAGAACAACGAGCACGGACCAACCAGTACCCGGTTGATCTGCGGACCGTTCGTCCATGGGGGGTTACTTTTGTTGGGTGTCGCCTAATTTCATGGTTAAGTATGTCCTCAATAATTTGTTGGGAACAAATGTTTGATTTGTCAATTGATATCACTTAACGCGGAGGGCACAGGCCGAATGAACACGACCTGACAACCCTCCGCAGTTTATTTTTGACGTGCGGATTGACGGGCGACGACGAAGCAGGCCACTATGGAGTTTGAATTCCTTCGCAGTGAAGGTCAGGTCACGGGGGGACCATAGGCGAAGACGACAGGAGAAACGGACCACCGGAGCGCGTCCGGTGGTCTGCGGAAGGCGGCGGCGGCGGCGGTGACAGGCCGCGGCAGCGCGCCGCTGGAGGGTTGGCGGCCGGCGGATCCGCTGCCGGCCTCAATTAGCGGCGGGAAGGGGAGTCGCGCACCCCACTCTGCGTTTCGGCTCAGCCACGCTGGCCGAGCCACGGTCGGGCTGACCCAGGGGGGTCGGGCCTGGTCGGCCCGGGCCCAGACCCCCCGATTTTGGACCAAATTCGGTCAAATGCCCATATCATGGGCTACGGACCTCCAATTGACGAGCTGTAAGCGGAAACACGATCCTTGGATCGAGACGGTCGTTTCAGTATATCGCACTCAAGGTTTTGGAATACTTTGAGTTCGGCCGGGTTGGTTCGTAAATGAAACCAACCGGCCCCTCGGAGCGGAAACACTCATATCTTGAACTCCAGACATCCAATTGACGTGTCGTCAACTTGGTTGAGTTCCTCTTAGTGATATGGATCTTTTGGGATACTCTGCCCGAGGTTTGGATGCAGGTGGAGTACGATCGGGTTGGTTTTGCCATAAAAATCAACCGGGCCCCTGGAACGAAAAAACCAATAACTCTCAGACCGGGCGTCCGATTGACGCACCACCTATTGCGTTGAGTTCCTGTTGACGATACGGAACTTTTGGATACATCAACTTCGGACTATTCGTTAGTTCATGTATCAGCCTCTCGGCTCGTGGAGCGGACCCTCCCGAACGAGCTTGCTGTGTGCTGGAACCCTAGAGCTGGCTGCGACTGCTACTGTGACGACGACGACTGTACAGAGATCCTCAGTGGATTCGACTGTGAAGATGATGAAAACGGTACGGGAATCCTCCGTGTTTTCAGCAGTGAACACTACGGTACATCTTGGGATACATCAACTCCGGACTACATGTCAGTTGATGCATCGACCTCTTAGCTCGGGAGTGGACCCTCCCGGAACGAGCATGCTGTGTGCGGAAACCCTAGAGCCGGTTGAGACTTGACGACTGCTGATCGAACGACTCGGTGTATTACGGATAGCCCAGGGGGAGCGCTTGGTTGTACCGGCAGACCCACGACAGAGGTGTGCTTGGTTGTAGCGGCACAGGGGAGCGCTTGGTTGTAGCGGCAGACCCACGAAAAAGGTGCGCTTGGTTGTAGCGGCACAAGGGAGCACTTGGTTGTAGTGGCAGACCCACGACAGAGGTGCGCTTGGTTGTAGCGGCACAGGGGTGCATTTGGTTGTAGCGGCAGACCCATGACGGGGGAGCGCTTGGTTGTAGCGGCAGATCCACGACGGAGGAGCGCTTGGTTGTAGTGGCACGAGGGAGTGCTTGGTTGTAGCAGCAGGCCCACAGTACCCGATAGGTGGACTACTACAGCAGTCCAAGGTAAGAGGGAAGCTCTTGGTTGTAGCGGCACAACCACTGTACTTGATGGAGAAGGAGTTTCCTAATAACTTGGGGTTTAACTTCATGATCGATCCTGTGTGGGTCATTGCAAGGGTTAGTACCTACAGATCCTTTGTGGTCCGACAGCTTAGATGAATCAGTGGCTACATCTGATCATATCTAACGTCTTACGAAGAAGTACCTGTGTGAGATGAGTCCTCTTTACTCTCCTTTGTGGAATGTGTTGTGCTATCCTATGTGGATTACGTTTTTCTTTCCTGTGTGGACTAGGTTGTGCTTGGGCTCGGATGTTGAAGCCGAACAGGAATTGATGACTTAGGTATATGTATGAGCATATACCTAAGTAGTGTCGGATGTTACTTCGTGATTGTATCTTATCACTTGTGGTTTATCCTATGTGGATTTTGGGAGACCTTCAGGGGTCTCGGGGGCCCTACTGAGTAGCTTATACTCACCCCTGCACGGGCTATGACCGCACTACGTTGTGTTGGTTGCAGACGACGGATAGCGCTGATCGTGGTGGAGGCTTGCGGAGCAGGATGGTACCTGGAGGTGGACCACTGGGCGGGGTGTACTCGGATTGGATTGCTGGACCGAGGAGCTGTGGAGTCTATCTGTACTCACCCTTCTGGTGGGACTTCCAGAGGACGGCTCGACACTGCGGATTTTCTTCTCAATTACTGTTTTCCCTTCAGTTGTACTTTATAGTTGGGCTTGTATTTCCAGCACCTTTTACTTTCAGCACAGCTTGTTACAGTTTTTACTTAATGTTTACTCTTTCCGCTTTCTTACTCTGTGGTGGTTGTTTACTTTACCAAGGCAATGCCTTCCCTGTTTATCGGGATTTACGCCTCGGTGCTAGTCGCGAGCCCCTGGCCTATGGAAGGCGGGCTTGGGGTAGTCACGGCATGGGCCCTAAGGATGGGTCGTGACATACGAAATGTCAATACTTTCTCCATAAACCATGAATTGTATAAAAATAACACATCCATAGTCAAACATATCAAAAAACCTTCAATACAATATGGAAGTTTTTTATCATAATAAATCAACTTCAAATAATCCTAAAATCCATCAAAGGATGTTGGCATAGATGAAATCAAAACTATTTTACAGAAATATCTCTTTTTTTAAATCATTTAATAGTCACAAATTTATAAAGGAAGTAATTTAAAAGAGAATTTTGAATCAAAGTGTCCCATACCACATTGAAACTTTTGAAAAGAAATATGATTTCAAAATATTAATGTCCATATAAATAAATCCTTAAAATCATTTTGAAATCATAAACATTAATTAAAATTTTTTAGAAAGATAAATCTTTAAAACATTTAAAATTCTGATCTTGATAAAGAGTACCTTTCACAAATTCTTAAAATATTCATTTTTAAATAATTTAAAGGTCACGTAATTATAAAATAAATCATTTAGTTTGAAAATATTCTTATAAGCTTGTAAGGGATGTTTCGAAGATTTTATAACAGCGGAAAATAGTGGCACCCACTGTTTAAGTTAAAAAACATTCTTACCTTAATTCTGTTTAAAAAGAACCTTGTTTGGAAAACAATGGAAAGATTATATTATAAACCTCTTATAAAAAGTAATAAAGGGTATAAATGAATTTATAACATAGACTTTAAAATAGTAATAATTATTTGAAATACATTTTTATGAAACATGGATGTGGCTGATAAAGAGGTCCCAGTATATTATAACTTATAAACAACCTCGGATAATGAAGAGATTGTGAACTAAACCCTTACCTTGTACTTTTCCTTGGTTGGGTTAGGTTAACCTCATGTATAATGGTGATGTATTTTTTATTAAATAATACAAGAATCATTTACATTAATATGATATCATATATAATGTTTTAACATTGATTTGTTAATAATATTTTAGAATCATCGTCATTTCGTGTGTTAACTTAATCATATGTTATTTGTTTTGTTATGTAATCCATGTTTGCTATGGATAGGTTGTATCATATTCATATCGAGAATGATATTAAGTCCTTAAACATTATTATTATTCTTCAAATGAGAATTACACTTGAATGGAGACGATGGATAATGAATCTCATCGTGTTTGTGAAGACGGTAGTCCGTACGTACGCACGAGCAACAATATCATTCTTTTGATATTAAAATAATATACAATTGGCTGGAATATCATATATTCAGAATCATTATCATGTTTTATTTTTTATTTACATGAATTAAAAATCATTATTATACCCATCCAAATAATAATATATTGAGTAACAATTACACCACGATGTGGAGACGGTAAGCTGTACGTACGCACGTATGGTGACATGTCATTCAAAGGATTGATAGAACACTGAATATGTTTGTACCATATTTATAATAATATTACAGTATATAGGAGTTACTGGATTCATTATTTTATAATAGGAAAAAAAAGAAAGAAGAAGTTGAAGAAGAAATGAATTTGATAAAGTGTGGTGAAAACATTACCTCTTCTTCGGGTTCTTCCTTTTGATTTGATCAAAAGGGCTCCATAGGTTGGATTTATGATCAAATTAATGCCTCTAGGTTGAAGTGAGGGATGTTGAGAGAGTTTTTGGGAACGGGTTGGCCGAACCAAAAGCCTTTGAAGGTGTGAATTAATGAGAAGGTGGAGTGCCATTTTATAAGAGGGGTGAGGAGAACCTTTGGAAAAGTTAGAAATATTATTTTATAATAAATTCATATTCGGTTTCTAATGGCTCCAAAGTAGATTATTTAAAGGTTAAGGTGGGGATAGGTAGAAAACCACTCAAACAATAGGATTTATACTCGGTTGGGTTACAATATTAACCTTATCATTAAATATTAACTCTTAGTTAATTAGTTTCACTTTTACAATGTCTCTTTGAATTTTTATTTTATATGGTAATAAACATACTATATACATCCAAGAGAATCCCAAGTGGTCCGTTAATGATACACCTACCATGATATAAGTCTATTTTCCTAACATTAGATTTTTATGAATTTAATATCAATTAATAATATAATATTGTTTTTAAAACTATTTTATGTAAATTTTGACACTATTCAATAATTGATTTTTGTAAAATTTACAACAGAAGGATTACTTCGAAAAAAGTTACTTAAATCAATTCTAACATGTCATATTAACCAATAAAATTAGTGTAATTCATAAAAAGTCTAAAATTATATTTATTTTGGTATTTATAATATCAATTATTTTAATTTTTTACTATTATGGTAATTACTGCATCATCATTGTGTCCGAAATAAATTAAATTATTAAATGTATAAAAAATTATAAATAAACTATCATTATGTAGGAAATATATTTATATTTCTAATTAATATTTACAAACTAATTTATCTTTTGTATAACCCAATATAAAAAATGTTTTAGTAAATAAATATTGATTTTAACTCTTTTAACTCTTCTTTGAATTAAATAATAATAAATGTCCTAATCTAATTAAAATAGACCTAAATGATAATATTTTACTCCTAAGGTTGTTTTTGGTCGAGATACACTTGTCCAATAGAATTAAGACATGTGTTAGGCTAATATTAATATCATTTTTACCCTTAATTACCCTATTTACTTTTAACCGTGGTAAATAAAAGTAAAAAGTTACTATTCACTAAAAATTATTGTCATCACATTGAACAAAATTTTACTCCTTGATATTATTTGTGTCTATGATATTTTCAAAATTACACTCACAGAAGCGGTAAAATTACGTTTTATGAATAATTCAGTTTTTTTAACTACCATTTAGTGGTTTCACTATTCATCAAAAAAATGAATGTTTCCAGAAAAATAACAAAAATAGGCCTACTATATATTTGATATTACAAATACAAAAATGATGTATATTTTAAAAAATTCAAAACATATCAGTTGCATTAATTAATTTAAAAATTAATTCCCGTCATTGAAATAAATAGCGTGTTTTTAAGAGATAATAACTATCAAAAGATTGACACTTGTTTATGTCTGGTTTAAATGTGAAATTACATTCAATGACCAACATTGTATTAAATGGTAAAAATATATTCTAAATATACTTTAAAAACACTCAAATTAATAATTTATCAGTATTAATTATTTCGATTAAAAAAGTTGTTTTTAATTAAAATTTAGTAATTTTCACTATTCATCAAAATATGAAATTTATCCGAAAAGTACCAAAATTTCACCCTAAGCTAATTTCATTATTAAAAATTCAAAAATGAAGTCCATTTTGAAAGATAAAATTTATAAAATTTCAAAATGTAGGTATTAATATTCATAATGGCAAGTTTGATTGGTTGTGGTGTGTTAGAATCTCGAAGTTGCGTACAATGCACATCATTGCATTATTCAAAGGGAAACGTACCGTGGGAGCTTGGGGTGTTTCATTGTAAATTTTTTATGTCCACATTCTATAGAATAAATTTATTTAGTCAAATTGAATATATTAAAGTTTAAAATATTGGATTTAAAAAAGAAGGGTTTTACTATTAAAAGTTGGTAAAAGTCCATTTTTTGAAAAATACTTCTTTTATCTGAAAAAATGAATTTGTTCATACATTATATCTAAGAAACTCATAATATGGATTCTAAAATTATAATGATTATATAAAGTTTAAAATTTAGTTAATACTATTCATAACCTCTTTTTAACGGCTTTTTTGGTAAGTCATGGTGCGCTTGAACTCGGTGTTGTGTGTAGTGAAAGTTATTGAACTATTTTGAAGAAATAACACACTATGAAATCTTGGGGTGTTACAAGAGAAGAATAAATAAACTAATTAAAGTGACTAAGAAAGAACAAAATAAAATAAAACTAACGAAACTCGACATCGGAATTAACTCCATGTGACCCCACGAGTCACTCTCAGATTCATCGATCAAGCATCGCCCAAGGCGAGTGCACTCAAGCATTAGGCTGCACTAACACTAAAAACAGAGAAGAACTATAGGGGTAAGTATTAAAACTCAGTAGGCATTCCCAACAAACTATTCCCAATGCACTACTTTTAAATAATGAATTAACTAATTTCAGGTTTGAACTAAATTATATAAAATATTATTTTCCACACACTTTTTCATTTCTAAAACATGTATCAGTCCATTTCCATTTTTAATTTTAAAAAACAATTTTAATGTTCGAAGGGAATAGGTACGTTTCATTTGAAAACATTTTTTCTAACAATTTATAAATTCAAATATCAGTTGATAATAAAAAGGCAAAACCACACAACCTGATACACACTCTAAGGGAAATAGAAAAAGTGGCACATAAGGGCCAGCAACCGAACTAGACCTCTCAATCATCCGCCACACACAAATAAACACTAAAGAAACCATGGGTCAAACATAGGAGCTTGAGAACAATTTAGAACCTACTATACATGTGACTCATCCTGAAGGCATGCCCTAACTCGATGACGTCATAATGCTCTAACGCTCGGTATAGCCCTTCATGGCCTAACTGAGGGGCCCAATCCCCATTGCATCAATAACTCAGTATTCCCTTGTAATTGGGCCACTAGCCAGTGTGTAATCAAAACTGGCGCCGAAATATTTCATAGAAGATTCACTAACTATGCTAGTTCCCCATGTCAACACGTATAACAAAATAGGGGTGAGTAAACAATTCCAATAAAGTAACCAGTCACAATGCACAAACATCATGCTCAAAAAATAACACAGTCATCGTACACAACATGTTCACCCCTGAGTCACGTCAAAGAATGTTTTTCCAAAATAATTCATTTTATTAAGGTTTCAAATTGGCTTTAAGCATCCTTTGAAAATCACCATTCCTTCAAAATAAACCAACAATTGCACATCCCATGTAAAACCATTTTCCAAATATAACAACACACTCTATATCTATCAGGTGAAGAAAAACCCCATTTCTCTAGAGAACCTATAATGTTTTCTCACATGTCAATATAAAATGTTTGAAATCAAACTAAAACCACACGTGAGAGGACATGAATTATGTTCAAAGGATAAAGGGGCATTGTTTTACTATTGTGCATCAACTCGTATAGAAATTAATTCAAGTTCCATTCATAAGATTACTACTTTCATTTACATCAATATTTACTCAAAATAATTATCTAAAAATATTTATCATTTATCAAAAATTAATGAAATAATCAAAAAATAATAAATTCTATATTTAAAGGCGAGCGCAATGGAGAACCTACCTTGACTCGCAGCTCGATTACGATGATGACACGACATGTCACACACTTGTGCAAAACCATGCGTAAGCTGATGATCATTGTAATTCAGGGTTACCCCTCTAATTCCCTGGAACAAATGTAAAAAAATCTAAAACACCAAAACACTGACAATAAGTAACCTGACACTTAAGCATTGAAAATATAACTACATGAAAACATAAACATTAAATTAAAACAATCAAAAAAGAAACGGTGAATACCTAAAATGAAACCCAAAGTAGGAGAAACGACGCAAACCCAAACTGCTCACCATTGGTGGTGGATGCTCGTCATGCACCCAATTTATAACAAGGCGTATGGCTAGTCATGGGAATAGAGGACCAGGGGCGCCGTTGGTCGGGGAAGAAGGGCCAGGGGTTTGCTCAACTGTGGGTAAACTCGGCCAGTTGGAGGGGCTCGCACCAGATAGTGGCTGTGAGGTGGAAAAAGAGGGAATTGGGCTGCTTGGATGATGGGCGGATGAAACAGGGAAGGGTGTGGGAGGCGCAACAAGGTGCTGGATAGTGATAAGTCTGGTGGTGGAGCTTGAGAAATAGCGGTGTTGTGGCGGCATGTGGAGTAGCGTAGGAGGGTGGATGGGGTGCGCTGAGAAGGGAGCAGGCCCAAAGGTAGGGGCAAGGTGTTGTGTAGAGTAGGATATCCAGTGCGTTGCAAGAGAAAAAGGGAGGAAGGAGGAGATCAGTGTCCAGGTGAGGGCTGGAGGCCGTGCAATAGCAGTGTGCGGGGATACGGGGCTCAGCGGAGAGGGAGAAGAGGAGAGGTGGGTATGGCATGCGGGAGAAGGGCGGTATGTGATGCAAGCAGGCTGGGCGGAGGCAGAATAGGAGGCAGCGGCTACAGATTTTGCGTGAGGAGAATGATGGTGGGCTTAGGGAGTAGTGCTGCAACATGGGAGCTGGGTGGAGGGGAACAAATTTTCACTGTATGAGAGGGACGGACGGAGGTAGGCATGGGTGAAGTAGGCCGGCGCGGTGCTGCGGGCTGCTTTCTCGTGACAGGCAAGGAGGAAGGGGGGGTCAGGGGCAGCTAGTGCTGGGCGGCTCGGGATCGACAGACAGATCGGCAGGGGTGAGGTGTCGTGCATGAAGGAGTCAGCAGCTTGGGAGAACCACAAGGAAGAACCAAGAAAAGAAAAAAAATTAAATGAAAAAAAAGAAGGAAAAAATTAAAATTAAATAATAATAATAATAATAATATTATCATTAATAATTATAGTATCAATAATAATAATAAGAATAATAATAATAATAATAACCATAAATATTACAAAAATAATAATTAAATTTGTTAACCATAAAAGCAATAAAATACAAAATTTAATCATTTTAATTTTTTTATCTGAAGAACGACGAACAGTGCCATTGCCTGGGAGAATCCACGTGGGGTCTCCAGAACGCGCTTTGCCCGAGGGCTCAGTGACGTCAACACAAAACTGCTCGTTTTTTTAGAAAAACATAAAAATAATGTTAGATAATTATTTTAGGATTAAATATTGATGTTAAAGGAACTGGTTATTTTCAACATCAAACTTCAATTACTTTCTTGACGAGTTGATGTACAATAGTAAAAAATGCCCATTTTCCCTTTGAACATAATTAATGTACTCTAATATGTGGTTTTAGTATGATGTGAAACATTTTCTTTTGACACGTAAGCAAACATTCTGGTTTCTATTGAGAATTGGTGTTTTTCTTCAAAGTTGGTTAAGGCCTGTTTAGCTCCTAGTAAAAGTAGATTGTGTTGGTATATTGAAAAAATGGTTCAACTTGTGATGTGAAAGTGTTGGTTTCATTTAAAATATTGGTGGTCTTAAAAGTATGTTTAAAACTAGTTTGACAATTTTATAAAATGATTTAGTTTGGGAAAACATTCATTGATGTGCCTTAGGGGTGATCCTATTGTGTATGGTTATTGTGTCAGTTGTTCAGCATGATGTTTGTGCATGTTGACTGGTTACATGATTGTCATTGTTGAATCTCCCCTCTTTTATTATACGTGTTGACATTGGAACCTAGCATAGTATGTGAATCATCTGAGAATGATTGTTGCACTATTTCAGATTACGCACTGGATAGTGGCCCCAGAGCAAGGGAATACTATGTTATTGCTGCTATAAGGATTGGGCCCCTCGGTTAGGCCATGAAGGGATATACCGAGAATTAGGGAGTTATGACATCATCGTGTTAGGGCATGCCTTCAGGATGAGTCACATGTATAGTACGTTCTGGATTGTTCACGAGCTCCTAGGTTTAACCTATGTTTTCATTAGTTTTTATCATGTGTGGTAGACGATTGAGAGGTCTAGTTAAGTTGTTGGCCCTTCTGTGCCACCTTTCTCATTTCCCTTAGTGTGTGTTGCGTGTTGTGTGGTTTTCCCTTTTTACTAACAAAAGAAATTTGAATTTCAAAATTGTTCACAGACATGTTTCAAAATGAAATTTACCCATTCCTTTGAAACAATTTAATTGTTTTTTTTTAAAATTAAAAAGTGAAATGGACTGATACTTGTTTTCAAAATGAATGTGTGTGTGGAAAATAATATATTATATAATTTAGTTCAAACCTGAAATTAGTAAATTCTTTATTTAAAGGTAGTGCGTTGGGAATAGATTTTTGGGGAGGCCTACTAAGTTTTAATAATCACACATATAGTTCTTTTTTTTATAGTGTTTGTGTAGGCTATAGCTTGAGTGCGCTCTCCTTGGGCGATGATTGATCATTGAGTCGGGGAGTGACCCGCGGGGTCACACGGAGTTAGTTCAGACGTCGAGTTTGGTTAGTTTTATTTTCTTTTGTTCTTTCTTCATCCCTATACTATGTTTATTTACATTGATTTGTTCTACTTTTCCACTACATTATTTATTTTTAATGGGCCAAATTGTTCCCACTTGTCCTCGATTGATGTCTGGTGCTTGTCTCTAGCCCGGGAGGATTGGGGTCTCCTCTCGGGTCATTTTGCGGACCAGCTTGGGTGATCGGTTTAGGGTCGACCCGATTTGATTTGTGCAGCCTTTGTTGAGGCCCTGCCACTTGTCACCTGCCTGGGAGGATCAGTAATGCCTCTCAGGTCATGTCGCGGACCAGCATGGGTGATGGGTTCATATTCGACCCAGGTCGGTTTCTGACATGTACTACTCGTTGGGTCTCCCCAAGATAAAGAGACATTGATAGATCTGAAGAGAGATATGATACAACAAATGGGGATCATATCCAGGGCCATGGGGTGATACCAATGACTCAATCTGGATGATCGTGCTATGTATAAGATCGATTCCCAAATACTGTTGGTCACATCAATACCAAGAACACCACCTAGGGCACAAAGAATGAATATATGATCTTGGTCAGGGCCTGTCGAGGGATTCCAACAACTCTATCTAGAAATTCTAAATGAAGGGATCGCATTCCTTGATTTAGTAAATTATTTATACCAACATATAGGGAAAAAATAATGTTAATGAACTCTAATGACACTATGCATGATATGGAGTAAAATAATCAAAATAAACCTAGGAAATGGTACACTATGTGTAGTAGGTCAAACATTGTGTCCCATGACATCAGGTAATATCCATGTACAATGTCCCAATTCATTCCAAAATATGTCATGTAGAATAATTTTACATGTGATGTATAAAGGTTACACATCATTTCCTTGCATTCAGGGTCATCCAATATACTCTAGTAGTGTGCTAGTATAAGGCGTCAGCCTTTGTGTCTCTACTTGTGTACTCCTACATAGTGTAGTCCATAAAACCCATATAGTTCAATAAGTGTGTGTGGGGGTGGTTATACACTATATATGCAATGTGCGTACTCCACCCTGTGTCTATGTACCTCACAACGTACACACCGAGTCATTCAACTAGGGACACACACTGTGTAGTAGGAACTACATGTCATGTGTATCAGGATTTATAGAAACTCATCATTTTCCTCCATTTTCCTTATATGATTATTATGATATCATTATGATGATCCATTTTCCATTTAAGATTAGATCCATTCATTTTTTTCACCCTAACAATGAATCGACATATTTTGAGCCTTTAATCAGCTCTAAAAATGCTTTCACATGTGTTATTCACTTCCACTGAAGAACATGAACACCACACAGACTGTCATTCAATCCAATTGCATTCCCACCATCACAACTCCATAGGGTCATCTTGATGTTGATTATATGGTTTCATATCACTGTGAAAAGTAGCATAGGTGAAATGATCAATTTTTTACAAAGGGTTTTGAAGATTATGAAGAAAAAATTCCATGCAATGAATGGTTAATCGCGGGAGAAAAGAACAATCCAATATAGGGGAAATACCTTTATAAATTTTCATATCAGTATTGTTTCATCTCCATAATAATATTAAACAAATCAATCAACATTTCTAATCACAATGAATAACTCATCCCGATAAACCGGAAAAATAATCCCATCCTAGAAATACGATCAATTTGCAAGATAATCTATTCATCTATTAGTCCATGATAATAGTTGGAATCAAGAATTGGGAAAAGAAATAAAAAACACATCCGGCCTAGATTTGGATTTCTTATTATTGATGGATGGTCTCTGTGTCATTTCCATTGGGGAGATCTGTTATGATTGGTTTTCATCAATTGTTGAGTATAATTTTCTGTTGTCACATGCTCGAGAGAATTCTACATATATCTCCCTATAGGGAATCCAAAGGATTCCAGGGTTATGAGGATAGACTTGTATCTTTGAAAAATAGTTTACTTAATAACAAAGATCTCGGTTTATCATTTCATTGATGAAATAAAATAAAATAATTTTTTTCATTCTTTATTTTATTTATTTAAGAGCCCACCATGACTTTCCACAATAGATCAATACTGAACAATGATAGGTCACCCCCTAGATAAATATGTTATTATCAACTCAATGATTTTCTCATATTTATGATCTGGAAAGCTTTTAATAATTTATTCCATTTTCTCAAGAAAACCACGACCTTGTGCTATTTAATATTTTAATATTTTTCAACCATTTTTTGGGCACACCGGGGCTCATAATCAAACACAGTCTTAGCACCTGGTCTAAAAATCAATACATATAATATTTAAAAATAACTCACATAAAATCAAATTCATTGCATTCTTCCTACGTTAGGGAATTACATCACCAAAAATCAAAAGCATTGGCTACTCAAAATGATGAGGGTACTGAGTATGAATTTGATCCTCCCATTCTGATGTGCTCTCATAGAGTTTCCCATGATTCCACCAGATACACACAAAGTTAATCGATCACCAATAAAGGATCTTATCCTTCGGATCTGTAATCTCTCATGGGTACATAGTAAAATTCTCTCCATTCTTAATGTACAGATTTCCCCATTCGAAGACGTGTGATAGGGCACACACATACCACCTCTACTGCAACACATGGAAAACATCATGTACAAATTATAAATGAGGGAGGTAGAGATAAGTGGTATTCCCCCACAAAAACTCTATGAAGTATATTAAAATGTCAGATGAACCTCAAATATAACTTTTCACCCTAACCAAATATCCATATCCCACGTTGAGGTGAGACTTGTAAGAACTCATTGTCTCCTTCCTATAACTCCAAATACATCTATCACATTTCATAAAAAGACATATGATGGCTCTGTGTAGTCTTCAACTACTACTAGATGGCCTACTCCTTCTATATACTAGCTTTCACCATCTCTAGGCCCATGAATGCTGACTCTACTAGGTCAGTCCAGAAATGTGGTTAATTGAATGGTCACCCATACAACACCTCGATAGTGTAATAGAAATGGTTGAATGGTAGTTATTGTTGTATAAAAACTCCACAGGCGGTAGTTTATCCTCACAACAATGACAGAAGTCCATCAAGAAATCTCAAAGCATTGCTTCTAGAATCTATGTGGTTCACACAATTTGGCCATCTGTTTATGGGTTAAATTATGTGCTCAAGAACAATTGGGTCCACAACGGCTTCTATAATCCATTCCACAACCAAGATTTAAAATGAGAATTATGTTATAAAAATTTAATCAAAGAAACTCCATTCAGTTGATCTATATATTTCATGTAGAGGTGTCATAGGAACTATAGTAAATATTCCTCTTATTGGACTACTAAGAGGGGTGACTTGATTAGTCAGTCAGTAATCACCGAGATATCATGGTGTCCATTGGATGTATGTGGTAAGCCTACCATAAAGACCATAGATAATCCCACCCAATTATTTTAAGGAACCTAAAGGGTATGAGCTAAACCTACAGAATCACGGTGCTCAACCTTAATTTAGTGACAATTAAGGCATCAAGAGATAAACTATCCAATTCTTTTCTTCATTCGTGACCATCAAAACACACGATGGAGGTCCTGGTACATCTTTTCAACCACTGGATGTATCAAAAAGAGGAATATACAAAACTCCCTAAAATCCACCTCCTACAACATCACCGGTACCATCGTGAATCCTTTGAAAAAAATTAAATTCTCCAATATTTCGAATAACCATCCCGATTATGAATTTGGACATCAAAGAAAGTGGGGTCTTACAGTCGGTATCCCCATGCTATGACTCCCTAACTCACTATAAGAGTAGAGGGGTGGAAACCATCAAATGGAGGAAATATTCTCCATATACATCCACTAAGTATAAATTTAATGTGGAATAATACTTTGATGCCTCATATATAAACTGTAAACTAGATCTTTTATAGAGAGAATCATCTACACATTTCCCTTGCCTCTAGAATAAAAAAATATTAAAGTCATAGTCCTTGATGAAATATATCCACCACCTCTATCCCATGATGATATCCATCTATGATAAGATATACATGAGGCTCTGGTGATTATAGTAGAAGATAAACCACTCTCCCATCAGGTAGTGTCACCACAACTTTATTGCAACGAAACTGCTGCTAACTCAAGACCAAGGGTCACGTAGTTCTTCTCATGTGGTCTCAACTGGAATGAACCATATGCAGCCACTTCTTTCCACTTCATCAAGAAAAAAACATGCACAATTTTGGATCCATTGCATAACACTACGTACTCGACACCCTCTTGTAGAAATATCAATATTGGACCACTCGTCAGAGTCTACCTCTGCTACCGAAAATATTATAGGAATTTTTTTTCAAACTAAAGGCTTCCCCTTTTCAGCCAAATATTTCATAGGTGCTGATATAATTGTGAAATTAAAAAAGAATATATGATAACATCCTTATAGACCAAAGAATCTCTTCCCCTCTATCACACTCTTGGGCAGATCCCATGATAACACTACATTGTCCATGGTTGGGACAACTACCAATACATCTACTAAGATAACATATACTAGAATGTGGACTGACTAAAACAAAAAATAGCACATTAAGAGCCTTCTGTAAATATGGTTCTCCCAGCAAATGTACAAAACTATCCTTACATGTTTCGCATAATCCACCTGTAATGTCGAGTACACAAGGATAACATCGTTGAAGACTTCTACGAACTAGCCTTAGTATGTCTGAATGATCTTGTTCATGAGTCCCCTGAACATTGAGGGGGAATTTTTCATGCTAAATAGATTCACCATGTAATCATAATGATTGTAATGATATCTTTTGGTTTTCTTAAATATATCATCATCTCTTAATCACATCTGTTGATAACCTCATTGGAGGTCAACCCTCAAGATAAATCGGTCCCCTATCAACTCATAGAAGAGGTCACCAATTCTGGGTAAAGGATTCTTCTTCTTCATAGTCACCTCGTACAATTGTTGATAGTCCACACACAACCTCAAGATCAGGTATGCCTTTTTGGAAATCAAAAATAGGGATTCCTAGGGTTAAACATTTGATCTCATGAAACCCTTACTCTACAGGTCCTCCAACTACCTTTTCATCTTTCAATGATATGTAGGAACTATAGAATATGCTAGAGTAGATATTGGTGTCGTCTTGGGGTATAAATAAATTCATAATTATATCTCCCAGTGGGGATGTAAACCTGGAAAATCGTCAGGAACGACTTCCTCATACTACTTCAATACTGTATGAAACTATAAAATCATAACATCCACTGCACCAAGGGTTATGATACCCAATTTTTGAGTATTAGAATTCCACTCTTATACATTCATCTGCCATGTGCTTCCATGATTTTGATTTATCCAATAATGGTAAACCTCATTCCATCACTATAGAGACACCGTAAACTTCTCATAAGATATTAAATCTGGTCATGGACTATAGATAATAAATCTATACAAAGAATGATTTCTTAAGTCCTCAACACTATAACCAAGAGGTTAAAACTGAAACTATCACCCCTAAGGGATACATAAAATTGTGGGAATTATTGGGTGACCACTGAAACTTCTATAGTAATTGTGTACAAATGTAAGGGTCGAGTCAACAGTTCAATCAGTATCATTAGGTCTTTAAAAGATAAGTTTCATGAACATATTGAAAAGAATTTGTGTCTATCTGTACAAAAACAAATATAGAAAAGACATAGATCATACCTAGAATCTTTCATGGATAACCTGGGTCATATGCTTCGACCGCATAGAAAATTTCTTACCCTTGTCTTCTTGCTCCCTAATCCTTGGGTGCAAAACCAAGCGATGGAGGTGGTGACATGTCATAACATCAACCATCTCCTACAACTCTCTCTGATCCTCATCCACATCCACCACCGTATGAATCTTCCTGCTTCTATCATTGTCTCTGTCTCAATGGTGCATCCACATTCTCTCTATCAGTAGCATGACTGGTTGGGAAATCTCGAGCGAGAATTCCCCTAACATCACATGAATAACAACTCATCTCTATGGGATTACTGTACCGACAATATGATCCTTGAACTAATGTTCCTCTATAATTAGACCTCCTCCTAAATCATCTCCCATGTCTTGGACCATGAGACTAACGTCGACTCCCTACTATCAGTGTATATAACCTTGCCTACCCACTCTTGTCTTTCAGTAGTTGTATCGGCCCACCTAAGTATCTTTCACCCACCAATGTCTGCCCAAGGTCCCCAGTATTTGTAAGAATGAATATAAGGATAATGATAGAATGGATATATCTACAATGAACATCCCCCATGGTCTTATCCATGAAGTACTGATCTCCAACTATATTGATTGATTACATGGATAGGTTAGTGAAGGTCGATGAATAATCAACTAATTTCATGATGCCCTAATGAATCTGATGATCTTGAGAGATATGTAAATCTCTCATCATAACTAGTGGGAACTCCACTCTCGAGAGGTCCTTGAACTTTTTCCATGAAAGAGTCACAACATTGTATGTTTAGATAGACAAACTCCACCATCAACTTGTCATGACATATAGATGGATTTCCTCCAGTAATAACATCTAATCTAATGGCGTCCTGACTAGATGGAAATCATAGGTCACCAACATAATCCAATCCTTATCCACCTATGGTTCAAGCTCATTTGAGAATCCAATGTGTCTCTTCCACTAAAACTTGTGATGCATGCTCATCCTACGCTCCCCATATTCTTGTACTGCGGGAACCATGTGCTTCTCTATTGGTGGACATATGTCTGGTGCACCCCTTGGAGGTAATTTCTTAGGAACTGGTCCATGTATTGAAGTCACATCCCTAAGGTGTTCATCCTTGGTATCAAGTTGCAGAATCCAAGCTAGAATGTGTTATGAAGGCATCCAGTATATTAACAAGATGTACCACGATTAATGAGTATATCTAGATTACAATCTCAAAAAGGACATGGAAACCCGAACATATTCTTATATTATTTATATACCATTATTTTCCATAGAGCTAGTGTTCTTATTTACTTAGTCTAAAAGCATATTATTAGAGTCTTGGTGGATGGATATATCAGACACCACACCAATACTGGAGTCCCTAGCATAAAATTTGAACTCCAAACACTTAACAATGTTTTCCCAAACCAATCTCATAGACTCCCAGTCCTAACAGAGAATTGACCACCTCTAATACAATTTTTCATGATGCGTCACATTGGGGATCATGTCACCACTCCCCATGCTCGCCTCCAATACTCCAGGTTCTAGTTATTAGCACTGATTAGGCATATCACTAAAAAGGGAGGCAGTTTTAATGTACTTATATGAATGTACACATCTCCACGCCCGCAAAATACTAAAATGTAAAACCCAATAAATAAACAAGTCACTAAACCCACTATATTGCACAAAAAAATGTATAATGGAAAGTAATGTAGAGTAAATTAGGAAAGAATACAAGCCCATAATTATCAGTCTATAACCCCAAGTCCAACCAATATAAAAAAGGTACTTATACTACTATATATGGAAATAAAAACCCAATTACATATGTCTGGTCTCACAGAGCACATTATGGTCTATTTCTACCAAGGGCTCTATCAAAAGGTCTATCATCCACATAAGAAAAAACTCATGCAGGAAAATCCCATGAAGGTGTGATTATAATAACACTTGTTAGGACACCCCAAAACAACAAATCAATATAACAAAGGGAATATATAGTCATATAAACATTCGTATATGTCTACAGAACATATAAAAAATATCATGGTACACTCAACCAAGAAACATTGTCTATAAGTTAGTCACAACCACTGTTTACTAGTACTAGTAATTCAACTCGATGATTCCACGATGCACTCAACTATGATAACACAGTCATATGTCTGATGGAACTAATGAATCCCTTTTGATAGTTATTTCTCCTCAGGTCTCCTCACAGGAAATATACACTGATAAATCTGAATAGAGATATGATACAACATATGAGGATCACAATCAGGTCCTTGGGGTGATACCAAAAACTCAATCTGGATGAAGCCGATATGTAGAGGATCGACGCCTGTATGTTGTTGGTCACAATGATACCAATATATCCAACTAGGGAATGAATAATGAATATAGAGTCCTCATCTTGGCCTCTCTAGGTATTCTAACAACTCGATAAAAAAATTCCTATTGATGGGATCACAATCCATGGAGTATGAAACAATTTTTACCAACCTTTCGGGAAACAATAAAGGGAATGAACCCTAACCAAACATGTCCATGATATGAAGGAAAATATTCTGAAGCAATGTAATAAGGGATAAACGGTGTATAGTAGGGACGTACATCGCGTCCCTTAACCCCATGTATTTCTCTTGTAAATTGGCATGTGTCATTACATATCATGTCGAATAGAAGAGGTGTACACAAAAGGTATAAGGGGTACACACTATGTCTGTGTATCTGCGGTATACCTGTGTACTCTGGTCATGTGACAGTACATGATGTCATCTTGTGTGTATCTTCCCATGTACCCATTCATGTTGTAGTTTGTGTAGCCCTTCAAGGTCAAAATGTGTGGGGGAGTACACAAAGTGTATGCAACACATGCACTCCACCCTATGCCTATGTACCTCCTAGGTTACATTCCAAGTCATTCATGTAGGGAAGCACACCATGTAGCAGGGACTACACACCATGTAAATTGGGATTTCAAGAAACTTGTCTTCTTCCTCCATTTCTCATTGTCTAATCATCTAGATCTCGTTCGGGTGGTACATTCTCCATGAAAATTTAGATCCATGATCTTATCATCATATTACCACTGAATCTATTGGTTTTAGGCCTTTAATATACTCTAAAATGTAGTAATATGAGTTATCCAATTTTTTTGTAGAACACTAGTTCAGAACTCAAAATAATTTGATCCACTATAACACACACCATCGCACCTTCATCGAGTTTTAATGATGAGAAATATACAGTTTCAGATTGTTGTTTCATGAAATGAAGTCTAAATGATTGACTTTTTCCAAATTATTTCAATGATGGGGAAGAATTAAGAACATCCAAATATCGAGGAATTAGGAGAGAAAAGAAAAATTGAATAGAGAGGGAAAAACCTCATTTAATGTTCATGAAGACTTGGTTCTTCACTATTAGAATGGTAAATTAATCAATTAATAGTTCTAATAATAATGAATAAATTATCCTAATAAATCCACATAATAATCTCATCCTAAAAAATGATCTATCTACAGGCTAATCTATTTGTGGATTAGTCCGAGATCCTATTAGGAATAACGAATTGGTAAGGAAATCAAAATAATGATTCCTACCTACATTTAGATCAATCATTGATGAAGAAAGAACACTACATCACCACCATTGGCGAGAACCCTCAAGATCGGCATTCATCAATTAAAGATTTGATAATCCGTCATCACCTGCCTGAGAGAATTCTATAGATTCCTCTCTATAAGGACTCCAATGGATCCAAGGGTTATGAGGATAATACTAGATCTCTAACAAAATGTTTATTTTAATGTAAACCTATCATTTCATCACTACTTATAGAAAATAATATAAAATAATTTATTTGATTTTATTTATTTATTTATGCACCCCTGATGACATTCCCTATTCGACCCACGGTAGCCAATTTTAGGACATACCTAGGGTAAATCAGTTATTATGAACTCAATGATTCCCTCATATTTCTAATATAGGAACCATTTTAAATGTTATTCCAATTTATTCCAAAAAACCATGTGTGAATGATATCTAATATTTTTATATTTTTTCAAAAAAAAAACCAGGCACACGGGATCGTAGAGTCACACGCCATATCAATTCCAAGTCTTGAAATCATGAAATATTATATTTAGAAATAATTCATGGAAAATATTCATAATTACATCACTAATATTGATTTTGGTAGGATTATTTTTGGAGCAACAATGGTAGGTCTAACTGGTTTATATTTGGGGGGACATTATATTTCCATTTTTCTTCTTCCTCAGTAGAGGGTATCGTCATGTATTTTTTTTAAATTTGGAATCGAAAATCAAGTTTGATTTTTCTTTCATGTGGAAAAAGTTATTATTTTTTGTTATTTTTATAATATATCTATTATTAACTTGTTTTTTCCATAAGAATTTTGTTTGGTTTTCATTGAGTATTTTTTCTTCTTTTATCATTGAATCATGGATGGCAATGGGTGGAAGGATAATGTTCAATAGATGAGACATTACTAGAGGTGACTCATATTAAAGAAGGTCGGTCTATAGAAAATATTTTTTTTGGTGGAAGGTGAGACTATAAGTTACTTCAATAAGTCACTATTGATAAATGTGGTTATAACGAAGGGTGGAATTGATGGTGGGTGAATTAATATTGGCGAGGAAACCCTTGATTCAATATTCTATATTCTAATGGTAGCAAAATGTGGTGGAAGTAATAGTTATTGATGGAAACTAGGCAGGAAGAATCTCTCTTGGTGGTGAATCTTATAAAAGATGGTAGAGGGTGAACATAGCAGTGATTGATGAAGTGAAGGGTGGTCTAGTGGTGGCTCATGGGGGTGGTGGAAATACCACCGAGTGGAAACTCCTCCTTTATATTACATAGTTGGAGACAACTTCCATATCAAGTGGTGAATCCTTCTGGAAGCATCATGTAATGGTGGTAACAACTACTTCCTGGTGAAAAAGAAAATTAATATGAAAATGAATATCATATATTAAAATTAAAATGCAAAAGGATAAAAAAATTAAATTAAAACAAAATAAATTAATTTATTATCTGAAAAAAGAATGGATTAATTAATATATTGAATTAATTAAAAATAAAAAGAGAAAATAAAATTATTTGAAATAAAAATGAGATAAAAAATTAAGGAAAATAAATAAATTAATTAATTGATGAATTAACATGAAAAATATGAACTAAATAATGAGTTCTAATTACATAAAAAAATAAACAATTAAAATAATTGTTAATAAAAATTAATTAAAAAAATTTATATTTATTAAATGTATGTATAATTAAATAAATAATTGAACTCTTTAAGAAAAATAAAAAAATAAAAAAAATTAAATAATTAATTGAAAGAAAAATAATAATTATTTTTTTTAAAAATTATGGATGAGACATGGAAGATAAAACAAAATAATATTATTACATTAAATAATTCAAAATGACTGAAATTGACATTACAATACATTGTTTCAAAAAAATTGTTCTAAAAAATTAACTAAAATTTAACTATATTGGGTAATAATTAAACAATGTATACTATTTTAATAATGAAAATTAAATAAAAAAATAAAATTCATGCCATAAAAAGAGATTAAAATGACCACATAAAACACCCCCACACATAATCAATATAACTCATGGTCAATTCAAAGTGATTTTTTTATTTAATAACAGAGAATATATATATATATTCCTGCCCAACATTCAAATTTCCTAAAAATTAAATTAGATAATAAATCCATAAAATTATCGAAAAATCATGCCTCATATGTGAATGTTACCCAATGTATTATTTAAATTCAAGCTGGTGATGGTTATATGAGTGAAACATGTAAGATAAAAATAGATTTAGCATTTTCACAATAGAAACCATCAATTTTCACTAACCTATAGGTTCCACAAATTGAATTTCATTTTTTTCACTTCAATTATTCAAATCAAATTATTAGTATATAAGTCAATTTCCCCGATATTTATTTGGGTTAAAAATTCCCTTCACCTAAACTAGCTCAATTTTGACAATTCCCATTATATTTATTTATCCCTACATATTTCTTATGTATAACAGTGTTAAAATAACTTTTTAAAATTGGATGGGTTTTTTTATTTGTTGTAGAAATGCACCCATTTCCCTTATCTTATAGACTCACCGTGGGATCCCATTTTTTCATTTTAATCTAGAATCAATAGATTTATATGACTATAATTAGAGATGAATCTCTAAAATTATTATAAAAATAAGTGGTTCTCCTAGGATTAGGTCAAAAAAATAGATGTTTAATGTTATAATCTCAATTCCATAAAAAACATTCCCATCACACTCCCATTCCATGATCCTAAAGTGAGCTTCTAAAAAAATGTTGGAAAAACACTCTGAAATCATGTCATTCAAGCAGTTTACGACTCTTTATAATTGCTAAATTTTGAATTAAATATCACCATTGAATGATACAGTTTTTTTAATATATTTAAAAATAGATTTTATATACATTTTTCAAAGTAGGCCTTTTGAAAAAAAAAATTTTTCTTTATGTGTCATCATTGAAACAGATTTTAGATTAATAAAGATCCCTCCCCAGAGGTAAAACCACACAATGTTCCCATTGTTGAATCTCATGTTAGTATAAATAGTTAAACTACATGAATAAAATAAATTCAACAATGAAACAAAAACAAGATACTATTTTAAGGGGTGAAACAAAAGCTCAAAAATAATTCTTAGGAGAACAAAAACTAATAAAATAGAAAAAAAGGAAACCACATTTCCCAGTTCTAGATAGTTGAGGATGTAAAGGGAAATTTAAAAAGGATTCATACATCAGATGAGTTCATTTCAAATTTTTAAAGGGGCACCGAAATTTAACATTCAAAAAATAAAACAATGTAGAATGCAAGATAAAAAATAGTAATTAATTTAAAAAAGTTTTAAATCCTACTATTAAAAGCATTATAACATATTAGAAAAGAGAAAGAGTAAATCCCCATAATTGTAGAATAAATACTTAACATTGTGTGGTAGAAGTATAACCTCAATCACAAAAAATGAAAATAATACTTCATTTGAGATAATGTAGTTATTAAAACAATAGAAGATTAAAATGATATATTTGATAAATTAAAGAATAAAACGAAATTTAATAGAGTGTGATTTGAGAGTAGTATCATCATATTTCCTCCGCATTTAGCAACTTATTGAATTGATGTTCAAAAGGAGTCTACCAATAGTAATAAATTATCATAGCCAACCATGCCATTTTAAAATGGTTACACCACCAACCACACACCCCATACATTTAATTTTTACTAAATATGGACACATAAAAACAATATTAATTTACAAACAATCACAAATATGTCAAGGAGAACTATTTTATCATTTTTCCACTAGTCCAAGGAGTTGAAAAACTGAAAGGTAACATTTATTCAATAAAAATTGCAATCATAAAAAAATAAAATCAAGAGTTTCCTCTCATGGGACCCAGGGTTTAATGTCCCCAACTAGAATCATTCCCCTGATGGTACTATCCATAGAAATTTAATTTTTATGGAGGATTATTAATTTTGGATTGTGTATTTCCATTGGAAATTTCAGTAATATCACTAAAAAACTCATGAAGCTCATCGATGTGAAAAAATATATTAAAAAACTCAATCACTTGATGAATAATCATACTTCCAGAAAAAGGTTAAAAATCCACATTTTTAGCAATGGGTCTATGAAAATTATAAGAAAATTCAGTACCTCCACCAGAATGACCATCCTTGAATTCCAATTTTTCACCCTCACTCTCTCCTACAAATGTGACATTAATAGGTTCATAATAAGAATAATAAATTTCTACACATGGCATACTGTCAATTTTAGATTAAATTTTGGTGTCAAATCCATTAGTTGTTGAAAGGGATGAATATTCAAGATCTCTTACAAATATCTCAAACCCAAGGTAAAAAATCTCATCATCCAAGTTGTGCAATAATGAAAGGAAAAACATACTATCCATATTTGTAAAAAACTTATATGAACTCCTCTAACTCACTTTTAATAGACCTATAATACTCACCAAAAGATTTAATATGAAGAAAACCAATTCAAGACACATCCGCATCTTAAAAACATCCACTCTTAGTAAAAAACACAAGCAACGTGATTAGTTCTATCAGGGTGAACATTATATAAATAATTGTTAGGGTGTGGAACATGGGAGGGTGAAATAATCTAATAATGTTAATAAAAACTATCAGCAACATACCATGGACTAAGAAGGATCACATCATGGTTTTGAGAAAGGTATTTCCTAATTTGACTTTCCATTTTCCCAAACTTTTCAATCACTTATGTAGAATTATATTAAAAAACATTTACTTAAGAATATTCACTAATACACTTAGTGATAAATTCATCAAATGGATTATTATTTTCCTTTATAAACTCAACTATAAACACCTCCTTTGGAAAATCAATCAACATGAAACTCACCTCAATTGGAGACTCTATACAAGCATGAAATTCATCTTGATCCTCACTTGATTGAATAATAATCTTACCCTTTTTTCCATCAATGGAGACCCTAAAAGTGGCTAATAATAGTCATCCAAAATTTATAGGAATATGTTTGACACATTCTATCTCTATAATGAGAATTTCAGTGGTAAAATATATTTTCCCTATATCGACTAAAAAATCATCCACCCTCCTAAAAGTGTATGATAGTGACTTGACAACAAGATATAGTGTCACTAAGGTTCATTTCGAATTTCTAAGACCCACATTTTTAAATATGGGTAAGGAATAATATTAATTCTATCACTTAGATCACAAAACCACAAAACCTCCTCTTATATACCTATTATTAAAAATATAAAAAAATATTCAGGGTTTTTTAGTTTTTGGGTGGATGTTATCATAAACTATGGAACTACACTCCTCATTCAAGCTCACTATTAATATCTCACTGCAATACCTCTTGTTAGCTAAGAATATATTATGAAATTTTATGTATGAAGGTATTTAGTTCAAATCTTACACAATTTTTTAGGGACTCTAGAGGCATAGAAAAGGATATAAATTCTATAATTCATACTGATGACCTTATGTTTCTTCAAATGTTTAGGATCTCCAATGTCAAAATATTATTTTTGTAAGCTTTTATCCAATTCATATTGATTAAATTTACTATTTTTTCTAACTCTAGAATCCCTATCCATTTGAAAAATATAAATTTAATCAATATGAATTATATAATTTATATCCTTTTCTATATTACCAATATCACTATGAACTTATTGAAGAATTATTTTAATTACCCTTTGAGGATTATATGATTTAAACCCACATTTATTTTAATGATAAGGTCTGGGTTGTGACTGGTAATTTGGTGAAGTGGGTTATTTTATCACACAAAACTCTATACAGTAAATATTGGAAAGAATTTTGTATCCAACATTGTAATAGTTTTAAAATATATCTTTGATCCTTTTTTCATATCTCTATAATCCCCAAAATATGAATTCGCAAAAGATTAAATAGAGAGGTCCAAATTGGGAAAATATTTTTTATTGTGACCAAACATCCCACAGTGAAAAAATTGATCCATACAGGCTTGTTTATTAACAAAAGATGATGGGGGGAGTTCTTTCATCCCTTTGAATGGTTCTTTTCCTACTGTACTTGTGTTGGGGAATTTGGGAATGTTTGTCAAATAGGTTCTTAAGGCCACCCGAAGATGAATTAGAATTGTCACCCCCATAAAATTAGTCAACTATGATTTTTTTTGTAAGGGGTGATGGAATTGTAGAAATTATTAATGATTATATGGGGATATAACTGGTGATTGAATATTTTCTTAAGAAAATTTCTCAACCTATTCCATGACATATGAAAAATATATCCTTCACTCAAGAAAGAGAATGTTATTGTTGGAACCATGGATATTCTATGCATGAATTGTTTTATTGTTTGTGTTTGTTGTCAATACTCCGTGGATGTTTAGAATGTGTGCCAGCAAAGTGATCATACAGAACAAGCAGATAATAATGTTGAATGTGGCACCATTTTCCAGTGTTTTCCAAATTTTTGGGTCGGAAAATAAATGAATGGGGAAAAGTGGTTTTTGGAAAAGAGACTTGTGTGCCTATTACATAGAGGCTTTGAAACTTGTGCACCTTTTGTTTTTCAAGATCAGAACATGAAAATATGGAAAAGGGAGAATGGCTCCTGAGTTTTGATGTTGTTCGCGCAAGTGTTTTTCAGGGGAAAAGACTTTCATGGTAAAAGTTTAACATCAAGGGGAGACTTGCGCGGCATCGCGTAGGGGGTATAAATGCTTATAAATATAGGTCGAACCCTCCTCATTCTGTTCGAAGTTCGTACTTAGAGAAATTTTGAGCCCCCGCCGTGCAGGTGTAGTGGTCGCGCAAGTGGTGGTTGGTCGTGCAAGTAGAGGTTGCATGATAGTTGTTTGATGAGCATCCAAGATCATTTGGGGGAGAAATGTGGAGAGTCGCGCATGTTTGGAGATAGTGAAGAAAGATTCAGATAGGTGGTGTGGTGACACTTGCGCGCCCGAATTTGAAGAAGCGCGACAGTCCACAATTGGATTCCAAAATCAGTTTGGGTGTAAAAAGAGGTGTTTCGGGGTAGTTTGAAGTAGATGAAGTGAGTTTCGCGCAAGCGGTTGAGGTGAACATGCGCGCCAGTTTGGACCTTCACACCATAACTTGAATGACATCTTGAAACATGTTCATCGGTCTTGGAGAAGTGTGCTGGGTGTAGTTGAAGCATTCCAGTCTTTTTGGAGCTGCACAAAAGCTGGAATATTGCCCGATACCATCAGTGAAAAGTGATATTAGTCTACGGATGAGAGTTGTACTTAAACAAAGCATATTCATACAATATAGGATGTATTATTTTGAAATGATGAATAGACCTTCATGTCTATAAACTGAGAGGGACTTCACTAAGGGTAGTGAGCCACGGGAAGTCAACAGGAGTAACCCGAGGGATTCAGTGAGCTATCCTTGAACTATTGTAAAGACAGTGAGCCTGGGATAGAGTGACTGTGCCCGAACCTCTGTAATCCACATCTAGTGTAGTTTAGTGGAATTTTGTATGACCGAAAACCTGTCGGCGTATGATCTTTAGACTTATCCCTTAGTGGTGAACCATGTAAAAAGTATTGTATCATCCTTTTTCAAGTGAAAGTTTGATTTATTCTCATTTCCATCATAGAGGTCAAACTAGTTTCTACCAATGGTGGAACAATATCCATTATTTTAAAAGAAAAATTTGACACACCAATTCACCCCTGCTTTCTCAGGCTATCCAGGGGTTCTACAAGTGGTGTCAGAGGGAGGTTCTAGGTGTTTGATATATTTTTCTTCCACCATGGAAAATTCATACAGTGTTAGTGGAGTCCCACTCCTTGATGGAAGTAATTTTATGAAATTGAAGAACAAAATGAGATATCATTTAAGATCCCTTTGAATGGATGTTTTATTTTCCACTATGCGAGGTATACATGTTACCGATCCAACAGGACTGGCTTTGACTGATGCAGATAGGAAAATTCTTGATGCTAAGGCTAAAGAGATGAATAATCTCACCGCATCCCTTTCTAATCAGATCTATCTGAAGGTGGTGAGTTTCACCCCAGCTAAGTTAATGTGGGATAAACTCGAAAATAATTATTAAGGTTATATCGAAGTGAAGGATATGAAACTACAAGTCCTACACAATAGGTTTGATGATCTGAAGATGCATCCTTATGAGAATGCAGACACATTTTTCAATCGAATTACTGAAGTGGTTGGAGCAATTCGGGGTCTAGGTGAAGAAATCAAAGATTTTGACATTGTAAATAAAATTTTAAGAAGACTTCCACCCATGTACAATGCAAAGGTGTCTTCCCTTGAGGTAAAAGAACATTTCAAACATTCTTTGGATAATCTGTTGAGAAGCCTAGTGGCATATTAAATGAGAGTCATACTAGAAGATTCTACTACATGAGTAATCAAGGAAATGGCATTCTAATCCATATTGAAACTGAATATTTAAAAAGACAGTAGTAGTAAAGATGATGAGGAAAAAGAAATTCTTTCTCTCATTGCCAAGAAGTTTCTGAAGGGGAAATGAAATTCAAAGGGAAGTTACCTCTAGCTTTCTTTCATTATGGGAAATTCGGGCACATAGCTTCTCACTGATTATGAAAGATCGATGATGATGATAACGATGCTGAAAACATTAAGATGCCTCATAAAAGGTTTTTCAAGAATAGAGACTTCAAATATAGAAAGAATGTTTTGAATAATAGTTTGGTATGTGAAGATGAAGAGGATGATAATGAATTATGTGGGGAAGAAGAACCAGAATATAAAACTGGGAACCATGGTTCCATGATGGCCACTGTTGAAAAATCAGAAGATACTGGTGGAGAAAATCAGTTGGAATCCAGTGTAGACAAGAGTTGAAACTTAGGGATGCTATTAGTATGTTTAAGATTAAATGTAAGAGCTGTAATAAGTGGAAATCAATTGTAGAATATTCAACTTAATATGTTGATCAACTTGGAGAAGAAATTGAACGACTGGAATAATTTGTGAATGTACAGTCTAAAATCCATGAAATCAATGATGAAATAGTGTATCTGAAGTTGATAATTGAAGAGTAGTGGAATGTTATCAATGACATCAAATCTATAATGGCTGGAAGATCCAATACTACTAAGGGTCTTGAGGAGGAAGTTGTTACTATTAGTAATAAACGTGAGACTGAATCTATTTCAAAAGAATCAAGTAAGAAAATATAGTTTGGAAGATTCTCAGATGCAGAATTACTGGCAAGATCCAAGTGCGGTTCAGATTGGGTTGGAAAAATTCTAAGTGATCAAAGACTTGCTTACATGGGAAAGAGTGGAATTGGCTATGAAGATGAGACATCAACAGCTAGAAGTAAAGAGAGCCAATGGAATTGAAAGAAGAAAGTTGGACATGTTGAAACGTTGCATGATGTTCTGAATAAGATACCCTCAATAAAAACTAAAATAAGAACTGAAAACTATCCTCAAACATTCAGAAATGACAGTAATTCTATCTATTCTCTCAAAGAAGAAGGTATGAGGAGAAATTCAAGTGAAAAGACATTTCCTCTCATGAAGTGTCAGTTCTGTGGCTATCTGGGCCATACCATGTCATATTGCAAAGTGGCAAGGAACTACTTGAATGGGAAAGAACTGGGACATTAACAAAGGAGACTGATTTCATATCCTCTATCTTATAGAAGAAATAGTTTCTATGGATACTATTTTCATTGTTCTAACTTTGTTCATAAGGCTGTTAATTGCATGCAGAGAAGGGACATGGAAACCTTATATCGGAGTTCAAGACAAGTCAAATCTCGCCAACAAGATAGTGTTTCTCTTACAAATGGGTTTTCTCCTCTCGATGAAGACATCCACTATGAATAACCAATGTACACAAATGAGATAATTTAAAGGAAATCAGTGATTTATACTCAATTAAATGTCTCATAGAAAGAAAGGAAGAATATTTGGAAATCATACCTTGCATGGGTGGCCCTCAAAGCTACAAAAAGGAACAATACCTGGATTCTGGATAGTGGTTGTTCATCTCATATGATAGGTAATGATGGCCTGTTAACTGATATCAAAAGGAAGGTTGATTGTACAATATGATTTGGTAATTATGGATCTTTGAAAAAAAAGGCAGTTGAAGTACTGAATTAGCTAATGTAGAGCAAAATATGACTGAAGTCATTTACGTAGATGGCCTAAATCATAATCTTCTCAGTTTGAATCAAATGTGTAACTCATGACTTATAGAAAATTTTAATTAGAAAGGATGCACTATCAAGGGAAAGATAGGCAATTTACTTATGAAGGGATGTAGAATAGAAGGCAACTTGTATCAGGTTGATAGTAAAGAAAATGTTTGTTACATGACTGTTGAAGAAGAAAACAATTTGTGGCATCAGAGACTGGGACACATTAATAAAAAATACATGGAGAAAATATCAAAATTGAGTATTGTCATGGACATTCCCAAACTGAATCATGAGCGTGAAAGGTCTTGTGATGTTTTCATTCGTGGAAAGTTGGTCTGCAGTTCATATCGGCCAAAGAAGAAAAGGGCATCTCATCTTCTTGATCTAATTCATACATATGTATGTGGGCTGATAAATGTTACTGGAACTCATGGAGAGAGTTACTTTGTCCTTTTCATAGATTATTACAATAGAATAGAATGTGTTATGGTCATTCATAGGAAACGAAAAGTGCTTGAATGCATGAAAACATATCGGTGAATCACCGAGAATGATACTGGACGAACAGTCAATGTGTTGTGATCTAATAATAGAGGGGAATACACGTCCATTGAATTTGAAAATTACCAGGAGAAGCATGGGATACAACATGAGGTGGCAGTTGTGAGAACTACAAAATAAAATGGAGTTTTTGAACATAGGAATCGATAGGTGAACAACCTGGCACGAACTATACTGATTGAGAGTCGTATTCCATGACATTACCAGAAAGTGGCCGTTTAAGCTATGGTGTATATTCAAAATCGAACTGGACTTTATATGGGTGAGACGAAGACACCATATGAATTATGGCATGGAAGTAATCCCACTTTGAAATACATTCATTTTTTTGGAAGTAAATGATTCATCAAAAACAAAGAAGGGAATTAAGGGATGTAGGGTGATAATGCAGATGAAGGAATTTTCCCTGGATACTCAATGAACAGAAAAGCCCACAGGTGTTTCAATAAGTGATTTGGAAGGATTGTGGAAATCAGTGGTGTTAAGATAATTTAAGATAAAACCACAAATGCTTCAAAGACGTCATATGTTGATGTGATAGAAAGTGCAGAAGAAAGTGAACATGGAAAAAATACAAATAAAGAAATAGAGGAAGCTGTACAAAATACACAGAGGTCACATCATGATGTTGGATCAGAAGAAGAGTCTGAAGAAGAAAATATTACTATAGATAATGAAACTGAACCTCATAGGAATACTCTTAGAGATGAGATTGATCCATTTAACATAATTGGGGACATGAGTTCACCCACTCAAACAAGAATGATATAAAATAAAATGCAATATATATTTCTATCAGTTTTGGATCCATCCTCATTTGAAGAAGCTTTAAATAATGAATCATGGGTGAAAGGCATGAATGAAGAGTTAGAGCATATTGAAAGAAATCAGTCATGGGATCTTGTCCAGAGACCCGAAGGACATAATGTGATTGGTACAAAATGGATCTTCAAGAACAAGTTTGATGAGAATAGACGTGTTATTAGAAATAAGGCACGACTATTATGTAAAGGATACTCCCAGATTGAAGGTGCTGATGTTGAAGAAACCTTTGCTGTAGTGGGTAGACTGGAGTCAAATTGGATTGTCCTTGCAATGGAACTCCAAAGAGGATAAAAATTATATCAAATGGATGTTAAGACAACATTATTGAATAGCGTACTTGAAGAAGAATTCTACATTGAAAACCCAATGGGTTTTGTTCTCGGTATTGTTGAAACAAAGGTCTGCAAACTGAAAAATGCTCTATATGGTTAGAAGCAGGAACCACGAGCATGGTATTCCTGGATGGACTCGTATCTCAAGAAGCTGGAATTCAAAAGAGGAGGAGTAGACCACAAACTATATATGAAGAATTCTCCAAAAAATAAGTTCATGGTTCTAGTCTACGTTGATGATATCATATTTGGTGGCAGTAGGAATAAATCAGTGGAAGAATATTCCAATATATGAAATCAGAATTTGAGATGTCTATGATTGCGGAGCTCACATATTTCTTTTGGCTGTAGGTGATTAAAAGGCATGATAACACTTTCATTTCTCAAGAAAAGAATGCAAGATAACTTCCTACGAAGATTAATATGCAAGACTTCAAACCATTATCAACTCTGCTGCTGTTGGAACCAAACATGGAAAGCATGAGGATGGGGAATCTATAGACCCCACTATGTATAGGATGATAATTGGGAGCCTACCGTAGCTGACATCAACATGGCTAGATATTGTCTTTTCAACCTGTCTAGTGGCCTGATGTCAGAGTAATCCAAAGGTGGAACATATGAAAATAGTTAAAAGAATCATGATGTATATTCAAGGTACCCAAAATTGTGTCTTATACATTTCTTCAGGAAGAGACAGTGAATTATCAGCATTTTCTGATGCTAACTGGGCTGGTGATGTAGTGGACCTAAAGTCCACCAGTGGTAGAGCATTCTATATTGGTAATAAATGTGTTGGATGGTTGAGCATGAAATAAGAAAGTACTTATCTTAGTACTGCTGAAGCTGAGTATATCTCTGCCAGAAAGGCATGCACTCAACTGCTATGGATGAAGCAACAGATAACAGATATTGGTGATGAGGTGAAGCAACCAATGGTAATTTACTATGATAACAAGAGTGCAATAAATCTTGCAAAGAATCATGTTCATCATTCTCGTAAAAAACATATTGAAATAAGGTATCAATTTAACAATGAAAAAGTTGAGCAAGGAGTGATTATAATGGATCATGTGGGAACTAATGAGCAAGTGGTCGATATCCTAACCATGCCACTATAATCGGCTGTGTTTGAAAAGCATCGGTTGAACCTCAGTGTTCAGCCACCGCCCAGTGCATAAATAGGTTACAAAATACCCCCTCCCCAGTTATGTTAAATTCTTTAATCTATTTATGGATGTAATTCATGTTTGTGGGGGATATACTATCCAGGGGGAGTGTGGTTTGAGATGAACAAGGAACAATTACCAGTCTTGGTGTTTATTGTCAATTGGGGAGAAAGGAATAAATTCAGGCATTTCATTGAATTCATTTGGGCATCATTGAGAATTCCAAAACATGAGAACCCAATTCAAGCTTCATCTCTTGTTTTCTACATCAATAATTGCTCACGTAGTCTTAGAGTTTTGGCTAAGTTGATTCTTTTGTTTTTTTTTGGATTGCATGTGGATGGTGATCTATTGAATTTATTTGGTGATTTCCAAAAAACCCAAATGGGGAGATTGTTGGAATCATGTCTATTCTATGCATGAATTGGAGTATGGTTTGTGTTTTTCTCAATCCTCAGTGGAAGTTCAGAATATGTGCCAGTAAAGTGATCATACATAACAAGAGGATAAAAATGTTGAAGTTGGAACTGATTTCCAGTGGTTGCCAAATTTTTGGGTCTGAAAATCAACAAATGGAGAAAAGTGTTTTATGGAAAAGAGACTTGCGCACCGATTAATTAAAGGCTTTAAAACTTGAGCGCCTTTTGTTTTTCAAGACCAGAACATAAAAATATGGAAAAGGGAGAAGGGAACCTAAGTTTAGAGTTTGTTTGCCCAAGTGTTTTTCAGGTTCATGGACTTTCACGCCGAGGGGAGACTTGCGCGCCGTCGCGCAGGGTCTCCAAATTCTTATAAATACAGGTCTAACCCTCCTCATTCTGTACGAAGTTCATACTTAGAGAAATTTAGAGCTCCCACCGAGAAGGTGTAGTGGTCGCGCAAGTGGTGGTGGGTCGCGCAAGTAGAGGTTGCATGACAGTTGTTTGCTGTGCATCCAAGATCATTTGGGTGAGAAATGAGGAGAGTCGCTCATGTTTGGAGCTATTGAAGATGGTGTCGTGTAGGTGGTGTGGTGACACTTGTGTAATAGAATTTGAAGAAGCGCGACAGTACACAATTTCATGCCAAAATCGGTTTGGGTGTAAAAGGAGTTGTGTCGTGCAAGTTTTAAGTAGATGAAGTGAGTGTCATGCAAGTGTATGAGGTGAACTTGCACACCGGTTTGGACCTGCGCACCGTGACTTGTGCACTGTCTTGAAATGTGTGCGTAAGGCTTCGAGAAGCACGCCAGGTGTAGTTGGAGTACACCAGTCTTTTTGAAGCTACACGAAAGCTGGAAGATTTCCGAATACATTCGATGAAAAGTGAGATTAGTTTACAGATGAGAGTTGGACATCAACAGAGAATCAACATACAATAGAGGATGCATTCTTTTGCAATGATGAAGAGACCTTCACATCTATAAACTGAGGGGGACTTCACCAAGGGCAGTGAGCTAGGGGAAGTCATCGGGAGAGACCTGAGGGACGCAGTTAGCTATCACTGAACTTTTGTAAAGGCAATGAGCCTGGGACATAGTGACTATGCCTGAGCCTTTGTAATCCACATCTAGTGTAGTTTAGTAGAATTTGTTACAACCGAAAACCTATCGTCGTATGATCGTTGGACGTAGCCCTTAGTGGTGAACTAAGTAAAAATTGATGTGTCATCCCTTTGCATGTGACTGTTTTATTTATTCTAATTTCCATCATAGAGGTCAAACTAGTTTCTACCAACATGGGAACAAGATCCGTCAGTTTAAAAGAATATATTGACATCCAGATTCACCCCTCCCCTCTCAAGGTTTCTTGAGGTTCTACAGTTACCTTGTGCCTCACATATATGGTGGTGTCCCTAGTGTTTAATATGGTAATAAAATCATTTAAAACCTCATCCTAGGTTTTTATGATTTATTAATATATGTTTTTAACCAAGTCATAGAAATACCATTATGGTATAATTGTAACAATATCATCCTTAACTCCTCACACATATCTCATAGAGGTAGTTTTTTGATAGAACTTTAAAAATCATTAATTAACTCAAATGAGTCCAATAATGGGTGTCCATTGAACGACTGTAATTGATAAATATGAGACTATTTTATCTCATAGCTCTTATACCCAGGAGATAACCAAAAACATGATAGACGATATAAAACATATGGAATTTATAATTCTCGATGTCTGTGTATATCATTATTAGGCATTACGGGTTGTGGGGGATTCACATTTTGGTTTCCAACTCTTATGAACTCAATGTTTTCCATTTTACTATTATAAATCTATTTTTTTCTATGTACAAAAAAATTATTATTTATTTATAAAATTTTGATCTGCTGTTCTGATTTAGAAGACCATGTGGGCATGCCGTTTTTGTGAAAAATTTGATAGGTCATTAATGTTTTTTTTTATTTTTTCATAGAGTTTTTATATTTTTAATGTTTTTAGTCATTCTATTATCTGGTTTTTTTATTTTTCTATACATAAATATATATTGTATTTGTTAATTGATAACATGTTCATTCCCATGAAAAGGTTACAAAATCTGGAAATAAGGTCATTAGACACACATAAAATAAAAATGTATAAAACCTAGTTACTACAACTATATTGATAATATATATTTAAAAACACAGGGATGAATATATGAATATGAAATTGATGAGTGAAAAAATAAAAAAACTAAAAAAATGAAATAAAGAATGAAAATAGATGATGAAATTGGATATGATAAATTTAATATTGGAAATGGTGGAGGGAGAAAAGGAAAAAGAGAGTGTTATAAGAAATAAAAAAAATAAAATCCTTGACCTTAATTGAATGTATTAAATGTTAATATTTTTCTATTACAAATAAATTAACCATTCGTTGATTGCAAAATAGTAGAGATTAAATAACATATCACTTTGGTGTATTTCTACAGCTCGATGAACCTTCTTGAGCCTCAATCATTTGATCTTGACAATTAAATTAATCCTATAATTGTTGAGAAGATATTAATTAACTATTTCTAGTTTATACTATTTTAATCAATGATTGAGGATGAAATGATTTTATGCCCTCACCTAACAGTTGTTGGGTAGTGTGAAAGGATGCTCATAAATAAATAAAAATGTTCATACAAGATAAAAATGAACTCAATGGTTGAATTAAATGAGTATAATGGATAAGGTGAAATCAATTCATCATTGAATAAGTCTTATAAATTATTTATCAACTAATTATAAAAAATAAAACAGAAAAGAGAAGAGAAGAATTAAAGATATAATGAATAATATCTGGAGAGATTTTTCCCCACCTTTACCGTAGTTTTCGAATCCTCCTCATTGTTCAATTGCCTACTCCTTAGTGTGTTTTGATGAATGGATCCTGAATGAATTGATGGATCATGAATGGATGGATATAATGAATGGAGATAACCTACTAGTTTGTTAATTATACACCTTCCCTTTGAATGGTTTTGGAATTGGTTAGATGTCCCTAGAATCGATCATTAGTACTTTTGGAGTCTTCAGATTCAACTCAGCAGCTCCTATCACCACTCAATGATAAATTATCTTGCCTCATGTAAGAACATTCATTGTGTCACTTCATCTTCATTTGTGACAAATAAAAGAATCCCTCAAATATTATGATAAACCCTTACCAATGTAGCATATTCCCAACTGGCCAGATTTAATGAAAAAGATAACAAAAATAAAAAAATTAAGTTAAAGAATGTAACATTATTATTATTTGTTATACATAATAATATTATTAAATTATTATTTTTAATATTTATATATATCAAAAAAATCAATTTAAAAAAAAATAATACGTTTTAATATATTTCTATAAACCTAAAAATATTATTAATACTATTACAAATATATACATTCATATATATATATATATATATTTAATTTAAAAATGCGAACATAAACAAATGTATTAATATATTTAAATATACATAATACAATTAAAAATAAATTAACATTTATTATTTTTGTTATTATAATTATTATTATTTTTATATAATTAAGAATAAATAGGAGAAAAATGATACAAAAAGAATGGGAGGTGGTTCGCTTGAATATGGGAGAAAGATGGGGTTAGTTTGAACAAATTGATGGTCATCTGGGTTATGTAGAGGGGATGAAGGGGGCTCCCATATTGGCTCATAGTAGAGGTCTGATTCATAGAATCACAGAGGACATGAAGATGACTCGCGATAGCTTGAGAGTGATGAGGGGTATTTGATCTAGGAGGGTACCATCTCGATAATATGAAGAGTCTACAAGGAGTTAGGTGGAACATCAGGATCAGATTCACTATGCGGTAGATCTAATGTTCAAATGGGGAGGTTCGATCCAGAAGAAATGATGGTAGGTTGATCTATTTAATATTTGGCGGATTTCATATTTTTTGTTATTCTTCTTCATCTACGGGGGGACAAATGGTGGGTATTATGTATTAATTTGGCTTTGCAATTCAATTTTGAGTTGCCTTCCATCTAGAAAAATCAATAAATTTTCATTTTTTAAACAGATCTATTATTGATTATTTCTACTATTATTATTGTTGTTTTGATGATATTGTGTATTATTTTGTGTTTCCATAGAATCGAGGTTGGCGTTTGGTTGAAGGCCGATGTTCTGGATGTGAGATGTTGCCAGTAGTGACTCAAGTGGGTTAGGGACAACAGTGTCTTGTGGCAAATAATACTGGTGATGGCTTAGCTTACTGCAACTACCCTACCTAGAAATGACTCACATTGGTGACGATAGGGCCTATCGATAACACATAATTCTTTATAAAAACAATTAAATTAAAAAGAAAATTTATATTTCATACATAAATGAATAATAAAAAAGATTAAAATAAAAATAAAAAAAAATAAATTTAATTTATTTATTATTAAACAGAAAATTAAATTAATTACATTAATAATTTAACTGAAAATAAAAATAGTATTTAAAATTATTTGAAATAAAAAAAATACAAAATTAAACAAAATAAATAAATAATTTTATGAATAAATTCAATGTTCCATTTTGAAAACATAAGAAGTATAACTAGCCACATAAACAAAAACATAAATAAAACAATTAAAAAATTAAATTAATATAACAAATTATTATTTACATAATTGAACTATAATTAAATAAATAATTAGTCAAATAAAATAGGAAATGAAATATTTTTTTTTGGAAAAAGACAAAAAATGAAATAAATAATTAATTAAAAGAATAAAAATGAAAAATTGTAATGAAAAATAAAACCTGAAACATAGAGGTTTAAATATAATAATAATTTAATTTTAAATTAAACCAAATGACTAAACCAAGCAATAAAATTCTCTTTTTCACAAAAAAAGAATTTTTTATCAATTTAACTAGATAATTAATAATAGTTGATAATTATTAAACACTATACACTATTTTATTAACAAAAAAATGAAATAAAAAATTGAGAAGAAAAAATACATCAAAAGGCCACATTAGAAATATAGGAAAGTCTAGGAATATAGATTATAGATTCCTATTTTGTTCCATGATGCTCATGTTTTTTATGTCATTCTCACATTGGAAACACGCAAGTAACATTTCTAGGAGACATATTATGCCTCATGTGATGATATTATTTTGTTAAATCGTTTTTTAGGGAATTGAACATATGGGAATATTTACAAGATCATATTATTTCTCCTAAATTCTAGTTTATTTTGATTATGTTATAAAATTAGTTGATAATAATTCCACCACGACTCGATATTATCATGTTATAGTGTATTTTTATAGGGAATATATTTTTTTCTTGGTTAAAAATAAAAGGTGATCATGTATGGAAAAGGATCAAACATTTTTAATCAAAATATGGAACCTCAAATTCAAAAATATCGACTTACACCCCAAATACCTACTCCATACAACCCTCAAAAAATTGAAAGGTTGATGTTTCAAATTGCGTATTGGAAAGATATTGTATAAAAATATATAGAAAAATAGAATGGATTGGAGAAAGGGATAAAATTATTTGATTTAGGATTATATGATGTAGTATATGTCTCACATTGTCATGTATCCATTTCACATTTCCTTTAGGAATGACTTCCATCTCACTCTAGAGGTCAAGCGTCCATCCTTTTGGGTTTTAACGAAATGACTAACAGATTATTCCAAAACATTATATCAAACAATGATGTAACAGAATTATCTTGAAGAGATATAATTTTCATCATCTGAGAACTAAAGGATCTATAAAGAGAGAAACCTAAAAACCCATAAAAATATAATCTAGAAGTTGGAGTTTCATATGGTAGAAATCGTCTTTCTCTACAATTCATGAATAAATCAGATCCCCAGTAAGTTGTATTCAAGATGTTAAAGTATAAAAGGTGTTTCTTATGTTTTTCCTTATTTTATAGTTTAAATAAAAAAAGAGGCTACTATAAATATCATTATATTCAACGAGTATCAGTTTTAGTGGGACATTGAAGGGATTTTGACACATTCAATTTATTTTACCACACTACATGACACTATCATCACTTGAGAACATCGGGTTGTCCCAAACCAAATCAATTTTATGTTATTTATCATATTAAAATTATCCATTTCGTGAGAATATATTATTTCATATGATCAAATTGAAGATAATATAACATTTTATGTGTGTCTGTGGGTAGGAGATAATATTTTATGTAGTGTGTTCTTTTTATTTGAAAAAAGAAAACATGAATGAAAAATAGAATCATTTAACATGCTCGTTTCATTAGGAACATAAAGAAAAAGAATGTAGGATTTTCACAATTTCATTGGAATAATGTTAATAATGAAAAATATTTCTTCGTTAATGGTTTATTTTTGTAAAATGGAAGTCAATAATTATATTAACTATTATACAATGATAAATCCAATTTGAATTCAGCATGGATTTTTTTTATAATTGTTTATAGTAAATTATATCATTTTATTTATTTATAAAACAACATAGATGACCATGAATTATGAACGGTTATTATTCTATCTAATGTATAATCATGTATGTGAATTAATTATTATTATAAAAATATTTTATCTATACATTCATTTATGTTTTGATAAATTTCAACAGCATAATAAATTGAACAATGCATGTCAAACTGATTTTTTTTTGTATTCCCTCCCAAAATTTAATTTTAAATACAAAAAAATAATACATTTGTGATATTTTAACTATAAAAAATATATAGATATATTGTTCACGATCTTATGGTTTTACTTCAATTAATGATTATGTGTGTTTGTGTTTTGAAATTTTATTTCCTAGGATTTTGAACAGGTATAGAGGAAAACAGTAAGGTAAATAGAAAAGATATAATTGAATAAATATACTGAATATAACATGGTAAGATAATATAAATATGTATCGCACACTCACATGAAGATAATTAGTTTCTTAGTGGACCCATAGTGTGTTTCCCAATGCTTTGTGTAATTAATCTCATCGGCTTTTGTTTTTAAAAAATTAATGTGATAGTGAATATAAAATTGATTGATATTGGCTTATAAATGTGATTATTTATTTTCCTATATTACTATCATGGATTAAATAATATAAACATTCATATATTATATATTATTTCAATTGTCTATAATACATGACATATGACTTCTCATTGGAGTGAAATGTGATAACTTTGTGGGAATTAATAAACAACCTATTATTTAATATTTTATGATAATAAATGATATATTTTTCGTGTATTATGATAAATATTTTTAACATAGAAAAACATAAGAATAGATCATGCATTTGTAAGTTTGATAAAATTATATTTTTCACCCATGAAAGTACACTATTTTTTTTCTAACATAAATATTTCTTTGGAATAATATGGAGTTGAAATTAAAGAATATTATGAATCAAGTAATGATATAAAATGTTTCTTTGGTTCATATATAATGAAAAAAAATTATACTTAAAAATAGTCCTTGAATTAAAACATGGATTTGAATAATCAACATGAAAAAAATCACCATTTAGGACATATATTATTTATTTAGGATTTCATTTCGATTAAATTTGGAAAATAGATTGGGTACCCAATTCATAAAATGACATTATTCTGAGAGGAAAAATGGTTTATAAGTTATATAGAGGAAAAAGTTAGTGAAATTTAGATTAAAATAGTTTTCCAAATATTTAATTCACACTTATAAACACATGTAATCCTAAATGCCCCAATACTATATATATGCATGTATTATCATTTGGATGGGGTTGTATATGGTTTATAGGATTGGGAGTCGATTACCAGTGGTTCTTTTATATTTATTAACCCAGTTTGTGGAGGAATATATAATCCTAGTATCTCTAGTATAATACTCTTCTCTTCCAATTATTTATGGTAATGTTTGTGTTATTATAAAATAATTATACATTTTTCTTCAATTTACCTTGTTTTATTTAATATCGTCTAATTTTATTCAATTCATTGGGCTAGAAATCAAGAGTATAAATGTGTTTGGGTATTTCTAGGTCCAGACCTTTGAATTTGAAAGTAATTTAAATAATGATTACTCTACCATTTAAAGAGTATATATTCTTATTATTCGATCTAAATCTCACATCCTTCAAGGATTATTTATGAATATATAACCTCATAGAATTTAATATAATTATAATATATGAATTTATATTAATTTTAAATAAAAATAAAATTATAAAAAATTGGAAAATGAGGTCATGTAATTTGTGAATTCTGAGAAAAAAAATTAATTTTAAAAAACAACATAATATTTGTTTATGGAGTTCAAATCAAATCACAATAATAAATTTATTCACAATTTCTATTTGTATTCTTTTGAATTAACCACTAACTATAAGATAACATAGGAATTAACATCATTGTAAGGTTCTATGATGGTATGTTTTAAAATTGACCCAATGATTTGCCACTTTTAGACATGTTATTGTGATAATCTATATATGGTTTAGAAGTTGACAAAGTTTGGGATTATAAATTAATAATTTATTTAAAAATATAATTGTAATGAATTATTGAATTATTATATATAAATCAATTAGACAATATAAAAAATTTAAATATTAACATTTCATTGTTGAAATTTTTATATTTAATTTTAAAAACATCTTCTTCTCACTTTCTTCTTAATATTATATAAACATAAAAGCCTAATTTTATTTAGTTTTATTTAATTTTTTTGTTTTCATAATAACAAAAATATGTTGTTTTATATACCTCCACATCATGATAACTACTTTGGTCATCCACAGAAATTCACCTTAATACTAAATTACACACAACATTTGAGAGAACCCATGAATATTCTCTTCAGACTCTCAAATGCCTAAACCATTAAAGTTGGTTTCCCCAAAATGATCATTATAACTCATTCATAAGTTTTACATTCCCAAAAAATGACAAACTTGGCAAGAAAAGTTGGAATACAAGAAAAAATTGATACCACTGCCTGAGTATAACTGATCATTGAAGTAATAAACTAAATTCTACTATATACTGGAAACTAAAGTATATGATAATAAGAAATGAGGAATAAAAAACAAAAACTATATAAGAATAAGTGATATACCAATTTATCCTCAAATAAAACACACCACCATATCCTATACTATATGTGGTATAAATAGATGAACTTATACCGTCTTATAGAGAGACCACAAATAATTTAATAACTCAGCATATACATTTCAAACATGATATGAAAATGTTAGGATGCATGTACACATTGACATCTATGCAGGGTGTGAGTATAAATAAAACCCTACGGAACCAATAATGTGACACAACTCCATAGTGAATAAGAAGGCGTATTATTGAAATCCTCTACCTATTTGCAAAAATATAAGATAAAATAATTCAATTGTATTCATTGATTAAAATCATAATTTAATAACCAAAAAGAAACTAATTTTTTAATTAATGGATATAATATATAACCCTTTATACCATGAGGGTCTATACCAATAGCTCTTTCTTTGAGACTAGGATAGGGAATTTAATAGACCTGTGAAGGGAAACCATTATTTCTATCCAAATGAATAACAAAAGAAATTATTTGAAATCTATCCATTGGAAAGGGAATGTATTATACTCTTGTTATGGAAAATTTATGTCCCTTGTAAAGGTAGAAGCGGTATACTATAGTTTATATGAAATTACCATCCCAATATACCTTATATATCAGGGGATATAAAACCTAAAAATAATTTATAAGAAAACATATATGCATAACCTTCCTATACTTCTAAAAAATATATGTTTTAATGAAAATACATACGAATAGTTAAATAAAAAAACTATCATTCAAAGTAATATAAAAGATAAACATTCCCCAATATCAAATATTAATTACTATACCAAAAAAAGAGTATGATGTTAGAAATATAAATGGAATACATCATATATTGACTTATGAAGACTAAATAGTAAAAATAATACTCTAGCTAATAAACACTAAGCCAAACATGTCAAAAATCATGAAATAATTTATTCTTTATAACGCTATAGTGGAATAAAATTAAAAATAAAAATTTTGAATTAATAAATATTTCTAGATTTACAAAAAAACATATGATGCTTAAATTTCTATATATTATCTATATAACATCCTCTATGAAAATAGTGATAAACAAGGTTGAAAAATAAGTATAGTATTATTTATAATAACAAAATACTAGTTATCCTACAGAAGAATTACTTGAGGGATAATTATTGTGTTTAAAACACAATTCTAAAAAGTATGATTCATTTTAAAGAATATTACAATATTAGAGAATTGTATATGGTAAATTTTTTATTCGAATATGAAATACCTATAATGTTGGGGAAAACTCAGAATGTAAAGATCCACTACATAATGAGAAATAAAACTAGAAACCCTTTTTTACATCTTAACATCAAAGATAGATTTTATCAGTTTATTAAAATTTTAGTTTCTAGGTGAATAATTGGTTTCATAATATTATGATACTAGAAATTTATTAGAATTAGTCAAAAAGTAGTTTTACATTTTATTTATAAGAGAAAATTTTTTTTATTTGAAAAATTATGTTTTGTAAAGGAATAATGAACATATTTTAATGGACAATCATAAATAAAAACCATATATTATATTATCCTAACAATTATCATCGACACCACTCCACTGATTCTATAGCTATCTATAGTTAAGTTTAAATTTTCGGCATATAATTAAATAGATTATATTGAAATGGGATGATTTCCCATAATATAATTTTGGAATAAGAAAGTGAATGATGTTGTTTATATAGAAATTCCTCAATAATTAAAACTTAATATTATTGGTCTCATATAATTTAGAAAACATTGAGAAAAAAATTATTAATTAGACTAAAAAATAAGTATATTTATTATGACTGAAAATTAAAAAATTAAAAATAATATGTTATCAAAATTTTGATTCCTTATACTAAAAAAAGTGAAGATAATGAATCATATCACTCAATGAACTTATTTAAAACATATAAGTTTTATATAAAAATTCTTCCATTAAATAATAAAGATTATTATAATCATATGATTTCATAACATTGTTTTTTAGAAAAAAAATGTATGAATCAATTCAACTCATGGATTCCTATAAAAATGTATTTGAATGGTGTTTAAATTGTTATATAATCATATATATTTAAACCCATTCATTTATAATTATATAAATCATAGATTAATCTTTATTATCAATTTATGAATAAAATGGGGATGGATGTTATAGTAATAACCTATAAATTCACTCAAAGAGTTTATCCCCCAAAACTATTCATTAATGATATTTCCCAATACAGTTTATCGTTAATTATCCTGTAAAAACAATAAACCATGAATCTATAATCAATTATATATAATAAACTAGTTTCTATAAAGAAATAAATTTTTTTACAAATATAAAATGAATATAATAAGTAATAAATCTATTAAATATCACCTCAACCGAATTCCATAACTAAAACAATGGACCTCTATTATAATTAAATCCATAGACCATAAAAATTCCTTTCTAAACCATATCCCGATCACATCACATTAAATTAATGATAAAAAATAATATAAACTATGAGGGATTCCTTTAATCTAGAAAATGACCCCTCAATGAAAATAAAAAATTCAAAACATCTCATGTTTTCCGCAAATTAATTTTCCAAGAAATATTATTATTCCATTTATGTAATATCATTACAAACCAAAGACATTATAAAAAATATACATTATCTATGTTTCATCTACTTTTTATTATTTTCCTAAATTATTCTCTTGTTGTCCTTGAATCCCAATATATCTTTTATATGTTCGGTAATATTAATCAATCCAATTTTTCTATTTTTACTATTAAAAATAAGGATCCTCTTAACAATATAGATCACTCCATTATTGACTTTGATATTACATAACTACATTATCGCTTTGATGGAATGGATCACTCCATTACAGAATATTTAACATTAAATATATTGATTATTTCATAAACCACATTATATATATATCAAATGAATTCCATGAACATGCATACTATGATTCCCAAGGGTTATAAAATAATAATAGAAAGATTTAATAAATTCTATGAACCAATCTATGATTTTTTTTCAATTATATTTGTAGTTGTTCCTTGAAGATAGTTCAAAAAAATACAAGTATAATGGTTTGAGTGGATTAATGAATTGGTTCCTTGAGTCAATGGTGAATCAGTGAAAAATCACCTCCAATATATTTCTATGATCTAATATAATCAAAATTGGAAACTTTTTATTTTATGAAATTTATTTTTATTCATTTTTATTACCAATTATTGATATATAAGAAAACATAAATAAATTAGTATCATGTGAAAGAAATCAAGCATAGAGAGAATATAATGTCTTATATTGTTCACTAATCAAAACAAACAACTACATTATTTTCATAATTTAGAATCACTAATGATCTTTTGATTCTCTATAAAAACCATTTTAAATACACATGTAATGTTTTCATTAATGAAACCTTATCTAACTTGTCTCCATATGATATTGATATAAAAACAAATAATTAAAACTCTATACGAAGATAACCATTTATAACTTGAAATTGACTCTATCGGAACATATCAACAGCCATGGTTTCGAAAGCCATGGTCACATTGTCTCTTGAGTTAAATATGATATAATTTACTTCCACGAATATACATACATAAATATGATACTCTTTCATTAAAAATATCAAAATCCATAAAACTTTCGTATTTATTTATTTTGAGTTTTGATAATTATTTTCTATAGAACATCTCCATAAATTATTTAAACATTAAAAGCCTAAGAATAATCTTCTTTATGAAGACAAGATATATGTGTAAACATCCCTTCTTTCATCTTTTCTTTTCCTTAACACCTAAGGAATGTGTAGAAGTTTTATCTTCCCCCCCACACAATATGTGTGTATAAATTTATTATTATTCTTAATTACCAAGAGATGTATATATTTTTTGTAATTTTTATTCTAAAATAAAATATTTATAATTACCAAGACATGTATATATTTTTATTGACTTTTATAATTCCTTTAACATAAATTCTAAAATTTTGTTATTTTTAATATTATTTTATAAATCACATTAATCATTTTTTTCATACATTAATACATATATATTTTTGATTTTTTATCATCCAAATTATGTTTATAATTTTTTTTAAAACAATTTTTTTATAATAACTCAAGAAACTGATTCATTGTTAATTTATTTAATCTAAAATTTAATGACAAATATATTTAATTTATTTTTTAAGTAAATTGATTCCATCTAATAGAGGAATGAAAGAACCAATGTGAGTTAAAAAATTCAAGAGTATCTCATATTTTTGAATTGGTTATGTATGAATAATTATTGTCTCTATAAGAGTAATTTTCCATCCCTGTATGATTAATTGGGAGATCTGAATATCTACATAAGAGTAACATGAATGATAAAGAGGATACATATTTAATTCAAAATTATCTTTGGAAATTGGATTCATAGTGGTATATTTAGATTAACATGAAATTTTGGTTTCAAAATAATAATAACTCCTAGCCAAATGAGTTGAAATGTGAAATAAAAACAGTTGTGCTAGATATTAGAATTTCTGTAAAGACTAGAAGGGATATATTTTATATATAATAAGAAAAATTGTAATATTGATATGATTAGATATAAGATTATAAAATTTATTTATTATTTATAGAACATGAAATATTGTACCTAGATTTCATGTATGATTCTTCACTTTTTTGAAATCTATCAAGTCATCTACATAAGAATAACACCTAAATATACCCAAAAATAACATATTTTCAAATAAATTGTGTGATACTCTACATAATATTTAAATCCATGAATCCAAATTTTTATGAATAACCCTCTAATAAGAATTAATGAATCAGTTTAGAAGAAATAATGACATATTTAAGACATTGATTAGAAATGATGAAGATATGGGTGTGCTAAGGATAAGGGTGCATATATAAGGATATTTATGATGATATATATATACATGTATAAAATGTAATAATTTTTAGGCTGAATCATATCAATACATTATTATTAAATTAAACTTCAATAACATCAAATAAAAAATTTATAGTGGAGAATATCTGAGAAAGGGGGGTATGCACCAAATATTATTGCTAACTATGAAAGAATAATCCATGTATTTATAGTGTGATAAATCGAATCAACCCTTTACTTTTGAAACAAATTGATGCTCACAATGAAGATGTATGATGATTTTAGGTATTTTTGGGAGAGAACAATACATAATGATTAGACCTTGGTCCATTTTCTAGTTTGATGGAGATGTAAATGGGTTGGACTTAGAATTTTTCCAAAACTAAGAGATGGTTCCCAGGTTTTAGGTGAGGCTAAAGATATGCATCTATAGTTGGGTAAATCTGGACTATGTTCCCTATAATATCATTGATCATTCTTCATTGGAAAGGATAAATCAGTTATTTTATACATTAGAGTTTGGAAACTTTATACGGGCCTTCACCTTTATTATAATGTTTTGGGGGTAGATTTAAAGTTTATCTCTAAGTATACATTAGTGATTTATAATTTTTTAAATGAAAAGTAGGAAGTACTAAATTTTCTGATTGATTATTATTTCCTAATGAAAGTAAGTTAGTCCAAGTTGAGATGATTCACATTTACTGAACTCTACGTTTTGTAAATTCTATCCATCATATCCATCTATTCCATTTACATACAACATACTACATATATTTTATATTTTTAAATAAAAATAATCCAATTATACTTATTATGAACACATATACCTATGGAATGGATGACCTAGTACTAAATAGTTTTGATGAATTTTAACACTAATAAGTTACTTTTTAGTAAAAATTTTACATTTTTATCATGTAGTTTTATTTATTTTTAGGGATACATGATCCGTTAAAAAAGTTTAGGTAAAAGAAAAAAATGAATAATATAAAAACCATAAAAATTTTTAAATCCAAAACAATAAAGAAGATAAAATAATTAATTGTTTTATTCCATTTATATTGATTAATGTCTCCTATTTATTTTTTTTTCATTTTTCATATTATCATTATCTAATACTTCATTCGAACTATATATTTCAGTTTTTTTGATTATTTTTATAGGAAATGTGAATACATGTGTGGAATAAAATCCATTATGTATTTTATAGAATTTATTGAGATAATACATACCATTATTAGTATTATAATGGATTTTAGAAGAGAAAACACCAACCTATAGGGGAATAGAATAATAAGCCATAATTTTAAATATATCAAATTATTTTAGATGTGTGAATTAGGATTAAATATGACTAAGTAAATAGGGAATCTAAAATAATACAAAATTATCAAATAATCCAAACCAGGATAAATAAAATGATATCCATTTTAATGGAAAAGTAAATGTGAATCTAGGAATTATAAGTTAATTTTAATCATTTTACTACACAAATAAATAAGTAATATCTAAATGATTCCATATCCTCACTAAGTTTTCCTTCCATAGATATGGAAATTCAGAGAAAAGAAGAATAATTATGAGAAAGAGACACATTGGTAGTAGAATGATATTTTAATAGTCATTTTATACTTAAGGAGGTACATAGTAATTCAAAACCAAATTCTCTATATATAGAGAGAAATATATTTATAATGGTGGATGAAAAAAATATCTACATTTCAACCAAAATAGAGTGATATGAGTGTGAAATGTATTAATTAATCTATATGGAATCTACAAAGGTGAATGGGCCCAATTAGGATCATTGTATCACTAAGTGGGGGATGGTTGATTTAGTGATATCTTTATATATTATTTTATATTTCTCATATAACAACATTCACCTCATGTTAAAGAATTATTACTTTATTGAAAATAAATATTTCACATATTCATAAAAATACATGTAATTTCATAATTTACTACTCACTATGTGTATCTAGGCCTTTTCATTATTTTTAAATAATATAATACTATAATATCCATATAAAAATATCCTTTTGTCGATAAAAAAGTAGGAAATAAAGTTACACTAGAGTAGCACTTTGATTAGTACAAGAGTTTATGTGATTCTTATAGAATAAATGATGAAAAAAGTATATGATAAATGTTAAAAATCCTTCACCAGTTATATACAAATGTTTCACTAATATGCTTCAACAACAAACACTATTATGATGATTCAAAACAAAAATTTTCAATTTTCTACCCAGTAGAAGGTAGATATTAATCATATAGAATTTGCATGAAAACTGAGGCCGATGTATCAATCAGATTTCTTTAATCTAGAAAATAAATAAAAAATATACTCAAGACAAAAATTATTGACTGCATCTTTCACACCTAAAAAATTTTAGCCTTATTTCTCAGTCTAGTCTTAAAAAATATGACCACTTTTTATTTTTTATGTTTCTTATTTCCAAAAATATTTCTCAACAAAAGTATATCTATATAATATTCTTCATACATAAACCATCACCTATCTCACTCTCTCTTCACATGAACTTTTTTGGTGAGAATCTGTATGATACTTTAACATCTATTTTTTATGTGTCAAAAAGAGGAATGGGTGTGAAACCACTTTCACTTTCCTACTCAACCAAATTTCAAAAAACTCAAATTCCAAATTTATTTTCTGTGTATTGAGGATCAATTAATAACTTCCAAAAACATATTAATTCTTATAAAAATGTATTGAATATTCCAACAAATACAGACTTCTTTAAACTTACTAAAACATTACTATTCTGAAAAAAATTCAAGCTGACGTCCATGACATGATTTTATTGATCCAGTTGAGAGTATTTAAACCAGATAGATTCCAATTTTGATGCTCCAACTGGTCGTGTTCTTATATAAACATCATTTAAACTCTTGTATACTTCATAAACCACCATTAAAACACTTTTTCAAAAAGCTACATCATAATTCAAATTTTATTCATTTTATCAGAAATTCTTCAGACAAATGGAAAACAACATCTGATGATACTTTGTGTCTGATGACTTATTTGTAAAAGCAATCTTATGATGAGTCAGTTTCTTTTACCCATCTGATTTAAAAATTTCAATGTAAACATAATTAATCATTACCAAAACTAAAAAACATAACTTTTGTTGAATGAAATTATTTTCCTATATTTTTGATAATCATCTGGTTTTCGATATGTATCATCTAATAATGGATTCATATCTACAACTATTCTCATTCATTGGTCATAATAAATCAAACTATATTCTGTCTTTGATATAACTCTTCATCTGATGTTTTATTCATACCAATAATATTTCTATTGTATTAATGTCATAACTACTCTGATGGATCGATGGAATGTTGTGTCATGTAGAATAGTGGTATCAGTGAAATCCTTTCTTAAAAATTGGTTGATCCAATGGAATGGTTCACTTAGTGGATCAAATAGTCCAATGGATTGGATAGTCTGACAGATCAGTTATTCATAACTTAAACAGAACTATTAATAATATAAATATTAAACTTCCCAGTCATTGGAAAAAACATTATTTGATGATTCTCACACTAAATATCTATGAATGTAAGACTTTGTCTTCATACATTCTTCTCTTTAAAAAACACTTTCTTATATCATGAATTTCTCATAATGATAGATAAATTAGTATTAATATGGAAATATTTAAATAAATATGGACATTCTCTAACTTCCCATTATTATATCATTTTTTTCGATCAGAAACATAAATTATTGTAAAGCCACTAAAAACCCAGAACACCGCTATTCCCCATTTGTATCATCATTCCCAGAACACATGTTCCCAGAATAAACTTGATGTTGTGGACATAAAAAATGAAAAATCATCATCAAATTTAGTATAGACACATGGAAACTCTAGTAAAACTTTCCAATTAGTTTATAATCTTATTTACTGACATAAGATAAGTCCATAAATCCTTTTTAGCCACAAAACATCTCCATGAAATAAAATAAAAAATGATGGATTTTCATGTTAAAAAGGAATTTGTTCATCTATGTTAGGTAATATTCTATCAAATCATTACAACCTATAATGTGATATTATTTTTCTTAATTGAAAAATTTACAAATTGATCAGCACAAACATTATGAACTATATCAAAAACAACATCAAATCAACATCATCCCAAAATATATCCCTTTACAATTTGTTAAAACCCATGGTTCCTAAATAACTAATCATTGTAATTTCAATAAATGAATTATATATCATAAATTTTAAACCCAAATGACTGAAATAATTATAGGAATGAATTATCATTGATATAAAACCAATGATTTCCAAAAGTAGTGACTTATGAAATATCTTCTTGAATAATAAAAAATTGCCCATATGTTCATAACAACTTCATTTATAGAAAAACGTGAATCCTATAGAAATATCCAAAAACTACTAAAATAACGCACACACAATCATGCTGATTTTATAACATGCCTACAAATCCCCCATTATATGTTCTTTCATAAATGTTTTAACACATAATAATGGATAGACTTACGAAACATCATTTTACGCCATTTGAAATCACTATCCAAATATAATATGAGATAGGGGATTGAAATATATACCTAAAACTTGGAGAAAATAGGTTAGAAACCAATGTTCAACCATAGTGTGTAAAAATATTACCTTTGGAAATAGTCTTGGGAAAATTTTAGTAAACTTGTTTCAATATATGAACATTATCTTATTTGTGTTCATTCTTCCCCACATGATATTTGATGAAGTGATATTTTTAAACACTATTTTTTGAATGATAATGTTTCACAGGATTTATTTTAAGGTTTATACCACTCTAATTATTATAAGACAATAACATATGGAACTTCACTTCAATAAGTAATTATTTTTTGTCAGTCTTTATCAAACAATGTTTTGTTGTAACTTGTGTGGAAGCAGCATAATTATCTTCATTCATAATAAGAGTAGCTGGATTTTTTTTTATTATGTGGACATGAAAAACTATTCCATAGAATTGAAAAACCAACAGATGTGGGTATTCTAGCATCAATACTTATTACTCTATTATCATTAGTATATCCAGACAAATCAATTATTTTTGAGCTATCATACTTGATTCTAAAATCTGTAATTTCTTTGATAAATACGAGAATTTATTTACCATCCCAGAGATGTGATTATTTTGGAGCACTTTAAAATATTTTACATATGTTAAAATCATAAAAAATATATTCTCTTGTTGATATTAGATAAAAAAATTTTGAATTAGGATCCAGAACATTTTAGACTCAACAAACATACCCTCTATATCTTTAGTCAATTTGGTTCTCACTAAAATTGGTGTAGAAATATGTTTTGAATTATCCATGATAACTTATTAATTGGTTACCAAAAATAAATTCCTTAATAAATAATTATGTACTTATTATTTAATTATATTTTTAAAACAATTATGTTTTTAAATTCACCAAGCATAGTCATTTGAATAAAAATCATCTCTTAATAAACCCTATATATATTCTTTCATCATTCATAGAAAAGAGAATATCAAAAAAAACACAACAAACATGAATCACTTGACTATCCTTGATGTATATATTAATATCAATTCATCCCATATTGAATATGAACAATAATAAACATGTATCCAATATGGAATAACATATAGTAACAGCTTAATTATAACAAAATACATGTATTTCTTATACATTAACACATAACCATCATCCTTCCCAATAACAAAACCACATGTGTGTTCAACATAAACTTATTCATTACGTTCATATTCATAAATATGGGCTTAATATCCATATGAATGTTTTTATAACTTCAATTTTCTAAAATATTTATAAATATTATGATTCTTTCTCGCATTTCCACTTGGAAAAATGTATTTTAATGATTAATACCTTTAATTTGTGAGTAAACACTAAAAACCAATCCTTATTTTTTCATATTTCTCCACCACCTTCATTCAACTTATACGAGAACACCAAATTTGTATGAATATAATTATATTAATTTGTTTTATGTTGTAGTTATCATGTGCCTTTATTATCAATATCTTCCAATTGATAATTTATATCCAAAATACATTTCCAATACTCAAATGATTCCCTAACATATTTCAGATCACTTTTTTAATACAAAAAACTATGGATGGAAACTATCTATTATCTTCTTGTTTGAAACTTTTGATGTTCATTTACAATAATGTTTTGACATAATGCTTGTTTCCTCATCCTAGGATGAAATGTATGCAATTATTCCTCACCATAAATAATAGCTGAGTATGATTCTCTCATATGTGTGTCATCACAATTTTTGGATTCTTATTCATATTTCTTAACAATAATTTTTTCATCCTCACCATCATCTTCATATGAATGAATTTTTTAACCATCTTTGGCACTTTTTTTAATGAATTTTTACATAAAAAGAGTTGAATATTATTCATGTTTATTTATTGAAACATTTATATAATATTCTATCTAAAGAATATTAAAAAATTACTCCATCATCACCTCGTTGATCAAAATTTACACTGTTTCCAAATTTGTTTCATAATTATATAAGGACTCCAAGAAACTCTAGATTGATTCAAACATGGAGTTTTATCATATAACATTTCATAAGAGGTCATATCTGGTCTAGGAATATAGAAACACCAATTTTAAGTAGAATCATTTTTCTCATATCCTTCCAATAGAATTACTAAGAAATACAATGTTAATGTAATATTGTATGTCCCATCTCAACCATACTTTTATTCTTGTTTTATTTATTATCAGTTTGTATTGGTATGTGTGGGGCATTAGGCTCAAGCAGAATTACGTGTTTTTTAGAAAAATTTTGATCTGTTTTAAATTAGATTCTACACCAGTATCAGTACTTAACTTCTTTAAATAATTCCACATTCATTATCATATCTACCATTGATAATTTTATTCTTCCTCAAATAATCTGACTTATATCTCAAATACATAACAAACATAATACAAGGAATATCATTAATAAAAAAATGAGGTAATTATCAGCAAAAGTTGATTTTTTTCCCATTATCCAAAAAATATAAGAGTGAAAAACTTATAAGGAATGTGTTGAATTAATATCATCTTTTTTATACATAGAATTTGTAATATTTCGTTTTTGACAGACTATACAACAATAATGCCATATTCTTGGAATATCATAAATACAACGATCACTGTCTCACATTGATATGTTTTTTAAGATTTGATAACAAATATTTACCATCCTATTTTGAAAATATATATTTTCATCAATCATAATTAAGTAAACTGAATTTCATTACATCCCCAACTAAAAAAGTTTCATTTTTTCTCTATTCCATTTGTAACAATTTTTCTATTATCCACACTTTTCACAACAAAAGAAACATTTATAGAAACAATATTATTACATTATTCAAAATTTTATAAAATAATCAATATATTGAGTTTTAAAACATTAAAAATAAATAACTCACGGATTTAAAATTTTCATTCCTAATAAAAGAAGATCTAACACATTTTATTCCTATCAGTTCATCATTCCTAAACATTGTTGTTATTTTTTTAAGTATATCAAATTATTAAAAAATTTCAAATATACTTTAATATGATAAGAACATGCTCTATAATAAATCAAAGGGTTTTTATCATCTTTTATCTTTGTGAGAAGTTTCAAAAACAATATGTTTTTCCCTTCACATTTTCTACCATCAAAACCAAATTATGAGAATTTTTTTGAACATATAGTTTTTCCGGTAATAAAAAATGACACAATCATAAAATATGTCTTGGTTTTTCACATATTTTACAAATAATATCCAATGGTTGAAATATATCATTAACTTTTGAAAAATAATTCTTATGTTTCATCCTTTGATTGGATTGAATCCCCCCAAAACATTGCATCCTGTAACCTATGGGATATATTTAATATTTTTTAAACCGACACATATTTTCTATATGCACAAATCCAACACATTAAAAATAGTAACAGTAGATTGAATATTGAATTATATAGCTTCTTTATTATACATAATTCTGAACATGAATTTCAAACACCTTATTTTTTTCACTTATGAACTTTTTTGACACCCAAACATTATATCATAATCTAAAATATTATTCTTCTACTAAAATTTCATCTCAAATCTATCTAAACCAGAAATAGTAGAAACTTCTATTCTGAAATAAGAATTCTTAAAAACATCATAACATCCAGCCATGTTTGATTTGGATGTATACTCGATTTTCTCATCCTTATTATTTTTAAGTACATTTCTAATTTTCTTTACAAACATTGAAGGTAAAGTTTGAAAAACGATTTATATTTTAAACATTTTATAACATTAAACAACATCCGAGATAGATATATTGAACCATGTAACTCTATACTAATCTTTAGAAGATATTTTTTTGAATAAGATACAACTCTTCCTACTTTTATTTCAATTTGACTCCAATCTGTTCATTAGGATTATTTCCATTCTCAAAATTCTTCTCCAGAAAATATTCATCTTCACAAAATTTAGCTTTCTTTTAATTAATAAATTATTGATATGATGTTAAAAGAATATAATTAATCAGCTTCTTGATTTACCATTCAAGTCATACTATTATTCTATGATATTCTTTCAACTCAATCTCCATGTGAACAGTAACTCAATCTCATTTTATTTAGATGTACTTCTTCAAGACACATAATCACAAACTATTGTAATGAAATTATATTATCCTCACAAAAATCATTATTTTTTAGACTTCGAATTCATTTTCTTCATGTTTATCATATTTAGACAAAACAATTCTCTTTTTAGATTTAGAGAAATTTTTATATTTTCCTTTATAATAAGATTCCAATTTATCGACATGTTTCTTAAATGATATTATTGTAAATATGTCATCTTCATCTCAATCATATTCATTATATCATTAGGAGAGACATGTAACAGATTTCCCAAGATCTTTACATTAAAAATATTTTAATGGTAGAATATTTTTATACTTTTATGTATCACTTTTTGAATTTCAAGAAAACATGGATGAAATTTCAGCAAGATTGATACTAACATTTATCAATCAACATTTTCGTTATTTTCATAACATTATACAATATCTTTTTATAGTTAACTGTAGTAATATGATGATCATCAAAAGATAGTTTTTTTGGGATCTCAATATTATAAATGGTAACATTTGAATAAAACTTTTCAGGAATGATTATGAGAATATTTTATGCAATAGTTTAATTTTATAGCTTCTCCTAGAGACATCTTATGGTGAAAACAATATCATTCACCCTTGTAAAGAATTTACCAAAAGGTTTTTACTCACCCATTTTATGATCTTCAACACCCATCCTCTATATTTGTAACTTGTATTTCCTCACTTTTAAATTTCTTTTATAAATGTTTTAAAAGTTTTCCTAAATACCATTTGTAGTAAAAACTACCTTCACTCTTAGAAAAATGATTTCATAATGTGATGAGGGTAAATCATTATTTTCTCTTACATCATTCATTATTGTTTCTTGTTTATATTTGTAAGAGGATAATTATCAACATTAGTAGTAAATACATATGTAGTAGAATACAAAACATCATAACCAAGAGATATAAGATATGAAAACAATAAAAATTACAAGATATTATATTTTTTTCCATCAAATATAAATTTACATTACTTTTTAAACAATTCATCTTACCCATCAAATATTTTATTCAAAAACTTCATCATAGTGTAATTAAAGGGAATTGTCCCTCCAATACCAAATGAAAAGTCCCACCCAAGATCAATGTATCACTAAGAGGCAGTAGCTGAATTACTGATATATTTGTATTTTATGTTATATTTTATGTACAACAACCTTCATCTCCTGTTAAATAATTCATAAAATGCTAAAAACACATTTAAACATCTATTGAAACACAATTATTTACAAGTTTAAATACCTAATATGAATAAAAACTCCATAGCCTAGTTTATAAATAATCCGATACCACACAATAAACTATAAACAATACTTCTCTGTGGATAAAATTTTTAGGAAATAACCTTACATGTTTTTATAATTATGATAAATACAAAAGTTAATATGCCTCTTCTAAAATTAATGATGTTAAAAATGTTTTTTTGGTATGTTAATAAAACATCAAATTTCATTTTGAAGAATAAAATTATTCTTATTTAACAAATTCCATGTTTATAATTCTTCAAAACGCAATTCTTCACTTTCTTACCTAATAGTATGCAGAAACAGATATTCCTCACTTTGAACAAAAATTATTTCTATTAGCACCATTGAATCATTTTCATCATGATTTATGTAGTCCAAAAAACAAGAAAATATACTCCCAAAAAACATTTGGACTAATTCATTATTACTAATAAATGGTAAGATCAGTTTCCAAGTCTAATTTAAAAAACAACAAACACTATGTCTTTCTTAGGCTTCTTCTGTCCAAAAATGATGCACGATAAAAAAATATTCCGAAAATGTTCATCTCCCAAAAATAATTTATTGATCTCACTCTCTCCGCATGTGAAAAGTATTATTTTTTATAAAGTACATTATATTACCAATTCAATTTATAGGTGTTCCAAAAGTGGAGTTACTAGGAAACAATTTTAGAATTCCTTCTCAATAAATTTTCCAGAATCCCCAATTTCAAATTTATTTAAACTTCAACATTGACTAAATTAGTTCTTCTCATATCTAAAGAGTTTCACTCAAATCATATTGAATTATCTCACAAATTAAACATTCTATAAATATACAAATAATTTCTCTGTATGTTAAATATTTTCATGTTGATTTTCATGATACAATTTTATTGAACCACTTCAGAATATATAAAACTAATGGCTTCCCATATTAATGTTCTTACCGAACATATTATATAATAAACATCCTTGCAATATATAAAGACATAAAACCATGATTTATATAACTTTGAAAAAAATATTAAAAATTATTTTCTTTTTCATCAATAGATCATCAATTCCTATAACCAATAGAAATCTACATCTGATGATGTTCGTCATCCGATTACATATCAGAGTTTTCATGTGTCAAATTAATTAGTCTCTATTACCCATCCAATGTATCGATATAAATGTAAGAATAATGACTATTGAACCACTTAAAATAAATCTACAAAAACTCAAACTAATTTTAATGTTCCATGAATTACTATTAATCCAACAGAATCGTTATTTCTATTAGAAACTCAACATGTTTGTAAAATCTCTAAAACATAGTTTCCACTTCTAGAATATTATTTCATAGTGTTTTGATCACAAGTTCATATAAAATATCAGAAACTGGAAGCTGAAAAAGTAGAAAACCATCATATATTTACAATAGAGACATTTAGACTCGGATACAACTTCTTACTATGGTTAGAATATTCTTTCTATTCCAAATATGTGTTCAAAAAAACTTTTCACCCAATAAACATCTCTATAATGTAAAACTAAAACTGATGGATTTTCTTATCAAACATGCATCTGATATTTTGAGTCTATAACTCTCCCATATGATCAATAATACCTACATAGTTATTTTATTTTTGTAAATTAAAACCGAATAAAAAATAATCTTCCCAATCATATTGCATTGATAAGGTTAATCCCTGAAAAGAAGAATAATAAGAAGGATGAGATGCATTGGAAATAGAATTTTATTTGGAAGTAATGATATACCTAGAGAAGAAAGTAATAGTTTACAATTACCATCAACATATGTTTATAAAATTATATTAATAAGGTTGGGGGTGTAAGGAATAATTCATTTCAAATAAAATATGGATCTTTGAGGGTGTAATATTGTAATTAATCAAGAAGGATTAAAAAATGTACCTTTAATATTAAAAGATAATTTTACATACCAAGGGGAAGAGAAGAAACATATATGTGGTTTTGTCTTTATAAAAATAACTACCAAAAATCACACAATATAGAGAAATATATTTTATCAAAACTAAACAGAAAGTCTGGATAAAACTGGAACCTTTATCAATGCTAGTAAAAATCACCGATGACGGTCAATGATATATTATGTATAAAAGAAATGATAAAAGTAAACCCCATGTTAACTTATATTTTAGTGCTAGTAATGGTTCCTCTTTATTAAATCTTTCTATTGTGGTGATAAATTATCTGTAAAAAATTTTAATAAAAAAATATTATCAATATATATATATAAATTTGAAATTTATTATTAAATTTTATATATTAATTAAAATATGTATATAAATAATATAAATAAAATATAATTATATTTATATATTAATAATTTAAACAATTTAAAACAAATATAAATGAATATCTTATATTAATATGATATTTTGAATTTATATATTTATATCTATGTATATATGTGGGATGCACATATTTTCATGTGTATTTTTTTGTATAGAACATGTGTATATGTGTATGTATATAATATACTATTCATATTTTAAATATTATAACATATTTAATGTATATATATATATATATTGATATACTAATTTTTAATTAATTTAATTTTTAACATTTATACACATTTATTTACAATGTATTATTTGTAAAATGTTTTTAATTATATGATTAGTATTTATTCAATATAATTTAATTATGTTATAATATTTTTAAAATGTTTTAAGTTTAAATAATTATTTTATTTGAATTCATTTTATTAAATTCCTATCATTTATGATTGATTTTAGAACCCATGTTGTTAATCTTAGTAATTCATTATTTTCAATACTTTTATATTAAATATTATTTAGTCAATTTAAATAATTATTCATTAGATATTATTTATTCTTTTTTAAAATTAATATCTAATTATATATATTAGAATTTAATCATTTTCTAATATTTATATACATATTTTTATTAACTATGTAATACTATCAAAGTGTTTATAAATTATATGAAAAATAATTATTTATTTTCTAATATATTTTAAAACATAAAATATTATTTATATGAAAATAATTAAATAATTTAAGTGATATTATTAATAATTATATAAATTAAATAGTTAATAATTTTATATATTATTTTATTTTTTCATTTTTAATAAATTTTTCTTAATTTTTTTCATTTTTTATATTTATTACTTTTTAATATTTTTGGATTTAATTTTTATTTTCTATTCATATTTTTTGATAATTTTTAATATTTTCAATATGTTTGTAATTAATATGGCCAATATTTATTCATTTCTATCAATTATGTTTTAATATTTTTAATTTTTTAGAAATGTATATAAATGATTCATATACATTCAGTTTAAATTTATTTTTTTTATAGTCAATCTAATATTCATTAGTAATTATTTTTTTATATAGTTAATATTTTTTGTTTATTCATATTAATATGTCTGAAATTGAGGTAGTTGATGTTATAAGTTCACTTTTGTAATATTTGAATAATTTATTCAATTTTTAAATACATTAATTTAATAATATTTAATAATTTTTTAATATTAATCAATTCATAATATTTTTGAAATTTGTTTATTTTAAATATAAATTTATAAATAAATATTTATTAAGATATAATATTTCTTATATTTTTTAATTTTTTTATTGATATTTATTCAATTATGTGTATTAAGCTTTAATATTTTTAAAATGTTTGAAAATAATTTAATTAGTATATTTCAAATTTTATTCATTATTGCACGTGTTTATAACAAATTCAAGCTAATCTTATGAAATACACACAATTATTTAATATGTTTTAATAGTCTTAGAATTTTTTAATTTATATTATTAATATTCATTTAATATTATTTAATAGGGTATAAATTTTTTATGATTTTTGAAATCTATATAATAAATAATTATAAATTCACTATTTATATTTTTATTAATAATGTTTAACATTTTATCTTTTTTACATATTTAATATATATTGTTTTGTTATTTTTTTATTTTTTTACAAAATCATTTTAGAGAATATTTATGAGCACTATAATTTAAAATCTGATAAGGATTGTTTTCTATCAGTGTATTTTTAGAACTGATAAACATATACATTTATTAGTTCTAAAACCCACTTATAAAGAGATATATTACTAGTGTTTATGGTTTTAGTGGTGATAAAATGCATATTTATCATCACTTTTTGGATTTTATAGGTAAATACCTACTCGATATTATTAAATTAACCCTAATAATCATTATTCTATGTGTTGTTCAAGATCACACAGATTTCCACCTATTCCACCACTCTCCCCTAAACATTTCGGAATAATTGATCCCCTCAAAACCTCGTGTATTCAACTATTTCTACTCCTCTTTAATCAATCATATATCACTCGATCTACATGCTTATCACATTTTTATTATTCAATATCCTCTTTAATCAATCCTTGAAGATTCACTATATCTGTCACCTTTGAAATGGATTTATTATCATTGATGGTTTGATAACATATTGGTATGATCAAAAATATATAAGAAATATGTTTCCTCTATATTACTAACTTGTTTGGAATTAGAAATTTTAGGAGAAATGTAATGAAATTGAGCTATTTCAAAAACAATTCTATGTTGGATGAGGTTATATTCAGTGGAGAGAATCCTTTGGGGGTAATCCCAGAAATCAATTTATCCCTAATTGATGATTTCAAATCACCTCAAAAGCAATGTGATTCGGAAGTAAACAAATGCAACAATGCCATTTTTTTAAATTTTTTATATTACTCTTGTGAATATATTATTTTATAAGACTAATACCAATATCATTCAACCAATTTATTTTAAAAACAAATTTCTGTCATTTAATAAAAAATGTTGTTGATTGTGACTTTTTTCACTGATTTCTTTTGCTTGGCCGCACATTCATTCATTCAAATCAACATTGTATTATTTAGAGTAACAATTTTGGTCTTTTTTATTTCAAATTGAATTTACCAATTAATCCCATTAAGAGAGACATGTAATTTTATTCATCAAATCCCAATTAAATTAAAGAGTTTCTTCAAACACAAGGTTTTCAAAATCATGTTATTAGGATCTATGTATGTTCCATCATCTAAAAAAATATCACCTTAAACTCCTAAGAATCCAGTATCCTAAATACCACCTATACCAATATGATCCATGCGAATATAAATACATAAACACAAATACTCTCTATTGTGTATTTTAATCACTCACTATTTTTTCTGGATAATTTTTTCCTATGTAATCATAGGAGATAAATAAAATTAATCATACATGGGATTTTCATTTTCAAATTTCTCACTCTGGTGTCATGGATCTCATGAATGAATGAGGATGTCTATTAAAGGCACATATGTCAACTGTAAATACTCTACCATCTTGTCAGGTAAGGTGTATATTTCAAATGATGTGTAGGAATAGATTTTACAGATCACATATTGTAATATGCTCAAAGTTCAAGGTAAGGTTCCTGCTCCCACAAATTAAAATCATAAAATTCATTCCATTATCTTCTATTACCATGAAGAAGAACCCGATGTGTTTTTATATAATCATTATCTTAAACATCTATGATAGGATTCCAATACCAGGAACAAAAAACCAAATCAGATCCTCTCCCATATTGCACTCCCACCACTATAACTTACAAAAGTTGTACTTGCTCTATGTGTTTTAAATAAATGGATATTAAATTATTTTTCTTGTAATATTATAGATATGTCATGTTATGTTCCTTTGATTATTTACAAAAATGAAAAAATTATAATAATACGTACAATTAATATATTATTATCATATAAAAATATTTCCTGTAGCTTAGATGATTATTTATGAATGACCATTTATGAGTTTTGAGCACATATTTTTTCATGTATATGTTTATTTTTTAAAATATTCATATAAAAAATAAAAAAATTAGTATATGAGTTGAAAATGGATGGATTCCAATCATATCATACGATAATTTGAGGATGGGGGGAAAAGATTATGATGTTTTCAAATGATCATGCATATAACCATTCAAAAATCCAATGTCTGGGTTTACACAATTGTTATTCATCACTAATTATATTATTGGAGTTGTAAGAACACATGATCTTACATGAAATAGATTAAATATATTAATTACTTGCTAAACTAGGGGAAAATGTGAATATATCTAGTGCATGTGATAAAATTATATTTTATGGGACATTTAAGATGATTACAAGTATGAACAATAATGAAGAATATATTGAGGATATGACTATTGATTTAAACAAATATGAAGATCATATTTTGGAAATGATAACGATTATTTAATATTAACATAATGATTTCCCAAAATTGTTTCAGTTGTTTAAGAGTTGTGAAAATATGGAAATACATAATTGTAACTTTATATATGAAACGTTGTAATCCATTCAAAATATATATGTTCTAAATGGTGGACACAGATGCTGGGATGTCAACTATACCGAGTTGTTTGATCACTCACATGATATGACCACAGAGTGTAATAAAATTCCCTACAAAACAAATGATGCTAAAATAATTTTGTTTTCAATGTGCATTATCTATATAATAATACAAGTCTATCTAAATGATTTTATACTACTTCATAAGGACCAAGATTAACTTAAAATACAAACAAGGTTTGGTGTGCCAATACAAGAAATATGAATTAGGTCCCATGAAAGTTGTATGGAACTTCAAAATCATTCCAATATTTTTTCCCCTATATATAAGTGTGGATACTATAATAAAATTTACATGTAATTTTTATGAATGAAATAAATATGGGAAACATCATCACCCATGAAAAGCTCTTCAATGGCATGAAAATTATCATTATTATCATGAATTTGTAAACGAGATGAGAAACCATCAACAATCAATATCCAAAAAATGAGTTAATACTTTTGGTTTTCCAAGAATCACTCATAGTACATAGATGGTTATATTGGTAAATCATAACATTACATCATGGTAATTAATGACAAGAAAATATATATTTTTATATCTAATTGTATCAGGATCAATAAAATCAAGTAATGATATTGATGTTTATATGGATCCAATGATTGATGATGTGATATTATTATAGGATTAAATAGTTACATTTCAAAATTCTTATAGAAATAATTATTTAATGCTTAAAGCCTTATTGTATAGGATGATAAAAAATATTTTTCTCATTTATTTTTTTAGGATATAGAATTAAAGGAACACAATGGTGTCACATTTTTTGATCAAGTTACTTTGTGAATTAGGTTGAAAAATTCTTCAACGATTGTGTTAATAGGATATCACAAATTTGTACAACGTGGATGTAAATAAAAATATGGTAATACAATATTTGATTTGAGTTTAGAATAAGGTTAAACTCCATATCCTCAATTATATGATCAACTATTTGAGAATTAAAATTATATGGAGATTTATTTTGGTAAACTATTTAAAAAAAAATAAAGAACTAGTTTTTAAAACAGATCAGTTTGTTAGGATTTCCAAATTAGAAATCATTATAAATCAAAAAAAATTTATTTAATGTACATGTAAAAAATTATATGTGATAGTTTAATTATATAAATAGTTAATAAACTAGGTAAACCATATAATAAAATTAATTCTATGTTGCACATGATTTAGATGGGAATAAAGGAAGTGTTAGCACCAGTGAATAGTGAAACATGCACTTTTTATCCTCCTGCTACTTTCACTCTCTTCATGTAAGAGAGATATATTTTTCATGACATCATAAATGATATAATGGTTATATAGTGGTATTATTAAAATATAACGATTATCTTTTTAATGACTGATTTAAAGTTAAAGTGTACGAAATCACATTATTGTTATGTTCTAATTCTAGATCTAATACTTGTATCATTACGTTAAATAGTTTCCGAAATTTCTATCTTAATGTAATAAATCTCTTTATATTTTTTAAGATATAAGATTAATAATTATGGACCTAGTGAAATTTTTAACTATGGAAATGAAAATCGATGTCATATTATGTGATTTGGAGCGTTCTCCCTACAAGGAATTATGTGATATTATGGATCAATTGGATAGAGAGATTCAACTATGTGGTCCTATACACTATAAATAGATTTACCCCATTAAATTGTATATTATCATTTATATATAGTATGTCAAAAATAAAAGATAGTTGGATGTTTTTATTGTGAAGTGATATGTTGTTGATGAATCCATTGAATTATATATCGACTGCCTATATGATGTGGAACAGAATAGTTTATTGAAATATCATAACAACCAGAAATTAGTGGGTGAAGAAATATATTGATTATATGTTTCCACAATTACTAGAACAGAGATAAATGTGGGCTACCTTTACCATATTAATAAATGTTTGGAGGTTGTTCTATATATGAAAACCCAAAAAGCAATTCTTTAGAATTTGAATTAATAAAGAGCTTAAATATGGTTATTAAATACTCATAATCAAAATTTTATTGGATTCCTACTGAAAATATTTTATGGAGTTTACTACAAATCTAAATTCAATTTCACAACAACACTGATGCCCAGCATAAGGACTATGTGTCCATGTATAATCTTATAATGGTTATGTAATTTATATTAATATGTTCTATACAAATGAACATGATAATCACTACACTAGGAAAAATAGTTTAGTTACACTTGGGGATAAAGCAATCCATATATATGGTACCAGGGATATAAATTCAATTTATGAAAATATTCCTTACATTGGAGTCATCAACTAAATATGAGATTCAGTTTAAATAACATTCCTTGTGACAATTTATAAATGAACGTGGGATGATAATATTTGTGAAGACAAAATAGGTGAATTGGGATTCAGGAAAGGTGATTTCATCAAGTAAGGGTATAAAGAAATACAATTTATAATGTAATCATATGTTTCACATGTACTATATGTTTTAGATCATCTGAACCAATATTTTTCTATTGTTCTATTATCGACAAAAACAATTTAAGGGTCATATGTCAATTAAACTAAGGGTGAAACTTTTATCAGGATGTCATGGCTTGTTCATAGTGGTCTGAATATATATTGTAACCTTTTTTAGATGAGACAACAAAGAATGGATTTAGATACTTGATAGAGGGGTTAAATCCTTTCTACCTTTAAAAATAAGTGTAATATAACCTGGTTATATATATTTTCTAATGTATATTGTGTTACCTCATATTAGTATCTATTAATTGCTATATTTATGTAATATTAATTAAAAATTAATACACTTATTTTGATCATGAACTTATCACATATTGATGCTCCAAATCGTGAGGATAATCATGTTTCTTAACGAGTTCATTCTCCCAATAGAGAGGAATAACAAGCTTATACAAATGACAATACAAACAAAATATTAGAGAAATAGATTTATGATTTTGAACCCAATGAAATGGTATATGGGGAGAAATCTATGTACTATAAAAAATAGGAGCAACAAAAACTTATGGTTCTAGAAAAATAATAATTAAACATTTATTTAGTCTTCACTAAACATTACATATTGAATTTATGGTAGAATACTACTGAATGAAATTTGAATTAATTCTCATTCGAAAGGATCATAGGGGATTTCATAAAATTTTTATGATGTACATTTTCATGGTTTTTAACAATAAAAAATGATCACACCCACTAAATAAGTATAAAAACCCAACAAAAACAAAAAAAATGTAATGATTTTATTAAACTCTATCAGGAGAATGATTTCCATTTACATTGTGATTGTCAATACATTTCTTTAATGTAAATGTATTAATCACATTAAATAAGGATTGTTTATTTACAAAACATAAAATGAGTATAGAAATTATACTATATGAAATAAAACCAATATACCCCAACATTAATGAATGTATTGGGAATGATAACATGAAAAATGGTCTGTATTTTAAATATATAGTAACAGTTTTATGTGAGAGGGAAACAATTAATTTTATATATATATTTGAAAATTAATGAATTAAAATCCAAATCCTCTTCCATAACACAACACGTGGTATTAATAGAGCCTCATTCAAATAAATATAGGATACTGATAAATGAAAACACACAAAACGTATGGAATTAATGTGTATGTATAAAATAGTAAATGATAAATTTTCATTAAATCATTATTACAAAACAATTATTAATTATTTCCCAATATTTTTAATCTTACATATACATAAGAATCATCATCATCTATAGCTTATGAATGTCTACTATCAACAGATTTGAAGAATCTAGAATAACATGGATATGTCAGAGATGTGGGTTTTGGGATTTCAACCCAAAAATATTTTATAAATATAATTAAAAATATAGATAAATATAATAAAATTGAATATATGAAGGCCTGATTATATTATCAATAATAAAAACAATATTATAACTATGATTTGTTAGAAAATGTTATGGAAAGGAATCAAGGTCAAGATAAAACACATAAACAACCACTGCATGATGATCCCTACACCCCCACCACCATTAAGGTGATCCATTACCCTCCAAGGGATTTCATAAAACGGATAGTCAATTTTTTATAAATGTTTCTATGAAATATGAATGATCCTGACAGTAATACATTTCTCGTACTTATATTGTATTTGTTGAAAATAATTGTAGTTTATATATATCTAAAACCACCCATTTCATTGTTATTATGGGTACTATTTAAAATATATAAGGATAGAATCTAAAAAACACATATAGATCATGTGGGAGTGGGGATTCATGTATCTCACATATCGAGGACAATGATATTTTTTACACTTGATTATCTGGATATTCATATTGATGAGATTTCTATTTGAACATTCATAGCATGAGTATTTGATCATAAAAAAATACAAGTCGAAAATAATTTTTTCTATTGAATTACTTTTCAATAAATTATTTTTAATTAATAACATAATTCATAAACAAATGAAGGTTATTACATAAATAAAAATATAAGGGGTTGTAAAGAAGGAGGTTCAAAAGGAAGGTTGAATAAAAAATATCTAAGGGGTCAACCAAAAACCCCAAATATATTCAGAAAGTACCTTTACCCCTACCATGACACTTCCAAATTTAGTATCATTAAATGTTCATAAAGATAAAATGCTAAAAAGTAGTGACATGACCATAATTGTTTTACAATAAAAAATATAAGGAAAGGGAATTAGAGACTATGTTGATCTTGAAAATGCAAATTAAATACTCAATCTTGAATTATTAGGAGTATTAGTTTTAAATATATATAAATGGTGCGTTTTCATAATATTTTATCCAATAGAAAATCTATTATTTTAATTATTAACAAATATTATGCATATTTTTTAGGCATATATGTCAATACAATTTTAAGGGAAACCCCTATGAACAAAAACAAGGACTGATTAGTCCTCACATGAAATAAATATAAGTATTCTTCATGGAACCAATGAAATATGAATTAGTAGTAGAAAAGTTTTGCAAAATAAATAAAATATAACAATAATATGAAATGATCGTCTTATTACCCATGATGACTGTGTAAAATTCAATTATTTAATCATATCAAATATATTTTTATTCCTTTTATTAGTTATTCTCTTTTCAGAATCATTAATTACTCATTTAAATCCATTTCGATGATCCAAAGGTTTATTATCTACATTCAATGCATTGTACCCAACAAACCAACCACATGCTTTGATGTTTTTCAATTTTTATTACAATACATGTTGCAATTAAAAAAAAACATCTTCTTATAAGTTTTAGAGTATGTTTTACAAAAAATTATCAATGATATTATATTGTTTAAATATCATAAAAATCATGGAATGAAGATATTCTATGATCATAAAAAGTTTATATACTTCTAAAACTAGATAATTTTTCGGGTATTTATAATAATTTTTACTGTGAAAATATATATCATAAAAAATTATTTATTTTTCACAATGTTTTTGTAGTTCCCAAAACATACTAAAAAAATAAAATGATTATTACATTGGTGAATTTATAAAATATATTATAAACTATATCCCCAAATAGTTATTTCTAGTTCTAAGTACAAGTTCATTTAAAAAATTTTTTAATAATTTATTAATTTATATTTTTCTAGTACTACTTAGATTATCGATAGTCGATATATTCAGGAATGGAAATATATATTTTCATAAATGTATTGGTTTAATACATGGTGTTAGAATTTATAAATAAATAATGAATAGGTGACTAACTTATACTAATTTAGTTGATTTTATCATCATTTTATCTACTAGTTTTATTTAACTTCCTTATCATTTTTATCTAATACTTATTTTCTTATTTTTCAATATGAAAATGATTAAATGAATTAATCTATAGTTTTTTCCTTGTTCATTATTCCATATTTAGAGAAAAAATGATCAGAAAAAAATATTATATCTTCAACAAGGAATATACACACATGTACTACGATCATGAACTCAATAAAGATAATTCAATAATGATGATCCAATTTTATTTTTTAGTAATGTATTTAGTATTCCGGGTTAGTAAAGAAATAATATCTGGTAATTGTGAATATTGAATGAATTATAGAATCAAAAGTCACAATATGATGTATAGGAATAAAATTTACATAAATATGATACTCAATGTTCACTATGTGACTCCAATTTTAGTTTTATCACATAAATGATAAATTTTATTTCAAAAAAAACATTACATACTCAAAACTGATAAAACACATTGATATTTTTTTGATAAATTAGTAAAATAATTCATATTTCATTTTCCATATGTAGGAATCAACACCACCTCAAATCAATACACGGTGTGACTATTATAATAGGTCTTGTAATTTTTTCTAGTATACTAGTTCTCGTGAGAGATTAGACATTGAAGATTGAAATTAGATAATGGAGATAGTTAAAGGGGTCAATAATGTATGTAGTCCTCATGAAAAGGTGAATTCTTACTACTTATAATGTTAATTATGTTATCATTTTTTCAACTAGTTTTAAGTTATATTTCATAAAATTTATATATTATACTTTTTAATTTATTCATATATGTTTTGGGAAATAAAACATATATTTTAACTATCTACAACATTCTACAAAAAATAGGACATGTTTTTTTTAAAATATGTTACTTCATCCTACATAAACCATGATGTATGTTGAAAGGATGAATACCTAAAATCAATTATCACACCAATTTGATTCAATTAATTTTTTAAAAATAGTATGTTGTTCAAATTGAAGCTCTCATATACTATGGAATTTTTTTACGGTTGAGAAGAGTGTAAGACATCCCAAAAGATATTGCAAGGTAATTTTTTTAACAACATAAGAATATGCCTCACCTCAAATAGTCTCACCTCAATCCAAAAAATGTTTTCTGGGAATGACTCAGTGTGTTTGTATTTTAATATATAATTTATATTTTAGTTCAAAAAAAGAACATAGACTTAATAGAGAAAACACTTACATATTGTTTAGATACATTATGAAAACATTTTATATGTCATTTTTTATGTGTAAGAATAAACCTCCCCCAACTTGATACATGATGTGCACATTATGTCTCAAAGTATGTGTTTTCAGTTTTAAATTTAATTATTAGTTCAAAAATACATGACATACTCCTTACCAAACAAACACATTCATACTTACTAATATATTATAATAATTATCAAGATATTATTTAAGATATATACAAATCATCTTCCCCTCAATATGATATATTATTTTCCTTGTATGACATGAAATGTTTGTTTTTTTCTTGAAATAGATAATTTAGTTAAAAACACATTTCACATACTCAAAACCAGAAAACAACATTCATATTATTTTAATATTTTATAAAATGTAACCATAACACATTTTTTGTGGATAAATCTACCACACCTCAATCTAATGCACAGTGTTCCCATTATGACTATTTTTGTTCCAACCAAATTAAAATCATCAAATTTACAATGAAATAAATACCTAAATTATTTTTATTATTTTCCCTAAAAAAATTTTATGAGAATATGGATATAACTGACAGATCACATAAATTTCCAAAAGATATAAGATTTAATGCGCAGTTAAGGTCATGAAGATAGGTCATGCATAACACATAAACCTATTCATTTTATATAGATCCCCCTTGGACAATGATATTCTATCTATAGAATCATCCAAAGGCATTTTTTGATCATTCATTGGCATCCAAGACAACTCATCTTCATCATGTGAATTTTCAAATCTATAGGTGCATTATAATTATTCAAAACCCTTATAAAATATAGATAAAAATATATTGAATTCATTTTCATTATGCATTTATTTATTATATTGGGACACATGTACATGACCTATAATACATTATAAGTCCATGACTACCATATCACACGACATCCCACTAACATGTCACCTTCATCATTATAAGGACTTCACAAATGTTCATTCGACTCTATATAGACACAACTAACTCCAAAGAATATTATAATTGATTTTCCAGGATAATTTTTGTGCATACCTAAAAGGACCATTATTGGTTTTAGGATGCATTATATAAAACCAGATTTATTGTCTTTAACAACACTCCTATAAAGTGACAAGAAATATAAATATTTTGTAATAAATTATTAAATAAATGGAATTAAAACAAAATATTATTGTGTAACAAGATATGTTTGACTTCAATAAAATAGGGTCATACACCCCCATCGATTATCAGTGATCACATGAACCACCCTCAACAAGACAACAGAGTAACTTGAGACACCATTTCTTCCTTGAATGATCTTGTAGTGGCCCCATGATAAAAAATCTCTATCAAAAAGATGGCCCCAAAAAAATTCATATCCAATCATGTTAAATCCATTCAATGGGAATCCTTATCATAGGAAAGCACTAAAACATATTTTTTTGACCGTATAAAAACACATTTATTTGTCCACATTTATAGTAATGACCTCCTAGAAAGGACAAAATCCAATAAACATGGTGCATACGAGTTGGACTTGTAGTCATTGATCATCATGAAACACACCTTGAATAAACCATTAGCAGATCATGTGAATTACAGAACACTAAATACCTCCAAATAAACTAGTGTGAACTTATGATATATACGATGCACAAGGAGGTGTAAAATTGGGGTGGTGAGGACTAAAAATCCCCCCCCCCCCCATAGTATAAAAAATTAATCTATCGATCGATTATAAATGGTAGAAGATGAATGGAATTTTCAATGAAAATAATCATGCAATCACGAAATATCTTCAACTATTTCATATCTAGGGAAGGACTCAAAAATTCTCACATCATGAATTATCACTTCTTGTGATCACTTATGATCAAACAAATAACTTAGAGCGTGTCAGTAGAATTGTTTAAAGGACACCTTGCTTGACAATTGTGTCACAAAAAACATAAAAAATATTATATTGGAAAAATATATGGATCATATGAAATAAACTACTAGAATAATGTCTTCGATATGGGAGAATAATCAGAATAAATATTCATTTATCATCATTAACTTTTCATGACACATCTAGATCATATAAAAACATTAGAACATGTCTTCCATTTAATGTAACTTCTTCTTGAAATACCATTTGGGTTTTGTGATGTTCTCCAAACATATCAAGCATGTCACAAGATGCACTCTCATACCACCCCATGAGTCTCCAGATTCCCTTCAGTATCAATATGCAAATATTTCATCTTATTATAGACCTGTTTCCTAAATTAGGTAGCAAAATAGGGTATGTCAGTAAGCTCTTCTACAGTCCTTCAGGTTTACCAATAATATCTTTGTACGTACTCCAAGGAATGTCAGACTAGATATCACGATGTACTCCAGAAATGGAATTCATATCAAGAATAAACTTCTATACATGTGAAATTGTTTCTTGGGATTTTCCCAAAGAGGATTCCTCCAAATCACATGTCACCCTCTAGACATGATAGTATATATCTTGGGATTTTTTATGGATATAGAAGCCAAATCAAGTGGCACCCTAAAAAAAGTCACTATTGATCATTCGATGGTGTGTAGACATTTTATTCAATGTTTTTGAAGTTCTCCAGTCAAATAAAATGGATCATGTGATTGTATTTATTCATGTGAACTAATTAACTGGGACATTCCCAAATATCCTCACTCATTTCAAGAAGACAGTCAAGAGTATGAAAAGCAGACAACAAATATAGTTCCTGAAGGAATCCTACGACCCAATAACATTGTCCTCTACACATATTAAGGAGGCCTCAGTGTGTATGCCTCAGTCAGTGGCATGATACAAATTCCCCAATATCCAAAGGGTAACCTAAATTTTCAATCCTTTCTCAAACTAAATTATGAGAGATCTTATTCATATAATAACTAGAATATATAATGTTCCTTTATAAGGGATGATCTTAAAAGGGAATCCACTTTGGTGCAGGTCCCCTCATGTCGCTGAAATTTCAACCATCGGGAACCAATCATTACCATGTGATGATCCTTCATTCTCATCCATTAGAATACTGAGAAGTCAAAATGAATTATATTAAATTTTATTCCTATAATAAATAGTATATGTAGGGTGCCTTCCTATGGCCCAATCTCAAATGGTCATCCACATTGGTGTAAGTCCCCTCGGGTCTCCATCATTTCAAGAATAAAGACCCAATAATTTCCATTATATTATCATTATTTATCATATATTTGTAGACTATAGATTGATACTAAACTATAAGAGTTATGGTTATTACCATACTCAGGTTATGTAGGATTCCTTCTTAATGACTGACATCCATATTAAACTTCCAAAGGGATGTACTAATATGTATGTCCTATATCTATATGTAGTTAGACTGATTAAATAATATCTAATGTTTCTCACACTAAGAAAGTATCTCATGAGATTAGGGATTATCATTTTTCAATTCATTCACATCATGAATCTCCACCATCCAAGGATACCATAATTTGTAAACCTTATTTGGTTGCACGATACAGTTTTCTACATGTATGGGAAACTACCATGGAGTCAATCCGAAGCATGTTATCAATATAATATTACTATAAATCCTTATATTACTAGAATATTTAGCATGCCTCCCTGAGGATCGATCTCTATACCTTTTCCCTAATTTCCATTATATATTTCCTTTTTTAATGATGCCAAACTGGATGAGTTAAACATAATATGTGTAATTTTAATCCTATTCTAAACTGGACACATAATATTCTTCATGTTGTATCAATCCAATCATTGAAATGTTAATCACTTCCTTAGATGAAAATACATTCAAAAGTGTTCAGTTATATAGTTTCAATATATAAGATGATACTCATTTTTGGGAAAGAGATAAAGAACATTGTATAAATACAAATATATTCACTAATAGATTCATTTTATACATATACAATTATTTAATAAATGATGATATTTTTAGGGTAACTAGATCTATATCTAAACAAGGAATAGATTCATGAACATATCTCAAATATATAATGAAGTTTTGGAGTTGTAAAAAATTCCCCCCAAAAGCGTTTGATCAAATCGAACTCCCAAATTGTTGACTGTTATGAGTTTCTAAGAATTTTTGGGTCTCATTCACCAAAGGACCACCTACCATTGGAATGTATTCCATTACTTAGTTATGGATCATGGATCCTTAGGGGGGTTTTATAAAAGAAAATTATTCTGAAACAAATGTGATGAATTTCTCATCGCATTAATCCCCCCTCAGATCAATGTGATAAGAAATATACCATTCTACATTTTTCTTGAAACAAAATTGGGAATCCAATGTGAATATCCCAAATTTAAAATGATTAGTTGGACATACATCAGGTAATTTTGTTTTCATAACCTATGAATAAAAGGTAGGGAGCATGAAAATATTCTTATAGTTGATTTTTGATACCCACAGTTCTCATGAAATAATCCCATCCTCACTTTGACCAGTCCACAGGATCATAATAGTCATATTGAGAATAAAAAATGTTAATTGTGTTACACATGCCAATCTAAATGATCAAATATCATTCCTAAATTGATGCACTGATTGTTGACCTTGTTCCTTGTTGTTTACATTACTATAGATAATGATATCACAAAAACACCCCAATCAATGATAATAACTTCATCGAGTGACATTTCTTGAAATGAAACTACAACTACAACCTCTGAGGGTCTCAGAATGACCTTACACAACTGACATCTTCAGTGTTGGGTGGAGAATTCAATGCTACAAGAATACCATGAACATAGTATGTGCCCAAACCTAAAGGATACTGAAGATTGCCTCTATGTGATAAAACAGACGAGTCTATATCATCTAATGAAATATAAAGTGAAGAACGTTTCACTCATCATCATCAAAAACAAAATTGGTAGCATATCCCCTATGAGAGAAAATCACCACATTTAGTATTCGATGATGGTAAATTGATGAGAAAACTATGGATACATTATAGTCCATGGGTTTCAAAGGAGGTATCCTATCAATATCCATTGCCTATGCCATTCCACTAGTTCCCTTCAGTCACATTATGAGGGTACCACACGACATAGTGACACCTCTGAAACCCATGCACGGGAAATAAGTAAGACACATTAGGTGTAGAAGGATTTGGATAATCATGAGTGGGATCATATCCCCACTACCACTGATGTAATGTCATGAAATATTCTGGAAGTTACTGAGGAGTAATCTTATATCCAGGATCACTCAAAAGAATGGTGGAGGCTTATTCTTGTAGTGATAATGGGAGAGGAACATATTCATACCCCATGAATAAAGTCTATCAGACAATTCTAGAAGAGAAATAAGGGAAGATGTGGATTCCTATCCCCACATCAATTGAACATATGTTCAAGTATATATAGGTTACATAAAATGCACTTGATTATATTCCTATACACAATATTCTAATGCACTATTATATATTAAAAATGATTATGAACTCCACCATGATATTATAGCACTGGTACAGATATAGGGAAAGGAATATACTCATATCCTTATAGATAGAGCAACACATAACATTGATAATTATGAAAAATTTGTTTCTTGAGGACAATAATACATTTTCAATATCATACAGAAAAATTATTAGAATATTTCGGTAAAGGAACAGGTATAGGGTCAGGCTCATATTTATGTTCTGACCCGGGCCCACCATGTTAGTGCATGAAATAACTTAGGACATAGGAACATTCTTATTAGAAATGACCAATAACATATTCTAACATCCCATGACCATGATCATATCCACATTCTGGCATTGGGTCACCATGTGAGAGTGTCCCACTCCATGGTACACAATCTTATATATTATGGGAAAAAATTAGGGGTATAATCAAAAGGCATAGGATTAGGATCCTACCCCGGTTCTGATCAATCCCCAACATGTGAGATTGGCACATGCCTCAATACAGTCTCATATTCCAATAGTTGAATATAACTATAATATTATATTAGAATACAGAAGCTATGTTCTTATCCATTCTTCCACTAATGAACTACTGCACCAACATCCTTCAAAGGCCGTACAGAAGGTAGTTCATACCCTTTATCCCATTATAGATGTCCATAAATATATTCTAATGCCTACTTAATATTCCGATTAGGCTCATCATTTCATTCAAATCATGGATCAAAAAATGAAAGTGGAATATCCCTTATGATAATTTCATATTCCTATAAAAAAACTGGTATCATACTCCAAAGGCTCTGGATGGGGCTCATCAGCCCATTCAGAGAATGATTTTCCATGTTAGAGAGGAACTTTCCTCACACTAGGCTCATATTCTAGACAATAATGAAGAATATCCTTGGAATATTCCAAAATATTTTTAGAAGTGGGCTTATATTCTTTGAACACTAGAGGAATATCAATATATTCGGGTAGTCATCATATAATACTCTCATATCCCTTTATAGTTCTAAAATGAAGTTAGAAATATTATGACAACAACCTATAAAGAGCATAATATCTCTAATAAGGTCAACGAATGCTTCCTTTTGGTTGTTTAAGACACATTTGTAACACCGCAAGTGACCAAAAACTCTTAAATTAATGAAGAAGGATTTTATTAACATTATATTTCTCCTTATGGTAGTGTAGAGATGGATCATAGGGACTTTACTCTCAACCTCCACCATGTTCAAACTCACCATGGTGATATATCCCATGGATAGGGAAATCCTTACATTGACTAGAAACCTCTATATTGATAGGCTCTCTAAACTCAAACAACTTATGATAGAGTGTTTCTCGAAACATCATGTTCAACTACATATAGTTCCACATTAATATATAACAACACTCCACTATGGTTAGTATGAGATCCTGAGAACCACATTCCATGGTCTAACTAGATGGTGGCATGTAAATTTGTGGGGGATGGGGATACTCACATTTAAATTTGGAGAGACTAATACCAAAACAACCTACCCACCAATTTCTAGCCTCACACCACTTCTAACTATGATATCTAAAAACAAAAAGAGAAGTAGTTCAAGCCTTATATGGGTTAGGAAATATGGGTGATTTTATTAGAAACTGAAGGATTTATATCCTTTTTATCCAGGACACGATTATCAACATTATATTCTCAATACACTCTATTTTTATCGAGATATAGGTGGCTTTTTTATCTTAGATCCCAGGAATGTAGGAGAATTACAATCTCCTACGTAGTGTTTGTCTCTATATTATGAATAATCTCTACCGACTGATTTATAGATCATCATTGGATTTCCATATCTTTGGATGGGTGAAATATGGAGGAATTCACTTCACTATGAATTCAGAGTATCATTATTCTCTAGACATGGAATCTTATAATGGCATATCCTCTATTGGAATTAAAAGACCAGGTAACACATGAGCTAGTTTTCCAATAAAATAGAATCCCCCACTTCAATTGTTACATGAAATCCTGAATATAGCTATAATATATCAAACATTTATTTAAATTGAGCTCCTTGAAACAAAAGAAACACATTTCAGACATATAATTTTTAGTTACAATCAACCTAACAACAACCCATGGAAACTGAATCCCATTATGGGTTTTCAATTAACCCAAATCATAAAAAAGAATATATGTTCCATATAAAATAGGTCGTAATAGTATCTCCTATAGAAGATATCTAGGAGTGAACACGCCAACTAGGTATTGGGAATATATACCACAACCTTCACCCCTTTGACATCAATTTCCAATACAAAGCATGAAATTTCAACAAAATACATAAATAAACCCCATCCAATTGGGATATGGGAATTTATATCTCAAACACCATCCCCGGGTTAATCATACCTTGATAGGGGTCTAGGTAAACCAATGGAGGTTCTATATAAACCCCATCCTAGTAGATTTTAGTATTTATATCTTATTGTCCATCCCAAGAATCATCAAATACCGACTAATATATTTAGATATTTAATAAAATGATCAATATTTAATTACTATGGCCCCAAATTGTCCACATCCCATAGGTCTAGGGTAATTTGTAACATCACCACCACCATAGAGAGAATATTACTACCCCTTGTTTGTAGGTTAGTATTAATGGTTATAACCCCATCCATTCCTCCAACCACAAGAAAAATCATTGATATTTGGGTCCCATTCAACAAAAATGATTGTAAAATATCTCAATTACACTACTCACACACCTAATCCTGAAGAACATAAGAGGAAGGCATTAAATCTCCACTATGCCCATAATATAAAATCTCCCAGCATGGCCAATAGATCATGAAAAAACCCTAATATAAGAATTGTAGAATCAACCTATTGACGTGAGAGTAATGGGGAAACTAATGTTTCTAGACACACATTTGTGAAAATCATCAACTTCAAAAGAACTGATAATGTGTATCAAGAAATGAATGAAAGGGGATGTAATGTGGAAGAAATATCCTAGCTTTTGGATCATGATGCACCCACTAAGGCCACACATACCCAAAACTGTAGGAGAATCCAAAACATGAAACCTTAAAACATGTTGTTTCCTCTTATATTATATAACAAATTTAATGATAAAGGGAATTGTGTGGCTACCTCCAAATCACCACCCAGAATGAATGAAATTTTTTCCATGGTGGAACTATATGATTAATATGAGAATGAGATATAAACTAACAGAACGTCAATAAGGAGATACATAATGGAAATATTCCCACTGGGTATCATAATTTGGAAGAGATGAATATTATCCCTCAAAGAGCTTAATCTCCCATAATAGAATCATATGAGTTTCATTCTAGCTTCATATTTAAGTATTTAGTCTATAAAAACGAGGAATCCAAAAAAATAATGACTTCTCTCTATTAAGAGATAGTCTCTCCCTCATATGGGAGATCATTTATTATTAACAGTGATCATTAATCTGTGGGAGATGAAAATAAGTCCACATTTTCATGACTAACCCACTCTTTGTAGATTAGAGGTGGCTTAGACAATAGTACATATGGAATCGATCAATTCTAGTGAGTCCCTAGATACTATAATATAATCCATAGAAGGGTGATGTGAACCAATGTATCCTTTGAAGAATAAATACCCTAGATGAGTGGATGAAACTTTTCCTCCACAAAATTTTTGGAAATCTTAACTTATCCAAATTTAACGGTGTATGATACATAGAAAAAAATCTCATGCCCTTGTTATCCTGATGTGGTCTGGTGATGGGCCCTCAAGATCAAAAGGAGGGAACAAATTTTTTTTTCAAACACTAATAGGGTGAGTCATTATCTAGTACAATTTTCTTCTAACAGGTTTTTTCGCAGGACGAGAAGTCCATCATTTTCAATACCTTTATTTTTTCACCTCTACATTGAGGAATTTGATAATGGACAACATAAAGAACTACAGGAAACATTGAAATGATAGGTTTTCTAGATTCATAGTAAAACGGTAAGAATTAACCTATTCATTCAGTATCCTTATATTCTAGGAACAATTTCTGGAGTTATGTGATGAAAACCTTCAGGATGTGTTTCAATTTCCTGTGATCCCAATGAAATATTAAGGAATATTTTTTGAGTAAGTTGAAATGTCACAATGCATGGAACCCAATGAAATTCATTAATCTATACTCAATAATAGGGAAAGGACTTGTAAAAGAAAAAATACCCATTATCTCCATTAATCTATTAACATTAATTATCCAAACACCTATATTGGCCTGGAACATCCCAATCCCTCCTATGAAGTGGAAACAACCATAAATGTTCCCTCGAATAGAGGGAAATGTACACTAGGGTCACTCAAGATTTATGGACTAGATGATTAAAGAATACTCCTTTTGAAATGAACATGACCTCTGTTACTTCATTTCAACCATGGAAAACAACCTACTCAACCTACCATAACCCTGTAATACCAATTTTTTCATAATCATAGTCCATCCCAACTACTGCACCATCTCATAGAATGATGGGTCACAAAAAATACGATTATTGTATCATCAATGAAATACTTCAAAGTATGTAGACATCGAGATAGGTCATGATGGATAAATAATTGGTGTAGGTGAATTGTATAATTATCAACCAGTGTGAAGAAGAAGGTGACTGGAAATAATATTCATCCTGGCATAGATAGAAATACAACAATTAGACTGCTCGAAAGATAGTTGACTGAGCTTCAGATACCTATTGACAATAGCTTTAAAGAAACATAACTTCTCAGTCACCATGGGAGGCTAAATTTAATGTTTCGCTCAATGGTGAACATGAACATCAAACATATTAAAAGATAGAATAGTGATACCATCATTTAGCTGTAATGGAATATATGACTCTTGTAGATTTATTCCCTACAATGTATAAAGCACAAGGACCACCCCACAAAAAAATCTCCTAGGATAAATATATCATATTTTGGTTTTTTTAATGTGATAAAATTTTCATAACACTTATTTGAATAATAATATCCCTTCGATTATGAGTCATGTGTATTTGATCATGGATTCAAAGGCTGAAGCCACATAATCTAAGGATGAAAATGAATACATGGGCATGGTCAGACCTAATATATCTACCACATCCCTAAAAAACTTATATTCAACTAGAATACATGGGAAAACTATCTCGTGGTACCAAAATAGATACAAAGGTATCCTAGAACCCTCAATTAGTCTTCTAATCTCAGTCATCATATTTTCCAACCCTATGGGGGTGCAATTATCTGATCATTCAAGGAAATGTGGAAAGAAGGTTTGATCTACACCACTTGAAGTAAATGATACCATTACCTATATGAAAGTACCAATCCCATCTATCATAAATTCATTAGAACCTAAAACACATAATGATGAGAAACCCCATACTGGGAAGTACAGAGTGCAGGAAGAAAAGTAAAACATTATGTATCAACTATTGATTTTTTCATCCAATATCTCAATCTTGGATGTTCTCTATCTTTCCAAATAAGTCATTGTTGAGGCTATATTCATAACAGAGTCAAAATATTGACTAAGAGATATGCCTCATTTAAAAAATAGGTAAGAACATCAAGAATTTCACAATTTCATTAAGTCACGTAAGTATACCTACACGCCAGCCTTGGGTGCCCAAGTCACACGCGCGCCAGTCATGGGGTCGTAGGTCACCTGCGGGCCCAAAGTGGTTTTTTCCCAACTCAAATGGCTTATAAATAGACCATGTGGGCCCCCCATTTCAATGATGAATTTTCCAAAACTCAAATTCAAGATCTGGTCGCCCAATACTTTTTCTGACATCTTCTGAAATCTTTTAAGGTAATTCTTTACCTAATGTGGAAGCTCTAAAGAGGAATAATAAGGACTAAGTGTTAGAATTCATCAAAACTTTTGCGCCTAAGTGTCTAACCTTTAAGGTAAATGAAGACACTTGCGTTCCACCTTTCCCTCTCAAGGGATCTTACGCGCCACTCTTCTGGATGCCTCTAGGGAAGATAATAAGGTGTTGAGTTCAATGTTTCCCAATTATTACCCTATGTAATCAATGTCTCAAAATTTTAATCATGTCGCGCAAGTATACTTGCATGTCCTGGACTTGCGTGCCATAAAATACTTGCGCACCTCCTTCTTGGTCACCTAATTTCTTCAAATTCACATATCCACTTTAATACATGTCCTTCAAAACCATCTTCCAATCCATTTATGGCATGGTTCCATTGTTGGACTCCTTGTTTGAAAGGAGTTCTATAAGAACCTCTCCCAAAAACATGTGACTTATAACATTTATGTCAACACGATTAGGGGTTTCTTATATATAATCATCCTATCAGATGAGAAGATCTATTGACCTGGGCCTCCTTCTCATGAGGAAACCCTTGTAATAATTTTTATTAACTGGACCTCCTTCTCAAGAGTAAGCCCTAGTCATAATATCCTTTAACTGGGCCCCATTCTCTGGAGTATGCCCCAATCATAATTTCCTTTAACTTTGGTCCTCCATCTCCGGATTAATCCCCAGGTTAAAAGTCCCCTTTAATTGTTCCTTCATCTCAGGAGTAAGTCCCAATCATAATTTCCTTTAACTTTGGGCCTCCTTCTCAGGATTATTCCCTAGGTTATAAGTTCCTTTTAATTGGGCCTCCTTCTCAAGAGTAAGTCCCAAGAATAATTAACTTTAACATTGTGCCTCCTTCTTAGGATTAAGCCCCAGGTTATAAGTTCCCTTTAATTGGGCCTCCTTCTCAGGAGTTATTCCCAGTGATAATTTCCTTTAACTTTTTGCCTCCTTCATAGGAGTAAGTCCCAAGCTTATTTTCTTTTGATTTGGGCTTCCTTCTCAGAAATAAAACCCATTCATAAGTCCCTCTTAATTTTGGGATTCCATTTCAATATTAAGTCCCGAGTTAAAATTCTAAATCTCTATAATGTACCAATACCTTTATGGACCCTGCTGTTGTGATTCTTTCCAGAACTATGTCTTGATATTCATTTACACGGGCCGTTATACATATGTAAGACCCACATCATTTCTTATGACTGCATCTTTCATGGAACAATCATTGGATTTACTGATACCTCTTATTTCTTACACAAATCCTGACTCACGTGGGCTTAGAGTGTAAATGTAATTATAACATCTCTAATTGGGCCACTAATCAAGCATAAACCTCATACATCCCCTACCGAACTGCGTGGACTTTGATCTCTGACTTTAAAGTAGAGTTTGTAGGAAGCCTTTCTAAGGTTCAATTTCACCTTTCATTAATTCTTTTCCATCCCATGTGACGTTAATCAATATCATTCCTATAGAACTACATGGGTTCTGATTCCTTCTTTAATGAGGATACGTAGGTAACCCATCTACGTGTACGATCCCAACTCCGAGATAATCTTTGACTTTATGAATGCAAAAAAAACTTTATGTTCCCCACTGAGTAGCTTTAAAACTAGAATGGTTATCATAATGACCATGAATTTTCTATATAACGTGTCGAAGGAGACAATTGAATAAGAATATCTAATCAATACGGATGATTCTCTATCGATGAAGAGCCTCAAATACATATAAAAGATTCCATAAATCCCATATATATCCATCATTGAATGCTAAATATAATAGAACAAACTCATTTTTCATGCTTGGTAAATTAATAATGATTTTAGAACATAACTTAAATCAATATGAGAGTCCCAGAGTAGAAAATAATTCCCAAAAAAAAAAGGAGTGATGAGTCTGACCTCCCATCCTCTCGACCAATGCAAATTCTTAAGTCTCATCAGTCCACAACTAATGAGAACCTACCTTTGGAAAGTTGGTCCAAGTGGATATAGAATCATTGGATGTTTCTGGTTCTACGAGTAAACCTGGTAGAAACAGATTGAATATCTGATCCTTAAACAAACAAAGTTATCCCCCTTTCCAGAGGAAACAAAAATTTTGAACCCGACGTGAATCCTTAACAAAGTTAAAATGATGTTTTACTTATTTGTTAGGCCCCTATTAAACTCAATATGAGGGCCAACAAAGAAATTAATAACATAATCACTCATCCAAAAGATGTATTCTGGAAAGACATATATTGATTATATATGGTATATTAAACAGGAACACTTTTCCAAGATCTCTCAGCAACACAGAATGGCTTCTTTAATGTTCACACCTATGAATGGTTTGGCCACTACTCCTGTTGGATCCTCGTCCGCTCTGAGGAAGACATCACCAACTCAGCGTCTTCAATGATGGGGCTGAAATTCATCGGTAAAGGAATACCATAAACACGATACCATCCCGACTCTAGTGGGCGCTCAACTGGTCCTCCATGTTAATAAGTCACCCTGTTTGTGCGGACAGTGATGACCAGTGATCAAGAAGTAGGTCATGCTAACCATCGTCTCCAACCGTTTCGGGTCGTTATCCTAGGAACTCAACGACCAGTCCCTCCCATATTACATGGAGGTGAATGAAGAGGTCACTCAAGGCCTCAGTTAAACAAGGGATGAGTCCTTCCCATGGACTCCCATCAAAAATCACTGCGAGACTCGTGTGGTAGTGCACCCTCAACATGATGAGGGTATCACCTCTAGGAGTTCATCTCAGGTTCCTCAAACCCGAGCACACAGGAAGAATCTTCAGAGATGAAATTTGGTCAACAGGGAGAAGGTTCTTACCTTTTCCCCTTTGAAGAAGTCCTTCAACCTAACATGATGTCATGAAATGAGCAGGCACACACACCTGTCTGTTCTTATCCCACTGTCCAGCAGACTCGTCTGGCATCAACCCACCAATCTCTTCAAGAAATTATGACAGAGTACTATAGGAAGGAACATACACCTGTTTATATTTAATCAACCAGTCAGTAGGCTCTTCTGACTGCATCCAAAGAATCTCTCCAACAAAATGTGGTGACCACCTGTAAACAAGAACATACACCTGCTTACAATAACCAATTCTGTATGTAGACTCTTCTGCTAGTATTGAAGGAAACCTGTCAACCATTCATGACAGAGAACATCTAGAAGGCACATACACCTTCCAATGTTCATCAATTCTGCCAACAGTCTCATTTTTAGAACCCTGGGAAATCATTCGGAAAGCTCCAACGACAAATTTGGAGCAGACTCAACTCTCTGACCCTATTCATAAGTATTGGGAATATATGTTGATAGGAAAAGGAGGAAAAGAGAAGGAACAAACACCTACTCTAGACACATAGTAGAGTAATATTCCTGTTCCAGCAGCTGAAATCACCAAGCACATTCTGATAATGGAAAAAATAGAAGAAGCAAATCCCTGCCGATATTCTAGATTCTTGTCAGAATATTATAAGAACTTCAGCAACATCATAGGGAAAGAAATATAAATCTATCACTATCAGTGGAGTGACTCATCAACATGTCACTCCGGAGCAGATACACACCTCTTTTCCAGTCCATGAGGGTCATGGGGCATACTCCCCCATGTCATATGGACAATCAAGTCAGGAACACACACCCTATTTAAATTGATATAGTCATCCCAACATGATCATTTCTCTTGAGCAGACACATACAACTTCCCATAGTAACCACTTTAATCAACAAGTGTTTTCCAAAGTGATTAAGAAGGAGTATAAGATAAATACCCATCCAGCATAGTCCAGAAATCAAGATCCAATATATTATAAGACCTTGCACAATGTTGGAGTTCTTGAATCACTCAGACAATTATCTGTTATAGATCAAGATTCTACTCTTTCATTTCCAATTTCCGGAAGTGACAACCATAATTCTATAAGTATTTAGGAGAAACTTATTCATGAAGGCTTTCTTTATGACAATTCGGTCAATCTCGAAGTGTCATCTTCAGATTAGAGCCACGATAACTATCTGCATGGCCCGAAGACCATGGAGCAAGATGTTTCATCATTTTTTGTAACCCACCATGGTGGTCCTCCCCATGATGATGAATTTAGCTGTGAAAGTCCTCTCTACAGTAGTAATTCACATTGCGTAGAAAATTATTTAATGGACAATGCAGTAATGAGAAATCCCTCATATCTTGAAGCACTTTGAAATGTGAATCTAGTCATGTTTGATGCCTTACCGATAGCAGGTGAAATACTTTCTCAATAATAAGATAGCCAGGGGTGTAGGTAATTATATTAACCACCTTTGGTTTATTCATCTTCTAATTTGACCAATAAATTATCTACCAATCTTGTTGAATCTGAAAAAGAAAAAAAGAATCACCAAATTTGGTCCAATTAGGTAGAAGAATCTTCATTGAATGACAAATAAGAAGTACTGAATACGAGAAAACAACTGGCAAAAGGTGAAATAACAGTCATGTTTTAACCTTTGGCAGACTCCCAATATGATATTCCAGAAATGTTGACAAAAGATTGTATTCATGATATTAGTCTCAACATATAGAAAAATCTTTTTCACTTAAATGAGAAAATATTATCTTATGATGAATATCAAAATCATGTTAAGATAATAGAAAGTTTTCCTTGCCAAATTGACTTGGCATCTCTCTTAGTTTCCCAACATTCAAGGTTTGAAAAGCAGCAGAGAGCCCTTCAGTGTGCATGCTTTGGTGAACTAAAAAGGTTGTGCCAGTTAATTTCCAATTCCCCATATGGTATTCATATCACGGGATGGGGTGTTCATGGAGCACTACATTTCATTATACTCTACAGTAAAAAATCCCGCCAAACGTGGTCTCATGAAATGTTATTTCCCATGGCCGGCCACAACCAATTGGTTATGTGTGTAATCAAAGGCTTTCTCAAGAAATGCCTCTACTAGTTCTTCCCAAAGTCAGGCATACAAATGACATGTTGTCAAATTAATCTTGCATCAAAAAAATGAGAATATAGAATTGTCTTATCATTTAGAGAATGTGCATCATTAGGTGACAGAAACGTCAGAAATCATCCAACGGTCATCTGAGCCATGTGATTTGAGTGAATTTTGGATGATGCATATGGAAAATTCCCGGACTAAGATCCACAAAATCAGGAGATCGTTTAAGAAAGTCTCAGATGTATCATCTCAAGAACCACCTCAGCTTGCAATGCTGGGGACTCATTTAATCCATCCCTCAGAATAAACAGATTGTATTTGAGGAGTTGAGCAAGAAAAACAAGAACAACCACAGTCCACCAGACTGGGGACATTTTCAAAATATGAATCTCTTCCTTAGCAGAATTCATTCTTCTATCGATTAGGGAAGAATATACGAGAGGAACGTAGATCCAAATTATCAAGTGACTCCCTCTAAATTACTGTCCATCAAGAAGTTCTAGAGGGATCAACCAAACAAAATTAAACATCTAATAAAAGACATGGAAGAAGACAGTATCGTAGAAGTGCTGATAGATGGTCTGAAATGCATTATGCATAGATAAAAGTTGTCAATACCATTGTCACTGATCCCCTAGAACATGAATCTAACTCAAGGGAATTAGATGAAGAAGTTCTTGTTCAAGAGGATATACACACAGAGGCAAATGAAGAAGGTGTACATACCATAAATCAAAGGGTTACCTAGAATTTAGGTATTTCTTCAAATAAATAACTTCCCCCTCTCGGAAAGGCATCCAACAAGGGGAAAAGAAAAAAGTCAGGTTACATTAAACCCTAACTCTAGGGAAGGCCATTCACTCTAATTAGGGAAATGGTTCTCACAATAATAGGAATATATGGAGGTGTTAATGTGGTTAAATACTGAACTACTTCAAGGTAGTCTTCCTCCTAAAAGTGCTTTAGTTAATCACCCAAGGGAGTTTTTTTCATTTACTAGGATGGATCAAGAATATACCCCTTTACATATGCACCCTCACAAGTCTAATCCCATGGGTCGTTTGTGATAGTAACCACCAATACTACCATTAGTGGCAGTACCAGTCGATACACCCTTCCAAACACTAGTTCTAGAACCTCTACAGGTTTAAGCTCAACCAAATTTTTCTCAAAAATTAATGACTACCATTGAGTCATTAACAGCTCAGTTGGAAGCTATAAAAGGAAATCATGCATGAGTTCAACTATAGAAGAGAGCTTACCTTGAATGGGTGGATGAAATTCCTCCCCCATCATATTTTTCAAGTACAACATTCCCAATTTTTAATGGTTCAGGGGATCCAAAACAACACTTAACACATTTTGTTTCTCTTTGTGATCCTATGAAGGGAAAACATCAACAACAAGAAGCAGTGAAGCTCAAGTGTTTTGTATAGTCATTACAAGGACCTGCTTTCATCTGGTATACAAGCTTACAATCTCAGTCAATTATTGGGTGGGAGGATCTCCATCAAAAATTCCTTCTTCAATTCAGATCAACATTGCCAAAGATGACAGTTTTTGATCTTATAAATTTTAAGAAAAGTTAAAATGAAATAGTATCAGATTACATTTCTTGCAGGAATGGATTAACATTTTTCGTAAGTTTAGCACTCCCTAAGGAAGAATTTATGCCAATCTGTGTGGAAATTATGCATTATAAATTAAGCACACTGTTGATCCCTATGAAATACATAGGAGGGTTTTGAGATTTTACTTCAATTTCTCAGTAGATAGAGGACTCTCTTTTGAAGACCAAGTATAAAAATAATGTAATTCCATCAGTTACTGGAAGGACAATAGTGAAATCAAAGGCTACTATAGTAACACTTAAACAACCACCTGTATATGCTTCCACATCAAAACCATTATCATATCTAGGGGATACACCTCTTGAACATCAACAACAAAGGCCTCCTCGTCAAGATGATAAAAAAGATCAAAGGAGGAAATAGTTTGAAGATTTGAAGAACAATATTTATTCTTTCCAAAATGAACAAGTTCTTGGATACTTCATCTCGGATCTAGAAAACAACCTGGTTCAGTTTCCAAGGCCAAAATGGCCAAACAAGGAAGGAGATGAGGACCTCCCTAATTATTTCTCATTTAATCAGATGTTGGGGCATCCTATTTAGGAGTGTTTTTTCTTCAAAGACCACCTAAAAGTGATGGTGGACTCGGGACATGTAAAACTAAAATTTTCTTCAGCCCAGGTAGCATGTGTTACTGCTACAGATCCAGAGGAAGAAGGCGAGTGGCATGAATTCAAATGATAAAATGCGCAGAAATATGATGATTTGATGGTTAGGAAATCGATCAACCGAACGCATTACATTTTTTTTAACACAATTGAAGAAACCAATAGTATCTTCTGCTATGAAATCCACAACAAAAACCCTTCATCAGAAGTAAAATCTTCAACGATGTAGTGTAATTTGATGAAAGGAGAGTAGTTAGAAGAAGACGAGTTCATGTCAAAGACTAAATTCTCTTTGACTATGGCAAATTTTAGGCCATCTACATCAAAAGAACGAGCACCACCCCACAAAACAGCACAACCTTAATTGGCTAATCAGGATGAATTTTAATAAGATGAATAATTGATATTTTTTTATATTAACATGATTCATTTGAAATATCGTTATGCCAATGATAGTTTTGATTTTGATGAGCCTATGTTCCCTATATCAAATAGAGGAATTAGAGGAAGAGATAAGGGTCTAGGATACAGGGGAAGACGTGGATATTCCAGAATCCACTATTTCAATCTTACCCCAGCCAGAATTGTATATGTGGCTAATACTCATGGAAAATCCCTTCAGTGGGCTCAGCAAGAATAATAAAGTTCTTCCACATATGACAGATTCAGTCCTGGAACAGTTATTTTGGAAGATCGGTTAGAGGTTACACCTTCCTCCTCTCAGTAGATAAATAGACCTAGTCGGTCTAATCTGCCAAATCCAGGAGTATTTCCAACTCCTACCCTGATACTGGATGTATATAATGCCAAAGAAACAACTTCCAAAGCACCAGAAAAACCACATTTTCTTGATGGGAAATGGAGACCTATGGACCAAAAGTATGATTTCTGGAAATATGTATCCCATGTATCGGGCGAGTAATCAATTATAGATGCCTTGAATCTATCAAAAGATATTCGAGAGGCACTTATTGAGGTTTTTTTAAGTCCTAAAGAGTTTGAAACTGAATGTGTTGCGGCTAAGGTATACCATATAGATTCTGATCCTACAGAATTCCATGCATAGATTTCTTTTACAGATGAAGTTGAAGATGATGTTGTACATGAACATATCAGACATTTGTATCTATCTGTCAAATTCAATGATATAGACATCTGACAAGATTTCATTGATAATGGATCAGGAGTCAATCTCAATCTTATTCATACACATCATCGATTGGGCTTCACTGAATATTATTTATCTCCGTATACTTTGATATTGCAAGGATATGATAAGAATGAACAAGTACCTCTAGGAGAAATTACTCTCAGATTTCATTTTGGAGATCTTTTTTCTAATTCAGATTTCATGGTTATTCATTCGTACACAGCCTTCAACATTTTTCTTGGAAGACATTGGATACATCAACATGAGGCCATACCTACGTCGTACCATCAGTTCCTCAAATATTGTTTCAATTGTCAAATTTGGACATTTTATGGTGACAAAGACCCATTAAAAACATTTTAATCTCAATACATTGAGGAAAATTCTTATCAAATTGAGGTAAAGGAAAAATCCACGGTATGAAGGTCACCAAAATTAATGCTCCATATAGTTTGGAAAAGATTCCAATAAACCCATTCTTACATGCGATTACAGATTATGTGTTACCTATCAGTCAAATTGATAAGATATACCTAAATCTAAACACTCTTATGAAATCTTCCATAATGTCAGTTACGTCAATCGATCCAGACAACATTGGAGAAATTTTTGATTTTCCAAGCAGCGATGAAAGCATAAATGGAGATTTCTTCATTTCATTCGCTGAAATCCAGAAATTCTACACTTCATCAACCAGACCATAAGAACTTATAGCAATGATAGAGTAAAATAATGATGTCGATTGTCAATCCATCATCTCCCCTCTATCACCTCCGAAAGACCATTCATCATCAATAGGGTTAGAAATGGCAGCCTCTTCTCCATGATGATCAAATTTTAACTTCTCCCCTGACCACCAAAATTTTGCATTTTCATCTACTATGCTAGTAGAAATAGAATAAATAACACGTATTGAAGAAGAAGAGGAATATCATAGAGATTCTCCTCTAGCATTTGAAGAGGGTATCTCTACCACTATTGATGAACTCAGAGAAATAAATTTGGGTACAAAAGAAGATCCACGCCCCACTTTAAGTAGTGTAGCTATGACTCTTGAAGAGAAAGAGATGTATAGTTATTTTCTAAAGCAAAACTGAGATGTATTTTCTTGAATTATATAGAAATTATAGGTCTTGATCCCAATGCTGACACTCATCATTTGGGTTTTCCAAAAGAACATCGAGGATTCAAGAAAGCAACAAGAAGAACACACCCAACTTATTCATCCAAAATTGAAGCTTAATTTGATAAGCTTATAAAATGTAACTTCATCAGAGAAGATCAATATCATAAATGTATTGCTAATATTTTCCCTGTGAAAAAGAAGAATGGACAAATTAGAAGTTTCATTGACTTTAGAGATCTTAATCGGCACTATCACAATGATGATTTTCCAGTTCCGATCATAGAACTATTAATTGATGCAACAGCTGGCTATGAAGCACTTTCCCTCATGGATGGATAATATGGGTACAATCAAATACAAATGGCCCTAGAAGTTGAAGAGTCTACAACCTTCAGAGATCCTCAAGGTGTGTTTTGCTATTGGGTAATGCCTTTTGGCCAGAAAAAAGCATGTGCAACGTATTAACGTGCCATATACCATATCTTCAAACCCTTTTTATGGAAATTTTTTGAATTTTATGTGGTTGATTTGGTGGTTAAATCCAAATAATGTTCTGATCACTTCGCCAATTTGGATATCATATTCAACAAACTTCGATAACATAATAGGAAGATGAACCCCTTGAACTGTGCTTTCAAGGTAACCTCAGGAAAATTTCTCAAAATTTTTGTATCCCATCGTGGTATCGAAGTTGATCCTGAGAAGATGAAATCAATCCTTGGTATGTCACCTCCTCGAAATTTTAAATAATTAATAGGACTTCAAGGAAACTTGTCCTATATTCGGTGTTTCATTTACAATTTGGTAGGAAAGTGTTTACCCCTCACAAAATTTATTAAGAAAGGGTTCACCTACCAATGGACAGAGGAATGTCAAGAATCATTCGATATTCTCTAGAGATATATCTTGATTACTACTGTATTATTGCCACCCGTTGAAGGAAGACCACTTATTCTCTATGTGACAGCTTTAGAGTAGTCATTGGGTGCCTTCCTTTCCCAAAAAGTGATTATGGGAATGAATACAACCTTTACTATATCAGCAGGACTATGCTTGATGCAGAAACTCGATATTCATGTATTGAAAAGTGCTGCCTAGCATTAATCTCTACAGTTCAGAAATTGAGACACTACCTACAACTTCATGAGGTCTAATTGGTATCTCGCAATAACCCGCTCAAAGTTATCCTTAGTCATCCAATGCTTACAGTATGTCTGGAAAGGTGGGTAGTTATTTCGCAGCAGTTTGATATCCAGTACGTGTCTCAAAAGTAATAAAGGGTCATTATCTGGATTATTTCCTTGATGAACACCCATCTGTAGAAGATACATCTTTATATATTGAACTTCCTAATGAGGAAGTCTTCCCTATTCAAGATAATCTTCATACATGGTAAATGTACTTTTTTGGTACCACCAAAAGTCCAACAGGTATGTAAATGGAAGGTCCTAAATACAACAAAGTTGGATTAGGAATCGTGGTTATTTCCCCAAAAAAGGCAATGCTACCCTATTAATTCCTATTGTTAGAAGGCGGTACAAAAAAAAGTAGAATATCAAGCTCTCATCATAGTCTTGGAATTGGCGCTTCAGGCACAGGTGGATCAATTGAAAGTAAAAGGTGATTCAGATTTGGTAATCAAAAAAATCAATGGAGAATATGCCATCAGGAAAGAAGAGATAATACCTTTTTGTGATTACGTCAAAGAGTTAATGGCATAATTTCCATTGGAACCGACATTTCTTATGTCCCATGATCACAAAATGCCCAAGCTTGTAAACTGGATAATATAGCCATTGCCCCGGCAGATCCAAACCGGGATGAAACAACCATCAATATTTCCCACCATCGTGTAGTTTCACATATTTTTCAAATCAGAACAGAGGATATCAATGAAATTAGTCCCATTTCTAATCCATCTTGTCATACTACAGGATGGATGACACATATCAGGGAATACCTTCAAAATGGAACACTCCCACTTGATAAAGTTAGGAAAGAATAAGTCCAGCGACTTGTTGTCAATTTTAATCTTTTTGATAGCCCAGATCAGTAACTAATTCTCTACAATCGAGGTTTTGATGGAATTATTCTTATATGTATTGATGGTGAAGAGATAATGGCTATCATGAATGATGTACATGCAGGATTTTGTGGTGCCCACTAGTCTGGACATAGACTTTCTGGTCAAATATGAAGGCTTCAACACTTCAGGCCTTCAATGATGCAAGATTGTGTTGATTTCACTAAGAAGTGACATTCTTTCCAAGTATGTTCCAACTACATTCATCAACCCCTAGATTTGCTTCATACAGCTAAATACTACTGTCCATTCTTCACATGGGGAATGAATGTAGTAGGACCTTACCCTTCAGCTACATCCAAGTAGTTTATGTATATTCTTACTACTACTAACTTAGTTTCCAAAAGGTCAGAGGAAATACCTCCCGATGAAGATAGTTCTAAAATAAATTTTAGCTTTATCAAGTATAACATCATTACCAGATTTGGTGTCCCCCATACCATATTGACGGACAATGGCACCAACTTCTGTTCATCCAAGGTAAGGAAGTTGTATCAAAAATACAACATCAAATCCAACCATTCATCTTGGTATCATGCAGCGTCCAATGGCCAAATAGAAGCCTTAAATAAGAATCTTTCAAAAATACTGCATAATATGGTGTATAGAGACAAAAAATCAGGTCCTGATTAACTTTTTCATGCTTTATGGGATTATCAGACCACCACCCGCACTGCTACACGATCAACTCCATATTCATTAGTATATGGAACGGAAGTAGTCTTTCCCCTTGAGTATTAATTACCTTCACTCAGAGTATCCAATTGTGATTAGTCATCCATACGTGAAAAATATCAGAAGTGATTTGATGAATTGGAACAATTAGAAGAAAAAATATTGTGCACCCTACACCATTTGGAATTCTATCAAAATCTATTAGCTTGATCATTCAAAAAAGTTCATCTTCATTCATTCATTCAAGGAAAATTTGTATTGGTACTCAGAAATCCAATGATACTAGGAAAGAATCCTCCAAATCTTTATCCATAGTGGGATAGACCTTATTCAATACATAAGGAATACTCCAATGGGTCTTATTCTTTAATCTCAATGTATGAAGAACTCATTACAACTCCAACCAATGCATGATTCTTGAAGAAGTATTTTTTTTAACACAAATAAACTCATTTTCCTAGATACGTGAAGCTAAAATATGCAATAATGATCCAAGAATCTGACCTTATACTATTTTTTTCCCTACTACATGGCACTAAACTGTGCAGCACCTTTAGTCCTCACTACAAGACTTTAAACTGCATGGTACCTTTTGTCCTTACTACAGGACATTAAACTGTATAGCCCCTTGTTCATCCAACTTGACATTAAACAGTGTCCCCTTTTTCGTCCAACATGACGTTAACAGGTACATGATCGTCCTACATGACGTTTAAACTGTGAAAATGTCCCTTAATACGTCTGATATGACATTAAACTGTGCACATGTCCTACAAGATGTTAAACTGCACAACAATACATCCAAGCTACATGATGCTAAATAATATAGCACCCATTGTCCCACATGTCGTTAAACTGTGCATCATTAGGGTTGTTGTTACCCATTGTTTCTAACACCGATCATGACTCACATGCGCATAGAGTAAGCTTTAACCATATCACCCTCTTTGGGTCTCTAACCAAGCATAAGTCCCAACACCATCTTTGGGTAGTCCTTAAGTACAACTCGATCAGAAATTCATTCTCAATTGAACTACGCAGACATTGATCCTTACCATTTAGGCTGGGTACATAGGAAACCTCCCAACGATCAAGCCCAAAACCAATACCTTGACATCGGTTCACTCCATCTCATACGATGTTGATCTGTGATGCCCCCCCTCCAAAACAAATAAATCCACATTGGTTCATCATCGTTTTTTCTATATGATTCTAAACTATAAATTCCTCCATTTTCCTCACTACAAGACATTAAACATCATAGAAATATGTCCTATCTATACGGCATTAAACAATGGAGCACCGGTCTATGAATATGACCTTAATCTATTTGCAATTTTTTCATGTACGACAATAAACTACAACAGTCTCTGACACCCTTACCTGAGGGGGAATCATTATTGACATTGATCTCCATTCATGTTATATTCCAAAAACTACATGCATACATGCCAATGCCCAAACCTTTAATCTTGTATCCAACAATCATTGCATTAATGTCCCCATTCACCAATGACATGTACAAACCAGATCTGTATAGAGGGTATTTCAAGAACTGTGTATGGATTGATTCCCATCATTATGGGATGTGTAGGAATGTTCGAGCATCCCTCAAACCCTGTCCCAAGTCATTGGGCCTAACCCCAAATTCTAATTTTAGTCCCTTGGATGAAAATTTCCCCTGTGAAAACATTAATGTGTATGAAAACCCTGGTCTTCATTCACATTAGGTTTATAAAACACACAATGTGTATTCCTCATTATAGTTCGAGCTCTATGAACCTAAACTAATATCTCCAAAACTCTCATCCCACATGACGTTAAACTATATTTAAAGAACTATTAATGGATTGATTTACATGCTTATGGGATACGTAGTGAAGTCCAGCACCTCAATTCAGGACCCAGCCACAACATAATTATGTTCAGCATTGGTCTATGCATCTCTTCCATGTATTGAACAATACACATTTTTATGTGTCATACTCCTAAACATAAACACTTCCAGATCTCCATAACCATTTTCATGTATTTTGGTCAAAAAATGTCGGATACCTGGGATTTCTTTTTCCTACATATAGAGCATGTTACCTTAGGCGGTCTTGAAGAAATGGTCTACATAACAGAACTATCAACCAACAGATTCTATTATTTTACTATGCATCCAACACCCTTAGGTGGCCCTGCATAATTCAACCCTCTAAAGGGTTCATAAAATAGAGTTAACTTCATTCTTGGAGGGGGAACCTATTTTTTCCTTATTAGTATTAACGATGATATTCAAGGATCCACAAAAACAACCATCCTTAATATATTTGTCCCATAATCTTTTTCATGATCTGAAAGTATTCAATACTATGGTTTATATTTCCCTTCCCTGCATTTGTGTTAGAGATTCGTATGAGTGGCATTCATCAAATTATTGGATAGTCTTTATTGGGAATATCCTCTCCATATTCAATTACCTCTCTCCATAAAACAGACTCTATGCTTTGGGAAATTTGAATCTCTATAAACTATCACTGGATTTTAGCAATAGAAAAGTAAAATTTCTAAGAGTTCATTTTCTTGACTATACTGCATGTGCCCCTAGGCGGACTTTCATAAAAAAGTCTACATAATTGACCTGTCAGACAAAAGATGGTATTATTTGACTAAGAAACCAATGCCCTTAAGTGGCCATGCGTTATTTAACACCCTAATGGGTTTGTCAAATAGTGGTAACTTCACTCTTAGAAAATACTTCCTCTAATACCTTTTAGACCTTTTTTCATATCATCCCTCAGATTCCAAATTTCATAAGTCATTATTTACATGTTTTTCCCCATACATGAATGTGGTAATATGTTTTCGAGAAAATTATTAGGAATTGAGTCAATTTTAATCTATTTGGTCAAAGCTATTCGACCTTAAACATTATCCATTTCATTGCTATGTGCATGAATTTAAACTGCCAACAAAAGATAAGGGAACTCTGAAAAAAAGTCGAGGACCAGCTCGCTAAACAAACATATTGTATGATTTAGGCAATCTTGAGCAATAAAAGATGAAATGTTTGTGGGGTTGTTTGTATCACCCTAGAAAAAAAAACCAAACTATGCTTACTAGGCCCATTGGTTTTTGTAAAATTAATTAATATAGCTTTCAAAAGAATATAGGTACAAATGATTGGAGATGAAAGTGTTTTTCATTGTTGCACAAGAGTTAGAAGGACATCTATAGATTATAATCTCTTCTATTTTTTCAAGAATTACAAGAGTATTTCAACATAACTCTTCATTTGGCTTTCGGCACCCCGAGCTTCCTCATCATCCAATTGAAGTTCATTCACTCGACCAGCTTTACTCTTTTTAGCTTCATGGAGTGATTTCCGGGCATCTGTTATAGCTTTCATACCATTAATTGGACTCCTTCCAATTAATTGTTAAGCTGGTCATGTTCCCCAGTAACGACATCTAACTGTTGCTGAAGATGCATCATGATGGACAACATTCTTCTTGATCTTATGCTTCAGGTCCTTCAGCTTTGTAGCTTGATTTTCCTCAACTCAGGACACCGCATCCTTGAATTTGCTGATATTGGTCAGCATCTTTACTTTGATTAGATCTTGATGGAACTTTTTCTCCTGCTCCCTCCTTAAGATGATTTGTCTCACCACTGTATGGATCTCTTGATATTCAAAACCACCAAGTCCCAGCATGACAAACATGGATGACAGTCGTAGGATCTTTGAAGATATCTCTTCAAGAGGAACTTCAGATATGATCTTCCATATATTCTTCCATGCCTTGTGACATGATAATTGGAGCACCATTGCACCTCTCAGTCTGACTCAGCATCACTATCACAGGGGGGAATATAGTCTGGGATTAATTCACATAAAGAAGTGCCATGTTCTGCTCCATCCCCCTGGCCCTAGGTACTTCACTTTCTACTCCTGTTGGGGCTGAGGTTGATGCTTCACCTCCAGATCTAGACACTGAAATTGGAGGCCCTGTATAGTCAAGAGAAAGCTTTTGTTAGTTCCCAAGGATAAAAAAAGTTGATTAGATGTCTTAAATTTTTAGTACTTCCATAAATGTTATCATCTTTTACCCAATGGTAGATCAGCAACATTTGAAGGATCTTCCCCCTCTTTCCTAGCTTCAACATGATTTTTAGGATGGGTATCATGAAGATCTTCCTGGTTATGCACTACTTGAGCTAGTGTCTCTTCAATGATAGGGTTGTCAATACTCACTTCAGGCATTGGCAGATCCGCATCTTGCTTCGATGGAAATGCACATTTCAAACAATCATGGTCAGAGATGTAATAAGAAATTTTTAATAGGAAAAATGATAACACTCACGTCCAAACACTTCTTAAATTACATTTTAGTTTAACATGATCTAAAATTTAATCAAAATATGAGCCATGGTTCATCATTTCATCTAGTGATATCTTAGATTCCTTATTAGTCTCACCAGTGGGAGAATTTGATGTGTCTTCATGGAGACCCTCCCCCTACGGTCTCCGACCTTGAATGTCTTCCTCAAAGATAATTATGGAGTCAGTTGTAGTGGACACCAAATGTTCTAGTGCAGGTGTTGAACCTAAAGCATCAAATAACAGAATTTAGTTGATGTTATCTTTCAACATTCTATGAAATATTATTAATTTACCAGAAGCAAGATAATCTCCCCTTACAGTAGCAGCTGGTGCAGTTCTGAGAACAGACACTAGACCTTATTCTCTCACTCTTTCTTTAAGATCTTCCAGGTCAGCATGAATTTGCAACTATTCACCAGCACCCTCCGTCATCCTCAGAGGAGGCTCAATCATCTCCCTTAGAGGAGAAATCGATGAAGCCCCTACAATCCCAAAAAGAATGATCAATCTTTTCAAGAGTTAGGATTCATTACTATCCAATGGACATACCACTAATGATGAAGCATTTAGTTGTGTATTTATTTCTTCGATGCATTTTTTCTTGGAAATTTTTGGGCGTGTTGACATCATCACCTCCAAATACTGGTATTGGAGAGTGAAAAGCCCTTTCTAACTCCTCGTCCATGGCTTACCGGCCTAGAGATACCTCACCCGGCTCGTGAGGACATTCAATGGCCCAAATAACGGTTCCACTAGGGATGTATTGTGGTAAAGGAACCTCAGTAGCTCCTTTATTAACAAGATGGAAAATGATGAAAGTAATTTCCTTGAGTAACAATGATTTTACTAAAATCAAGTATTAATGAAAACAAGGAAAGAAACATACATCTTTATGAGCCATGTAATCGTGCCACTCTCTATGTACTGAAGCACCAATCCCCTAAGTGGTGCCATGATTTATCATTTCCTTCACCCAGTATTAATATGAATGGGATCATTAGTGGCATATATAAGCATCTCTAGCTCTCTGATGCAAGCCCGCACTTCATCAAGGTTATCCTTGAAACACATATAAGTAGAAGCCCGAAGATTCCCTACTCCAGGAATATGTATCCCTACATATAAGTCCAGCCATGCAGTTTCAGAATTGCAATATAAACTCCACCCTGTTTGGAAAGCCTCTAGTCGTAAATATTCAGCATGTGCACCAGAAGACTGTGGGGAGGGTCCTATAATCTTGGACATCAACTTCTTCCCAGCTCATGAAATCACAATTAAAGAATAATAAAATGAAACTTGTTGCTCTATAAAATAATGGCGATTGAATTTCCTCAATGATATAAATCACTATGAGTCGATGAACTAGGTATCTTAACACTGAAAGGAGTATTATACGAGGGACAAGGCCACATTGACGCATGTCGTGCCTCATCATCCCCATAATGGGAATCCGGTGAATCAGCCCCGGGTGAGGAACCTGATGAATCAGCTCTGGGTGAGGTAGAGTCAAACTCCAGATGAAGGGTTTCTTTTCTAACAGTAATCTTTTTTCCCCACTTAAGGAACTAGATGATTAAGTACCGCTTCATGGTATAATTCTACCCAGTTCTCGACATACCATGTAGTCAATTGGCTCGCTGCTCCAGGAACTAGTAGATCAAACACTGTCTCAGTCTTCTCCATAGTTTTCAGTAACCATAGTTTTCATGAAACCATTAGATGATGCTCTGACCTGAAATGATTAGGAGGGGATACAACAATCTAATGCAGACACTTGAACTGGCGTGAAAATCTATTGGGAGAATTGGCCTCACATATAATCTCTCCATCAATTCTGGTGGCCAATACACCATCTCTACAAGCCATCATATACTACCTCAATTCCAGTCTTGTTGTTCCATCATCAACAAACCGCCCGGTTGGTGGGTTTCCCTAAGGAATGAAATTTATTTCATTAAACATGGTCAGCCTCACCTTCAGATCATAGGAGTTAATGGGCAATGGAAAAATTCCAGAATATGCCTACACTGATGGCCTGAAAGAACTTCCAGGAACCTGTACTCCACTATGTACATCATAAGTCCTAAAGTGAGTGGAGATTCATCCCCACAATACTTGGAATGGTCCCACTATTATCAAAGGATACTTACCTATATAGATATAGAGTAATCTCATGTGAATCTTATGAAAAATTGGGGTGGCCATCCCTGCCATTTTTTTCTCAGCCAACTTGGCTGCAACAACGATGATCTTTGGCCTAATTCCTCCCTTCGAATCCCTAACTGGAGGAAGATAAACACTGGGCCACAAAGATAAAATGCCCTCCAGATGGGTCTCTTCTGGGATTCTTTGGTCCACTTCATACCCCCACTATTCAAACTCTCCAACATCTAGAGTTGTCTAGAATGTTCCAAGAGAACCCCTCTTCTCAATTCTAGGGCAGCTGATAGGATGAGTACAGGTGGGCCCCTTCTCCTTTTTCATGATAAGAAACATATACATCCACTCAACTGGATTAATATCTTATCTAGAATGAGTTTTTGTGGACTTTTAATTCTTGATCTTGAGGAATGTTTTCAATAATTTTCTAGCCAAAGCCGTAGTCTTATCCGAATCATTCCAAGTCACCTTGGGGGGATGAATTCATCATACATATAACCCAAAATTGGAGCAACCGAGATCTAGTAGAAATCCCACAAACTAATGCATAATTCTCCAAGAGTCAGATGAAATGAATTGGTTTCTGGGCTCCAACGGATGATTAGCTCCGACACAAAGTCATCATTCCTGTAGACATATGTCTGCCTAGCCTAGACGGATTCATATATCGCGACTCCTTTCAGATCCTTGAAAAACTCTACACAGGTTTGTCGCACCCATTATGTCCACATCCATGTTGGATTCACACCTCCTCTGGGACGATAATCCCAGCACTTTTTCCATACCTTGGATTGATCCATCTGAGAATTTTGGAAAATGGAGGACCACAGCCTTGTGAGGTTTCAGATATGGAGCACATGGGTTATGATGCATTATGAATGCCTTCTCCATTATCCCATCATTGAAAATGATCCTGAAACTGATACATTTGGTGAAGAAAAAATGGTATAACTCTGAAACCAGGAATGGGGAATATAGTTCTTTTCCTCTTGAATGTTGATTCCTTAAAGATGGCCATGGACATATAAAGGCATGTAAATTCTATGTGGGAAGTTGACATGATATTTAGACAAATACTTCTCTAAATCTGGGAGAGTGTTGTCGCAGATATCATAGCAATCATGGCCAATGATTTTCATCATGTCATCAATCCGCTTTCTAGCCAGCTCATCAGCCGATCCGATATTCCTTGGAGCCATTGAATCTGCACAATGATATAATAATTAACTTTTATGTAAGTTGGTTTTTCATAAAATTTGTGAAGAAATTGAGAAAAATGGCTAAGGCATTAAGGCGCGCAATTTTATTATTGGCATGCAACTCCATGCCAGTCACGAAAGTTGTACCGCACTAGTACATGTGTGCAAGTCAGAAAAAGACTGAGGAAGCACGACGCAATGAACAGAATCAAGGAAGAATGAAAATCCCAGACACCCGCACGACAAGAGCTCACTTGCGCAATGACATCGAGAAGAGTTCGAAAGCGGGATGCTTTTTGTGAAGTGATGCCTATATTTATAGGCGATCGAGTAAATTGTGTGCCACAACCTACGAGCCTCATACCTACGCGCCACAACCTAGGTGCCTCATACCTGCGCGTCGTTGGATCTTGGTTTCTCCTTTTCCTAAAAGTCAAATCCTTTTTCCTTTTTCAGATCCAAATCTGATGGGGGAATTTTTTTGAATATTCTTTCATCATAGAGTCCAATGCTTGACTAAGGGAAGTACCTCATGAAAAAATGAGGGAAGAACATCAAGAATTTCACAAAGGCATTAAGATGCGCAGGTATACCTGCGTGCTATCCTTGGGCATGAAAGTCACTTGCGGGCCAGTCATGAGCATGCAGGTCACTTGCGTGTCCAATGTGGGTTTTCACCCAAACTCACATGGCCTATAAATAGCCCCTATGGGCCCCCCATTTCAAAGATGAATTTTATAAACCATAGATTCAAGATTTGTCCGCCCAAGTCTTTTTATGAAGTCTTCCGTACAATTTTAAGGTAATTATTTACCTATAGTGGAAGATATAAAGATGAATAATAAGGTCTAAGTGTTAGAATTCATCAACACTTGTGCACCTAAGTGTCTACCACTTAAGGGAAATGAAGACACTTGCGTGCAACCTTTCCCTATCAAGGGAACTTGCGTGCAACTCTTTTGGAAGCATCTAGGGATGATACTAAGGGCTTAAGATCAAAGTCACCCATGTATTACCTTATGGATTCTTCATCGCACAAGGTGACTCATGTTGTGCACGTATACTCCTAGGACCAGGACTTTCTTGCCATAAAATACATGCGCGCCTCCTTCCTGGTAACCTCCTTTCTTCAAATTCACCTCTCCTCTTTAAGACATGGCTTTCAAAACCTTCTTCCAATCTATTTATGGAATGAATCCTTTGATGGCATCCTTGTATGATAGGAGTTCTGTAAGAACATCTCCCAAAACCATATGACTTACATTCTTTATGTCACAATGGTTACAAGTTTCTTATATAACCTCATCCTCTAAGATGATAAGATCATCTGACCAGGGCCTCCTTCTCAAGAGTAAGCCCCAGTCATAGTTTCCTTTAATTGGGCCTCCTTCTCATGAGTAAGACACAGTCATAATTTACTTTAATTGGGCCTCCATACCAGGAGTAAGCCCCAGTCATAATTTCATTTAACTTTGGGCCTCCTTCTCAGGATTAAGCCCCAGGTTATAAGTTCCCTTTAATTGGGCATCCTTATCATGGGTAAGCCCCAATCATAATTTCTTTTAACTTTGGGCTTTGTTCTTAATATTAAGACCAAGGTTATAAGTTCCCTTTAATTGGGCATCCTTATCAAGAGTATGTCCCAAACATAATTTCCCTTAACATTGGGCCTCTGTCTCAGGATAAAGCCTCAGGTTATAAGTTCCCTTTTAATTGGGCCTCCTTCTCAGGAGTAAGTCCCAATCATGATTTCCTTTAAAATTGGTGCTCCATCCCAAGAGTAAGTCCCAAAATTATTTTATTTTTATTTGGGCATCCTTCTCAGGAATAAGACCCAATAATAAGTCCCTCTTAAATTTTGGACTTCCTTTTCAAGAGTAAGTCCTATGTTAAAATTCCAAATCTCCATAATGTACAAATACCTTTATGGACCCTGCTCCTGAGCTTCTTTCCTAATCTACGTCTTGATCATCATTTACTCGGGTCGTTATACATCAGTAAGCCCCACATCATTTCCTATAACTGCATCTTTCATGGCACAATCATCAGATTTACTGATACCCTTTATTTCTCACACCGAGAATGACTCATATGGGCTTAAAGTGTAAAAGTAATAATGACATCTATCTTTGGGCCATTAGTCATGTAGAAAAATCATACATCCCCTACCGAACTACATGGACATTGGTCTCTTCCTTAAAAGTAGAGTACGTAGGAATCCTATCTAAGGTTCAAGACCATATTTCATTAATTGTTTTTCATCCCATATGATGTTAAACTATACCCTTGCAATAAAACTATGTGGGTTTTGATTCCTTCTTTAATGAGGATACGTAGGTAACCCATCTGCAGGTACGATCCCAACTCTGAGATAATCTCTATCTTTCTGAATGACAATAAACTTCTTGTTCCCCACTGATTGGATTGAAAACTAGTATGGTTATCATAATGTCCAAGAGATTTCTATATAATGTGTTGAAGGATACCATTGACTTAGAATCTCTAATAAATATGGATGATTCTATATCGATGAAGAACCTCAAATACATATACAAGATTCTCTAAATCCCATACCTATCAAGCATTGATTGATAAATCGAAAGAAGAATACATATTTTTCATGCATGGTAAATTAATAAGGATTTTTAAACATAACAAAAATCTATAAGATAGTCCCAGAGTAGACAATAATTTCCCCAAAAAAATGTGTGATGAGTCTGACCTCCCATCCTCTAGACCAATGAAAATTCTTAAGTCTCATCAGTCCAAAACTAATGAGCACCTACCTTTGGAAAGTAGGCCCAAATAGATATAGAATCATCGGATGATTCCGGTTCTATGAATAAATCCGGTAGAAACTGATTGGAATATTTGAACCTTAATCAAACAAGATCATCCCCATTTCTAGAAGAAACTCTCATATAGGCACAAGTTGATGATATCTATAACCCAAAGGAGTTTTAGATAGAAGTCACTGCAATTGGGGTTTATTGAGTTGAGACTATTCCATTATAATTCTATGTCACCATGTCGTTCACATGGTAGGTTCTGGAGGAGGTTATCCGGGGACGCGGACTAATCTATTATAGTTAGACTCAATAATTTAGACATCAAATGTGTTATGGTTTAAAATGGTTTGGTGATCAACCACATCCCAATTTATACCCCTACACATTTTTTTATATAGTGCTGATGGATTTATCATCAACAAATTTGATAATTAATGGGTAAGATAAGCACGAGCAAAGACCTCTCATGATGATCAACCTCCAAAATCAATTTGGGGATATCACATATAATATCATGATTATGGTTACCCATCAAGAATCTATATATAATGACCTACTTGGAATGTCCTGACTCTACAACCATGTTGTAGTACAGTCAATATTCAATTAGTGTTTGAAGAAACCCCATTCAAGGGATGGACGACACACTATATAGTTAATGTTCCCCATTTGAGACATGTGAATCCACATATGCTAAGGTAGGTTTCAATAAAAGGGACAGAAAACAACTAGATGGGGTTGAAAATATAAATATAATTTACCTAATGGCTTGTGTCCCAACCCTGAAAATACATGGAGTTTGATTGAATATATTTATGTGCTAACCATAAATCTAGTTGAGGAAGTAGACCTGATCCCAGATGTAAAATCCCCTTCTATCACCAGTGAAAGTATAAAAGATAACCATCTTTTTAATATCTTTTTAATAAGTCTATGAGTAGGGTATGATAATGTATCTTTACATAGCCTCTACTATCTTGATAGTGATAGATATTCCCTTGGATTTCTAACTTCACCTCAAAATACCTCCATAGAGTTAAATTTGGAATAAGTATAGGATGACCATAGGAACACCCCTATAGAATTTGAGGAATGAATCTCCTCCATTAGTGGTGAACTCATGTAGGTGAATTTGGGAATGGAAGAAGACTTGGGGCCTACATTAATTATTTCCCCCTTGAATCTTAACGATCAAGAGATGTGTATTTACTTTCCAATGATAAAACAATATTTTTTTCATGGAACAATATAGAAATGATCATAATGAATCTTAATGTTGATACACACCATCTCAACCTACCCAATAACTATTAAGTCTTTAAGATGAAATCTAAGAGGATTTACGCCTCTCTTTTTAATAACATATCTGTTCTTATTAAAAAAAATTGATCAAATATAATTTTTTCGAGAAGTGAAATAACTACGATGACTCTCCAATATCATCCTAGTCATGAAAATTAATGGGACGATTATTTTTTTCATCGATATTAGAGACCTTATTCAATAGGTCATAGATGATGAAATTACCTTTCTGATTATAAAACCATTGATCGATGAAACTAGTAGCTTTTAGTATACTTCCTTCATGGATGGTTAGTCATGGTACAATCAGAAAAGGATGTCCCCTAGAGACAATTAATCCTCATCATTTCGAGATCTTATGGGGATCGTTTTATATAAGTACATTCCCTTTAGATTAGATATGGATTGATTTAATTATAAATGTTTGATGCATAATATCTCCAATACCTTCTATGGATTATTAGTCAAATGCAACCAAATGACCTTGTGGTCAAATATAATCTATGAGATAATCACTTCATATATCATTAACAGTCATAAAATTTTTTCGATCGCACAGTCTGAAGATGAATCCTCTGAAATGTGATGTTGAGTAATAATCAGTGAAGGTACTTTCCTTTTTTGAATTCCACTATTCCATTAAGGTTGTCTGTGAATGAAACAAGAAAATCCTGGAAATTTCACCCACTAGTAATCTTAATGAAATGAGGGGTCTATAGGGGAATCTCAATTACATTCTGCATTTCATATCCATCCAGGCTAGAAAATCTATCCCCTTCATCATGATAATGAATATGATTGTATTATATCTATGGGATGATCACTTCCAAATGTAATATAAGAGTCTCATATAGTATCTACTACACCCAAAAATCCCAATTCTGCTAGTGGAAGTGAAGAAACCCAACATATATGTTTTCAGCCTGTACTAATCACTTGGCTATACACTTGCATTGAAAAATGAAGTAGGCAATGAAAACAGTCTCTACTTACTCATCTGAATGATTTTATAAATTAAGACCCAAATTTTTATGTCTAAATGAAATACCTCACACACATATATTTAGTGAAAATGATGAGGAATTTCTTAAAACATTAAAAAATTCCATTTGGTCTATCATACTGATCTAATCAAGTAAATCATTTTCCATCCCATGTTGACAGGGTGTATATCCCAATTGGGGGTCATTCTATAATAATACGACCTTAAGGTCATGGTATAGAAGTCAGTGAAAGGGTATTCACTAGCCAATTTTCTCATGTAACAACCCGCCCCAAAATGTGCAATAGAGGACACCATGCTTCATGAAGATGAGTTCTTCTATTACCATGACACTCCTTGGACATGGTAGATGAGTTTTGATGGATTTGTAAAAAAAATCGTTAGTAATATATTGAAAAATCAATAAACCAATCATTTTGGATTAGGGATTGTATTTGTTTCTTTAGATAATGAAATTCCACCAACCCTTTCTAATTATGAGAAGGATGTTTGAACAATGAGGCTGAATACTAATCCATTATCATGAGCTTTTAACCATATCTACAACCACAAATAACCTACCTTGATATCTAAGGGGATTTAGAGAATGGTATAAACAATATTAGTGGTGATTATTCCATTAAAAAGAAATAATTTCCTCATACAACTGGATAAATTAGGGTACTAATGGCACATTCCCCTTTGTATCCCACACTGTATCTTGTTACCCGATCCCAAAATGCTCATGCTAATGAATTAGATAATAGAGCCATAGTATTTAAAGAACATAATTATAATGTTGAAATATTTTACATCAGGAAATAAATAATGGAATAATCGATTGATATCTACAATATGAAGGAAATTAGTCCAGTAAAAACCCCCCAATGCATGTCAAACTAATTTCCACACCTCGTTGGATGGATCCCATAATTGGTTATCTCAAAAATTGGACTCTCTAGAGAGACCAAGATAGAAAAGAATATATTCAATACTTAGTAGTGATATTTACTCTACAAGCTGGTCCAAATGTGAAAATATCTATAAAAAAGATAGTATTTTGTGCAATAATTTTTAGATGCATAGAAAAATAGAGAGAATCTAACCTTAATAGAATAAGTTCCCATAGGCTTATACAGAACACATAATTCTGGGATGGGGCTCTCCAACCAACTCAAGAGGCTGGGTTTTTAGTAGAAAAAAAATATAGGACTACATGGAATTTACCATGAAATTTAATACATGACATATTCATGAAATATTCAACCATAAACCCCCAAATTATTTATGTAAGGATTCATATTCCAAGACATTTTCTATATGTGGAATGAAATTTGTGGGACCATAACCCCATACAATTGTTATGTTGTTTAAGTACGTCCATACTGATAAAAAATTCTTTTAGGAGTGAGATGAGGTGAATCCCTTCAACGAATTAGGGATGAATAATATCATCAACATCATGAATTCTTATATTATCACTAGGTTGAGAACCCTCACACAATATTGATGTAAAATGACAACATGTTCTATTATGTGAAGTTTGAGAAATTGTAATAGGGGTACAACATCTAGTCCAATTACTTATCCTAATATCATGAAAAATAAAATGGACATATTGAGTCAATTATTATGACTTAGTCAAATATATCCTAGAAGATATTGAATAAGTATAAGAATTACTAGATGGATGAGCTCCACCATGTTTTTAGGACCTACCAATGATACATTTGTACTGCTACACAAGAAACACCATCTTAACTATTGTATGAAACTGAGGTAGTGTGTCCAATAAAGTCTATTTTATCTTTTTTTGAATAACCATATATAGAAAACTCATAGATTAGGAGATATTTAAAATTTATTCAAATAAATTGGGGTGGATCAATGAGAATATGATGCATACATTGCACAACATAAATTCCAACAAAATAACATCACAAAAGTCTCCAATAAAAAGGCTCACCAATGTTCATTCCATTAAGGAGAATTGGTATTGGATTTTAGAGCCCCAATGATAGCATGATATAAACCCCTAAAGATAAAACCTAAATTGGAAGGACCATATATAATACATATGCTCTATCACAATGACTCATACTCATTGTCCTTAATGGAAAAAGAGCATGTACACCCCTACCAATGAAATGTTCATAAATAAATAATTCACATACATGACATCATGCCACAAACCTCATAGATTCATGATAGTTAACATCCCAAACACATCTTGACAATATAAAATTTATCTATACGAACCCGCTACTAACCCAGTGATTTTTAACTATATGTACATCATCATGATCTAAGGATGTTAAATGATACAGAATACATCATGAACACATGATTTTAAATTGAATAGAACATATCCTGGCATCATGATGTCAAAATGTATCGAATATTTTCTTAAAATATGAAATTAAACATCATGTAAGTGTCCCCACTACATTATCCTAAAATATATAGGAAAGAAAATCTAATAAAAATTTCAGTTCACATGAGATAAATCAATGAAAAAGAGATATCAAATTCCACTATCCCAAAGTGTGGGTCAGATTCACATAGTAATAACATCATACATGAACTATGTTGGACTTGATTAATGTCATCACAAGATATGTAATGACACTAAGACCTCTATTCCTAGTCCTAGCAACAATATTAATTTTTTTCAACATTTAGTGACCCTAACAAATATTATATGATGTCAAAATATATAGTATATATCCATACCATATGACATAAAATTTTATAGATCTCCATTATTCAAATTATTTCATGTCAAAACACCTTTTTCCTTTCCAAATGACATAAAACGGTATGGATGATTTTCTTGTCACAAGACACTAAACTGCATAGGCTTTTAGAACTTCATATAACTTGATTCTCAATCAAATAAGATATGTACGGACTCTATGACACTATATCTTAATGCATCCACCACATTATACAAAATTAACATTTCATTTCTCTAATTTCCCCCATGTTGTTAGTGTACCCTTTTGAATTATATATTTCTCATAATAATCATATCCCACTTGATCTTACGAATTTTGGTAGAAGATCCCTAAATTACTAATACCTATTATATCCTAAGAGGGTTATCTTGATCCAGGATGAAATACAATAAAAGGAACACCATGAGTCATCTCAACAATATGTTAAATATAATAGTTGTCTGTAATGCATGACATAAAATTGAGAATTACTATGGATATCACCTAGAAGACCATTATTTTTGGTGTTGGTCTCCCACCACACCTCCATTTATGAACTACGTGTGGCTTATTCCTTATCATTATAGGACACATAGTGAATATTAGATCCCCAATTCTGGGTATAGGTACAATGATAAACAAGAATAATTTCCCCTTATGCATATAGGTTAGACCTACGTAGAATGTTTCCCAATCTTGGACTATATGTGGCTTGATTACTTATGTTACAAGATACATAATGAATCATATACATCTTATCTTGGACCCAGTTCCAAAACTCCCTTTTTGCATTGGGGAACCCACATCCTTTCCTAATGACATTAAACTGTAATATTTCCCAAAAATAACATGGTTTTGGATTCCTATCAACAAAGGATGCATAGTGTTGATTGGATCTCCATTTACATGTCTAGATACATTGATTAATAAGAATGATTCCAAATCTATATATAGGTGAGACCTGCATAGGGAGTTCCCCTTTCAAGAACTACATGTGGCTTGATTCATGTCATCATAGGATACAATCTGACACCTAGATCTCCAATCCTTGGTTTGGATAAAAAATAAATGGGAATAATATCCCCCTACATGTATGGGTATGACCTATATATAGAGTTTCTTATTTGATAACTGTATGATCCTTTATTCCATTCATCATAGGATATTTTTTTGGAAAAACTTCTTTTCACTACTATAAGCATACAATAGTTTATGTTTTTTTGGTAATACACTCTAGGATGATTATATTTTCTTCATGAAAATTTAATTTATAGTAAATAAGAATATAGAGATGATGGTCGAATCATTTACAATTTTTTTCTATTTTTTGGTCCAAAATTTGGAGGATCAAGATTTTTGTTTCAAGAAAAGGTATTTTCATGTAGGCAAGTATGTGAATCTAAATCCTTCATATAAGTGGATTTTAATGATTGTGATATAAAAATACAAAAAAAATAAGTTGGACAAAATATATTAATTTTTTTGAAAGAATCTTACACACCGAATAATACATCAAAATTAGTTGTCGGCATGTAGATTTTCAAGATTATCACATCAAAATGTGGTAAAGGAATGAGATGTGTGAAAAATGTAAAATTGCACAAAAGGATATTATGTAACAAATAAGACATCAAAATAATTATTTTGTGAATTGGGGAAGGAACAAAATAAACATACATAATGGGTGGTCCAGGTCTATTAATATTTGGGCACCCCCTTCATTCGATGTATCATTTTCTGATGAAGATATGTTACATCATTTTCATGAAAGAGTTGTGCACAAAAGAGTTGAGTGTAATAAATCTTGTGGAAAGGGTATTCCTTGTGTCAATCAAGACAACGTGAAACTCATTGTATGTTTCCATGAAATGTAATGTTTTGTAAAATAAATATTGAATGAAAACAAAAAAAATTTCACTTTTGAATTGGTGTTGCATGCATGTTCTAAAGATGAGATTCTAGAATGTGTTGAATATCTAGTTTGTTTGATCCAATCATTAATGTGAATAAAATAAGGACTTGAAAAGATGTAAATTAATGTCTTTTCAAGTGATATGAATGTCATTAAACTTAGCAATACACCACCAAAATCATTGATCTTGGGGGAGTCAACAGAAGTGTTTCTGGAAAGGCAGTGATTTATTCCAAAAACTAAGTAAATGTTGTGTTCTTGACATGAAATAATTATTTATGATCATTTGTATACAAAAATAATAAATATTATTGGTTTTGTATAAGACATTAACACTCTCGATGTATGATACTTTGACATGACCTCATTGTTTCACCATGTAAAACTGTTCTATTGTTTCATTGAATGTGATTATTTTATTTCAGAAAATTTCCATTAGAAAAGTTTAACTTGTTCATAAAAACCTTGGAACAATATTTTTCACCTTAAAAGAAAATTTGACCCCATGATTCACCCTAACACACTCATGGTGTTTTAGGTTCATTCAGATATGTAGTGAAACCCATATATCCCATCACGAGTTCAACAGAACATATGAAATGAAAGAAATGAAATGTTAATTACCTATGGGATTGAACTATGATAAATATATCCTAATCATATGGAATTAAATTTTATTACTAAAACAACATATTCTTATTTTCAAATAGGTTTTAGTCATATAAGGTCATTTTTCATATATATGATTCAAATTTACTTATGGATTTCTTATACACATGATAAATTAGTGAACAAAGGGCCCTGAGATATGGGAATCCTCCAATAATCATGTTTAAAAAATAATTGTTTTCCTTGAAAATCATTTACAATGAAATCCTTCACAATTTCTATAATGGTTACCATGTCTTTACAATAATATGTTATACTACAATGACAACAAACACTTCCTCACCAACTAATATTAAACTATAATGGAACTGTCTCAGTCACATGATATTATAACATGGAAAAAAATACTTCGCCACTACTTGTTATTAAAATGTGTGGGGGTATCACCCAATATCATACATTACAAAATGTCCTCAACATATTTACCCTATAAACCAAAGTATGGTGGTGCTTCTATAGTCTTTGGGAACCCCAATTCATAAATCACACTTCATATATTGAGTTCTTCTAGTTTCCATGAACCTTTAATAACCCTTGGAATGGAAAACATATCTCTTTTCTTGACCTTGAAATCGATGCATAAAGGCATAAACCTACCAACTAGAGAAATAATTTTCCAATATGTAGGGATTTAAGATCATTTTTTGCCTCACAACACTACGACAAAATGCAAAACCTTTTGGTGCAATACGCCATTCCTAATATGATTGTTCCACACCATTACTCAAACCTGTAGAATCTTGAGGAATTCTTTACAACATTTTCCTCTCCCTATCAAAAGGATGTTGGAGTACCCTTCAATTGCATATCCTAATTAGGTTGTTGTGTAAAATTCATCTCATTTTAGTTATATGTGTCTCACTAAAATAAAATGTATACACTATGGTAAAAGGTGTATAACCTCACACTCTAGCCACTTTTGGTCTAAATCCTAAGACCTTAAACTATTAGTAGAATATACAAACAAAAAAGTCATGTTGAAAACACGCAATTGGATTCTTGTTTAATTTTAAAATCGTTAATCACTAAACCCTTCATTTTATGAGTTTAGGAAAACATTATGTCATAATTAAATGAGGCATAAATCTTATAGGGCTTACTTTATATCCCTGGTAAAATATAATCCATTCTCACATGACCCCATCGTGTAGGATAATTTTAGAGTAATGATTTTTCACATCTCCTCATCATGATATTTTTTTCACTTGGTAGAGACAAAACATTTAGGTTGATCAGACCCTTCATGAATATTATGTATCCTGTGAATCAACATTCAGGATTTGAGAACCTCATACTGTAGTAATATTCTATGACCCTTCAAATAATATCCTCATCATTAAGATACCCTTTGTATTAATATTCATGCACAACTATATATCATTCATATACGCCTATGGTGATCAATGAAATGAATTATTCCCATTTAAAAGGTGTTTCCAATCCATTTGATCACTAACATCCACATGGAAGAACTCATAACCATAGTGTGTTATAGTCCATCCCTGAGCGATTTTCCTATATCATCTTCATGACATGATAACTTGGGACAATTATTTAAAATGTTTATGACAAGATTATTCAAGAGGATTTGATATCATCAATGTTATGTCACTATGTTTTTTACCCCCTCCTAATATTGTAATGTGAGACTCCATTACCAAATATTTTGATGGTCCACACCTCGTGACTCAAAACCACAAGATGTTGGAAATGAGAGACACATTTTAAGAGATAAATATTCCTATTTTAATAGAACCCTTACTGGACAGATTTTCCTTAAATCCCAACTTCACCACCTAGAGACTTTATTCTATAATAGTCCTTCCTGGCCCTTGGAAAATGGTTGTGTAACCTCTATTTTACCATCAAATGAACACATATGGGATTTGTCTTACTAACCATATGTTTCCCCTCCTTGCAGGAATGGAAACCCAATCTATGTGATCCCTAGTGACAACATGAAAAAACCCATCACCTTATGGTGTCATGGTACATTCTAAGCACATCATCCAAATCACATATTCACAGACTCAATCATTTGGGTTATGAAGTACATATCCCACATTATAACTATCTATGTAGACTAATCTTCCCTAGTATTTCTCCCTAAACCAATATGACCCCTATAAATCATTCCTGACCCTTATAACAGTGTAGAGACACCTCTATTTGACAATACTACCAACGTATAAATGATTTGACCAACAAACAATAGGAATATACTACTTTTATGAAATGAGATGTAATGGTCATGATCCCTAGAGACACCATGGAATAAATCTTTATCCTATAGTGTTTTGGTTAATCCTTGGAATGGATAGCTCATATTTCACTTTCAACCATCATGTCCTCAAAGAAAGACTTTAAAATGCATTCTATTTGAAGTCTTGGCACCATGTCATTAAACTGCACAACATATCAATGTATTTATCACATGACTTAAAAATGAACATATGATGTCCCTTATGAATGACTTTAAACTGAATGAAAAAATATACATTAAAAATGGTACATATCACTAATGATAGAAGTACTGAGATAAAAGACACAAAACTAAATCCATAGAATATCACAGCTAAAAGACCCTAAACAACAAGAAAAAAGATGGTCTATGATATATGAACCAAAAATATAGTAATATATGGTCTAAACTAAATGTCTTTGAACTAAAGCAATAGAATTTCTTACATTGAAGACCATTAACTACCTAAATAAATGTTCTGATCTAGAAGACCCTAAACTACAACAATATAAGGTCTACGATAAAATAACCTCAAATAAAAAAATATATGATATGAGATAAAAGGACCTATAATACCACATAAAAATTATTTATTCTTCAAGAATGGAAAAAATCACAAAACCCTTTAACAAAAAACACATATATGAGTCACATGAAAATCATATAAGTTGATTCACACTAATACATCCCTTATATGATTCTTAGGAAAAATTAGGGAAATATAAATTAATAGATATAAGGAATTTCAGTCCAATCCTATGTCCCCTGAAAAAATCATGTTATTCTGACTTTGTCATCTAACATTATAGAAGATTGATCATTCTACCTCCATGAGAACAATTTTACCACAATTATATATTTTTGGATTTGATAGACCAAAGATAGTTGGTGAATATATATCAATAAAAAATATTGCGTTGGTTTGAATTTCTGATAATTTATTAAGATAAATCCATTATGATTTAAACATTCAAATCTATACATTTAAATTAAATTGATGTTATGAAAAGGAGGGGTATCATTGATGATTCATGCAACATCATATCAACAAAATTTCATGAAAATCATGAATGAATGAGTGATAGATAATTAAATATAATGTTTTGTAGATATATTTGATAATAACATACAAGTGGATGGATATCAACATTTAATAGTCTATATAAAGATCTAATAAAAATTATAAATCAATAATTAAACTAAAATAACATTTGATCAGTTGATCTAGAGAAGTGGGAAAAATAATAAAGAAAATTATTTATTTATCATTGAAGTGTCGTCTAACTCACTTATTCCACTGTTACCCTAGGATGAACATCCCCAATTAAGGTACACCTGTCCTAAAATATTTTCTTTGTGGTTTCTATTGTGGATGATGATTTCAAATTGTTAGAAATTGGGAGAGATATGATCTACATGTATCATTGCATAAGTTTGGTCAAGACATCCATTTGGGTGTGAAGCTCAGAAATAATCTTTTTTATTTGTTTCAATTATTCCGAAAATCCCTTCATTAGTTTGTCAAACGATTCATGCCACCAAGGTCTTGAAATAACCTCTAATGGGTAGCTAATTATTTCTACGTCAGGATGATTTTTCATATGATTTCACAAAATCATTGGAATTCAAATACACTACCCCCCAAATAATGAAAGATCTGGTTAAGATGTTTTTACTTTTCATGGAATGTTAATAGAGGATTATTAGTAATTGGGGTGTGAATATGCTACCATAATAGCATGTTCTGTGCCTGATCATCTATAGCTACTCGAGTGGCTACGTCTAAAGTGGGGAAACAGGATGAACATACAAGGAATCTTGAAAGTTGGACCCATATATTTTTCTCTAAATAGACACATCATCTATTTATCATATCATAGGTCTATATTCCTCAACAGACACTTCCAAACAAGTTGAATGGTCATCATTAGGATGAGGATGTTTTTCAGAAGGCACCCATGAGTCAGCAATCAGCTCCATCATTAATAATAATACAATGGTAAATGATGAAAATGGTTTTTCAAATTGATGGACCGGTTTTTTATAATACATCAGGGTGGAATTATACCCAATACTAGTTATACTCATAAGCATGTATGGTTAATATTCCAATAGTTGGGAGGATAATATCATCATTCTTCCCATCGTAGGCAAATTTTATCCAATACTAGATGATAATACCATGATTCCATTATCCCTTCATGCTAGATGAGGGGAGGGGAGAATCCCTTTTGATGTAGCCAAATTATTGTGGAAACCGGTATGGGGTATATAGATCTCAAATGATCACCTCATACATCATGGATGAAATAACCATTTCCTAAAAGTATATATTCTATGTCCTTTAATCAAGATAATATCCATCATTATTAATAATTTTCATGGTTGGTGCATGATAGGTTTTGAAATCGATGTTGGTAGACTGTCTCAACATACTAACAACATCATGAGGGCCTAAAGACATGGCCACAACCCCATATATGACTAGAAAACTAGAGATAAATAATTCACTAGGTATCTCATAAGTTTTATGGTGTCTATAATAGTGGATTTCTTCCCTATGAAGATGAATAAAATATGGAAATGACCACTGATCCAATAGTGAATATTTTTCTACTAGATATGGTCTAGGAGTTGGTAGTGGAATAAAAGTGTTAGTAAATCTAGGTTAATATGCAATCTCTCTATCAGTTGATCTTCCATTACTAGTGTGACAAATCTGATCCTATATTTTTCATCCCCAACTAAGAAAATACACCCATTTAAAATCATGGACATTAAACCTTCCAGCCTAATATTTTATGTTATATCTGATCTCACTCAATTACTTCCTATGCTATATTCTCATGAATCCTAAATTTCCCCATATGATCTGGAACTATCACATACATGTCCGGAAGGGATTTGGTGAGGGTGTAATTCCACTGGAAAAGAATTTTTCCTATAGAGTAAAACGATTATTAAATATTTAAAAGATATTTTTGAGATTAGATTTACCTTCTTCCTTTAATTTTCCTTAACAATATTGATTATATCCCATTAAAAATATGAGTTTTTGTGGGTTCATTCAAGATATCAATAGTAGGAAGGAATTAATCATACATTTCCCCCAAGGGGGTACCCATCATAGTATATTGATATCCCAGAGGATTGTTACTACTTCGTTGTAGGACAGATGAAATGAATTGGTACTAGGGAACCAATGGATAACTAGTTCTCTAAGAAGACTGGACTGAGGAAGAACGATGAAATGGGAGACCCATACTGCTTCATAATTATGGAATGGAAGTAGTTACTGGGATAATTATATTAATAATTTACAATCCCAAATTATACATTTCATTTCTGTAGTAATATTTCCACGAGGTTTAAAATCTCATTTTGTGTACAAGATGCCACTCAGGATATTCAATGATGAAATACATATCCTTGAGTAGATTTGAGAGATGAGATGGTGGGTGATATTAGAGCCATCTGGACCTAGAGAGGAGTTCACCAAAATATAAGACAACCCTTGGGACTATGCTACAACTTGATGTACATACTAACAAACCCTCATCTAAACACTATCAAGGTAACTTGAAAATAAAAAATATGGAAGTTTGTAGTAAGTAAAAAGGATAGAAACATCATCATGTAGTCCAAATCCATATAGGGGAATCCATTGTGATAAATGATAGTACTAAAGTTATGGTTGGATAAGCCTTATTAGAACCTCCTTCTAAGAGAAAATGATATATCAAGGGTTAGTTTTATAGTTCCAATCAATCATGTCCCTATGGTTAGCCATGGTGGAAGAACTATGTCCAGATATATAATTCATCTCTATAAGTGAAAGAATCATATGTTAGAAAAGTTAAAATATCATCAAAATAAATGCATAACAATGTATTCCTTAGGTGCATTAGAATAATTATAAAGGAGTTTGTGATTGAATATTTGGCATGGAAATTACATGGATCATGGGGATCACATATACTATATAATCTGCGGGACATCTCATGGCCGCACAACCCTTTACAAGTCCATTGATCACGTGATGATGATATGACCACCCAATCTAAAAAATACATGAATGGTCATATTCCTAAACCAACATATCATATGAAATCACCCAATATGGAAATTAGAAAATATAAATAGTTTGTGTTTCATGATATTATTGAATTTTATTTTTGGTTTGTTTAAGAATTTGTGGGGACAAATAAGGACTTGAGAAGTGGATATCATAAAATGGTATTATGGATTGCTATTGAAATCAGTTTGTTAAGGAGGTCTTGTGAAAATGTCATGTGACATAGGCCGATCACAAAAAAATCATGATATTTTGATTTCATGACTAAATGAGATCTCTTATTTTCCCGATATATAGGGAACTATGTGTAATACCCAGAGTCACCTAGGAGACCTAACATCACTCGAGACACAGATTGGGGGTATCTTTAAAGGATCATTATGACATTTAATTTCTTTAAACCCAATCCCTTGTCTTCATATACCTTTCTTATAAGGGGGGATTATTTAATGATTTCTAATTGAGCATTAGAAAAATTTACCATGGAATAAAATCATGAAAAATTGGTCTTATTTTTTATGAAAATAAAAAAATAAGATGGTGGACACAACTCAAAGATCATGTAATCCTACAAAGGATAAATTATCACATGACCATTGTATAGTCATGTTGATGGGTCATGCGCATCACATGACCTACTTCTGATCACACATATTCCCCTTAGACTGCCCTCTTTTTATTGAGAATGTTCCCATGTACATTAAAATATCATGTGGTTGATACCCAAATAAAAACTTCACATCACATGACATTTCAAATCGATGGACATCTGTGAATAAACAAAAAATATTTATAAATAGGTTAAAAAATATATAGATGAACAAAGACTTATGTTTCATTGATCAACACACAATATGCCTACATGTCCTACAAAACATTACATGGACCTAACCACCACATCATGGGATAGACATATGATATGTCACCTTCATCATGTGATGATACTTAGACATGTCTATTCAATCCTTCATTAGAACAACCATATCCAAGGAAAAACTGAATGGATTTTCCAAGACAATTCACGTGCATCCTCAAAGGACCATTTATTTGTCACCTGATGCTTCACAAACAAGGAGAATGATTATCTTCGATAAAACCCATATAATGTTTCAAGACTATTTAACTATGTGAAATTAATATCTATGTTAAACAGTAAATGATTGAACAATATTGTAGAGTGTGATATAATATACTTTATAGGAATGGGGTTATACGCCACGAGTGATCACCAATGATCACATGATTAACCTTTAAACAAGCCACCACAATCCCACAATACATCTTTTCCATTAATCTTGATCTTGTAGAGGCCCCCCAAACAAGACACCCTACACTCATGTAAGGCTCAAACAAAGTCATTTTAGATCACATGAATTCTTTTACATGGGAATCTTGATCTCACGAAGTCCATTATACAGGGTGGGATAACCTTGTAAAAACCACTTTGAATGTCTACAAGGTTTGGAAAGACACCCTTGATCATAAAAACACCAATTAATGGTGAATATATGGTAAAGTGTTGTAGTTATTGATAATCATGTGAAATCCCCCAAATATCATACATCTTGATCATGTGAATCACATAACACCAAATCACTCTACCAACTCCATCCTGAATTGGAGAGATACATGTCGTACAAGGTGATCTATTATGTGGGTGGTGAGGCATATAAATACCCCCCATCAGTTAAAAAAATACATCTATCGGTCGATCACACATGAGAGTGCAAGAGAGGACTTCTCAAAAAGACTAATCAGGTTATCCTTATAATTATTCACCCTGGTAATATCTTGGGAATAAATCGAACTTTTTCACATGAGGAATAGACACTTCACGTGATCACTTAATATCATGAGATGAGGTATGAGTGTGTCATATAGATTGTGTGAAGAACAGATCCTATGAATCTTGGCTCACACATAAGATAAACAAGATTACATTTGAAAAATCTAAGGCATGTATGAAATAAATGAAAGGAATAAAGTCTAAGATATGGGAGACTAATGTGAAGGCATATTATTGATCTTCATGTAGTTAACATGACTCATACATTTCACAATACTGAACTGAGACATGTTTCTAATTTCATACAATATCCACTTAACATACCATTTGGATCTTCAGATATCCTTCAAAAATGTTAATAATGTCACATGATTCTCTCCGATCACACCACCAAATTATCTTAAAGCACTCTAATATTTCCATATAGTTATTGTGATGTCCTCAAATCATGTCACCCAAATTATTTATTGACAGCAGTATATGTCACTTATGTCCCATGAAGTGACACCCTCCTTGAAATGTCAGACTGGATCTTGCCATGTCATTTGGGTATTACATCTTGATCATGAAACACCCTCTAGACATGTCTTCATGTATCTTACAGTGTCCTTTGGATAAGGAATCTAAATCATACGGAACCCACCAGACATGTAAACAATGATCATATGATTGTATCTAGAAAGTGAATTCAACATTATGAAATGTATTTTTGAAAATCTAACAAGACCATGAATACTTCTTTAAGAATTCCAATCGTTAACCAAGTCACAACCATACATCCTATGACTTTTCAAGAAGACAATCATAACAATATCTCAAATAAAACCAAGGAAGGTTGGAATACATCCTAGTACATGATAACATTGTCTAGTACACATATTTGGGAATCCTCATTGTGTAATCCCTGACCGGAGGCATGATATGGTTGTGTATATCCAAAGGGAAACCTCAATGTTTAATCCCTCAAAAAACTGAAATATGATAACCCAAGTTCATGTAATAACTAAGAAATGTAGATGTGTTCCTATGGCTTGAGATCAAATTGGAATCCACATCGGTTATGTACCCTTATTTCTATGATATTTTATCCATTTCGAACCAATCATTTACATGGGATGACCATTGTATCTCATCCATTAGAAGATGAATAAGTTAGAATAAACTATTAGATCTATGAATCAAGAAATAAACATGATAAGTAGGATGTCTTCCTAAGGATTGAGCTCAAATGGGAATCCACTTTGGTGTAGGTCCCCTCATGTCACCGATATTTCAACCATCAAGACCTAATCATTCCAATGAGATAATCATTCATTATCATCCATTAGTGGACTCGAAAGATAGACTAAACATTGATAACACTGGTAAATTCAATACTCAATGTACATAAGACAACTTTCTATGGTCGGACCTCCATATTAAATATCCATAGTTTTGTCCCAATACAATATTTTTGCAACCACATTCATTCATACTAATTACATTATATTCATTGTTTCTCACATTGAGCATAACTCATGTGGGATTAATGAGTTTAAATGATCATACAATTCACATCATAAAAAACCAAAACTTAGATGAACCTTAGTTTATAATCCTTATTGAGTTGTTTCATGTGATTTCCTGATGAATGGAAATATACCCTGGTTCATTATCAAATGCATGATAAAGATATGATGAATCCAATCCCATACATAACCAGAATATGTAGGGCCCATCTTAGAGGATTTAGCTCAATACATGGTGCATATGATCCCACTTATTAGTAATTTATTCATAATGATAAACATCATGAGTTTAAAAGACTATGTTAGTTTTGATTCCTTTTAAACATATTATGCACATGATGCATCGAAATGGATTAATCTCATCTTCTAAATATGAATCAATTCCAAGGATGAAAATTCAATCCAGATTGTTAGGATTTATGGTTTCAATATTTTAAAATTTACCCCTATTTGATAAATAGATGAATAACCTCAGATACAAATAGAAATATTCACTAACAGATTCCTTATTACAAATAAAAAATATTTAACCTATGTGCATTTTTTAGTGTAACTGATTTCATATCAGGACTAGGATGTGATTTAGGAACATATCTTAAATTCTAGAGATAGTTATTGAGTAAGAAAAAAATTCCCCCTTATAGTAGTGTGATGATCCCAAACTCCCATCATATCAACCTATGTGGGTTTCTAATAATCAATTGGTTGGAAACCACAATGGACTGCCAACTTTTGAAAAGAAGGTTTGTACTCATTTATGGATGTGGAGACTATTTAGAGTTTCTATTAAAAGAAAATATGGTGAACCCGATTTGATAAATTTTTCATCACATTAAAAACCCCTCCCAACTAGGCATTATGAAAAATTATGATCTATATTTTTTAGGGAATAAACTCAAAATGTATTTTGTTGTTTGAAATTAAAATTATGGTTAAAATCACTCATGAAATACTATAAAGTATGAAAAATCATTTGATTTGTTTTAATTATTTAGTTAAATAATTCGTTAGTCATCTTGGATGTCTAGGATTTAGTTTCACATGAATATAATAAATGATTTGATAGGTATGACACAATGTGTGTGTTTTTAGTTTAAATTTAAATATTTGCTAAAAGGCACAAAACATACTGAAAACCAAGTTAACACATTCCAATTGTTATGTTATATATGGAAAATTATCCATAATTCAATTTTGATGTTTAGGAAACTACTACAAAAAAATATGATTCACCTGTTGACCAATATGACACTAAGTATTTTTTCATTTAAAATTGATTTTTTATATTTAAACAAAAATATCAAATTCAAAACCAAGACTAATCATTCAGATTATTTGGATACATTAAAAAAATGACATGTAATTAAATTGTGAGATTTAAGAGTCAAATTCACCAAAAACTGATAGAATGTGTTGCTCATATGGATCAATGTGTATGTTATCAGTTTAAAATTTATATTTGGGTTCAAAACATGTTCTACTAACTAAATACCATGAAAAATAACACTAATTACCTTGATACATTAAGAAAAGGAATCATATGCCTTTTGTGACATGTAGATATTTTTATCATGTTAATATACTACACAATGTGACTGGTATTACTCATTTTTCATTTTTTCAATTTATTTTTACATTTTCATAAAAATACTTATGAAATACTAAAAACCATGAAAGATAATTTAGATAGTTTTGATACATTAAAGAAAATCATCCACAATTCAATTTTAATTTATTTTTGGAATGAATCACACATCCATATGATGTATGGTGAAAATGGTTTGGATCAAGGTGTCTATTTTCATTTAGAATAGTTATTTTAGTTCAGAACACACATTACAAACTCAAATCCATGAAACCGATTCTGATTATTTTGATACTTTTATAAAATGATCCATAATTCGTTTGTGACATGTGGGAAAATCAAGACTTCAAATAAATATACAATGTTCATGGTATCGATCAAATATTTATGTTATTTATTAAAAATTGATATTTTATTTCAAATTGTGTCTCACTGACTAGAAACTAAGAAAACATGATTAAATTGCCTTGAGACATTAATAAAATGATTTAGTTGTCATTTTTTACATATAGGAATATGTCACACATCAAACTGACAGATGATGTGATCGATATGACTCAAGTTATGCGTTATTATTTTAAATTGAAATTTTAGTAAAACTGACCCATTGAAAATATAAAACAAAGAGACCACATTAAAATTATTTAGATACTATAGAACAATGATCCATATGTAATATATTATCTGTAGGAATTAACATCTTCTCAATAGAATTCATGATCTTACCTGTATGACTCAAAATGTGTGGTTTCAATTTAAAAATGGAATTTTATTAGTTTACTTATCTGTATTTATATTTATGTAATTTTTTAAAAGTATTAATATTATAACAATTTTTCCCTATATAGGTGAAAACGTTTTCTCTAGATTGGGTTCTTTGTTTGGAAATTGATAGCATAACTACTCTCTTTTGAAACGCAGTTTGGGGCCAAAGATAATGGAAAATTAATTATTTTTGAAAATCTTTGATAAATTTTAAATAATAATGTAATTGTAAGAAACAATATTTCAAATTTATAATATGGTTTTTTATTTTATTTATTATGTAAATCTTATTTGAATTAAATTGTGTATTTCTTATTGTAGTGTGATTTAATTTTAGTAGCATGATATAGTAGTATGGCTTCTATTAGTGATGTAAATATAATTGATAAATAGATCCTTTACCAGTGTTAATATTTCACTGACAATGGACCTCCATTATGAAGGTTGTTTTTATTACTAATAAACGGGGCCCACTTTTATCAGCGCTTAGAACATCAAAACTTTTTTAGAATTGATAATGTTGGTTTCTAGTAGTAATAAATTTGGTATCTAAAATCTATAATCCAAACCCCCAAATTACCCAACTAAATAGGTATAGTTCTACTAGAGAGGATTTGTAAAGGGCTCAAAACAAAATCACTGGCTACGAGGGAACCCTATAAATTTGGGATGTTTCCCTTTTTTATATTATTTTTAGTCTAGTTTACTATTTTGTTTTGTTTATATATTAAAAAACATTATTATTTTAAATCACATATATATATTTTATGAGTCATTGATTACCTGAAAAGAGTATAGAGAAAGGAATTTCCTTACACACTTCTTTAATGAATGATTTTAATTTTTATATGGGAGTATCTGAATTTACCATTACATTACCACATTATAGACTTGGATGCATTTTAATTTATTACAATATAATTATATTCCTAATGTAGTTTATTTCAATATATATATTTTAAAGGATTTGTGTAGGAATAATAGTTAATAAGTGTAACCCAGTTGAACCTTGTATTTTTACTATCCTAGGGTACATATTAGTTAGGAATAAATTTAATGAATTATTTTTTATATTATCTTCATTTCAATTCATTAAGTAAAATGTGCATGTGTGAATAATTATATTTTCATGTTCATTATATTATAAATTCATAACTGGTATGGGTTTTTGATAATTTATAGTGATGATTTTTTAAATTTGTAATCTAAAAGTAAAATCAATATTAGAAATTATCAGAGTAGTATATATTTTTTAAGAATCTATTTTTTGAATTTTGAAATATGAATGAGCCATGTTTGTGTAATAGTGTATATAATATAAAATAAAAATTAATCCAAGTTTAATAGTTTAATTTAAACATGACATCTGACTATCCATATTTAATATATTCCTTGATTTTAAAAAATATACCCATTAGTTCTTTCATTAGATTGAATAGTTACATATTGACCAACTCATGCTTAAATAAACATCTATTTTACAGTTCACTGTCCAATGATGCATTAATGACTTTTATATTATTGTTATTTTTTTAGGCATTTTATAATACGACTAATTTATTTTAAAATATTATTATTTTATTCTCTAATATGTTCATTTCATGAAATTTATTCAAAAATAAAGAAAATAAAAAATGATAAAAAATATAGGAGTTTTTATAGAAAAATATATAAGATAAATACATAAAAGAATGTAAAGATCATATATAAATAATAAAGTTTCAAAATTCAGATAAAAAATTAAGGTGAAAATTTTAAATAAAGAAACTTATACTAATTTTGATTTAATTTATTTAATGAATTTGGAAATATTAATCTTCATGTTTGTTGTAAACATTCATGAAAATATATGATTTATTATTTCAATATATATATATATATATATTATGAAAAACATTTTTACATTTTGAAATAAGTTATGATATAATCGAGGATTATGTTTAAGGAGAAGCATGATTTATGTGTTGGGGGTGCTTATAAGAATGCTGATATAACATTTACATCATTATTGAATATTTATTTGTGTTATTTAATTAAAAAAACCTGTATGAAATTTATTTTATCAATTTTGGGTTTTTGATTAACTTTAATGAATTGCTAAAATTATTTCTTAGATCGAGTTATTTTTTACCATATTTAATAAATAATTTTTAAATATCATGTTTAATACAAGTATACATATATTTTATCATTATATAAATTGCTCGTAAAATTTAACATATATTTTTGATTTTTTTAAATACATATTTGGTTATAACTATATAATTGATTAATTATTTACTTATTATTTTTAAAATTTACTAACATATTTATTTAATTTCATTAAGAGGGATTCCAAGGTAGTATGGTAGATGAGTCAATTAATTAACTGGAGTTAATATATACTAATGTAACTTTGCTTTTTAATTAGTTATTTGGAAGTAATTATTATCTATATATGTGTAATCGAACAACCTTGTATGATTGAAAAATAGTTTATTTGAGATATGTTAGAGTAACCTAGTAAATTCAGATTCTCCCTATGGAATTAACAATTTTCTATAGAAATGTAATGATTAGAAGGCTATGTAAGATTAATGATATATTTTAAAGGTCATATCAGAATAAATCTTAACTAACAGAGACAAAATTTGAAATAAAAAAACTATGTAAGATATTATAAATTGAATAAATTATCTATAAAATAGCATATATACATAAGAATAAATATAATATATGTTATATTAAATAAATAATATCAATTTTTATGTTTGATTTAAAAATAATTTGTAGTAGTAACTAGAGATAACATAAGATTACATATTTTTTTTAAAAATCATGTCGATTGAAGAAGGATTTCCAATAAATATATATAAATAACTTGGTTTAAATAAAATGACAAAATATTATATAGTTTAATATAATTCATCAATAAATATATATTATAATCACCACCAATTACAAATAAATAACATTGTATATAAAATATTATATAAGATTTATCATTTTGCTGAAAAATGATGAATACGTGTCTGAGATAAATATAATGGGGTATTTATATATATATATATCTTCTAAAGAAGAAAAATATTCTCATGGATAACATGAAATTGTGGGGTGAATTAGAATTACTTTTATACTAAAATATCTTACCAAATTAGGATGTTGTAAAATAAACCAACCATGTAGAACAAGATGTGAGAGTGGGGGTGACAATAAATATTTTTACTAAATAAGAAGGTATTAGCCCTCTCAATGTGGAGTGATCACATAGATAAACTATTTCTATTTAGAATAAATCTATACACCCAATTAATAAGGTCAAAGGAGTTATAAATTTATGGATATAATAATACATGTTGAAAGGATTCTAACACCTTTACATGGAATAAAGATTATCATAGGCTAGAGTTAGAGGGAAAATAAAACTAAAATGTTATTTCTTGGTGTGAGATGAATCTCATGGATGGAATATGATGTTGCGTGAAGATTGCCAAATTTTCTCACTAGAATAATCTTCTATCATTTTCTTAATTTTCATACTTGATTATGATGTTTTCTTACACTGTTTATTATGTAATTATGGAAATTGGTTTTTAATTAAGATATTCGATGTTAAGAAACATTTTCGTTTTGTGTCATTGTTTTTCTTATGAATTGTATTGTCTGTTTTATGGTTAATGGATTGATATTCAACATATGAGAGTGATGTATGAATTCCTTCATTTCCCTTCTTGAAATCAGACATATTTTGTCACACCCCGACTATGCTTTATTTTAATTTAATTATTTCTGTTCTTTCTTTTGAGTTGCGGTTTGAATTGGTTCTAGTTTAAAAGGGGTTTGGGATCTTATACAGTGGTGCGTCCGTACGCGTGACGGTGCGTAGCACCAAATCGTTTTTTTGGACGATGTTTTATTATTAAATGTGTTTTCTTTGGGTGCGCGACCTTGCGCCCGACCGTGCACTTTGCCAGGCCCGACGTGAGTTTTTGCGTTTTGATGGTACATGAGTGTTTTGGCTTGGTAGTGTCAGGCGCGCGGGCACGGAACGGGCGAAGCCGCGTGGCTTCGTCAGTTGTTCGTGCACCCTGCCCGGTACGTGGTTAATTAATTAAGTAGCAGGGTAAACATTGAAGTGTTCATAAAACAAAATAATGAACAAATAAAATAAGATTATGTAAGAGATGTCTTAATAATAATAATAATAATAATAATAATAATAATAATAATAATATTGTTGGGATTGTTATTATTTAAATTTATACATTAATTTGGTCATGGATGTTAAAATAATATGTATTTATAGAATTATTAACTTATTTTTTTTATGGCCTATGTTATTTTTTTTCTGTTTTATTTTGTTTTCAATTTCTATTTTCTTCATTTTCTTTTTATTATATTTCATTTTATTTTATTTTATTTCACTTTCATTTTTTTTTACCTCCCATGCTTTCCCCTTTTCCCCTCTCCCTCGGCCCGCACAACTCGCCCCTCCCCTGGTTCGCGCAACAGCTTCTCCTCCCCAAACCCTAGCCGCATGTATCTCCCCTCCCCTTCACCTCCTCGCCGGACCGTTGCTGCTCTAGTCCGGCGTCGACTCGCCTCTCCCCTGGTCCGCGCCGCCCTCCCACCATCCCTCCGGCTGCACCCGAACCGGCGCCTCCTCTCCTACGGACAGTAGCCCCGCGCCACCGCTGCCTCGCACCAAACCTGCGCCGCCCAGCCTCTCGGCTGAACCAGCTTCAAGCCGCACCCCTCCTTCTCCCGACCGGCGATGTCCCTCCCATCCGGGCCGAGACCCCCTTGCACATCTCCTCTTCCTCCTTGAACCAATCCCGCACCCCTGTTTTGGTGATGAAACTGACTGGCGACTCGCACCGCTATTGTCTGGCGCCAAACCTATGTCGCCGCTGCCTTGCACCGAACCCCACCGTCGCCTGCACCCCATCCTCGAACCCGCGCTGCTCCACTCTCTCGGACCACCTGGACCACGCCTCATCTCCCTTACGGATGAATTTTCTGGTACGACAGATCTCCAGAAGTTTCCTCCAAGATCCGATTAGTCTCCCGCTCCCTCGTCGCAGGTTCGTTTTTCTTCATTTAGTTGATTTTATTTGGTTTGAGAGTTTATTGGATTATGTTTGGTGTTGAAATTGGTTTATTTTGATGTTTTCATTCAATGAATTTATTTTGGGTTCAATTCGATTTTTGTTTATTGTACGATTGGTTCAGGTTGGATGTGTTTGTTGCAGTGCTTTGTTTAAGGGTTTTATTAGGCCCTTTTCTATGCGATTGAGGTGCAACGATCCTTGCGCACCAAGTTGCAAATTCTGCTACACACTGGTAGGTGGTTTCGCATGCTTAGGTTGTCTGATTAATTGGTTTGCAGGTTTATTTAAATTAACATTTCCATTATCTAAATCTTGTTTCGAGTGTTGATTTCAGCTGATAGATTTTATTGATTTATCTCACTAGTGGCATGTTTAGGTTATTTTGGTTTCAACTAAGTCGTGTCTTTAGCTTTGAATAAATACAGCGTTTGAAATTTGTATGCATTTGGTTTCAAAGAAAATTTGAGTGGGTTTAGTACTGTTATTACGATGCCTTGTTTTCTTTAAAATCACTAAACCAATTTCTCTAATGTTTTATAAATATTAGTTTGATTCTTGAGATTGTATAGTTTATTAACTTGTGAAATTCATGCACGTTGTGTTCCGTTTCTGAAAATCTCTATTGTGCGTTAGACCTTTAAATGATTATTTGTTTATTCATTTATATTGAATGTGCAAGTGTGGTTGACATAGTTTGCATTCAAGTGTGTTATGACTTGAACCTGATGGGTAGGGTGAACTTTGAATATTGAGCACAAAAGGGGAAGCCTGGGTACTAGGTGGGCAGACTAGACTAGTGAGCTAGTGTTCCGGAGAGGACTCAGTCCGGTTTCACTGGCGGGATTGACGATTGCAACACTAACTAAACATATGATATCTGAGGGTCGTGGCCTTCTAAGCCACGTGTTCTGAGGGTCGTGGCCTTTTAAGCCACGTTATCTGAGGGTCGTGGCCATCTAAGCCACGTTTCACCGAGACATGACGTTCTAGGGACCCACACAACTTTGGTACTTTAGGGCCTCTCCCACTTTTGTTGCTCCTGTGCGTTTTTATACTCATCAATGGTTGGTTTTGGTAACTTCTGTGGTTTCAAAAGGTGAGACTGTTTCATTTTCTTTCAATACCAAAAATCCCTTTTCCCTATTTTAGAACTGTCTTTCTTTCTTTAAAACCCGTTTTCATTAAATTGTTAGTGCATTTATTTATATTCTCTAAAACTTGAACCTGCGAACTGTTTTGGTCATCTAACCTTTTCATGCGAAATCTTTTCTTTGGTGCCAACCTATTGAGCGATTGCTCACACCCTACTTACACCCTTGGGTGTAAGTAGATCTGATTCTGTATGATATAGGGAAAGGAAAAGGTTTTGTGGACGGTGATCCGAGTTATTAGCTGCTACTTCTTGGCGTGGCGTTGAGGTGGCAGTTTGAGGGTGCGATCTCTCGTTGGGTGACAGTTTCTGGGTTGGTTTTTGGTCTCTACACTTTCATTTGTGTTGTTTGGTTTTTAGTTATACTTATGACTCAAAACTTGGTCATGTATAATGGTTTTTTTTGTCAGCGACCTTTACTTTTGTTTTGGTTTACTTTGTTGGATGTTTTTTTCGGGTAAATCGTTCCCACTCTTTTATTTTGATACCCGGGCACTTGTGCCAGCCCGTGGGGATCGGGAACGCCCTTCGGGCCATGTCGCGGACCGGGTCGGGCGCTGGGTCGGATGCTGCACTGGCCTGGTTCATGACAAAATGGTATCAGAGGAGGTTTTGTTCTTGTTATTTGGGGTATCAGGTAGATCGGAGATAGGATTGTCGGTACTCGAGTGGTAGGTGCGGGAAGAGCGTCGCGAACTCTTGCTCGTTCCAATCCTCGAGTAACCAGGGGCAGTCCGGGATCTAAGTTTTGGTTTTGGTGTTTGTGGATGGGGGATGAAAATAGGAGTAAACCGGTACTGCGCGCGGTCTCACATGGAGTAGCGACCCATGTGATGCCCGAGAGTACGGTTCGACACTCTTAGTGGTTGGTGCTTGCCTAGGGCATGGTCTGCTAAACCATGTTGCCGGGTTGGACACGACCACTAGTCCTCCACCCAGGTTCTTTAATGCTTGTGATGTCTTGCTTCAGTTTTGGGAGTTGGCGTGAAATTGTTTTCCTTTAAAAAAATGAAGCGGACTTTGCTGCTGCTCTTATTTGCGGTTGACATGACATTTGGGGTGCGTTTCTCTTGGACCTTGTTTTTGGAATTTGGCGTTGATTTGTCATGTTGAATTTCTGAAGGGATGTTTTGGGTCATCTGAAATTGAAATGGGCTGTTTTAGAAATGGAAAGCATTCTTGAAATTTTCATTGAATTTTTGAAAAGGGTTTGAAAAGAAAAAGGGTATTTTCTGATATTGACAATGTTTTGTTTTGAAAGCGGAGTAACCTTTTTTCTTTCCAGTGGTATCCCTATGGGTGCTCGCATGTGCATACGGACTTGATTAAGGGTTAGTTGATGGATCGCGTGGACGGGTGCTTGAGTGGAACGAAAATGCATACTTGCGAGGCACCATGGAATATCATTGGTAGTTGATTGATCTCTAAGGTTGCTTCTTGTTTTCTAGAAAGTGGGGCTTTTTCTTAAATGGGTTTTGTGAAAAAATGGTTTTGGAAATGGAAAAAAAATGACATTGCTTTTAAAGTAAAGATAGATTTTTAAAATAGTTTTTGGGCTTTTTGTGCAGGTGCTTGGTTTTTCAAGTGAGTGTTTTTCTTTGAAAATGAATTGATGTTTTCAATTGGGATTATTGGATTTGATTTGTAATGTTGATGATTGCTTTATGATGTGTTTGGATTTGTGGAAGGCTGGTTTGTGTTTCTTGTTTGCGATATGCCCCTAGAAATGTTCCATGGGTTCAAGCAAGTCTCTCTCAGTTCTTGGCCTGACCCATACTCTTAGTGGAGTGTCAGAGTTGGGTTCGGCTAGGTGGCGTCGACTATTCGTAGACGTTGATGTCAGATGGATTCCATTGAGTGATTTGGGAAAGTTGGAAGTGTCTCTGGTTTTGAAGGAACTTCAAATGTTGTGCGGATGTAATATTGTCTCGAGTACTTCTGGTGGAGCGGGACTAAACTAGTGAATGGTGATCGTTCCGTTTTCGTTGTAAATGGGGACGTCGCGAGCAATCCTCAAGACAAGCCTCATTCCATGTTTGTACCTAAGGAAGTGAAGGTGAGGGAAATTGGATGATCTCGTAGGTTCTCGACCAGTCAACATGCGGCGAAGGAGGTGTGTTGACGTTTCTGATGAGCTAGTTCCATGTGCCCCAGAAGTAGTGTGGAATCGTCGGTCAAAAAAAGGGGGTACAAATTGTTGGTCCTGTTTGTATTGTGGTAAGAGTAGGTCCCTCATCTAATGAAGAGTGTGAACCAAAGGGACTTGTTCGCGGAGTACTCCTTCCATCAGTTCGTGTTGCATGTCGGACAGACCGCTCAACCTCCTATCTCTAGTGTGGTCAATCAGACACTCTAAGTCGTTCGCTGCAATTCTAAGTTGGTATGTTAATAGAGTGGCCGCACGAGACATGAGGAGAAGTATGCAGGCTGCTTTTCCAGCGGAGGAAGTTTCAGTTAAAAGTGGTTAGCTTGTGACTGCGAGGCTGGAGATGCTTCAGATATCAGTGCCCCAGCCATAGGTCACGAGGTGAAGCTTGCGCGCAGTCAGAACTCGTCAGATGTGGGACGGGCTTGGTCCGACTTTAGTCCGCAATGTCGGGACGGGGACAACTTAAATTTTCCCTATTGTGGTACCCTCTTCGAAGGCTTCATTCTTGTTGTCAGGGGAATGGAGCCCTTGTCTACTTGTCGTGGTCTTATTTTATGGGAGTTCCTCTTGGGCCTTAAAGAGGTTCGGAAAAAACCCATATTCTTGTAAAGCTAGTGGGTGTGCTTCGTGAACCTTCTTGCGGTCGGAGATACTCATGTCTTGTGGAAACATTGTGTGCCTGTCTGGAACATCTCCTGGTTAGGTGTTTCTATTATCAAAGCTATCTCACGTGGCAGAGTGTTGTCCACTGTAGGAATTATCACTGCGGGTCGGCCCGTGTGATGGGTTCACGATGAAGGGTTCAGTCAATGTTGCTTAAGGTAAACTAGGAATGCCCGCGCGAGTTTCGTGGTGTTAGGAAATTTTAAAATGGTGGGGAGACCCTGTGCGGGTCTCACCGATGTCCCTTCTTGTGTTAGTTCAACATAGGGAACTCTGAGGGCCAAGCCAGTGTTAGAGTTTTCTGGGTTTGGGAGTCGTTTTGGGTTTGGAGAACCGATGTTTCACGAGAACCCTAATATGGTGGGGAGACCACCATAGGAAAAGCTTGTGGAACACTCTGTTTTCAAAGTGCGCTTGGCGGAGTAACCCCCTTGCTTCTGCTCTGCCCGACCTCGACCATTCTAATTGGAGAGCTTGAGTGGTGGGTCGCTTGACGAGCATTCTTGGAGATCTCGAGTAGCCCTGGTGATCCCTACATCAGGGGTCGGGGTGTTCCATATTGTAGTTCTACTTCGAGGTGAATCCCTTGTTGGTATTTTTCTTGGTGATTCTGGTTTTGAGATCCTTGATGTTTCAGGTCATCGACATTTTAAATGCTCGGTCTTTGAGCAATTGAGGTTTTGTTTTAAGCATCTTCGCGGTCTCGCTTGGAACCCTTGGTTGACCTGGTATTTTGGGACTTTCTGGGGGCAGAAAGTGTCATGGTGGGGAGAATTGTCACACCCCGACTATGCTTTATTTTAATTTAATTATTTCTGGTCTTTCTTTTGAGTTGCGGTTTGAATTGGTTCTAGTTTAAAAGGGGTTTGGGATCTTATATAGTGGTGCGTCCGTATGCGTGACGGTGCGTAGCACCAAATCGTTTTTTTGGACGATGTTTTATTATTAAATGTGTTTTCTTTGGGTGCACGACCTTGCGCCCGACCGTGCACTTTGCCAGACCCGACGTGAGTTTTTGCGTTTTGATGGTACATGAGTGTTTTGGCTTGGTAGTGTCAGGCGCGCGGGCACGGAACGGGCGAAGCCGCGTTGCTTCGTCAGTTGTTCGTGCACCCTGCCCGGTACGTGGTTAATTAATTAAGTAGCAGGGTAAACATTGAAGTGTTCATAAAACAAAATAATGAACAAATAAAATAAGATTATGTAAGAGATGTCTTAATAATAATAATAATAATAATAATAATAATAATAATATTGTTGGGATTGTTATTATTTAAATTTATACATTAATTTGGTCATGGATGTTAAAATAATTTGTATTTATAGAATTATTAACTTATTTTTTTTATGGCCTATGTTCTTTTTTTTCTGTTTTATTTTGTTTTCAATTTCTATTTTCTTCATTTTCTTTTTATTATATTTCATTTTTTTTTATTTTATTTCACTTTCATTTATTTTACCTCCCATGCTTTCCCCTTTTCCCCTCTCCCTCGGCCCGCACAACTCGCCCCTCCCCTGGTTCGCGCAACAGCTTCTCCTCCCCAAACCCTAGCCGCCTGCATCTCCCCTCCCCTTCACCTCCTCGTCGGACCGTTGCTGCTCTAGTCCGGCATCGACTCGCCTCTCCCCTGGTCTGCGCCGCCCTCCCACCATCCCTCCGGCTGAACCCGAACCGGCGCCTCCTCTCCTACGGACAGTAGCCCCGCGCCACCGCTGCCTCGCACCAAACCTGCGCCGCCCAGCCTCTCGGCTGAACCAGCTTCAAGCTGCGCCCCTCCTTCTCCCGACCGGCGACGTCCCTCCCATCCGGCCCGAGACCCCCTTGCACATCTCCTCTTCCTCCTTGAACCAATCCCGCACCCCTGTTTTGGTGATGAAACTGACCGGCGACTCGCACCGCTATTGTCTGGCGCCAAACCTATGTCGCCGCTGCCTTGCACCGAACCCCACCGTCGCCTGCACCCCATCCTCGAACCCGCGCTGCTCCACTCTCTCGGACCACCTGGACCACGCCGCATCTCCCTTACGGATGAATTTTCTGGTACGACAGATCTCCAGAAGATTCCTCCAAGATCCGATTAGTCTCCCGCTCCCTCGTCGCAGGTTCGTTTTTCATCATTTAGTTGATTTTATTTGGTTTGAGAGTTTATTGGATTATGTTTGGTGTTGAAATTGGTTTATTTTGATGTTTTCGTTCAATGAATTTATTTTGGGTTCAATTCGATTTTTGTTTATTGTGCGATTGGTTCAGGTTGGATGTGTTTGTTGCAGTGCTTTGTTTAAGGGTTTTATTAGGCCCTTTTCTGTGCGATTGAGGTGCAACGATCCTTGCGCACCAAGTGGCAAATTCTGCTACACACTGGTAGGTGGTTTCACATGCTTAGGTTTTCTGATTAATTGGTTTGCAGGTTTATTTAAATTAACATTTCCATTATCTAAATCTTGTTTCGAGTGTTGATTTCAGCTGATAGATTTTATTGATTTATCTCACTAGTGGCATGTTTAGGTTATTTTGGTTTCAACTAAGTCGTGTCTTTAGCTTTGAATAAATACAGCGTTTGAAATTTGTATGCATTTGGTTTCAAAGAAAATTTGAGTGGGTTTAGTACTGTTATTACGATGCCTTGTTTTATTTAAAATCACTAAACCAATTTCTCTAATGTTTTATAAATTTTAGTTTGATTCTTGAGATTGTATAGTTTATTAACTTGTGAAATTCATGCACGTTGTGTTCCGTTTCTGAAAATCTCTGTTGTGCGTTAGACCTTTAAATGATTATTTGTTTATTCATTTATATTGAATGTGCAAGTGTGGTTGACATAGTTTGCATTCAAGTGTGTTATGACTTGAACCTGATGGGTAGGGTGAACTTTGAATATTGAGCACAAAAGGGGAAGCCTGGGTACTAGGTGGGCAGACTAGACTAGTGAGCTAGTGTTCCGGAGAGGACTCAGTCCGGTTTCACTGGCGGGATTGACGATTGCAACACTAACTAAGCATATGATATCTGAGGGTTGTGGCCTTCTAAGCCACGTGTTCTGAGGATCGTGGCCTTCTAAGCCACGTTATCTGAGGGTCGTGGCCATCTAAGCCGCGTTTCACCGAGACACGACGTTCTAGGGACCCACACAACTTTGATACTTTAGGGCCTCTCCCACTTTTGTTGCTCCTGTGCGTTTTTATACTCATCAATGGTTGGTTTTGGTAACTTCTGTGGTTTCAAAAGGTGAGACTGTTTCATTTTCTTTCAATACCAAAAATCCCTTTTCCCTATTTTAGAACTGTCTTTCTTTCTTTAAAACCCGTTTTCATTAAATTGTTAGTGCATTTATTTATTTCTCTAAAACTTGAACCTGCGAACTGTTTTGGTCATCTAACCTTTTCATGCGAAATCTTTTCTTTGGTGCCAACCTATTGAGCGATTTCTCACACCCTACTTACACCCTTGGGTGTAAGTAGATCTGATTCTGTATGATACTGGGAAAGGAAAAGGTTTTGTGGACGGTGATCTGAGTTATTAGCTGCTACTTCTTGGCGTGGCGTTGAGGTGGCGGTTTGAGGGTGCGATCTCTCGTTGGGTGACAGTTTCTGGGTTGGTTTTTGGTCTCTACACTTTCCTTTATGTTGTTTGGTTTTTAGTTATACTTATGACTCAAAACTTGGTCATGTATAATGGTTTTTTTTTGTCAGCGACCTTTACTTTTGTTTTGGTTTACTTTGTTGGATGTTTTTTTTCGGGTAAATCGTTCCCACTCTTTTATTTTGATACCCGGGCACTTGTGCCAGCCCGTGGGGATCGGGAACGCCCTTCGGGCCATGTCGCGGACCGGGTCGGGCGCTGGGTCGGATGCTGCACTGGCCTGGTTCGTGACATATTTCCACCCATACACATCGTTTTGCAAACATGAATGCGGATGGCCTTGCCAACAAAGGAGTCAACCAATCCATGACATGGAGTGATTCTTTGATGGTTGAAATTCTTCCCCATTTGGATAGAGACTATAATAAGATACCATATTTTCATTTCATGTTACCTTTCTATCTCTTTTCTTTCTTAATAAATTTTTTTCCATTAAAAAAACATATCAGAGTGATAGTGTGAAATATGAATCTCACACTACCCACTGAATATCTATAAACTATTTCACGATAGTTTTTATATGATTGTAGGGTAAATATGATTTTTAACATAATCTATAAGGATGATTTAGAAAATTCTTTATCTTGGTGAGAGGATTATAGTTGACTTTTACAAGACACACATGTGATTTGAAAACACAACTCTTCAGGATAGACTACTGTAAATCGAAACACTAAAACTATAGAAGTTGTTTTAGAACCAAAACCATTTAATATTGAAATTAGTTATTACATTAAAGAGTTTTAGGTATCCTTTTAGAGGATTAAATATAAATTATAATATCTTAATTATAAGATAAAATATTATATTTTTTTATGGTGTAGTGGATTCTCATTTTATTTTCATGATATGTTGGAATCATATTTCTGACCTATTTCTGTTTCCCTTATAATATTATGTCACTCCAACTAAAAGTGATCCCTTGAAATTAAACTCTAGGTTAGTTAAATTTCAACATAACTATCTATATTTACAATTAAAAAATTTTCACCCCTATATTTTTATAATTTGTTGTATAAAAATAAATCAATTACACCTGTGATCCACACCTTTCCTTGCATAACAAATGAAAATATACTGACCAATTTTAAACTACAATTACCTTATGAAGTTATAGGGTAATATATACATAACCCTTTACATATTAATATTGTTTATGCCAAATATTTGAGGCTCATCCTAAATATATATATGTAAATACATATCTTAAGATAAAATTATCAAATAATATCCTATTGTCATCTATTATAGCCCCATATCTGTACTTATATTCAATTATATCATTGATTTTGATATCTATTTATCGATAAAACTGATAGACTGATATAATTTAATGGAGGTTTATATTTTATAAGATATATTAACATTTTTTAACACATGAAATTTATTTATAAACACATAATTTGTATCTAAATCCTTGAAAAACACCTTATTTTTATCCATCATCATTCTAGAAGTGATATTAAGGATAAATATAGATGAAAAATTATACAACAATTATCATGTGATCTATGAGAATAAATGAGAAAAAAATTTCCTATTGAAAATATGTTTATAATACATCATAATATAAATTTATGTTACAACCTACTTAAATGAATCAATATATGATTAAAAATCGTAGATATATAGAACGAAATGGTGTAAAGGAATGAGAAAGGTAATTAAAACAACATAACACATTACTACTAATGGAGGAGATGAAATTATGAACATGGAAAGTCTTGAAGTAGAATCCCCTAAAGAAAAATATTTTAGGATATTAAGATTTGATTAAATTATTGTTATTTAATTTAAATTATAATTTTTTTAAACCATCTTCTTCCTCTATAATTTACTCTATTCCCATATAGGGCTAAATCTTAGTGGTTTCTTCATAGGGAAAGTAATTCAGTTACTTATTCTATAATTTTTATTTATAAAATATCGATATTCTTTGTTTTTATTTTTTTTTCTTATATATGTTTATGAAATTCTATGATAGAGTGTTTTGGTGGTGATTATCAGTCCTTCATTTTATTTATATAATTTTATAAGAATATTTTAATATTAAAAATACCAACGCTTCCATTCGCATGATTATCCAATATAAAATATTATTGGAGGCTTATGGAAGGAGTGGTTCATGAATATGAGCATGTGATCTCAGTTGAATTACTAGGTTTTAACTATTTGATGGAAAAAATATCCAATTAAAAGTTTTTTAAATAGTTAAATTCAATGATTATCAGTGAATTGATTATACAATGAAGTTAGGTGTGTAGAACATATCTCTTAGAAGGATGTGAGGGGATAATTTCCTCATATTTATAGTGTTTAGAATCATTACAATAGATATAGTCAAATATGACTAAATGTGATAGGGTAGTCACTAAGAGAGAATGAAACTTGAGAAGAAAATGAAAACAATTATATAAAATATTGGATAGTAACCCAAGGATCATCATTATTCAAACTTTATAATTTAAATTTTATTGTATTGTATTTATTTTATTTTAAAATTCTATAATGAATTCCCTTGTTTATAAAAAGATAAAACACAAACAAATATAATAAGTGATAGGGAATAACTATGTGAAAGGTGAACTCATTAATAGATGATTTTTTTCACTAATACTATATTATTTTATGAAATTAAATAAATATTTAATATCATGTTTGGATAGGACTATTGCCAATATTTATAGATGTTTTTAAGAAGTTCCAATACATTTGGTATAGTTATTTTCATTATTTGTAATTTTATTTATTTTATTTTTTCAGTTTTTTTGTTAAAAATTTCCAATAAATCCAAAATATTAAACAAGAATCTTGAGCATAAAATGTGTTGGGAAAAGATCAAATATATAAATAGCCAATATAAATAATATTATGCTTACCACAGTCTATCCTCATTATTCTAGGAAGAATAAAACCAATAAAACACATACCAATGGGGAATGAAACAATAATAAAAATATAACTTTTACCCTTCTATATTGTATGAAATTCCATGGTATAATAACAAATATTTATACCTCGCAAACTATCGAGTTAATATTCCTCCAATGCCTCATTAATTATTGCATAAAATAAAAATTAGTTAAAAATTTAATCATTTTAAAAATAGTATATGACAAATTAATGAAGAAGTAAAAGAATTCCTTTATTGTTAAAAAATATATATAGAAAATGTTATAACAAGTACAAAAATTAATTGAGGAATAAATTGTCCCTTTGAACATTGACATTAAAAAAGTATAAGAGAATCTTGAATAAACAGTCCAATATATTATATTAAAAATATGATACAAAAGATATTTAAAGTAAATAATATTTCAATAGTTGATGAATTGAGGTTATAAGCATTAGTATTCATGAATAATAATATGAAATTTTCTAAGAATAAGGATAAAATTGTCATCTATACTATGAAATTAAAGACCCAAATCAAGTGTTAAATGCACTAAATGATGAAGGAGAAGAGACCATACTAGAGGTAAGTAATTTTGAGGAAAATATGGAATACATACTCATTTTAATGAATAACATTTTTCTTCAAGAATATTTGTATAAAAATTGTGATACAATATGATGCAATTAAGATAGAAATCAAAATAGTGAAATAATTTTTTTATTTTTACACAAAATAAATTCTAAATAGATTGAATTTCCTAACCAATCCAAAGATTTATCAGAATCATTTATAGGTATTATTTTACACAATAGTGAGTATATATTATTAGGGTTTATTGGGGGGTAAATTTTTTAGAAATATGGTAGTTTTTTTGTTTTTGGGAGTGCAAGGTTTTCCAAAATAACATTCCCTACACCCAAATGCTATAAATTACTAAATATAGGAAAAATTCATGGTTATTCCTTGGTTTTTCAAACCATGTGCCGTCTAATTAGTAAATGGGTAAACTCTGAGAGAGGTTCACGATTATGGTGCACTATTTTTCAAACCATGCACCACTAATCAAGAAATCATGCTTGCAAAGATTGGCGACCCGATTGAGTGATTTATGACCCTCCCAATATATAATCTCTTCTATTTTGGTTTAATCTCTCCACTATATATATTTCTATATGACGATCATTTTTTATCCTTTGTTGGAGAAGATTTTAGATCTAGGTTTTTATAGATCGAAACCCGTTTAATCAAGATCTAGGTTTTCATTCTATATATCTTTCTTCATTTTCAAATTTATTATTCCACTTCAATTTTTGGATTTACCTCTATGAAAATTCTCACCAACGATGATGAGGATGATAATATTAATTACAATTATTATATTCCTTATTTTTGAATTATGGGTATCTCGTTATGAAATTTATATTTCCTATTTTTTGAAACCATCTTGAATTGAATTAATTAACATGTTAATTAATCATTAGAACCATCAAATTGATGGAATGCAGTGATTATAAAGTTGGTTGAAATAATTATTATGTAATTAGTGAATGATGGTATGTTGGGTTGATTGATTAATGTTATCTAAAATATGATATAATTATCCTCAAATGTTTTATATGGTTTAATATTGATAAATGGTTTAATGGTGAATTATTTATATTTTACAATTTGATTAAAATAATAACCCCTGATTGGATTAATAATTTAAATTACAAACTTTGATAAACATGTTTGATAATAAGGTCAATGTTTTTTAACAATTATGTATATGAAATATGTGAAAAAAGGGATATTTTGATATATATATATATGTATAGGATAAACATGTGTAGAACATATACTAAAGCATGAAAATAACATATATGATAACTATGACTGTAGGGCATGGACTGATTCTTCAAAATATAATATGTGATAACAATGAGTTGTTGGATAGAGGCCATTGCTTCAAATATCCATGGGGAGATACACATATAATTTCTGTCCCAAAATGATGGAATTAGAGTATGGTTCTAAGTACTCATGATTTGAATTCAAATTAAATAGATTATGGAGTCCCGTGATAGAATTATTTGTGATACCCTATGTGATATGGTTAACCCTTTGGCATGGGAGAAGGTTGGTATTGGTGGATTGCATGAAATTGTGATCTTAGGTAATTTGTGTGGCTTATTAATGAATAGTGAAATGTGAGAACTATTTCATTTATTGTACATTACTCATTAAACAACTAAATTTAGTTTTATAGACTATATATACATCGTTGGTGGTGGCCTAATAAGTTGTATTCTTGTAACATATAGGATTTAAGATCAGTAACCGAATATAATTTTAGTTTTCAGAATGGGATAAGTGAAATATCATTATGTTAGATGGTTTAGTATCGATGGATCATGAATAAGGGAACCATGAAAGATGTCAAGACCCATAAGGGTTTCTTTATTGAGTATTTATTTTTAGTTTTTCATAGTGATACTTCAAACAAACATGGCATGACATATCATTTTATTTTGTTTGAATATTGCCCTGATTTATTGGTTTATCATGTGATAATGGTTGTTATTGTTATGGTATTGTTCTGGTTGTTCATTATTTTCATTCACATATTGTATATTTATTCAATATTTTCTACCTATTTGATGAAGCAGTTATAGTATCCCCAAGATATATATTAGAATGTCATTATTAGTCGACAACCTCTTCTGTATAGGGAGTCATGCCTGAGGTCATGTGAACAACCAGATCAGGGAACTGATATGTGGAAACTGTGTTGGGATGTCAAAAAGTTCTATCATAGGGGTTTTCATTTCATTTATTCTATCTTACTATTTGATAAAGGTATATAGAATATTAGGATGAGTCAGATCTTGGTCATGTGCTCGTGCATGGGAGTACCTAAACCATATATGGGGGTATAACCAAGTACCCATGGTAATATGGTTGTTATTGATGTTTTATGTTACAATTTAATCTTATATCACCTTGATTAATACAATTGGTGTGTGATGTTGTGGTTTTATGAGATTTTCTTTATGGACAATTCTAGCACAGGATTAGTGCATGCATATATCATTCTAGTCTCTCATAATTTTTATATGGTGTGAATCATTCGAGGAATGAATGAAAAATAATGGTTTTGGGTGAGTTGTTTTAAGGTCATTTGTTTCCTTTATTATGTTATTTAAATGATAATTCTGATTATTATTATTCTATGAAATATAAAATTATGCAAAATGTGAGAATTTGATTTTTATTAATGGGTGTACAATGAGAAAAATGATTTTTGAAAATGATTTACCCGGTGTGAGCCAATACCTAGATGATGGATGATTGAGGGTAATTATAAAACCTCAATTTTGAACATGTGGTTGGGAATGAGGGATAAATTTTAGGGATTTATGTGAATCCAAATTTTTTCTTGTGTTAATGTTTTTTGATGTGTCCTAAGATGCATGTTTGGAATTATAGTGATACTCTTCCTTGATGATGCTTATTGGTAAGGTGGTAGGATAAAATAGAAATAAATGATCCACGAAAAGTGGAGCTGGAGGAAATGATAGTTCTGGGTGAGGAAGATGGAGACTGTTTCCATGATAAAAATTATTTCTTAATGAAATATAGGGGAAGATACCCTATGTGGGTTGTGAAATTAATGTCTAATATGACACTAGAGTTCCAGCTGTATCACCCTCTGAATATCATTTGGGTGGATGCACTAGAGGCAGATGATTTCTATATTGAGTCTATTTATATTATTCTTGACCACCAAGTTACTCTTACTGAGTGGAGAGTCAATATTGATACTTATATCTTATGTGATTAGTAAATAATTAGTTGGGACATCCAGACTCGAGATGAAAAAATAGACAATATGATATAGAAGGAATTTCAAGAGAATATCTTAGAGAACAATTATCATAAGACACTACGATAGGAGAGGTGAATAGAGTTTATGATGGTGAATTATGGGAGTATGTTTGTGATGGAATAGTCTGGATACGTTACTGATATTTAGTTCATTATTTGAGCTTTGGTAGTGGAAGTGGTTATTGAGAAAATCATTTTCAGTATGGTAATAAATGTGTGATTATGTCCAAGGTTTATATATTTATGCTAATGATGTTTTCCAAAGTGGTGAATTCGGATCTCATGCTTGAGGGGAACAATAAATAGAATTCTAATGGAACAAAAGTGGTATCTACTGGATGACCAAGAGGAACGTCTAATTATAAAAGGAAGTGTAACTTTGAAAACATCAAGTAGGGTGACTGTAAGAATTTTGGCCTGAGGAAGGGTCAGCAACTCAAGAAATTACCCATGTGACCTTCCACCGATGTTATTGGATGGGAAATATTCATATATAGTGTCCATAACCATTGGTCCATTATTGACCTTGTTATAGGATGGAACATATATTTAGTTTCTATAAGAACCCATTATAGATGGGTAGTGGTGAAGCAACCAGGGAGAACAAGAGTTTGGTTAAGGGTATTGTACAACATATCAGTATAGAAGTTAAAGTTCTACTTGTGGTGGCAGTCTTGGTAGAGGATGTGGTACTTCTGTTCAAGAGATCTCATATTAGTAGATTGGTGAATCTTAGGGGACTCATAATGCATCACAGTGAAGACGGGAAATAATGTTTCATGTAGTTCAACCAAAATATGTGGATAGTGATGTTGGATCATCAATAGTTAGTGGATAATATTCTTGTACATTCTAAAATATATAGTAGTGTTATTTTATATATTCAGTGCTTGTGATTGGGGTGAGTCATGTGGTGGAATTTATGATTGGGTTATGAGGATCGATACAGCTTTGAGGGTACAATAGATAGGCATATGTTTGTATAAGGGGAGTTCTCTAAAGGATTGGAAGTATTGTTTAACATGGTATTTATACATTGTTTATATTTCCATCTTTGACTTAATTTTGGGTATGTAGTAGGTAGTATTATACTGAGGACACATATATTGTTACCAAAAGATAGTTACTTTTATGCCTCTTATAGATGACCGTTATGTACATAAAGAAGAATAGAATATCTATGCTGGTTACGTAAGGCTAGTTCTTCAGCAACTGTGGGAGATCACCACCCAGTTTGTAATTCTATTTCTAGTTGATGGTGGTGTGAATCCTTGGTCATTTCTAACCATAGAGGATTGGTTTCAGGTCATGTTTCAGAAATACCCCTATAGGATTCCATCAATGATAGACGTGGAGTTTACCATTGAGCTCATGATGAGAGCTGATCCTATTTCTATCCCACCATATATAATAAAACAAAAAGAGATTCAGAAGCTCAACACTTGTCTAGAATAGTTGATGGATAAGGTGCTTATCCATCCGAGTACATAACCTTGGGGTTCCCTAATTTATTTTTCAATGATGTATGATGGGATGTTTCACTTATGTGTTGATTACCAAAAGTTGAATCAAATTACGGTATCGAAAAAGTATCATATTACACGTATCAACTATCCCATGGACCAATTGATAAGATTTTGTGTTTTTCCAAGATTTACATGATATCTAGGGATCATCGATTGAGTGTGAGATTTTGATACACCATAGAATTATTTTAGAAATATGTATTACCTTTAAGAGTTTATCTTTATGCAGTTCAGGCTGAAGAATGTTCCAGCAGTTTTTATGACCTTGATGAACTGAATCATCCATCTATACCAAGAATATTTTATTGTTATTCTTTCGATTATATATTGGTGTACTCAAATACTTATAATTATCATGCTTAAAATATATATATTTTTATGATTACACTGAGAGGGAATCAACTATATGCTAATATATATAATATAAAATTATTGATTTATCCAGAACATTTCATGGGTTATATCATATTGGAAAAATTGAGTTACTATACACATATATTGTGTGGGAAATTTTTTCTTGGTAGTATCCCAATAATGGATTTGATATACATGGTTTTTTGGTTTCAATCAACTATTATTTGATGTTCATCCAAGACTTTTCCCACACGTACACACTACTTTCAAGATTGACCATGAAGGTGTAATGTTTGAATTGTTAAGATAATCTTAGAATTCAATACATTAGTTGATGTTGTTTTTAACTACTACTTCAGTTTCAATCCTATTAGAGTTGGTTGAGAAGTATATAGTGTTTTTTAACCCATATGGGATATATTTTGGCGAGTTTTTGATCTAAGGAGATCATGTTGTGGAATATGGGTCATGATTTTTTAGTCCACATGAATGGAATTACCATATACATGATCTTGGGTTTGTTGTAGGGGTTTATGCTTTAATGTTCTTTTGGAATTTTATGTTTGTAAAAACATTACACTGAATTTTGATAACACATTTTAAATTATATCAGTCTATATTGATATTTGAATATCTATATGTGGGGATGGGTTGAGTATATGTAGTCATTTTATTTGGAGAAAGCATATATTCTTGGGAAGGGAAACATTGTTTCTCACTATTTATGATGCATGATACATACTCAAAAAGAATATAAATCTAGTTCTATGTGGATGATGCTGACTATTCTAGATAAATTGTGTGTTGTGGAAAATAAGGAAAAATTATGTGACCCTCGTATCTATCTTAATTATATATACAATGTTGAGTCAGAACAGGGTGAGGAAGTATGAGGATCTTGAGTTTTTTTTTATTTTGTAAAATCCTTAAGGGTAGATAGTCACCATGTGCTTGGAATATATACGAAGATGAGACCATCTATGTTATAAATTATGTTATGATGCCTATGAGTATGCAATAAGGGATGATTCATGAATTCTATACCTTAAATATGGTGGTGAATCTGAGTTTGATGAAAATATACCTTGACCTATGTCGACAGTATTAGTTGTGGGGCATGAAAAATAATATTATTGTGTTTTTGACATGATGCTACACATGTCAATAGTTGAAGACCAAGAATCAATGACCTAGTGCTTCAAAACCACCATTACACATTTTGTAATGGAATTTGGATGCCATTACGATGGGTTTTGTCTAAGGATTCCAAAGGATCCCTTAGAAGAGTGATGTTTTTTAGTTGATTATGGACTGATTGAAAAAAGTATCTCATTTATTAATTATTTGGGAGATTTTTCAGTGGATCAGTTAGGAGAGTTGTACATTATAGAGTTAGTCTATCTTTATGGCATGCCACAAAATGTAGTTTCAAACCATGAATCACATTTTACATTTAATTTATATTAATGATTTTGGAATAATATTGGTATATAGTTATTTTTAGTAAATATCATAACAAACATATATATGGGTAGTTTGAACATATTTTACATGTTTTGTAGGATTTTTAATGGGTCTGTGCACTAAAATTTGTTGGGTCTTTGGAGAAGCATGAAGCACTTATTGAGTTATATTATAAGAGATGTAATAATGAAACTATAAATATGGATCCATATGAATTTTTTTATCATATTCCATATAGATGAACTCTATATTGTATTGAGGAAGATTAATTAGAGTTGTTGGGAGAATGTCTCATGAAAGATGCATCAAAGGTGGTTCAATTAATTCAAAACATTATGGATATAGCTTAAAGTATATTTTTTTTATTAAAATAGACTTTGATTACCCCGTGAGTTCAGAGTGTATTATTATGTGTTCCAATGGATGTGACCAAGATTAGGTCACCATAGCATTTAGAGTCTTGGAATGTTGACACATAGGATTGTTGGATTATTTGTTATTATGGAGAGAATATGGATGATTTATTTCAAATTGGATATTCAAAAGAGGTATAATATTATGCATGATGTTTAAAATTTTTAACAACATCAAAAGTATCACCATATACCATCTCATGTGATCAACGTGAATGAGGTTGATGATGGGACTAATCTGTCCTTTGAGGAGCATCTGATTCGTGTTATGGACTATAGTGAGAAGGTGTTGTGGGGAAAGACCACGTAGATATGTTGAGTATTATGGTTTGAATCCATTTTAATATTATTTTCTAAAGGCCACATTATGTATTAGTGGTAACCCAAGATTTCCAAAATCAAAAACATCACTAAAAACCAAATTCAAAACACATCCATCCTAATAATACAAACCTCCCCTCCCCGTTGAAAAAACAAAAATTCAAATAAGAAAAGAACACATTGATTCATGAACCACAAAACCTCCTTGGGTGTCAATATCTGGAATTCTGTGACACCTTGAGCAGTGATCCTTGAAAATGAAACACGGTACCTCTCCGACAAGAATCCAAACGCTGTGAATCTATAGAAGAAAAATGCACATTACCAATACAATGCATCAGCATGAAAGAATACATTTTCAGCATAAAAGAACCTCAATCCATTAATGATGGAATAAAACTATAACACAATTGATCACTTCCATCATCTTCATGACATCTCTTAGAAAAAATAGTCAAACCATTTCTAGAACTGGATCCAGAACATCCACCATCGTCATAGAACGTGCCACTTGTAAAATCCCATCGATCAAGTAAAAAAATCACACAACCTCCTTGGATAAATCACACCTAACTAACCAAGGTGGGAGAAACAGATCTGAAACCTAGAGAATTATTAGATTTAATGGGACCTCTATAGTAACTAGCATTTGAGTGAGCTCCACTATCCCCTCTATAATGCATCATCACAGGACTTCACTATAGAAATTTCACCAGTTCAGTAAAAAGTGAAACTAGAAAAACCGAGAATGCCACAAGATCCGACATCAAAGAGGAGGACTTAGAGAATAGAAGGTAGATGTAATAAGGATGTAAAATGTGGAAAACCCAGGTCAAAAAATATATATTATCATTCCAGAATGAAACTCGGTATTCAGAAACCTATAATTGAATAAAGATTCAGGTAAGGGGGAGGATAATTGTCAATGGAATGTGGTGAAGTGGAAGGGATGGATTTTTGTAAGAGGTAGGGGTGAGAGAAGGTAGATTACATAAACCTCAGATAAGTATTGACACAAAGGGAAAAGTAGGAGTGTCACATATGACGATGAAAAATAGAAGGTTGAAAAACTAACCACTGAGAAGGAACAAAACACAGAAAGATAGAAAGATGGTTGTAGGATTCGAGAATGATGAATATAATGAGAGGGAAAATCTAGAGGTTGAGAGAACCATCGGAAATAAAGACCCTACCCCCCTATATTTTGAGTATTATGGCTACATCGATGTGTTCAACAAGAAATATGGGGGACATAAGTTAAAATGTGAAGTCAAAGGACCAATATTTTAAACCCAAAATCAAAGAGAAACATGGTAGTACAACTCTAGGATGTGTGGTTATAAGGTGTAGACATTTTAAGAATCCATAAATTTTACAGATGTACTGACCTTATATATAATTACACTTTTAACCTTGTTTTGAGTATATCACGATTGAATTTTTGTTTGGGGTTGTTTTGGGAGAATATGAATAATTATGGATGTTTAAGAAGGTGTTTTAGATAGTTCATGGTTAGAGTATGGTTTTAAAAAGATGTGTTACCTTCCCCAATACACTATTAATTGTGAAATTAGATGGAAATGAACAATCGACATGCAATGTTTTAGACTATGAACCCTATTAGTAGTAACCGTGTGACCCCTATGAGAGTCATATAGTTTAATAATGTTGTGAAGCCCTACCAATGATATCATACAAGTGGTTATAATTTCTCTAAAAAATTATAATAAAATCCTAAAATCCTATAGTTTCCACGCTCATTCTCCCTCACTTGACCAAATAGGATGTACTTCATTTTTAATGGTCATAGAATGGATTTCAACACATTATATACACCATTCTTGACAAATAAAAGATCTGATTAAATGATATGATCCAATCCATGTTTGTAATATCTTCCCATGTGGTTTCCCCTCTCTTTTATCATTATTCTGAAATGAATAGTAATATTTTATCCTCTTTTGGTGATGGTTTTACATCTATGTCCTGATAGATCTTACTTTTTTAGATCCTCGTTTTGGTTTTAAATCACATTCTTCATTGTGAAATTGATCATTCTGCTGCAATTTGTGAATTTCCATCTTGGTGAATACTGGTTAACAATCATGAGGATGGTGGTATAAATGTGTACTCCCATAGTATTAATTTTAAAATTTCATTTACCAAATTGTGAAATTTAAATTTCTATATTTTTCAATCACATGCTAATTTGAATTTAATAATTTTTTAATTAATCAATATATCCATTGAATTTATAGAATGTTGTTTTTTTTAAATTGACTGAAATTATTATTATAAAATTGTTAAATGATGGGATATTCAATTTGATTATTAATGGGAATTATGGGAGGTTAATATTAAACATGAATGTTTAATGGTTTATATGAGTAAATGATGATAAATTGTTCAATAGTGAAGTGTATATATTATACCATGTAATTAAAGTGATGAACAATGATTGAATTGATTAAATATATGGGATAATTTAATGAAAATGTTTGATAAAAAGACCAATAATGATTAACCTTGATGTAGATAAAATAGGTGATAGATGTGACATATATGAGAAATGTGTGTGGGAGATTCATTGATGCTTAAATATACCATGTGAGATAACTATGACTGTGGGATAAAAACTAGTTTTCAAAATCCCATATATGATAATAATGAGTTGTGGGACACAGACTGATGATTCAAATACCCATTGGGTGAATGACATGGAATTCTAGGCCCATAATGTTGGGATGTTAAATTTTCCACGTAGTCGTGATATGAAATTAAATTAAATGGATAATGGAATCCAATGTTATAATGATGTGTGATTCACTATGCTCTATGATAAGCCTTCATCATGAGCCAAATCAGGTATTGATGGTTCGGTTCTCATCATGAACCTAGGTAATTTATGTTGATAATTAAATAATACTGAAATGTGATAAATATTACATTATTTTAGTTTTTTATTTATAATTTATTATACACTATTATATATTGGGTTTTTTAAGATGATGTTCATAGTGGCCTATAGAGTTGTACTCAATTATTACTCGGACTTCTTGATCAGTAATTTAATAAACCATACATTTGAAGGATATTAAAATTGAAGGATCCATAAGTTAGATGGTTGAGTTGGGACGGAGCATGGATGAGGGAACAAGACTGGACGTCAAGAACTACATGGGAGTTTTTAGTTTGTCTAGATTTTGGATTTTTCTTATTTACACATGAAACATATATGGTATAAAATATCTAATACCTTAGTTTGGATATTTTTTTTCCTATTATGGTTTATCATTTTATACTATTATTATTGGTTATGGTATTTTTCTGAATGTTGTTTATTGTCGTTAGGCTACTGTTTATTTATTTTGAGGATTTTCCACTTTGATAAATAGAGTATAGTATCCCCATGATATATATTATACAATATCTACTAATCATAATCATCTAGAATATAGGAAGATATTCATAAGGTCAAGTGACCTACTGGATTGGGGAACTATTGTGTGTAACCTGGGATGGGACGTCACAACTGAATCTTTCTATATTGTCATTTCTTATTGAACACAATTATTTTTAATATTGAATGAATTAGAAGAAGAGTAATTATAGTTTCAATATTTCATTAGTTATTAATCAGTATTGTTCATTGAGATATATGTGGAATGTGGTAAAAAGATAATGAATAATGAATAACCTATTACTCATGAAAAAGAAAAATGAGATACACTTTCTTATAATAAGTGGAAAACATAAATAGATTTTAAATTAATTAAAAAAGAAAAATATATGAATCATTTTGATAATTTATCACCCTCACTACCTTTTATGTTCATGATAGATGGGGAGACGGAAATAAAATATAATGAACATTGGGACCTTGAATATAAAATTATCTATAAAATCTATGTGGCCATATGTATGTTATGGTTTGTAAAAAAGTTATTAAATAACCCTAATGATTGGTGATAAACATTAAACCATATTTCTTTAGATAACTAAAATGTTCTCCTCCTAGGGGGTATAACCAAGATCCATTAGATTTTTAATTTTTAGTTATTTTATTTTTTATTATAAAAAATTATATTTTTTACTATCATTTTCCTTATAGGAAAATTGTGTGGGTATCTGAATATTGTTTTTGAAATTCCATAAACAATATCAACTTATATATCTCCTTCATATTGTTTTACCCTATGTAACTTTGTTAAACCATACTTTTTTACTTTGTTTTTTATTTATTATTCTGTATGAATTCTATAATAACATCTTATATTAATTTAGGATTGCTAATAATGAGTTTTGGAAGGGGTATCAACAAGATTTTATGATTCATGTTTTTTGTATTTACTTTTTTGTGAGTTATAATTTTATAGTTATATTTTTAAATTGTAAAAAAAATACTTAAAAAATTTATAACGTTCAATTATTGGATATCATGTCACATGTGATGGATTGTTTTAATTTTAATGTAAAATAATTTTTTTTGATATTTTTATTTTTATTTTTTTTAAATATATTTATAATTTATTTAAAATAAATTTCTATACACTGAGTAACTATGAAATTTTTTTACTATCCTATAATGTATTATATACCTGTTGATATATTCATTCAAATAAGATCTATTATTTAAAAACTATATGGTCCTGTTTTTTTATAAGACAGCTTTTAGTATTTTTTTAGAATGATATATATTTTAAAAATTATATCAATAATAAATACATATAATTTTGGGGCCCTCAATTTCCATTTTAAACTACAATGACTCATTTTAACTTATAATAGTACATTACATTCTATGAACTATATTATTAGTGAGAAATATAATAAATTAATGCATCCATACATATCCACATATTCTGTATCTTTTCATGATTAAAATTCAATATGTGTATAGGGGATGGATTTTCATTGGATTGTTTTAGATTAAATACTTTTTATGAGAAAAATATTATGTGTTTCCCTAATGAAGAGAAATTTCTTTTCATAAGCTAATGTTTTCATTATAATATATTTTCCCTCTTATTATCTAAAGTAAAAATATTTGACAAAATATATAGAAAAAAACAATAATTAAGAAAAATATAATTAATAAAATGATAAATTATTCATAGCTTTTATTTAATTGACTTTTCATTCATATAGAAATGGTGGAATATGTGCATAAGGGTGATATCATTAAAAGGTAAATTAGTAATTGAAATAGAATTAATATTTAAATTTAATATCTTATATTTTACTTTAAGTATAATTCTACCCATTATATTTTTTCCATTTAATTACCTTCCAATCCCTATTAAGTGGATCTGTAGGTTTCCTTATTTTAGTTTTGATAATTAATTATCCCTATAAAATTTTATTCATTATTGATTGTTATGTTTAATATTGTTTATGTTATACTCTCATTATTTGTAAATATTTATTATACATTAGTGTTAATTATTATTATCTCACATTCTATGTTGAATTGTTTATTTTAGTTTAGGATATCAGACACACACAAGAAGATACTATAAATTGACATATATTTGACTCGTGGTAAAAATATGGAAATGTATAAATCAATATATATTACAGTATTATAAATTTTTTTAAGTAGAATACCACTAGTATGATTTTAGGAATTTTAAAAATAATGAAATTTATTACATACTAGAATTTTGATAAAAGGAAATACATTTCATTGGAATAAATCCATACATATTAGATATTATAAGATTTGATAAATTATAAATTCTTTCACATTGGAATAAATCATAATGTATGATATATAACTAAATATATATGATACAAATTAAATTTTTTTAAAATGAAATATCTTACATATGAAGTAAAGGATATTACATATTTAGGTTACTACCCTTATGTATCATGGATATAGGAATGTTTATAATATAAAAATATTTTATTTAACAAATGACAGTTATCTATTTTTATATAGTTATTATATTTCTCTATGGAAAATATTTTACATAGGTAGATAATCGCAATTTTCATTAGTGACCCTCAAGGATAATTATTTATGTCTTTGTATGAGGGATTATAAATCATTTTTTATGATAAGTAATTTCATGGAGAATTATTTATCATTTTTGATGATATGATTCTTAATAATATTCTATGATAGATACTTTTATGAAATAATATGTTTCCATATGAATATTTCTGATTTTATTATTAAAAGATTAAATAAGGATTATAATGGAAAATATTAAATGAATATTAATGGTTATTTTTTACAGGATATTTTAATGATTATTTAAATGATGATTTTAATATATAAGTGAAAAATTATTTGTGGGAGTCCATGACTGAAAAATAAAATAACCATTTATTTTTTTGGTAAATATATTATTTCATTATCAATATAATTTTAACTATTTTATTATAGGAAATTAATCAATTTGAGGAAAGGTTTGGTGATTGTACAAAAGATATTAGTTTTTTAAAAATATTTTATAATAATATCAAATAAATTAAGGATTAAAAATGATTCAATATATTTTATAAACACTAATGTTATTTAATTTTTTTTATTTATATTTTTCTACTTACAAATTTTCTAATTTTTTTAGGAGTTGACAGTTCTCCCTAAGCCACACCCTTACATTACTACATCATGGGGTTGTACTAAGTTTTTCTATTCAAAATATTATTCTATAAAATTTCATTATTAAATAAACAAAGGGCTTTCATGTATATACCATGTATGATCTTATTAGATCATTATTAAAATAAGATCTTAATTTGATGAATATAGATAATCATGATAATAATAGAGGATGAAATTTTATTTTAAATTTATCGATTATATATTTTATGATTATTTTGATCATATTATAGTCTATTAAACTTGTAATAAAGGAAATGAGGTAAGTCAGGTTGAGATATTAATATAAGTAAAAATGACGAAAAGAGAAGGTGTTACGAAGAAATGTAAAAAGAATAAAATGAAGGATTTTAAAAGGACACATAGGAATGTTAATCCTAATTTTAATGTTAGATATTTTGAATGTTAAAAGATATGAAAAATAATATATATTTGTTTAAGGAGTAATAATGAAAGGGTGATAAAGGAAGAATGAGAAAACGAGAAATAGAACATTGACTATAGTATAAAGATTCACAAAATATTCAAATTTAATTAGAGAATCTAGATAGAAAAATAGAACTGTAATTATTTGTTTCATGGATGACATGAGTAAGGTTAGTGGTAATTGTTTTGATTTTAATTAAAATTATTATAATGATTATATATGTGAAGAGTGTATTACTGAGGACTAAAATGATATTTTTGACATGTATTAAGATAAAATTTAAATCCTTACAACCTTATATACGAATTGGAGTGAGGAATATAAGAAACTTTCTTATGAAAATAAGAATATCATTCTAGAAAACGAATTCTTTAAGTATAATAATTATAGGAATGACGATGTGAATTTTGATAAATTCCATGCTATATTTCATGAGATTTATTATATAATAAAATGGAATAATAAGTCAAAAAATTATTCCTTCAAGTACTAAGGAGACAATCGATGAGGATATAGAAGTTATTCAAATGAAAAAATGGAAGCTTAATGATAAAGAAGAATGCTTGAAGTAATTTTTCTCTAAGATCATTTTTTTAATTGAATGTTTTGATGTATTTATGATATTAAAATAGATGAATATAATGAATAAGAAAATGATCTATATTGGATAAAATTGGTGTAACGTCATATCCCAGCTCACTCGATGAACAATAACTATATTGGTTCTCTATAAGCCCTATTGTATACCTCCTTATATGATAGTAGGTGATGAATAGTGGGGAGGGTCTATTTGGGTACCATAGGGTTATTCTATCCTCTTCATCAAAGAATAATATTATAAGAATTAATATTAAAAAGGTAATATTTGTTAGATAAATAATGCAATTAGGGAAAGTGAAAAAATAAATACATCTAATAGATGTTTTAATAAATGATCATTCCATACATACTACATTCATCATGGGTGGATCATATAAATTTAGTAAAAAATAATTAAAAAAATAGGTAAAATATCCCATCAACAACATGCATAAAATCGTGTCAAGTCATATCATCCAACTCTAACCAAAACATATTAAGAAACAATAATGAGGACCTACCATAGAAGAAATAACTATGAGAAATAATAGTTTTTTATTAGGTACCAATGTTTTATGGATTTTTGAGAAGGGTGTGGGTATAACTCAGTATACCACCACAACCATCATAACTAAAATAACCAGTATGAAATGTTTTAAATGTAATGGTGCTAAAAATGATGAGTTTAATATAATTTAAAAAGTGAATATATAAATAAAAAACAAACAACAATTCCCCATGATTATAATGAAACCTATGGTTTGATGAGTCACAATCGATCTCTAGTTCCATGAACATGATAAAACTTACCTTCTTAGATTAGTTACATGGTTTATTTGAGAATATATTGATTACCATTACAATAATTATATCTATATGGAATCTAGGAGATCATCATGATATTCCCAAACAGAAATCATCACATGGAATCCAGAAAATCATCATTGAATTCCCAAGTATTCTATGAACTAATCCCTAAATTCCCTATCTTCAGTAATCACTTAAAATATATACAATCATCTTGTAAATCTACTATAATATACGAACACATCTTGGAAATTATAATCATGAAGTATTACACGGTTCAAGGCACTCTGCATGGCCTCCCTAGGCCAATATCTATTATATGTAATCTGAGTACTTATAGAAACGTACATACTTATAAAATAATTTCATTTCATCCTATAATTAATTATTAACATTAATTCTAAATTTACATTGAAATGATTTATATTTATATAAATACATTAATTTATATTGATGGAATAGTAAAATGACCTTAGGAAAACTAACATGGTCAATAGGAATAGAAATGTGGATAATATAAAAGTAACTTGACCTATGAGATTATAAATATAATTTATTTATCATATAAATGAAATCATTTTATATTTATATAATGTATTATGTAATCAAATGATTTGGAATTGATAAATAAGGTGTAGGTATTTTTTTAAGTCATAAAAGTTTATATAAAAAATCATAATTAATTTAATGATTTAAAATAATATTTATGTTGAAAAAATATATTTATAAATTAGTATTTTATTTCGTTATGCTTATAGGATCATTTTATGATACCTTGATTAATTTTTCATGGTGATATAAAATTATTTATAGTTTTAAAAGTTGTATTTTATGAATATATTATGATTTAATTTAAAAATTAAATTTATCATATTTAGAAACTTATTTTTGATAAAATGGAAATAATTTTAAAATATTACAAATCTAGAAATTGTTTGGGTTAATTTTTTGTTATTTTTCTGAAATATATGATTTTTTTGTGAATATTGAAATATGGTAATTTATAACATATAGATATTATAACATAAATAATCTAATCCTAACATAATGAATGATTTATGAACCATATTAACGAACATAACTTTATCATTTTAATATATTTGATGACAATTCTCCATATATTAATAGTTTTGAGGAAAAATTATTAAAATAAATAGTTAAATAATCAAAAAAAAAACCATCATCTCCTCCACTATAAATACCACCAACCATCGCATCTTATCATCAAACCATTAATGATTTTATAATCCACAAAATTATACAAAATACTCTTCACATGCCTTGTAATCACATCCAATATCTACTGGTATAACCAGAAGGCCAAAACCATGGGCCATAAGGAGGACCTCAAGGAAAAGAGATCCTAAGGTAAAAATCCTCTTTCATTTCATTTTATTTTATTTTCAATTCCTTTTATTTCCATATAAAATATTCACTTACTATTATCAAAGTATCATTAAAACTCATGTATCTAACATATACAATAATTTTATAATATTCATGGAAATCTTCATCACCATTTTTCATTTCCTCTCTAATTTATTCAAAAAATAAACACATTGTCTCTGGTGTGAAGAATTACGGACATCATAGTCGATGTGTATTCAATATATATTATTGACATCATGGATGTTCATAAGATAATTTTAGTGATGGAAAAATGTTTTAATGTGTATGATATAACCTATTTTATGTTCTTTAATTTACATAAATTCATAATATTGAATTATATAATGAAACAGGATCCTGATTATCGAAGAACTACCAAAATTATCTAAATGAATAGTATTAATGTTTTATCTAATGAATCATACTAATATATGAAAAAAATTATATATGGTATAATTTAATGTTATGTAAACATTTTAATACAATATCACTACACTTTCAGAGTTTTGATTCCATTTGACAAGAAAATATATTACGAAATGACCATATAAACCAAGTAATGTCTCACCTGAAACAAAATAGATATCAAATATTAATAAAAAATGGATAGAATTTTGTTATAAAAGTATAATATAAGGTGTTATAAAATTAATATTTTTCCATAAAATATTAATAACACTATATTAACTAGGATCTATGAGTTGTAAAAATATTTTAAGTAAGACAAAGATGAAGTAAGGGAAATTTTAACCCAATTTCCTTGCATTGGGTTAACATGGTAGTTCATTCATTATGAGGTACTATTATTATTAATTTTATTAGTTTTATTTATATATTTTTTATTATGTATGTTTAATATGTATACACATATTCCTGTCATTGTATTAATTCTCATATCAATTATATGATATTTTTATGGGACTTTTCATTTAAAATCCTATTTTAAACATCTATTTTTAAATTCAAATGGAATATTTTATTGAAAATATAACTCCTTTATGATTATTTTTTGGTTAATGGGATTCATATATGATGAATTGTGGGACCTATGTCTCCCTCAAATTCATTATGTATGTATATGTTAGAGGTCGCTCTTGTGATTACTCCATGTTTAACGGTGATGGTTACACCATAAGGTTAACTGTGAGGGTTACATTATATGTTAGTCATGAGGGTTAGAAATCATAAGTTAGACATGAGGGTCACAATATTAGATAATTAATACCCCATGATACATATATGTTTAATTTGTGTTATCTACATTTTATCAAAATCTCTTGTATTATAATGTAATTATAAGATAATTTATGGGTGATAAATATGTCTTTATGAAGATTATTCCATGTGATTATAAGTATTCATGGACAAATGTTTTCTTTACTTCATTTTTGATCCCATACTAAGATTTTTGTGCCCATCCAAAGTTTTAAAATTTCATTCACAAGGGTTAAGTATGGGTAAGAGAAAAGGATAATCCATGATGAATGTTTAGGTGCATTTTTATGATATGATTTCATGATATTATTTCAATAATTTATGCTATAAAAAATGGATATTATTTTCATTTGTGTCCACATTGTATGATTGTGGTTGATATATTCTAAATATTTACTAACATTCAAAAACTCTAAACAAAAAATATCATTGGGGATGTAAAAAGTTAATTATATTGTAATTTACTAGATTATATAATGTTTAATGCCATGTACTTATAATTTTTATGAGAGTATGGTTTACCTAACAACCTAATATTGACACACATCAAAATTACATCACTTTTGCGGAATAAATAATACATTAAACAAATAGACTCCCAAAGACCATATTAGTTTAGTGAATTTGGACACATGAAACACATTCTTCTAACTTGGTGAAAGGTCTTCAAAATCTCCCATAAATATCTTCCCCTCAATTTTTCATACTTAAAACATTTCATTATACCATTGGGAAAAGAAAACATCAAAAGGGTGTACTAAAATTCTTTCTAAGGTTTAACATGGAGAATATGAAACAAATAATAAAAATAAGAATGTAAATACATGAAAATAATGTTGAAATATTAAAATCTGGAGTCATGATATAAATCATTGTAGTAGATAACGCATATACCATGAAGCAATAGTAACAATGATAAAACAAAATTTTAATGAAACATGGAATTGTGGAGAAAAATAATCACATAATATTATTTCCTTAGTAGCCAAGGAATTTCTTCCAATACCATCACAGATGAAAAAAATCCATTTTTAAACCGGGTTACATTCCATTATAACCATGTATTACTAAACGGGAATTACTTTCCATTTCAGACCTTTATTATTGAATCATATTTACTTTCAATTCTATTAATCTCTATCTCATGTGATAAAAATCATTACCTATTTCATTGGTGAGAGATATAGGTTCCTTTAATCTTATAATGAGATCATTCTTACATGTTTCACACAAACATTAATCCTTTATCATAGAATAACGAAAGATATAAAATGGTTTTCTTAACATCATTCCACCCTAACATATTCTATATAAAATTTCATTTCATAACTAACACAATAAATTCATTTTAATAATATGGACAGAAATATAACCATATTAAAAGAACATCACCTTAGATGGAAAATAATTTTGATAAAACTCATCAACATAATTCTTGGGGAAAACATCATTTCTACTTAAAAAACACATTCTTTTCTCATCATGCCATGGAATTTTAAAAGTCAATAATATATTTAAAAGTAAATATTAAATTATTTAGAGGAAGATTCATGGAAATAAGGTGTAAAATTATTTCTATGAAATATAATTTAAAAAACATTATCCTCATACTTTTGTCCAAAAAAGACAAAGAGTACCTCATATGGTATAAGAAATACAGATTCCATCAAAAAAATATAATAAAAGTAAAAAATGTTTAAAAAATGACTTTAAAAATACATATAAATATAATATAAATTTTATTAAAGCATATTTATAAGACACATATGTGGATGGTAAATATACCCCCAGTAAATACTTAAGTATAAACATTTTTGGAAAAAATTGAGATTGCAAAATTATCCCATCCCATGTACTTTCCATTAGTCAAGGGAATGTTAACCTTCTATATAATGGTTCTAAGCAATTAATTAATTTCTAAAAAAATATAATAATATTTATGATACAAATATGAATCACTTATGTATTTATATTACCCATTTATTTATATATTCCATGTTACTGCAACATTTTCTGTAATAATCATTTTATTTATCGTTGGTGTATTGAATTATTATTCATGATATTAATACATGGATAATGATTTAATTACTTAAAAAATTTAAAACATGAAGTATATATCATAAATATACATTATAAAAATATATATAATATATAGATAAATGAAATGGAATAGACCGTTCACGGAAACGACATTCCATATATACAGATGAATGCTATTTCAGTTTCCTTATTTAAATTAATGGAAGAAGGTAATGGAAATATATATATATATATATATATACAAAAAAATACATTATAATTTTTTTGAAATATATTTTGTCATTATTTTTATATATACTTTATAATAATTCTTGAATAGTTAACATGGAGAGTGAATCTGATCGCATCGTGGAGACAGTAGGTTCTACGTACGCACGATTGATGATATCATTTACTTAATGGTTAAATGGTATTTAAATATATGTTATATTAATTTTAAATAATAACTACCATGTTAAATTAATTATTTAATTCTATTATACTCATTATTATACCCATCCAAACAATGTATTGTTGAAAAAAAATTACACCACTATGTGGAGATGGTAAGCTGTACGTACGCACGCATGGTGATATTATTATTTGTAAGATAGAACAAAAAAAGGTATAATGTTGTACCATAATTATAATAATATCACATCATGTATAATATACTGTATTTATTATTTAAGAATAGAAAAAACATAATAATAAGAAGTAGAAGAAGAAATGAAATTTGATAGAGGTGATAAAACAATTACCTCTTTTTCGAGTATCTCTTTTTTATTTGAACAAAAGATATAAATAGGATGGATATATTGTCAAATATAGGACTATAAGATGAATTTTGGAATGTTGAGAGTGAAAATGGGTAGGTTATGGCCATGAAATGGGCAATAGATGTGTTATTAAAAGGGAGGGAGATGTTCAGTTTAATAATAGCGGAGAGGGGATATTTAGGAATTATTTAAATACTCATTTATTATAAATTTAATTTCAGTTTATAATAGTCCCCAAATCATTTGGTTTGCAGAGAAGGTGGTTATGTGTCGATAACCTCTCAAACAATAGGTTTATGACAAGTTTAGGTAACAAAATTAACCTCTTATATTATCATTAACCCTTAGTTAAAAACATTAACTCTTACCATGTCTTCTTGTATTTTCATAATTTGTATTTGTTATAGTTACTATAAATGCCAAGAGAACCTAATGAGGATCATTAATGTTATTTTGTAATTATATATTTAATTTGGATGAATCATTTATTTTTAGGACTATTATATCATTTAATAAAATATTATTGGTTTTAAAAATTCATTTCTGCCAGTTTTGACACTTTTTGGTAATTGTTTTTTCATAAAGTCATAAGAACTTGATTCCATCAATCCAAAGTCATTAACGCATCCCTCACATGTCAGTGTTATCCAAAAAATTCCTTTATGACCATAAAACTTTCAAATTACATTTATGTTAATAATTATAATATCATTTATTTGAGTATTTCATTAATAAAGTAATCACTACATAATCATTGTGTCATAAATAAATTTATTTATTCAATGTCTGAATAATATAAATAAAATACCACAATATCATAAATATTTATTACTTTTATAATTACTATTTTTTTCAAATAGATCATTTATATAACCCCATCATAATTTTTTTGTAAAAACATATATGTTTATTTTATATTTCTATTTACAATAAATTAATTATTATAACCTATAATTTTAACACCCAAGTGGTTATAAAATAATAGAATTTTAGAATAAGTATATATTGGTCACCCATGACTCATCCAATTGGATCTGGACATGTGTTATGTTAGTTTTATTTTATTATTATATTATTTTTCCCTTATTTACCTAATTTACCCTCTAACCATGGTAAATAAAAATAATTACTAAAGTTATTATTCATAAAGTACATAAATAAAATAGAACATTTTACATAATTTAGACTTTTGGATAAAAAATATAAAATCTATTTTTTAAAATAAAAAATACTTAAGTGTCATATATAAATTTAAAATTATTTCATGTTGTCAAAACTAGAAAGTTAGTTTTTAGATGTAAAAACTATATAATGATTGACATGTGTTTATATCAAATTTAATGGTGAAATAATGTTAGATGAGAAAAATTATATTAAATGACAAAAACATAATCCAATTACACATTAAAACCATTTAAAAAGATAATATAACTGCTTGAATAAAACAGATGAAAAGGTAGTTTTGAATTTAAATATAGTATTTTACTATTCATTAAAATGTGAAATTTATCATAAATATACCAAATATTCAACCAAAGTAAATTATGATGTCATTATTCATAAGAAAATTTATTTTGGTGAATATAATATATAAATGTGTTAAAAACATATTTGAAATGGGTGTTCCATCAAATGGTGGTAGAACTGTGTTTTTTAATACATCTTTAATCATAAAAAATTTATTTTTTTCTTGTATCATATCTAAAATATATAATATGAATTTAAAAAATTACATTTAATATTTTACATATATATTTGACTAATAAAATACATAAATACTGATTTTATTATTTTATCAAATCACTTATTTTCATTAAAATAGTTTTTTAGAAATAAGTTTATATTATTCATAACCACCATTATAATAACTTGGTTATAATATTTAGTGATCATTAATACGAGGTCTAGAATAAAATTAATTGTATAAAAATAAATATATATTATGGGTATCACAAAACTAGAATATTATTTAATATTCGGCAAGTTAATACAATGTTGCATATAGTGTAAGCTAATCTTGGTGTAGCATACAATATAAGACATCAATGAAATTAAAAATATACTTCTCATAAAAAACATGGGGTGTTACATTATAACCCCACTAAAAATGATTTTTTTCCTCAAAATCCATTGGTGTAATCAATGGTTTACAACCAGAATGCTTCTTTCATAGATACCAATATCGCAAAAATGAATACTAAAACATCATTTTAAAACGAAATTTTAGAAACATAATGGTTACCAAAATTAACTCATAATTAGGTTTAAAAATAAAATAAGAGATATGGAAAGTGAAAACATGGATAGGGAAGATAAATCCAACCATCCAGTTCTGATGGATGGTCATATAGGATGATGTTGGAGAACATTAACAACCTGAAACCCATAAATCTACGATGATTTAAGGTACCATCTGATTCATCAGTTAAAAAGGCACTATGATAACATTTTTGGTTATTAAGGTCCTTTCCCTTTTGTTTAATAACATCAGTTTAAATACATACGTGATTTCAATAAAATCTAACCTTTGGATGTTTCTTGAAAAATTTCCACTTCATCTCTAGTTCAAAGAAATGAAGTTGAATTTGTCATTATTTAAGTGTTATTATATCATGTGATCCATTTATATAAAGATATGTCATTCCATATATATCAAAAAAAGGTTAGACTAGGTAATCAAATATGAATAAGTCCACCTATAGTTATATAATAAATTAATATAACAAACATTGTGCCTAATATAAAATATAAAATACATACATAGATTACATTAAAATCATTCCAATAACTGAAAAGATATATCATTAGAAAGAATTGAACTAAATCGGATTAAAAGTTAACTCCCATATCGCATAAGTTATCTATTGTTTGTCACATTTGAAACATGTGAAACCTTAATCATGTAGTCTCTTGAAACATGATAATAACATGAATTACCATATAATCTTAGTGAAAACATTAATTCTATCACAGTTTACTCTTTCCACACACCAATAATACCAAAAATTATGTATACTCAAACCATGATTTGACAATATTATTATATCATTCATGAGGTTATTAATACTATCAAACATCACATTTACTCCTTATCTAATCATTATGCACATATTATCCATTTCCCAAAAATATCTTAATAAATTTTAATCCTTACAGGTTTCAGTCGACATATACTTTCAAATACATAAGTAAAAACAACATTTTAACAATCCTTAGATGTTTATTTATTCAATAAAACCATAAATTAACTTATACTACATTATTTCTGATAACCATGTAATCATACAACAACCTTCTTAAACCATTTACTGAGATTCATCTTTTTATTCCTTTACACTTCTTTCGTCTCATATATCATGTGAAGTCTCTTCATCATGATCAATATAAATACTACCCACATGACCATGCTGATTATCTTTATGAGAGTTTCACTTATGAAATATATTTTCATAATTCTTATACATTACACATTTAAAACAATTAACCATCATTTATTGCATATAAATTCCATTATCCTTGCCCATTTTGATAATAAAACATTTCATTTTCCTATTACTGGTTTTGTGTCCTTTTCCATACCCCAAATATCATCCATTTCCTTTGAAACATTATCCCTGATGGCCCATTCCAAAATATTTACATGAGGAAGATTGAATTTTATTTTCTCTATGATCACCATGAAACTCCATAATTTTCTTATTTGATTGGTCAAAAAACTTACTGATGTTGAGATTATTGATTATATTATAATATTACTGATTCGACATAATAACGGTGACTCGCCTTGAAACTCACATTTCATCTGGTTTGTAATGAATAATACCATTTTATTATCCATCATATTCACTATTAACATGAATCCAACTATTTCAAACAATTTTCTAAAACCCAAAATGAATAGTGTGAGAGATAAAAATCAAACTGGGAAAACAACATAATCTTGGGTGAGTACATTAAATCTATAATATATTAGGTTTAAATCTTGGTTATTCATGACCATTACCATAATTCTAAGAAAATAAACTATAGTTAGATGTACCCTTAGGGACATGCCTATACATACCATAGAAAAATATCAAGGGATCTTACTAATGATATCTCATTATATCTTCCAAAGGATAACTAATCCTTCACTCTGATAACTACTCTAATGACCCAACTAGGACGTACAAGGAAATTACATTTTATTTGGGGATGAATTAATTATTTAAAATAATAACAACCCAAATATTATATGATATTTTTGTCTTTGGAAACTCAAAACACATTCTTCTAACATGGTAAAAGAACTTCAGCATCTCTCATAAAGATTATCCCCATAAGCTTTCATACCTAAAACCATTGTTTATACCATAGGGAAAAGAAAGCATAAAAAGGGTGAAATCAAATTAATAGTAACGGTAAACATGAATAACATAAAAGAAACAATTAAAATTAGAATATATAAAACATTAACAAAAAGATTAAATATATAAATATTGAGTCATGAAAAAAAATATTGGTAGTACGTAAGGAATCGGTAATAAAGAACCATTAATCATGATAAAATAGAATTGGCATAGCACATGGAATTTTGGAAAACAATTAAGAATAAAATATTATTTATATAGTAGCCAAGGCATTTATTCCAATACTATCATAGTGGAAATGTCTATTATTGAACCCGATTTACTTTACCTCCCATCCATATATTACAAAACTAGACTTACATATCATTCCATCACTATATTACTGAACTAAATTTAATTTCATTCTGTTCATTATTATATCATTAGATATAAATCATTACCCAATTAATTGAAGGTTGATTTAGGTCCCACCGATATCATAATTAAATCATTCTTACATATTCCACATAAACATTAATCATTCATTATATCATAACCAATGAAATAAAATGGGTTTCTTAAAAATTATTCCAATATAACATAAACCATATAAAATTTAATTTCATCACTAACACAAATAAATCATATTAGTAATAAGGATATAACAATATATATATTTAAAGAGTATCATCTTAGATGGATAATAATTTTGATAAAACAAATGAACATAATTCTTGAGAAAAATAACATATCTTCATAAAAAACATATACTTTTCCCAAATTGACACACAATTTTAAAATAAAATAATTTAGTTGAAAATAAACAAGAAATTGTGTATAGTATGCTTCATGGAAAAAAGGCGTCAAAATATGCCCATGCTGTAAAATTAAACAAAATGTCTCAATGTACATTTTTCAGAAAAGTCTAAAAGTACATAATATTGCAAAATAATGAAATATACCTTCCAAACCAAGTTCTAAAAGTAAGAAATGGGTATAAATGACTTTAAAAATAAATTAAATTGTAGTAAACCACTTATGAAAACACTTTTAGAAAACATGTTCAGGGATGATAAATAAACCCCTAGTAAATACTTATATATAAATATTCTTAGATAAACACGAGATTGAAAAATTATCCCTTACCTTGTAATTTTGGTTAGTCAGGGGTGTGTTAAACTCATATAGAATGGGTTTAAAATTACTATTAACTTTTAAAAAAAAATCATATTAATATTTATTATATAATATATGATTCTGTTATGACTTTATATTTCCCTTTTATTTATAAATTCAATGTTAAAAGAATGTTTTGGTAATTATCGTTTGATTTAACATATGTTTTTTTATCATTTTATTCCTAATATTATTACTTAGATCAAGATATACGTACTTCATGAATGTATAACAGGATTTATGAATAATAAATATTCAGTATACAAATATATAATATATATAGGTAAATGAAATGAAATTCACCTTTGATGGAGAAAATTGGATGTATATATTCTAGAATGTTGTTTCTGTTTCCTTATTGAATTGAATAGAATAAATTAAATGATGAATATATATATATATATACATAAAAAATTGAATTATTATGTCATATATTTCATGATTATTTATTATATATACTTTATAATCATTCATGAATGGTTGATGTAGAAAATGAATCTCATTGCGTCATGGAGATGGTAGGCCATACATATGCATGAGTGATGATATCATTCACTTAATGGTTAAATGGTATTAAATTATATAGTGTATTAATTATGAATAATAATTATCATGCTATATTCATTATTTAAATCCATTATAATCATCATTATATCCATACAAATTATGTATTGTGGAATAAAGTGTTAAATCGAGGCATGGTGATAGTAATCCGTATGTACACAGGCATGGTGATATTGTTATTTGTATGATTGATAAAAGGTGGTACAATGTTTTAACATAATTATAAAAATATCTAATCATGTATAAGATACATTATTTATAACATTTTTATGGAAAAAAATTAGAAGAGGAAGTTGAATATGAAATGAATTTTGAAAGTGGTTATTAAACAATTTCCTATTTTTTGAGTATCTTCTTTTGATTTGTAGAAAAGTTATCCATAAGACAGATTGTTGCAAACTATGTGGATTATAAAATGAATTTATGGATGTTGGGAGAGGAAATGGATTGGTTTTGACTGAGATAAAGGTATTTGGAGGTGTAAATAAGGGAGTTTGAGATGTACCATTTCCTGGGAGAGGTGAGGCGCACCTTAGAAAATCCTTTATATGTTAATTTATTAGAAATTTATTTTCTGTTTATAATGGTCCCAAACTCATTTATTTTAAATATAAGATTATTATGGGTTTTAATACTATCATTTATTAGTGTTATTAAATAATTATATTAAGTAATTAAGCTTATCTTTTAGCATTAACCCCAAGTTAAAATCATTTACTCTTACTATGCCTTCAAATATTTTCATGATATATCAGTCTTATATTTTCAATAAAATCCCAAGTGAACCTAATGTGGATCATTAATTACATGTTAACATTATCAATGCCAATTGTCCAAATATATGGGTTTTATTACTATTATATCATTTAATAAAATAGTATTTGTTTCAAAAACAAATTCTATCAACATTGACACTATTTAGTAATAGATTTTTTGTTATATCAAAAAATCATTATTTCTTCTAATAAAGGTATTGAAGCATTCCTTACATGTTAATTTCATCCCAAAAAATCGTGTATGGAATAAAAATGTTCGAACTATATTTATTTTAATTTTTATAATATCATTTATTTGAATATTTCATTAATCAGTTAATCAAGGCATCATAATTATGCCATAAATAAATCAATATATTTAATTTCAAAAAAATATAAATAAATAAAATGAATTAGTAAATCTAACTATATATATAATGTCCATTTATATTTAAAGAGTTCAATTATATAACCCCACATTAAAACTATTCTAAAAAAAAGAATCATGTTTATGTTATATTTTTCTTTATTTTAAATTAATTGTTATAACATGTCATTTTCACATACAAGGGGTTAAAAAATTTGAAAATTTTACCCCAAAAAATTTCATTAGTCTCCCATGAATTATATAATAGAAATAGAACACATTTTAGGTTCATTTTATGTTATTATAATTTTATTTATTTTACACTAATTTACCTGATTTACCCTTCAACCATGGTAAATAAAAATAAGTACTGAAGTTAATATTCATAATGTCCAAAAATAAAATATACCTATTAACATAATTTGAACCATATAATTCAAAATATTTAATCCATTTTTTAAAAATTCAAAACTGAAAATTGGAATAAGTTAATATAAAATTAATTCCCATTATCAAAACCATAAAACGTATTTTTCTGATGTAAAAACTATCAAAATATTTAAAAGTGTTTATGTCCAATTTAAATGTAAAATTTTATCTAATGAACACAATTGGAATAAATAATAAAAAATAATATAGTTTCAAATTGAAACCAATAGAAAAGATAATATATGTATATAAATAAATTATATGAAAAGTTAGTTATGAATTAAAATACAATATTTTTCACTATTCATTAGTATATGAATTTTCTCATAAAAATTCAAAAATATAAACCAAAGTAAAATTTTTTGTCCTTATTCTAAATAATAAGTTTCTTATGTCATATATAATATATAAAATTGTTAACAAAATATAATTTTAAATGGGTGTTACATTAAACCGTGGTAGAACTGTATTATTTTTTAAAATACTTATTTTATCTGAAAAATAGATTTTTTTATATCATATCTAAAATATATAAGATTAATTTAAAACAATAAATTGAATATATCTCATATATATTTAACTAATTAAATCTATTAAGTGATATGTTATTATTTTATATATTCACTTATATTCAATTATAATTTTTTTAGAAGGAAGATTATAATATTCATACCCTCCATTATAATGATTAGGTTATGATATTTAGTTATCACTTATATTTGATCTTGCATGAAATTAATAGAGTCAAACGAAAATGAATTTTTTTTATCACCTGTCAAGAATATTTTTGTATATAATGCAAGCTAATATAGTGTTGTGTGTAGTGCAAGCTAATCTATGTGTAGCGTAATACACCATACATTAATGAAATTAAAAATAATCTGTCTCATAGAATCTCAGGGTGTTAAAATTTATAAAACATTGGTGTTAGGAATATGTTAATATTATACTATAAATGGTTATTAAAATATTTTTTTAATGAAATGATATAGAATTTGATGATTACCATTTCACTTTATCTATGATATGACTATTCAGAATGGTTTTCCGGTGAAGAAACAAGGAAGATGAATATAGAAGGAACCGAGTGGCTAATATCTCTCTGAATCCGTAACATGGAATATTAGAGATTGGAATCAAGTAGTTTGTGATCATAATTACTCACTTAAAATAAGTAATAAATTTTATTTAAATCTATGTAACTGAATAACCAGAACAACTAAACATGAATAAGCTAATAGTGGAACATTTTATGAAGAAACACCATCATTTTTTTAGTGGATCTTCTAATATAGTAGTAGATTAAGTGTGGATTAAATCCCATGAAAATATATTTGACTTTATGGGGTTTTTGTGTATTCAAAACGATAATCATTCCATTTATTGTTTTAAAGTCAATGAAGACCAGTGGTTGTCAATAGTCAAGAATATCATTGATAACGAAGAGATTTATGCTTTGGAATGGGATAAATTTAAAAAAAATTTACCTGAAATTTTTTTCCTAAGGTTTTTCATGTTAGGATGGAAAAGAAATAATTTTAATTGAAGGAATGAATTATGAATTAGTGTCTGTGAATAAAGAAAATATCACTTGATTAGGAATGTATGATCTAATTTTTATTTGGGATCTTGATAGTAAAATTAACCATTTTTACTCAAGATTGAAGAGGAGATATCGAAGGGAATTATATTCCCGTGAATTCAAAAAGACATGAGAAACTTTTCTAATGTTCTATGAAGGTACAAATGTAGTTTCATACTGATTATATTTACTTTTAAAACAAGTATAATAATGGTTCTAGATTAAAAAAAATGGGTAAGAATCTATCAAATATATTAGATGTTATGAAATTATAGTTTCTAATTTGTGAAATTGTGTTAAAAAAATCTCGGGGAATGCATCAATAAAACTTGGATGTATATATAATGTGGTATGATTAAAAATATGGCTATATATTATAATAAAATGATCTTATGTTAAATTATGATAAGAAAATGTTAAAGTGTTTTAAATGATGTGAGAATGATCATTATGAAAATACATACCCAAAGAAAGATATAAATGATTGAAAACTATCAGATTATATGAAGAAGGGAGAAATGAGAACCTTTGCGACTATAAATGCATATGGTAGGATATAAAATGAATTTGTATTAGGTACTTCATTGTTTACTCATATTTTTCTAATGGCTTGTGTGGTACAGGGTCTATGGATTCCATTATTTTTAATAAATTTATTATTAAATTGGAGATTTCACCTCAATAATTGTTACTGAAACTTATAGATAAAGGAAAATTGGGAAATATTACAACCAAAAGGCATTATATAAATCTTCGTGTTATTTTATTTTGATGTACATTACCAGAAAATCATATTTTTTTACCATTAGTACCATTTGATATCATTCTGGGTATTAATTGGCTTTCTGTTTATCAATAAAATATTGATTTTAGAGCTATAGAAGATGTTTTTTAAAAATTATTTCAGTTTATAAACAAGAATGAAGTCGTACAATTGATAACATATCAAGAATATGTAAAACTATTAAATGATATAAATATTTGTTATCTGGATAATAATGTTCAAAAAATGTAAACTTTTATACTATTTATGTTCCATTTTTAAATGGATACTAAGATGTTTTTACTGGTGAATTAATTAGATTTATAACTGGTTAGGATTTTAAATTTTCTATTGAATTGGTTCCTGATGCTAACCCAATTTCTAAACCACCTAATATAATGGATCAAGTCTACCTTCTTGATTTGAGAGATCAGTTACATGTAATTCTAGATAAATGCTCCATTCCTCGAAGCATGTTATCTTGGGTTCTCTTATTTTTTTTTGTTAAAATGAAATATGGTTCCATAAGACTTTTCATTGATTATATATCTTTTAATAATATTACTGTTATGAATATGAATAATTTTCCTCATGTTGATGAGTATATTGATCATCTCATGGAAGCTCATTATTTTTCCATGATTGACATCAGTTCTGGGTACTATCATTCAAAGGAGAAGGAGGAAGACATCTTAAAAATTGTATATTTTTTCTAGATATGGTCATTATGAGCTTGTTGTTATACCCTTTTGTTTAAAAAGAACACCTACTATATTCATGGTTCTTATGAATAGAATATTTCTTCAATATTTGGAATTTTTTTTTGTTTTAATTGATGATATTTTGGTCTTTTCAAAATAATATGCTTATCATGAAATTATTTAAGGATTTCCCTAAGAACTCTCAAAGAAAATAAGTTACATGTGAAATTAAGAAAATGTCAATTTTGATTGTAACAAATTACTTTTACTGGACATAATGGTAATAAGGACAGAATAACAGTTGATCTTGCCAAAACAAAAGTAGTTGATGAATGGCCAAGACCAATAAATGTTACAGATATTCGTAGTTTTCTCAAATTAGAATGTTATTACTCAATGTTTTGTAAAAAAATTTCATTGTTATCTATCTCGTTAAATAATTTAAAATGAAAAAGGGGTTAAATTTATTTGAATAGAATCTTATGATGATATTTTTATATAACTAAATAAATATTTGTGAATGCAACAGTTTTGGACCTACCTTGAATAAATGGTGAATTTTTCACCTACAATGATTGTTCATTGAGGGTACTTGTTTATTTTCTAATTCAGAATGACCAGGTAAATTCTTATGCTTCAAGATAACAGAAAATTTATTAGTCACATTACCACATATATGATTTCAAATTACCAGTTGTGGTTTTTGATTTGAAAATTTAGAAGCATCATTTATAAGTATCCAAATGTGAAATATATATTAATCCTAAATGTCTGATGTATATATTCACTCAGATAGAATTAAACGTTAAGAAGATAATATGGCATGAATTTTTAAAGGATTGTGATTTTATGTCCAATTAACATCCTTAAAAAGGAGAAATTAATGAAGATACCATTATCCAAAAAAAAAATTATTTATTAACCATGTTAAATTTAGAACAAGTTTCCTTGATTAATTATTTGATGAATTTGGTCATCGAACATGTTTGTGTAGGAAATTAATCTATTCTGATTTAGGTGTCAGTGTAGTCAACACTATGAGACATAATTAAGAAAGAAGAGAAGGGAGACAATGGGATACAAAAATGTTTAATTTGTTAAAAGGGGAATGTTTCACACATTTATCATTGATGATGACTGTTTATTATGATTTGTAAGGAGATTATGTGTACCTTATGATTGATAACTAAATAAATAATTTTTTTGTGAAGCTCATAGTTCTACATTTTTAGATCATTGTGATTATATTAAGAAGTATAGAGACCATTAAGAGTATTATTGGTGGGATGGAATTAAATGATATAATGCATAATTTACCCTGAAATATTTTGACATGTCAACAGGTTAAAGTAGACTGACATATACTAAATTGAATATTTCAGACTTTTCCATTAATAAAGTGGGAATATGAAAATATATCCATGGAAGTCATGTTGGTACTACCAAATAATTCATGGGGTTAAAATGTGATCTGTTTTATTGTGGACTGAATGAATAAATCTAAATATGTCATTCATATTCAATAAAAAATTTCTCTGGATCAGATTTCTCATCTATACCTCAAAGATATTTTCACGGTACATTGAGTTAATTTTCACAATATATATGACTCTGATCCTAATTTCACTTCTATCTTTTGGAAAGGCCATCAAAAGTCATTTGATACAACATTATATTTCAAAAATTCTTTTCATCCTCATTCTAATTAATAGTAAAAGAGAATAATTTAGACATTAGAGGATATACATAAAGAATGTTCAATGGATTATAAAGGATATTAAGATCCAAATATTTTGTTAGTTTAGTTTTTTTATAATAACAGTTTCACTCTAATATAAAGATGAAATTAGATGAGGTATTATATGGAAAGTGGTTTCAAAATCTAGAATTATGGGATGAAGCTGGGAAATGAATGTTTATGGGTCTAGAATTAGTAGAGGATGTGTCTGAGAAAGTGATAATGATCCAGTAACACATGAGGATAACATAGAGTAAGTAAAAATGTTATGTACATAATAGGAGTAAATACTTTTCATTCAATATAGGTGATCATGTTTTCATTAACCCAAAATCATGCACATATTAAGGGGTAACCATCTCTAAATCAAGTTTTTTTCAAATATATTACCTTACAACCACAATCACTTTTCATGGTGACCCATTTTATTCACCAAATGTTCTTAAATCCTAATAATGAACTAAAATTGACCGATATATAGGATTCATTATTCCAAAATATCATAAAGAATATTATAAAACTTTATATTTTGAATTTAATTATAGAAATACTCAATAAATACACCATATTTTTATCATATTGAAAATATATAATACTGATTATATGAGATTTCCCATTTTATTTGGATTTAAGAGGATTTATATATCAATTTCATCATTAACCCATGGATTTGTGAATTAATTAGCATAATTCCCATTTTACTTACACATATATAATTGATTTTTTGGGTGATAATTATGTATTTAATTCTATCAATTCACATCATTAGCTAACTTATTCCTATTAATTCAGAATTTTTTCCCATGATGACCCACCTTTCCACACATGAAAATTTTTCAAATAACATTAAGATTATCTTCACTATGATTCGTCCCACACATTGAATATGAAAGAAAAAATCATCATCATTTCCCCATGGTTTATATTTTTTATTAAACTTCATATTCATTTTATTCATAAAACCATGAGATTTTTACATAACTCTAACCTCTATTTCCACCTTGTGGGAACATACGATGATTTATTCATAACTATTAAAGTAATTTATTTATAATTCCCTTTAGACAATATGTTTTATGAAACTGAGAAATTGATCAACCTTACATTTTGGTTGGATGATAATTCAAAAATCAAGCATCACAATTATTTTATGGTTTTAATCATATGTTACAATATATTCATTTTCCTTTTTCTATAACTCAAGGAATTCTATTTCCATTTTTTTGTGAAGAATACAAGGAAAACAATTATTGAAAAAAATTTGTTATTGAACTCACCCCATTAGATGGAGTTAATTATATCTCCATTCATATTATTATTTATAATATTACACCATAGTTCTACATCACCTTCTAAATTATATAAATCCAAAATGACTTTCCCATGATCTGAACATTTGAGAACCAAAAATATCTTTTCATTGGTATTGATCCATTGCTCAACCTATAACAAACATGCTTCTTATTTCATATTAATACATTCTTTATTACATAATGATATTCTTAATAATACATTTAATATCGGTAAATATAGTTTCTTTAGGAATTAGGGACATTACAAAACAAGTTGAATAACATAAGATCATCTTTATTGAAAACATCCTTAAGATGAACATATTTATCTTGATATATAAAACTGTATGGGATAAACTAGAGACATTCATAAGAAAGGGTGATCTATAAAACCCAATAAGGGAATAAACATTGACTAAAATTAAGAATTTAATACATGGTATATAATAGTAATATAAATTGAGCATAAAATGAACATGAATAATAATTCATGATATAACAAGATAATCATAACACGAGAAATGTGGAAAAAAATAAAGAATTTCTTTATTAACATAGGTCAAGGATACATTCCAAGAAATAATAATCGAAAAAGGACCATAAAAATAAGGTTCACTCCCTTTTCCAACATGAAATCTTATGAGACTAAATATTACCCAATTTATTTGAGAGCTATATAATTCATGGCACACCTACCAAATTCATTTCATTTTCATCCATCATTTTTCCACACACACCATAAAACAAGGATTAATTCATCATAATAATTTATTAAATGATAAAGGAGTCTGGAATTAATAAATTTAAGTTCTAATTTAATGAGATATAAGAGTATAAAGTTGAATACTCTTGATTTTAAATGGATATGGTATTCACTACAAAAACAATTTCTTGGAAAATCATGGTGAAATTTCTGCAAAATAATGGTGTATAATTAAAATTTAGAAAATTTTTTATGACAGAGAACATGATATATAATAATTATCAAATTAAATTCTAATTTAAGGGGGTAACTAATAAAATATCACATAATAATAAATATAATGTAAAATGCATAAGTTATGGTCTATACTTGAATAATGAGGAGAAAGTATAGGGCCCCAGCCTTAAACCTTACTTAATCTTGAGTTATTACAAGATTACACATTGAGGATCTTTTCAGGTTTAGAGTTTTAGAGAATTAGATCATGAAACTTGCATTACATTCCACATTTAAACAAAGTTGTTACATAAAAGACAGTATTCATTCTCCCCATCAACGGAAACATATTGAAAATAAAACATGGATTCTTTATTGACACATCCTTGACACTATCATCACATCATGTACCTTTCCCTTGACCTGTGAAAAACATTTCAAAAACTTGGGATGAGCATAAAAAGCTCAGTAAGGGTTATAAAAATATGTAAAGGAAACATGAGTTCATATATACATAAGAATGAAAACAGACTTTACCCATAAAACAAAGGCACTTTAACATACCTCATCAAACCATGAATAAATCATAGAAATCATAAGACATAAAGGTAACTTGAGGCATTCATAACATTCTTACGTAGGGAGTAACCCTCTTGGTTACGTTTGGAATACCCATCACAGTATATTCCCTAAATCTCTTCGAAGAATCCTTAACGTTTCACTCCTTCGCGTTACCCAATGCATTGGAGAGCTATATCGGGCTCACCCGCCCTTAGTTTATCACGGAACCACCTGTTTTCATAACAATGCCCAAGAACCATAACCTAAATGTATCACATAAAAAATGCATAAAGGAAACATAACATTTCCACATTTCAATCACAATATATCATTTTAGTGTATTGAGATAATGAATCCATTCAAAAAGAAACCATTTCCAAAACCACTGAAAACATTTAATAAAGAGAATTTTGAATCAAAGTGTCCCATACCACCTTTAAGCTTTAAAAATTTTAAACCATTAATATCCATATAAATAAATCCATAAAACCATTTTGAACACATGGATATTAATAATAACAAATCATTAAAACATTTAATGTGATATTTTGGTTAAAGGGGTTTTACCAAAATTAGAGACACTTCAATACAATAATTGAGGAATAACATTTATTCAAAACTTTACAATATCATGAGAATAAATGGATTCATGATATAATACTCCAAAGGACAATATATACACCATATAAGAGTGAATTGGTGCATAACAACAATGATGTCTCAATAGGGAAGTAAAATGTGATGAAATCCCTTATAAAGAAGGTATCCTTAAATTAAGGATAAATCAATCTCAAAATTATGTGTGAAAAATATAAATACACCCAATATAATTGGATATTATGTGTAAAACAATAAATGGGTCTTTCACACATATTCAAAGGATGACATATTCAATAGCTACATGTTGAACCCAAAGAAATCGAAATTGGGTTAAGAAGTTCCCTTGACAGCCTAACGGCGTCACATCAAAATGTGTTGATGAGAGATAAAAAGTGTATCTCATCACTTGGACATAAAATTTACATCAATAAGGATATATGAGAACATATCCCAACATAACAATATGTAAATTAAAAGACCCAACAAAAGAAGTCTTTTTTAAAAAAGAGGAGGGTGAAAGGTTCCCTTACCGACTTGGGTATCTTTCAAAACATACACCCCATGAAAGAAGGACAATAAATCATTGATGTAAATACTCATAAACGAAAGTATATTACACAAAGAGTAGAATAATTGGCAGTACATACACCACTCAAAGGAAATTGTGGCAAATGTGGCATAAATCTCATTGGAATAAAAGTGAGATGAAAAAACCCTTACAAACACTCAGCAGCCTAACGTCGCCACTCAAAACTTCCAAAATGGATTGATGAGAGAGAATATGGTATCTCATCATATGAACATAAAAATTAAAGTAAGTTTAATATAAAATAACATCCCAATAACATGAAAGATGAGCTTTAGAAGTAATGACATAAAAGAGTGTACTTAAAAAGAAGGAGAGGAGTATGATCCCTTACCTCGGGTCCGACTTGACTCGATCGTTCTTTAACATCCTGAATAATAAAATTGAGTTAATTTTCACTTTATTAAGAACCTTTATAGTTCATTATTCATTTTAGATCACTTATTTCAATGTTATAAACATTATTTAATCACTGAAGTTAATAATGTTTGTTTTGTCGATATTTGGTTCTTAAGTCGAAAGTGGACTTCTTACAATTACATGTTGTTCATGTGGTCAAAGGTTCTTTATATACAGAATGATATTCATGATTTGGATATCATATATATCATATATATCCAGAATATACATGTATTTATTATATTACATAATCATTTAGAGGTAAGAAATGAAATGCACCGTTCATGGAGACGGTAAGCCGTACGTACGCATGAACGCTACTTTCATTTATTTGTCATATTAATGGAATTAAAACTAAATGAGAGGTATGTATATTTTAATTCCAGAATTATATTAATCATTTATATGTATCATTCATCATATATATCCATTATATACATGTACTTATAATAATACATTACATTTGGGGATAAGAAATGAAATGCACCGTTCATGGAGACGGTAAGCCGTACATACGCATGAACGCTACATTCATTTCTATCTCATACATTAATGGAAATAAATAATAATGATATAGAGGTATATAATAATTCCAGTATAACATCATATATAATAACATTAAATCCATCCTTTATACGTCCCACGTATGGCATTAACGAATCACATCACTTTGAGGGGGCGGTAGTCCGCACTTCCTTAAATGAAGATATCACGTTTACCCATAATGGAAACCATAAAGGTATGCCCAAAATGAAAACTACAGAAGCTTAAGGAAAGAATAAACATATTATATATCATATAAAAAAAATAGTGACATCATAATGGCCAGCTTTGGAGGTGTTAAATGAGTATTTAACAATCATCGTTTCGGGAGGTAGAATTTTGCCATCCATGGAAACCGTATGTTCTTTAACCTTTTGATGTAGTTGTGTGATACTGTAGCTCGAATAAATCTTTTAAAAACATAATAGTATATTGAAGATACTGGTGTTGTTACAAAATAAGCAAATAAAAAGAGTTTAGGGGGTTGGAGAAGCAAAATAATCAAATGAACATGAGAGAATGAATTACCTTTAAAAGTGTAACTCCTTTTGATTTGAGCCTAAAGGCATCCTTTGAAAGGATTATGCCCAAAGGGAATCCTCTAGGATGAGGAGAGGGATGTGGAGAGAGTAAATGGGCAGGGTATGGCAGAGCCAAAGGCTTGAGGAGTGTGTGAAATGAGGTAGAGGTGGGGGCCTTTTATAAGAGGAGAGGAGGGGCACTTTTGGAATGTAAGAAATATTACTTTATTTGAAAATGTTTTTCGGTTTTAAAAGGTCCCAAATTGATATAATTCATGGATAAGGTGATAAGGGTTCGAAATCCACCTATCCAATAGGTTTTGGACATGGGTATTTCAAAGATATTACATTATCGTTTCATTTTATTTAAATCGTCAAATAATGATGTCATCGCTGCATCATTATGATGTCATAAATAATTTAATTTATTTAATGTCTAAAAATTATATAAAAAATGCTATGATGTATGAAATATTTTTATCTTTCTAATGAATATTTATAGTCAAAATTTTGACTTGTTTAACCCCACTTAAAAATTGTTTTAGTAAACCATATCATGTTTGTGTCATTTTTACTTTTACATTAAATAAATATATATTAATGTCATTTTCCAACCAAAGTGGCTCCATGGGGTCCCCAAGTTGACCCATGGCTTTTCTTGGTCGGCCATTACACATCCAATGTGGTTAGGACATGTGTCAAGTTTATTTCATATTATTAAAACATTATTTTTACCTTAAACTACACTAATTACCTCTAATAGCGATTAAAACTTAATAAGTTACTATTCACAAAAAAATTATTTTTATCCCATTGAACCACATTTAACTTCTTAATGAAAACCATTTATGTAGGATTTTTGAAATTCAAAACACAAAGATGACAAAATTTCATTTAAACGGAAAAATCAGTTTTTATAAGTACCACTTAGTGGTTTCACTATTCATCAAAAATTGATGTTTTTCAGAAAAATCCCAAAAATTCACCGTAAGCTATATTTGATATTCCGAATTCAAAAATGAAGTCTATTTTACAAAATTCAAAACATATAAGTCAAATTAATTAATTTAATAATTAATTCCCGCTGTCATGTCAAATAGCGTGTTTTTCTGAAACAATAACTATCAAAAGATTGACACTAGTTTAAGTCTGATTTCAAAGTGAAATTAAATTCAACGACCACTATTGGATTTAATGGTAAAAATATTTTCTAATTTCACTTTAAAACCAATTCAAATAATAATCTAATCATATAAATAAATTAGATCAAAAAGAGGTTTTGAATTAAAATACAACATTTTACACTATTCGTTAAAAAATGTACTTTATCGGAAAGATACCAAAAATTTACAAAAAGTAAATATTGATGTCCCAATTCTTAAGAAATGTTTTATTTGGTCCAATTGAATGTATAAGAGTGAACAAAACTAAATTTAATGACGGTTCGCCATCAAAAGGTGATAAGTGACCCTTTAGTGAAAACCAGGGCATATACGCCTAAAATTGAATTCTTTCCATATTTTTAGCCTTTACCTTTTATTGGATAAATGTAAAAACATTTAAAAACATATATAATCATATTTTAGTTATTTCTATCCATTCCCACCAATACAACGGCTACATGTTAACTACCATTTAAAATAATATTATTTTATTATTAGAGTACAACGTAAGATTCCCAAAAAACTCGTTGTTGTGTGTTGGGTACACCATCGAGAAGAGCGTCCCCTTTAAAGACATATTAAAATTTTATTCACAAATATGGATAAATATGAAAATGTCATATTCTTTATTTACCTGGGGTGTTACAGAAAGTTAATGTTCCCTTATTAATTTTGGAATTGTAACAGGTGTACATAGTGGTTCATGGGAGGAAATTGAGGATAGTAAAAGGCATATCTAATAATTTTTACAACAAATATACATTAATAGGTACATGGAATAACATATCACAATATAAAAAAACTGTAAATTGTAATGAATAACATAAACTAGGTTCTCGACGAAAAAGTAAAGAAGGAGATCCTTTACATGTGTGTGTGACTCCAAATACCTGAAAAGGGATTCTTGAGATCTTGGTGGTGACTTTTTAGGACTCTATATAGTGGAGGATAGAGTATGGAAGTTATACAAGGAGTTAGATTGAAGAGAAATGAAATATTTAGTTGGTTTATATAAGAAATGAGGTGGAGTTTTTTATTAGTTAGGTTTTCGACTCTACATAATAAAATAAAGAAAAACACAGACCATTCCATGGGGTTTTCCAATTGTTTCATCCATAAGGAAGTGTTTATTATTTTTCTACAAGGACAAATGTCAAAATTAATAATTTAATCCCCATTCTAATTGTGAAAGTGTGCAACATTCTTAATGAACTTATTTTAAAATATTATCAAATAATAATGGTTTTGGAGGATTTATAATGGGTCAATAAATTTAAGAAAAATAAACGTAAAATAATATAAATTTTAAGATAAACAATTATATTTGGTCTTGGATACATTTTATAGTATTTCTTACAAAACGTTTGAGTCATTCTGATATCATAATACATAATGTATATTAATATAGTATTTAATTTTTATATTGAAATTATTATATCTGAGAAAATTATGAAAAATTAATCATTGGATAATTTTGATGTTATGAATCCAATAATAATGTTCAAGTTATATAGAAAATTATATAAACTTGTGGATTTTAACTTTTATAATAAAATCGACATTTATCAAGAATGATGGGTTTTTGATAACAACATTTTTCAAACCCTTCTTAAACATACATTTGACTTCATAAAAATTATATTATCATTCTTATTTAATAATAAGTATTTTGAATTATTATTATTTTTAATATATGTTTTATTTAATTAATACATAAATTAATCAAAATAAATTCTTTAATTGAAATTGAATAATAACCAAATATAACATTTCTATAATATTATTTAAAAATAAAAAACATTTATAATGTTAAACAGTAGGATATAAATATATTAATTATTATATATAAATAATTTAATTAATCATATTTCTAGGATATTGACACATATACCATTAATACACTATGAAATACACTATGATAATGGTTCACGATTGAGGGACATTCAAGGGGTGGTTTGGAAAACATAGTTTGGTTCGGGACCTCAATGATCTTGAACTTCTCTCGTAAATGGGTTCAATCATTCTTTTGTTGTTGGATCTCCGATTAGGTTTAGACAATGTAAAATACCATTGATTTTATCTCCCTTGGAAGCTATGATAAGTAGGATTGAAGGGGTATAATCCTAATTTTTGAGGCCCAAACAACATTGGTGTAAATTAGACATGTGAAAACCCTGAATTTATAATATTCATATGATCACTTTTTAATTGATATATTATAAAAAAATGATCCTTTATGGTAATTTAAATACGATAGGATAAAATAACACCCCAAAACCACATTTGTTTTCTATATCTATATTACACAATTAAACATTTAATTAATTCACAAGTGTAATTTTATTTATAGCAGTTCTATTTGTCACAATATCCCCCCCATTAAGAAATTTCTCCCTTGAAATTATTATTTACCAAAATAAAATAGATGAGGGTAACCTTGTTTCATCAACTCCATTGGTTCCCAAGTCACTTCTACAAACTTATTGTTTCTCCACAACACTTTGACAAGGGGAATTATTTTATTTTTTAGATTTTTTTCACTACTATCTAAGACATTCATAAGCTACTCCTCATATAAATGTTCATTATCTAATGGAATCACCTATGGATTGAGTACATTTTAGGGTTCTAGTATTTAAATTCTCAAGAGGGAAACAAAGAATACATCATGTACTTGTGATAGGATAAGAGATAAAACTAGTCAATATGCGATTGTTTTGATGTGATCAAGGATCTTAGTGGGATTGATGTATCTTGGTATAAGATATAAATTATTCTAAAAAATCTTTACATTATTCCATGGAGTTATTTATAGTAATATCATGTCTCCTGCATCAGACTCATGGTCTCATTGATGATTTTTATCATATCTCTTCTGTTGACTCTCATAATCCTTTATGTGATTTCGAATGGACTTAACAATTTTCACTATTTCCTCAACCATTTCAAAACATATTTGTTTGTGTTACCCAACATCATCCTAAAAAGAAGGTTCTCTATACTTATTCCCATAAATGGATTCATAGGGAGCCATTTGGATCCTGTAGTAGAAACTGTTGTTACAAGAGAACTTGACAAGAAGTAATGTGGCCAACTTATTTAGAGAATTTGAAGTTGTTGTAAATAACTAATGAATATGAAAATTTAATGAATTTTTTAAATGTGAAGATTTTAGATATGATATTTTTTTTCTGAATACATGTTTTATTAGATTGATTGAATTGTAATGTGGATTATAACAATTTATAATAATCTTTGAAAAATGCTTTATTTTTTATTAGGAGGTTTTGATTTTTATTTTGGTTAAATTTTGAGATACTTGGTTTGTTTTTTCTATGGAATGTGTCTTGTTAATTTTAAATGGTGTTCATAAAAAAATTTACCAACCAACTAGAATGCCCATGTTACCACAATGAGAACCATATATGGGACCTAAGAGGATCAACCGTTGAAATGGGATCTAGCCTGTTCCAATCTAGGAAACATGATGCTACATATGGGGAGGTGGATTATGCCCTAATGAGCACATAGAGGGAGAGAGTTTCTACCATGCGGGGAATAATAATAAATAAATGGAGTACTCGCATAGGGTAATTCCAGCAGGATCGAGGATATTTGTTAACCATTTCTACCTAGTGAAAGTCATAACTCATATTAAAAATTAGCGGAGAAATGTTGTATTTTTTCATGTGGGGTCTTATTTTAAGGGTTATTATATCATGTAAAACTCTATTGCTTTGATCTGATCATTTGATTTTCATGACTTTCTAATCACCTCTTCCGACATCCGTAATCATGCGATTTTTTCAATAAATATCTCTATTGTTCTATTAGACCAGTGGGATGATTTTAAACCTCTTCCTTTGCTAAGTGTTCTTCTCACAAGACAATATCCATGTAACAACATTGTTTGATGGTTGATATGAGACATCTGATTTTTTTTATTTTTATAATTATCATAATATGATAGAAATACTAATAAATCTTTTTATAAATATTATAACTACAAACAAAAAAAGGTTTCACAGTGTGTAGAAGATTAATATTTCAAGATGATGATTCAGTTGTCATAAAGGAATTTAGTTGATTTAGTACAATTTTTCCTTTAAATACTGAGGTCTACTCCCATGAGAAGTTTTTGAGAGTGATCAGTTCTGATTTCCATGAATGTGGGCCTCCGTTAAACACTATGGTTTTTGAATGATTACATAAATTTTATATTTTTTTTGAATGAGATTTAATACCATGAGAAAAATATATGTGCATTCCACACTAGTTTATGGTCATTATTAATAGAGTTTCCCAAATTATTTGAGATTTCACAATTCACATACATGTCTCTATATAATTTTTGAAGAGTATGAGGAACAACAGAGAGGTTTTAATTACACTAAATTTCATTAAAAAATAATTTTACCACACTAATATTATACAAATTTGATTTTTCATGTAATATGGAAAAATTTATTAAATTAGTACGCATACACCGCTATGATTTTATCAGAATATTATTAATTGTAAGATCATTTATAGTGTGATTTTTTGTGTGCATACCTATTTAATGAAGGGGAATTATGCATTATTCCAATTCAATTCATAGTGCACATACACATGCATGTCATCCATGCATTGAATACACGAAGTGTATGAATAAGAAAAAGTTATTTAAAAAGGGAAAATATGTTCAATTTACACCCATTTGGGTTTGTATAATTGACATTAAATGATACACATGACATATGAAACATGAATGTAAGAAGATAATGTTCTTATCCAGTGTAATACTTGTGAGGTGTTATTTTTGGGTGAATTTTTGAATATGCAAGTAATGTAATAAATAAAAATATTTTCAGTTGTTGTATAAGTGCATCCAGTAACAATTATGTCCATAATAAAATTATATTTACATAAGAAGTTTTGTACAATTCCATGAATTTTTTTACACATTAAGGATTATTTAAAAACACATGAAATATATAAATTTAATGTATATTGTATAAATTCTATATGGGGATAATTTAGGTACAATTTAACTATCAGTGATTTAGAGGACTTTTTGTATCTATGTATTTGTGTTCACTAAGGATGGGTTTTCACCATAATGAAGAATATTTTCCTGATTAATGTTGTATTGATAAAGTTGAAAATTAATAGGTGATCAGTATTATTTTAGAATAAATAACCCCAGTGGAAGTATTTTAAAAACGTACATGGGCAGTTTTAATAGGCATTCTCATGGTGGAAGATTAGAATATCATCCTATTAGTGGATAAAAACATGTTTTATAAGAAGATTTTGAATTCTTAAGTGTGAATATGAATTAGTATAAGTATCTAGTGGGATTATATTAACACAATGGGAAGTAGTATAATGACCCCCCTATGGGACTTGAGAGTAACATATATAGCTGGTAACATGTGATCTCTAGTGGCATTCCAGAGAAAAACACTATTGGACATTGTGTTTAAAAGAATGTGACTTTTCCCATTGTAACCATCTATATATATTGAGAAATATATAACTGGGAGGACTAACTGGTTGCGTCAACAATTTAATTCAAAGTACCAACCCTTATAAAAAAATGTTGGGATGTTTTTTCATATACATTATACATTATATTCAACATACACTCATCCTAATAGGTGGTAATGATTTAAAGGGTTTTAAGAAAGAAAATAATTTTTAAAAAATATTCCACACATGATCCCCCCCTCATTATGATGACATGATCCATGAACACTTAAATTGGTATCAGATCGTGGCCACCTAAAATTGGATATACAAAACTTGTGTAGTTGTTTTTATCAGTGGAATATGAAGTGGAGATTTGAGTTTGAATAAAATTTAGAATATATTCTTATGGGAAAACATATCACTACTCTAGATGGAAAAAAATAATGTTTTTATCTAGACATATATAAATTATTATAAATTACTGGAAAAGAATAATAATAATAATTTAAAGATAAATGAAGATGAACAACTTCTTGAAGAATCACATTGTGGTAATTTTTTAGTGAAATCAAATGAATATAATTCTGATGGATGAAGATCAATTTGTGATGAGGATGTGATAAATTATAAAAATAAAAAACATATGAAAAATGTTACCAATGATATTATCACATGTATGATAAAAAAATACAGGTTACATCTGCATAAAAAATTATAGCTAGAATAACAAGATGATTCTATATAAGATGTAATGAAAAAATGGTTGGTATAGACAAAAGTAACTCAAAACTAGTAAAAGAAAAAAATATCTCATTGAAAATTTTTAAATGTTGGAGGTATTAATGAATTGAAAATTAATGTTTCAGATAAATATCTTTTCGAAATTGATTTTATATAAATTCCCCAGGAACTTGAAAGGATTCATATTACATCGATGAATGTTATATAGGCTATGCTGACTAATAGAGGAAAAAAATAAAGAACCATGACAGTTTTTTACTATAGGATAATCATATTAATGAATATGAGTATTAGTAAATATTAATTTATTATGAATAAATCATTATATATACAAAATATGGAATGATTTATCTCAACATAAGTTGTCATGAACTAGAAGTGAAACTATGAAATATGGAAGAGACGCAATATGATTCGCCCTATGAAACTATGAAAATAAGTACTTCCAAGAACGCAAATTATAAGAGTCCTATTTTAGATAACACTAATTATAGTGGCAATAAGATCTTGTGATTATTAGAGGATAGATCTGTTACGGAATCATAAGTAAGGTAACCATTTAACTTAAAAATCTATGTGTACTAAGGTTGATTTGATGATGGGTGCATATTTGACATTAATATCTACACTAAAATGGGTAATGAAAAATTATTGTTCGTTAAAAAATAATAGAAGATAATATTTTCATCCTCAAAAGATAAATAATATTAAAGAAAGACAGAATATATTTTAGATGATGAAATCATTATTTGTTGGAAACTTTTATAAATGTTGGATGAATGGGAATTTGAAAATCATTTAATGGAACAATATTTCATTATATGAAAATTATAAAATTCATACATTTATAGGGATATGATGTTTAATAGAAATTGGAAGCATCACAATAGAAGAAAATCTAATAGAAATAGAAATAATTTATCAAGAACTTATATTATTACATTGAATTTTGTTTTGATTATTGAAATATATGTGTTCATTATTATGATATCTTATGGTATGTAGAAATCATTCAGCAATCATCTATTAATGATAATAAAAGAATAAAAAAACATGAAACATGGAAGAAAAGAATATGAAAGGTCTTCTTTGGGATTTGAATAGAAAAAGATGATTTTTAAACCAATAACTCTCATGTTGGTTGAGAAGGTTCATGTGAGGAGTGTCACACTAGAAAATATATATTTTTATTTTTGGATGAAATTTCACATCATGGGTCATTTTTAATATTCCATGAACATTTATACTAATGGAATCACACTATAATCAATGAAAAATTAAATTTAGAACATAAAAAATAGGATGGATTTGTTGAATGATGTCACCGAGGAAGAATCTATTATGTTTTCTAAAAGAGGAATATTTTTACATTATAGTTGTTTGGTTGAAAATTGTTATATTACAAGATATAGATGAAAAGAAATTTGTTTCAAATTCTTATCTTGTCAAAAAATCTTGATGAATAATAGGCAAACATTTATTACATCTAGTATTAGGAAAATAAGTCTATACACAATGAGATGACTACAAATATTCCAAAATAACAGTTGATCATATGGCCTGAATAGATGGAATAGGAAATAGAATAAGAAAAATTAGAGATAAATTAATCCTCTTTGTTTGAAATTGTAAAGAAGGTTTTTTCATCCAAAAAAATTATTGGGTTGAGGATCAACTCAAAACCATATTTTCTAACTGGGGATCACTAAAGAACCACCTTATTCCTATATATACATTGTTTTTGTTTTCAATTATGGGAATTGAACCTAAGAAATTTATTCAAGGGGATAACTGAATTTGGTAAAATATGTGAACATTTTAATGCTAATTGATTTCCAACATGGAAGAGTATTAACACGATTTTTTCTCTCTGTAAATCTCCAATATTCTCAGTTAATCATGATGAAGAAGATATTGTGATCTTCTCTTGTTGGGGACTATATATGATAAAACACCAAATTATTTTTTCTCATTTTATATCTGTTGAATAACATATTTTTTGGTATGGTATGAATTAGATAATCATAATTTATTAATATATGGAAATTGATATTTCTCTTCATTGAGGAATGTGGGCTACAAAATCTTATTTTCCTGATCAAAATTCACCAATTTCAAAATAGGGATATTTCTTTCATTATGAAACATTGAAAGTTGTCATGTATAAAAAAACTTGTTCACTTGAATGTTTTCAATCTATTAACAGAGACGTATGTCGAAGACTAGTTGAATTTTTGTAAATATTTTTTGTAAATAAGTATCAGTTATTGGTATCACAAGCTATAATATTATTCATGGAATTGATGTTATATTTGAAAACACTTTCATTATATATAGTTAATTTATCACACAGATATAGATTTAGTTAATTTTGGTCCATATATTTTTTTAGTACTGATTACATCTTTCTTAGAAGTAATATTGACATCAATTTTCAGAAGTGAAAAAAATATTCATAGATTTTGAATTTTTGAAATGGGACTAACTTCCCATTATTATATCATTAGACTTATTTCCAATTAGGGGAATAATATAATAATTGATATTTTGAAAAAAATAGTATTGGAAGCAAATAAAATGGGAAAGATTGAAGTGGGAATGTGATTTAGTGAAGATGATTTTATTTTCAATAACAAAAGAATATAAAAATCCATTGAGTTTTTTAAATTTGATGATTGGAAATAATATCTTTGTTCTCTAAAGACATGTTTCATTGGTTGAATTTAATTGGAACATTCTATAAAACATTTTAATAAGATCCATAAAAATTGATTTATTTTGCATGATGAGTTTTTGATGTTGTTTATGTATTAATATTGAGAGAGTTTGATGGTTTTTTATTTTATAAGGCATTTGGATTGTTGTTATTTAATGGAGTTAATAAAAAATCACCAACAAAATTCAAATCCATAGATAGATCAACAAAATACTTTTGTGGGACCTTTGAGGGTCAACTATGGATGATGGAGCCAAGCTGGGAAAAGCTAGGAGGCAGAATAGTGTGAAGAGAAACACGCCCAAATGAGCTCATAGTGGGAGAGAGGAACTTCCATGCATGGTGTCACAACTGTGGTTGGGAGCATCGTTATTTGGAGGTTTTAGTAAGAGTATGTACTTTTGGTAACCATTTCCTCCGAGGGAAATAGAAAAATTTTATTATAAAGGATTAGATAAATGTTTATTTTTATGTGTGACCACAATTTAGAGTGTTACTATAGTATTGAAAAAACTATCATCACCATCTCATCTCATCTTATTATCATATTAATTCAGTTGTCTTAGCTAGGGTACGAAATTATGAAATGTGTTTTATAAAAAACAGAGTTTTTTCTATTTGACCAGTGATATCAACTTCAACCTTTGCCACACCTGAGTGTTATTCTCACTATATGATCTCCATGTAGCCTCCTCATCTTATGATTGAGTTGATACTTCTAATAATTTTTTTAAAATTCTTGATGATCAGAATATAATTTCGATAATAATAAAACATTGAATTAATAATCGAAAAATGTTAAAAAAAGGTTTTAAATTGTGAATAATATAAAAATTTACAGGACATGATTATATTATCGTGATGCCATTGATTTTAGGCAGTGATTTGTTGCCTATAAATATTGTGTTCTAGACACATGAGAAGTTTTTGAGTGTGCTAGTTTATGAATTCTAGTAAAAGAGTTCCATCGTTAATATCTCTGATTCACATAGGATGCTGCACTTTTTGTGTGTGTGAAGGATATTTAATACTATGATAAAATTACATGTACTTGCCACATTAGTTTTTCATCATGATGAAAAGTGTTATGTGAAGCATTTGAGATAGCATGATTCATATATGTGTCTATATCTCTTGTGTGAAGGGTCTATTGAACCAAAAATATTTTTTAGTACACTAAATTTCATGAAAAAAGATTTGAGCACACAAAGCATATACACATTTTATTTTTCCCTCAAGAAGGAAGAAATAAATTTTCTAGTACAAATATTATGTTATGATTTGGACAAAATATTGTTGAGCTTATGATCATAGTTAGTGTGTGTGTGTGTGTGTATGTGCATACCAATTACAAGAAGGGGATATATAAATGATGGATAAACAATGAATTGTGTAGGGTAACATGAATGATACCCATTATTTTAATATAGAAAGCATAGGGATTTGTAAAATATATTTGATAATGGTAAATATGTCTAATGAACAACCATTCAGGTTGTGCAATCGACAGTGAATGAAATTCATGAGATATGTAAAATGCATGTTTGAAGATAATATTATTCTCAAGAGGAATATTTTTGATTTTTTATTTTATGAAGAATATGTGAATATTAAAGTAAAAAAAATATAAAAAAAATATTGGCAGTAGGTGAAATGTGAACAAAATAAAACTTACTTGAAATTTAAAACAATACATGCATAACAAATTGTATAGAAGTCCATGAATTGTTTTACACTTGTGATATATACATATCTTGTACATAGTGTGCACTTATATTTGATAATGAAGCCATAATATTTTTAATATCAGTGATTCAGTTTAACATTTTTTCCGATGTTTCCAATGTTCAGGGAGGAAAAGTCTTTAGCAGAAAAAAGTATACTTCCCAAAGAAATGTTGTGCTGATGTAGTAGACCATTTATAGGTGATCAATATTATTTTTTCATGGAAACACTAATGCAATGATTATTTAATGGTACATGGGATAGACTGTTAAATAAATATCATGGATGAAGATTATAAGATAATCCTATTAGTTGATTAAATATTGTGTAACCCATGATTTCGAAGTCTTCATGGGGACTCTAAGGTATTTTAAATCTCTAGTGTGACTCTGGAGAAATTTTATGGGGTACTGGTAACACTATAGGATGCAGTATAAAGAAACTCAAGTGGGACACAGTAATAAATTGCATAGATGGTAACATGTGATATCTAGTGGAATTCTTGAGTATAACACTATTGGAATCAGTGTCTAAAAAAATGGGAATTTTCTGATTGTAACCATCTACATATAGTCACGTATCTTTAACCATAGGGTATAACTGGTTGTTGGAAGTATATTGTTCTTATTACCAAATAATGTAAAAAGTAATTTTTTCCTCGGTTTTCATTTAAATTATAAATTTCCAATATAATTCACTCATCCATACATGTGAAATATGTTTGGAGGTGTTTAAAAAAGGGAAATAGTTTAGTAAAATAGGTCACACTGGATTCAACACACCTATTCATTTGACTCACATTCCTTAGACACTTAAATAGGTTTATATTGGATTTATCATCCTTTGATGTCATGGATCATCCTCTCAAAATATATTCCATTGTCTGAATAAATGTTTTGTATTCACCATCTGTTGGAATATGATATGTCGTACTGATGTTCAAATCAGTTTTTCAAGCATGTTAGAGAATCTTCTAGAACATAGACTTGAATCTTGGATACCAGTTACATTTAATCAATAATTGTAATCCTTGTATAATCACCACTCCACTGATGTATATTAGTGAGTTTTGATCTTTTGAGAAACCCTCTCGAATAGAAATGATATGTGCAGTCTTTATAAGATGACTCACCACCAACCAGTTCACATTGTTACCCTTGGATTTCGTCACATGTCTGGTGATAATGTCCATGTTGCGATTTTCCCATTTATTTATTGGTATGGGTATTGGATTCATGATCCCCTTATAAGTTTTTTCTTTATTGATTCACTTACTGACATATAAGACTTCATGATGTATACTATGTGGTCTCCTTCATCATATAGTCCCACAAATAGTTCTCTCGATGATATTGATACATATTTGTTCTTTCAAGATTGATAAAAAAGGATGAGCTATGTGCATCATTGAACAAATGCTAATTCAACTAAGGATATTATGGAACCCATAATCATAACATATATATTACTACACATTCTTTATTAACATTGAACTCTTAGGATTTCCAATTTCTTATAGTTTCCCCTTTCTTCTGAATTCCCACATCATTTCATTGAGCACTCCTAATCTCTTCCAAAAGAGATGATTGGAAAGTAATTTTTGAAAATATTAATGATGTTACTTACTTTATTATTCCCATGTCTATCCTCTTTATGTTTAACAAGATTATATAACTATTAACTCTCACCAATGATAAAATTGCTGGATCCATTTTACATGGAGTATCAGCCACTATATTTGCATTCCCATGATTGTAGTAAATTGTGAGTTCATATTCCTTGATCTGGTCTAACTATCATTTTGGTCCATATTCATCTCTTTTTGTGTGAAAATATACGTGAGGATTCTGTGCCCCGTATATATTTCACTCTTCTCCGAATAGTAATAATGACGCCATATTTCAGTGAAAATATCATTTTATCCAACACTAGATCATGTGTTTTTTTATTTATGATCAATAAATATAAACTAAATTGAACCATAGGCAATTAATTTGTAATTTTTCATTGACGTACAACTCAATACCTTCCTTGAATATTCATTTAATAACTTGAAAATCACTCCAATTATGGGTAGTGTGTGAATAGATGTATTGATAAGCCTCTTTTTCAACTACACTTGCTTTTGATTCATCTTCATATTAAAACATGACACAATTACGAGTTATCTTGGATAAAGGGTTTTACAATTATGAGAAATGTTTCCTATTTTGATAGTAATACCCAGCTAAAAAAGGAAACTATGGATATATATCACATATTTTGGCCTCATCCATCCATAATTTTGATTGTTATTTAATGGTTCTATAGATATCACATTTCATATGATCATATACCCCAATAAATATACATATTTCAACCAAGACTCATATTTTATATACATGGAATGGTGATTTTCCATTTATATGTTCTTTAGAATTGTTCTATTATGCCATTTAGGATTATTCTTTCATTTAGAGTACATTTTAATATCATTTATAAAAACCACCATAAATTTGTTGAAATTGTCTCTAAATTATATTTTCATCATGTCCATGATGATTTTTGTGGATTTAGTGAGTCCAAAAGGCATTACTATGAACTCATAGTGATCATACCTCGTCTAAAAAGCAGTGTTAGGGATATCCTCATTCTTCACCCTAGCATAGTAATATCCTACTCACAGATCCACATTGTAGAAGTATTGTGCATGACATTCTAGATCAAAATAGTAATCAATTCATAGTATAGGATATTATACCTTTATCGTGATCTTTTTTATCTCATGGTAATCAATGAAAATGTACATTGACCTATAATTCTTCTTGAAAAACTAAATTAGTTCACCATATAGTGGATCACATTGGTGTATGAACTCTTTATCCAGATTCTCTTGTAGTTGTTTCTTAAGATCTGCATGTTCTGAAATATTTATTCTATATAGAGTATTTGATAATGTTAACTCCCTACGTATGAGATCAATTAATAATGAAAACACTTAACTATGAAAAAGATACATATGTTCCCTAGGAAACACATCAATGTATTACCTCCCAAAAATAAGTTATTCAAGGATAGTTTATTCCTTATAATCTATATTTTTTCATGATATTATTTCTCATAGAGAAATAATATCCATGTTAAGATGTTTGTGTTAAATAAGATTCATCCTCTTTATTTTAGTTGTACAGAATATGGGATCTATTCACAATATGAAGATTTATTTCCTTCTCATGAAAATTAATGTTGGATTTATATAAGTAAATAAAATCCATACCCAATATTGCATCAAATTCCCCAAAAGGAAGTATTAAATGGTTCACTGGTATGTTTATCCCATATATTGTGACATGGTAGGAGTTATATTCATGGGATGAAATAATTTCCCCAGTTTACATTTTCATTGAAAAAACTACAATAATGCATTTCAGAGGGGTCTAGATAGTTATAATAATCTTTTATGATTTTATGAAATGTAAAGTACCAAAATAAAAAACTAGATTATCTATTTTTGAAAGAATAAATAGTGTACATATAACCCTTTATTTGATGGGATCCAAATCAGTATTTGTGATAGAGAAGGGTCTCCATGGATACCTTGGAGGTTGTTGGTTGTCTCTAAAAACCCCAAGGATAGTCCATTGGTTTGCAATGTTCTTTGTCCTTTATAGTTGAAGCAATGAAAAATGTATTGAATAATGATTAGATCATTCCTTTCATCCATTGAACTAGAATGTTTCTCTTATTGGAATTCTCTGTCTTCGTGTCCTTCCTTCCCACACCAAAATCATTTCATCATTACCCGTAGGCATTTTCTGGGGTGCGTCTTTTAACACGTTTGATAAGTGGGAATTTGAAATTTATAGGATCAATTAGATTTCTCTATCGGACTTCCAAAATTAATAAACACCTTTTACATCTTATCCCTATCATACCCTTGAGATTCATTGATCTCAATTTTTACATTGAGGGCACATCAAAAAATTTCCTCATCACTATCAATCTTTCAGATCACAATGGATTTTCATATACAAGGTTTTATCCCACCAATGAAGTGGTCAAAATTGTATTTTTCGGCAATGAAAAATTCAATGGTATATTATTAAATTCATGTTATTATATCCTTGTACTCTTGAATTGATTCTCCATCTTTTTAATTTATGGTAAGTAAATATTGTCCCTTTTTAATTCTTGGAGTGAAAGGAAAATATTTATCAAATAAAATTTACAATAATTTGTTCCACCCCATCACATGGATCTCTTCGCCTCGATTTTTTTGTCTTGACCAATGACCACCACTATTCAGCTTCTCCATACATATGATAAATATGATGTAGATCCAACAATCTTTTGGAACATTTAATGATTTAGAATATCTTCTCAATAGGGATGATCTATTTTTCTATGATTAAAGGATCAAATGATCCATTGAAATTCAGTGGCCATTGTTTCATAATGATATCAATAATAGATTGTTCTCTCTTAGGGGGATATATGTGATCATTTAGATCCATGTTTCTATTTAGAACATTACTTTTCAGAGTGAGTATCATCACAAATTATATGATTCTTTCTCATATCAGGTTGAGCATATCATTGGGGTATTCATCAAATTGCCTATTGTATTGAATGTATACCTGACTCCTCCCATTTATGTAATTTGGCAAGAATAAAGTAAAAAAAGGGATTAATATTTTAAAATTATTAAACGTATATATAGGAAACCTTTAACATTAAATAGATAACTTATACATTACATGTATTTCCTTAACATATGAATTTATAGGATTTAATATATGTCATCCATGTTCAATTTCATAAAATTTATTCCTATGGGTTTCTTTTTATTACCTTCATAATGGATAATATTTATCTTATTAATTTACAAAAGAATATCCCCTAGGATTGTTAAACTAGGTTCATAGTAAGGAATTTTGGTGTGTACTATGTTTTATTGAGTCAAGCCTGAAAAACCTTGTCAGAGTTGTTACCCCTAGGTACATCTATTCCAGAAACACATCCACTTGTTGAATACATACAAGGATATATTTTCTTGATAAGCCAGTTTCACTATACTTACCAATATTTTGGAATGTTATCATGTACATAGTATTATCCATAAGTAATTTTCTATAGTTTAATAATCATAAAGAAAAAAATAACTAAACTTTTCCTTTAATACCAGATATAAAAAAACTACTCTTTATTTCAAATTAATACATGACTTATTACATAGGGATAAAATTAATACAACTGATAAGATAGATATGTCTACTATATTTGGGAATAACGTACATTACATAACAACTTTATATAAGGAAACATCATCTTTATTTAAAATATGCATAACATGAACATATTTTCCTTCATACATAATACTTCATGAGCTCACCTATTAATATACATAAGAAAGGGGTTTCATATAAAGCCTAGTATGGTAATTAAAAATGAATAAAATAATACGGTTTAGACAATAGGCATATCAATGGTGAACAATTTGAACATGAATGACAATGCATGGTATAGGATGATAATCATAACATAGGAAATGTGGAAACAACATAAAACATTAAATCATTTACATAGGTTAGGGATAATAACCAATACATAATGTTTTAAAATGTCCTATAAAGAAATTAGGTTCACTCTATATCCCAACATGACACCTCCAAAGACTAAACATTACCAAATGAATTGGAGTGCTATATAATTCTAGGTGCACTAATCGCATTCATTTCATTATCATATTTAAGTGTGCATCATAGATCATAAAAAATAGATTCATTCATCATCCTAATTTATTCTTTGATTAAGGAGTGTGGAGTGAATACATTTATCTTCCATTTCAAAGATTCTTAATTTGATGATGTTTACTATCCATGATAGGAAATTGTTAAGGTATTCGCTATAACATTATTTTGGAATGGAAAATGAAGGCAATATTTCAGCAACATAATGACATCACTTTAATTAAGTTGGATATGGAATAACAGATCCCATTGTTGGTAAATAATGATATGTGACATAAGGTAAATAATATTTTTGAATAAATATGACAAATGAAAAGAATCCTTATAAAATTTTGATATGGTAAAGGGTGTACAGAACTGTTCATGGGAGGGAATTAATGAGAGAGAAAGGTGACACTCGTCATTTCGAATTCATGAGGATAGTAAGGGGTTATATAAGAATATATCCCAACATGAATATTGAAAAATTAAAAATAAAATCATAAAATAGGTGCTTGATGAAAATAAAGGGATGGAGATCCCTTGACCGTGTGACTACAAAATCATTGGAGGGATTTCTTAATAGCTTGGGGGAACCTTGAGGGGAGTATGGTTAGTGAAGTGAGGATTATTACCTTTACTCAATGAGTTTTAGTGAAGTTAAATGTGTTATTTGGTCGGTTTATATAGGAAATGACAGGGATTTCTTTATTATTTAGTTTCTGGACAATAGAAATAAAATAACTATAACCACAAACAATTCCATGGATATTCCAATATTTTCTACCAAATGGGAGTAGTTTTAATTATTTTATATGTCCAAGGGATAAACCTTCATAAATAATTCTCTTCATTATCTGGAGGTGATTCAAACTCTTAAATATTTTTTTTGAAAATATAAAATATATTAATTCTTTTAGAGGATTCATAACGGCTTCATAAAATTAATCAAATAAATTTAAAATAAAATTATTATAAAGGGATTATATATTCGATCATGGATATCATTATTTCTATTTCTTAATAAATAGAATCCTTTTTACATATCAAACTTAATCCATTTCTTTGTATCCTAGGAAAAGAAGCATAAGAATGGGTTAGCTTAGAGATTCTGTATGGGTAAAAAAGAGATACATATAAGCATAACATGAACATATGGGTATAATAAGTTAAATATAATGTTTTAAAATAATACCCTACATATCAAAAATCTAATACCTAACTCATTGAATAAATAATTATAGTTCATATGACATAAATCATAAGGATTTAAAGAGCATAATTCTGAAATTATAATGTATAAATAAGATACTAAATTTTGGAAATTACATAAACATATAATTTCATTTCATATAAGTAAATGAACATTACCAAAACATAAAATTGTAGTTCATGGGGTACACACCTACTAGGAGGGGCAGGCTACCATCCCAAGGTGTAGTCCTTTCCTTATAAGGGATTTATTTTTTCTTATATTCCCATATTGGGAATGGTTTGACCATCATTCGTTATTGGATTGGAGTTCACCATATTCTATAGTAGATCAAGAGAATTGAGTTTTTTCAATCATTATATCATGAGATATAAATATTTACCTAGTGCATCATAGGGAGATACATGTCCCACCAATCAAATAATGAAAACTATACATATGTGTTCCACAAGAAAATAAATCATTCATCACATGCCTAAATCAACAATATAAATAATAAGGATAATATCATTGAATAATAAACCTAGTAAAACATAAGTAACATAATATAATGTCATCTTAGATGGAAATTAGTTTTTTTAAAAGATCATTTGATATAATTCTTGGGGAAAATATACTTCATATTTTTGAAATAAAACACTTTTCAATCATAGAATATTTATAAAATCTTAATCATTGAAAAAATCCTTGAAAATTTATAAAGTAATCTGTGAAAATCATTATAAAAATATTTTAAATCTTTTTCCTTGATATTTCATAAAAGATCATTTAAAATGACGTTAAAACATTTTTAGGACACATTATTTTGATGGAACACATATTTATAAATAATGAGAAAATAAAAAAACCTGAGAAATATAATGCCAGGAATATAATGATAGTAATTATAAAACATTTCTAATGTAATTAGATTCACCTTATAAAAGAATATAGGTGTGTAATATATCATGTGCCTTAATGAAGTTAAATTGTGACAAAATTACATTACTGATTTGGTATCCTTAGAACCATAAACCACGTGAAATAGCGATCATCAAATGGATATAAATATACCAATAAATTTTCATAAAAATACTCAAAAATGAAATTCATGGGTAGCATATAAACCACAAAAAATGATTACTACATAATGTAAGTGTCCCATAGAACTAAAAGACATATAAATATCCTTTACCTTATATCTTGACTCTCATCATAATCATGAAAACCTCCAATATAATAAATATATTTTTTACATAAATAATTTATGGAACCATATTCATGTATATAATATCATAAATTATTTAATAATAAATTTATATTACCCACATATTTACAATTACATGTTTATGATATGTTTCGGTTAATAACTGCATTGTTCCTCGTACATGTTTTGACTTGTTATTCATGTTACTAATAATTAAAAAATGATTTAATTATAAAAATAATTATTATCAAGACAATAATTTAATATATATTAACTAAGTATTTATTTATGGTTATGTATACAAGATTTTAATAGAAAATCACATACACCATTCATAGTGATGGTAGGTCGTACAAATACAAGAATGTTGCTTCCATTTCATGTCGTATTGAAAGTATATATGTAAATTAAATATATAATATAATTTCAGAATAATTATTATTAAATATATATCATATAATTTAATTAAACATATCCTTAACATTTTCCATTTAAATTGTGAACGAATCGCATCACTTTGAGTAGACGGTAGTCCACACATCCACACACAATGTTATCGTATTTCCAAAAAATGGAATTTTAGAAGGTATGTGTTATATAATAATTATATATGAATAAATACATCATAAAAAATATTCATTATATAAAAAGACAACATTCATAATTATTTATGACATATAGTGGTGGATATGGAAAAACGTTTGACAAGAGTTCACCTGACGGTAGTCCTCATTAAATAAGAATAGTGAAAGTGTATCCCATTTGACAGGTGTGTTCACAAGTGTAGGTAAAACCTCTAATATAGAACCATATTAGTATAATTAGGGTAAATAGGTTATGATATTAACAATAATTAAAAATAATTTATGGGTTTTATGATTGAAATAAAACAAAAACGATTGGTAATGAATCTAACCTCTTATTTGAGTATCTAATTTTAATTTGTATAAAAATACATATTGTTTTTGATTTATGTCCCAATTAAGGATTATATAATTTATGGAGGGATATTTTTATGATATTTGTATATATTTTGGCTGAATAAAATAGGTTATAAAGTATGAATAATAGATAATAAGTGGTTCTCTTATATAATATAGGGGAGGGTATTTTTGAAATTTGTCAAAAGATTATTTTATAATAAATTAAATCTTAAAAAAAGAAATAAAAAATGTTCATTTATTAAAATATAATATATTTTAATGATTTAATATCACAAAACAATGTATTTTAAATAATTCTGTATTATATTTTAAACCATATCATTTTGATTAACTCTTTGTTAATTCATATATATTTTAATTATGGTAGCAAGTCCTTCAATATTAAGAGGATGAAATGATCACATATAAACTATCCATTGGACTATAAAAAGAATATATATGATATTATATACCCTATATAATTTTATTTTTTCCTTATTTTATTTTTGAGTATAAAAAAATCATATATATAAAATATTATTTCCATAAGATCTCAAAAGATTCAATTTTGACAATATTTATTACACTGAATTTAATAAAACCTTACAAAGTAATACAACTTCTAAACAATAATTCAATACACCCCAAACATGTCATATTTTCCAAAAAAATTCTTGTATCACATTTATCAGGTCAAATTATATATATTCTAATATATAAAATATCATTTAGTTGGTTGTTTCTTTAACTATATAATTACTAAATCAAAATAATGTAGTTTTTAATGATAATTACTTTGTCAAGAAAATTTAAAAAGTAATTTTCTATGATGTAGATTAATTTTCTATATTTCATAATAATTTAATTAATCTTGCATATATACTATATAATCATGTATTTAAAATATTATAATTATTAAAAGTAAGAGTGTGAAATTTTGTCAAACTCCTGGATTTTAATAATATCAAAGTCATTTTAATTGATTAGTGTCCAATAAATTTTTCAATTTATATCGTTATATTCCATGGATTTAAATTTATTCATCTAATATAGTTTAGAAAAGTGTTAGGGCAATTTTTTAGTTCATATTACATTATTTTTAAATTAAATTATGCAATATTTCCTTTTATCACATAAATATAAATTAACAAAGAATATATTCATATTGGCCAAAAATTAAAGAAATATATTTACTAAATTTTACAGTAACATTCAAAATATAGAATCCATTTTCCATAATTTAAAAAACATATTTTTTAAAGAAATTAAATTAAAATTCTTCTCGTTGATAGAACTTGAAAAAGTGTTTTTAATGTGAACACGTCCAAAATATTGAAATGATTTTAATTACAAATTCAATTAAAAATTGATTCCAATGACCTAAATTGGATTAACTGATAAAAATATTATCTTATTATAAATTAGATAAAATGAAATATATAAATATCACTAAAATATTTTTCAATGAAAATTTGGTTTTCAATTAAAATTTATTATTTTTACTATTCATCAAAACATGAAACTTTTCTGAATAATATAAAAAAAATTAGTTTTATAAAATTATAATTCCAAGAAAATGTTTATTTTTTCATATATAATTTCAAAAAAATATTTATAACTATATTTAAAAAAAGGGAACCATAAAATGGTAACAAACCAAATTTTTTTAGAAATGTACTTCTTCAATTCATAAAATTGTAATTGTTCATATATCCTATATTGAAAAATATAATATGAATGTTAAAAATTAGAATGAATAAATTATATATATATATATATATAATTAATATAATCCAATACAAATTAATTTTTTATTAGTTGGTATAAAACAAATTTGTTCACATTTAAATAATTTTTCATAAAATTATTTCTTTTTATTTTAAAATTGTTTTGCATTCGTTTATAATTAGTTAGTCACATAATGATGTGTAAACCATAATTTCATAATTCATTTTATCATGTTCATATCTACCATAATAATTTCTATGTAATAACTACATTGTTTAAATAAGTATAATAATGAAATTATGTTTTGTAGAAACTCAGTGTTGTGTGTAAATTAAGCTATGTAGGTGTTTTATATAAACAAATCTCGATTTTTTTTGTAGTGTATGACATATAAAATAAATTAAATTTAAATTATTTGAAAATAAAAAAAATTGAATAAAAACTTCAGGTGTTTCAATATCAACCCTAAGCACCGTGTTTGAGTCAGTATGCCACGTGAACTCATGCACACCCCGTCATACGCAAGAGGCTTACAAATATTAATGAGGGTATGAGTCAATAATTGGAGAGACTATACCCTTACTATCATGTCATATAATAGATTCTAAAAAAACAAATATAATAAATAATAATATTAAAAATTAATAAGTTAAAGATGGAATAAATTTTAATCAAATAGAGTACCTCCTGAAGTAGAAATAAAAAATTGTCTAAATAAAGGAGAAAAAATCCAATTTATAAAGATCAAGTCCTGATAATTTTTATCATATCACATTACCAACAATTAAATCCTCAACTCATTAGTCTCCCATAGGTCCCATTCCCTTTATTGGATTCCTCATGAAATATATAAAAAGATCGAAATGCCGGATACAAATGTGGGTAAAAAATTCAGAAGGACACCACCCATGTGTCCTTAACATGATGTGATCAACTATACATGTCTATTTCATAATAATAATAAATTCATAAAATCAATAGTTTAATAGAATCCAAAAATGTGTGATTGTGTGCTAACCCAGATTCCACAATCCACCGGTCGTACCTGCTTTAGATCCATGTCAAAAAATGAAATTTATGTTTACAAGTATCCAAAAATATCCACATGGATTTTGGGGATTCTGTCAAAATCCACAAGGCATCAAGATAAGGAAACCTACCTAAAATCCATAAGTCATTTTTAAAACTCCGAACCACCAAGGAATCGACCATCTATAATGTACTTAGAATCCATAAAGAATAGAGTAATATTCCAAATCGATAAGGCATCATGTGGTGGACATTTTTATTGAATTGAAAAGGCATCCATTTGGTTCCATGTTACATGGTTGTTAAGATTTTTCATGATCATCACCACACATCATGCACTCACCCCACAAGGAAAAATCATACGATGATGACAAACTATCATGTATATATATACCGATCCAATAAAGAAAAACATGAAGAATCATATCCTGATAAATTCTATAGAAAACATCATGAGATATATTTCATGATCATATATATAAAAATGTGAATCAACCATCGTCATGGAATCAAGATGTCACATAAATATCATGGAATTAAATCATACCATATAATGGGATAGACAGATATAACACATCATCATAAGTAAGGCACCATAACAATACATGTGATCAATATCAAACATGAATAAGAATATACAAGGTACTCATGTAAAAAGGTTTCACATAATTTTCTTATTTATACACACACACACACAAATGTGATCCTAATCATGCATGATCATCAAATATGTCTACGCGTAAAACATATTAAGGTAACATATGTAATATATTCTAAACAGTTAAGAACCTTCCTACCTAACACGTAATTGATATAAAAGGAGTAGATAACATTGACATGAACACCTCTTTAAAACCTTGTTATAGATTTGTCAGCATTCTAGGGTTTTCAAGGCATCGTAGCACCAAAAACAACTTTTGAATTTCAAAAGGAAAAAATATCAAATGTGGTGATACACCCACTATCATAGATACTTTTTGAATTGTCATTAAAATATCACATGTGATGATAATTACTATATCTAGGAAATTTTGTAAAATTATTTTTTAAATTATCACCTATGATGATAATCTATCTTTCATAGATAATTTTAAAATTATTATCTGTATCATGCATTTGTTTGAAATTATCATTCAATAATTTTATCATTGGAATTTTACATAAAATTATCATTTTGTAATTTTTCATAATTCCATGCAATTATTTTTTTTCAACACAAGAAATCATATATTAATAATTTGAAAAATTATAATTTTATAAATATTAATAATTAGTATTAAATAATTTATCACATTTATTCTTTTATTAATTATTTAAATCATTTTTTGCTAATTCAGAAAACATTCGTTTGTAAATTTTAGGTTTACAATTAGATAATTTTAGAATTATATCTATATATAATAAAAAAACATATTATTTTTTTAAAATATTAATATTGAATATTAAAATCATGTAAAGAATAATTTAAAAAATAAAGAAAACTTATTTCTCCATGGTGGTGCACCTCATTTGAGAATCAACTCCCCCCCTCGTGCATCTCTTGGATGAAAATATAGTCAAAGTGGATCAATTGTTTCAGAAATACATGACGGAGGTGTATTAGACTAATTTTTGGAAAGCTATAGAAGATAATCTGAATAATTATAATACAAAAAAAATGTTTACGGTTTTCGAAACATACAAATTTAATTATCCATTTTAATCTGTTAAACACTGAACCAATCAATGTAGAGTCAAATATTTCTCCTATTTATGGTGTTTATGAATTTTAATATGACAGAACATTTCTAACATAAATATTCTAAAAACTCACATTGGGTGTTAATTATGGTGAGGTGTGTGGGGAAGGGATGATAAATAGTAAAATTAAGTAATTAATTAATAAATATATTTATTAAATGAATTAATTTAATTGGAGACAAGTCCAAATTCCCTTTTGGTAAAAATGCTATAACCTTCCATGGGAAAACATGCATTATAAATCTAATGATGGTATCATATTTCATATATGATGTAATTTTTAAGATATATTAACTATTTATTATTTAAAAAATGTAATAAATAAATAAATAACATTAATAAGTGTTCTATCATGTGCAATGATAGAAAGTTTGTGAAGTGCATAAATGATATTCTCTGGCTTGTTTAAAACCCACATTCAGAACCCAATAGTCCTCTCATATTTCATGTAGGACCCACCATTTAATTATTAATATGTTATTTTAAAAATAATTTAAATATTTTTTAGATAAATCCTTTTAATGATAGAGACATCCAATTATATGGTTAATATAAATGATAAATCCTTGTTTGGGTAAACACCATATCCCAGACCTAACGATGGTCTCAGATTTTTTATAAAACATACAATTTTTGAGCCATAAAATTATTTGAAAAAAATTCTTTTGTGTAATATAATATAATTAATATTTATATTTCATTGGAGAGAAGCATATATGATCCTTGAAATCCCACACATAATCAATTAGTAACACCCTAATATTTCGTAGTATGTTATCTCATTGAAATAATTCAATAGCATATGCTACACGCAACACCGAGCTCGAGCGCACTACAACTTACCAATATAGTCGTTAAAAAAGTGGTTATGAATAGTATTAACTTTATATTGAATATTATATACTATATATGATTTTAACATCCATATTATGCATTTAGTAGAAATAATATAATAACAAATTCATTTTTTCCAATAAAAGAATAATTTTTCATAAAATGAAATTTTATGACCTTTTAATAGTGAATCCTTTTAGAAACCAATATTTGACAGTTTTATATATTCAATATAATGAAATTAAATTATTATTTATAATAAAAACATAAAAAATTAGTATGGATATATTTTTTCTATGTTTATGATAACTTTCATATTCTGAGGAATAGAGAGTAATATTATGTTTTAATTGAAAACAATTATTTTAGTTGGAATAATTTAGTGATAAATTATGAATTTGAATTATTTCAATGTATAATTAAATTATATTTTTATTATTTAATACAATTTAGTTCATTATAATTAATTTCACATTTAAATTTGACTTAAACACGTGTCAATATTTTGATAGTTTTTACTTTTTAATAACCTATTTTTTTAGCATTGACAACGAGAAATATTTTTAAATTAATTTTTTATACTTTAGTGATTTAAATATGGAACAATTTACTCAATATTTTGAATTAGAAGTTCCAAATTTTTTAAATATGTAACTTTTTTTAAACATTATGAATATTTTTTTCAGTAAATATTTTATTTACCATGGTTAAAAAGTAAATCTTTTAAATAAGGGTAAACAAGTATTATTATAATAATATTAAATTACCCTAACGTGTGTCCTATTCCTATTGGTTGATAAATGTCCAACCATGGGAATCCTTGGGTCGATTTCGGGACAACATGGAGCCACTTGAGAGTGATAATGACACTTTATATTAATTAATTTAAAGTGAAGGAAAAAATTACATAAACATATATATTTTAGAAAAACAAATTTTAAAAGGTGTTATATAAGTTATCATTTAGACTATTAAAATTAATTATAAATGTAAAAATATTTCTGGAAAAATGGTATTTTATTTATAATTTTTAGACATTATATAATTAAATTTATTTATAACACAACAATGATGCAGTAATTTCCTTATTAATGAACGAATCAAATAAATAGTATTATAAATATTAAAATAAAAATAATTTCAAAGTTTTTATGACATCCACAAATTTTTAATGTGAATATGACATGTTAGTATTGATTAAATATATATTTTCTCAATTAATAAATTAGTGGTCACTTTCACATAATCCAAATATTTAACAGTGCAAAATTGACATAAATGAGATTTTTTAAAAATATATTATATTATTAAATTATATAATATTTCAAAAAATCCATGGTTCATCAGAAGAGCTTAAATAATATTATATATGTCATTAATTAGCCACTTGAGTTTCACTTGTATGTTTAGAGTATGTTTATTAACCATATATTGTTAGAATACAAGAAGATATTGTAAAAGTTAAACTATTTAACTAAGAGTTAAATCTAAAAGATAAGGGTAATATGGTGACCTAAACCTATCTAAAACCTATGGGTTGAGAGTTTATGACCCATAACCACAATATCCTAGAAATAAATCATCTTTTAGCTATTAGAAAGCGAAAATGATTTTATTATAAAATAATATTTCAAGCATTTCCTAAAGTGACCCTCACCTCTCATATAAAAGGGAACTTCCTCTTCTCTCAAAATGACACCTCCAAATCCATTTTACACAACTAAACCATGAAAATATATCCTCTATACTTTACTTAAATGATACTAGATTCCTTACATTGTTCATAAACACAACCTATAGAGCCCTTTTGATCAACTCAAAAGGAAACACCTGAAAAAATGTAATAATTTCACCACCCCCTTTCAAGTTCTTTTCTTCTTCATACACATACTCTTTCTTTGTTGATTCCATAAAAAACTAATTACTCCAGTACCTTCTACATATTGTTATGTTATTATAAATATGGTAAAAAAATATTAATTATTCTATCTATCAAATGATTGATAATGTCACCACGCATGCATACGTATGGCTTACCGTCTCCACGCCGTGGTGAAATTTTTTATTAAACACTATGTTATTTGGATGGATATAAGGATGAGTATTATGTATGTAAATAATAAAAATAACCAGATAATGTCTCTTTAAAATTAATATACCATCCAATTTTACACTTTTTAACCCTTAAGGAAATGACATCGTCGCTCGTGTGTACGTACGACTTACGGTCTCCCTGACGCGATGAGATTCACTTCCACATTCCCCATTCAACAATGATTATAAAAATATATATTATTAATAATTATTTAATATATGAAATAATAATTCTACGGAATATAAATATGTGTTTACTTACATATATCTTATTCACTTACTTCCATTTAATGTGATATGAAAATAGAAACAACGTCTATGAATATGCATGGCCTACCATCTCCATAAAGGATGTTTTACATTTCATATATCTATCTACTATACATATTTATATTATAAATATATATTAAATATATATTATGTGATATATTCAAGTATCATGTAAATCTTGGTCTAAATTATACGATAAATAATAACAAGTTAAAACACGTACAATAAAAGAAGGTATTATTACTCAAAATGTTAATTTAACATTGTAATAATTATTAAATGGGTCGTATAAAGTCATAAATGAATCATGTATGATATAATAAATATTAATATTATTTTTGAATAATTTAATAACATACTATGGTCAATATACAGGAGTTTAAACATACCATAGACTAAAGGAAAGTGCAAGGTTACGGTTACTTCCTCAGTCACTTTATTATCCGAGATTCTTTATGTGTCAGTATTTACTAGGTAATATTTATCATAGATACCCATATTTGGTAATAATTATTTCAAAAGTTATCTTTTAAGGTTTTATTGGAGGTTCTATTTAAGTATATTATCATTTTAAATGTTTTAAATATTTATCTTTCTATATACATTGAATTAATGTCCATGTTTTCTAAATGATTTCAAGGATTTATTTATACGGACATGAATGTTTTGAAATTAAATTTTTTTAAAAAAATTTCAAATTGGTATGGAAGAATTTGATTAAAAAATATTCATTATATTACATCCTTTATAAATGTGTGACTTTTAATGGTTTCATGAAAATGGGATATTTCTCTCAAGGAGTTTTGAAAATCATTTTCATCTATGTCAACATCCTTTGATGGATTTTAAATTTGTTTGAAGTTGATTTATTTTGATACAAATATTCCATATTTTATTAAATGTTTGGTGATATATTTGACTATGGATGTGTTATTTTTGTACCACTCATGGATTATGGTTAATGAATTAACATTTCGTATGCCGCTTTAAATACGAATGTTTATGTTATGTTTCATCTTTTTCATATGTGGAATGTATTAGACTTAGTAAGTTACAAGTGGAGACCTCTATATCTCCTCGGTTCATCGGTATGTCTCATGAGACCATTATACTTGGAATTGGGTGAGTCATTTCCCAATTTTATATATGGTTTTGTCCAAGGCCTTAATCATTTTTAGATGTCTTGGATGAGGCCTGGACAAAATGATTCATAATTCCCGACATTATACATTCCCTCATTAGGAAAATATTATTCAAGGTTCATTTGGTTATTAGACTACTAGAATAACCATGAATATGTTTTATTATGGCATTATTTACTAATCTCTTATTCCTTCCATAATGTGTTCATGTTTATTATATGTAAAGGAACGTTTATTAAATAATTCAGCATGCTTAATGTTTATGTTATATTCCACTGTATTGCATACCCTTACTAAGCATTTGATCTCACCACTTTCTTATGTTTTATTTTCCTATGATTCATTGACGTGTATTATGATTGATAATCAGGACGAATCTAGGGGAATAATGGAGTTCACAAAGGATAATTTATGTTGTGTTTTATTTTTCTAATATGTGATGTAACATTCATGTATGTAATATATTTTCCAGGAATAATAAACTGATATGTCCTCTGAGACTTGATTTCTTGTAATCATGCCAATGTATTAAAATTATGCACTGGCTCTGGGATTCTCAGGTTAGGGAATTACATTTGGTATCAGAGGATTTTTAGCAACAACCATGGAAATATATTTTCATAAAATATGATAAAAGACATTATCCAAAGATTTACATTAAGGATTAGTATAGAAGAACTTCCAAGAATTTTGGTAATGTATATATTTCTTGTCATTTCAAACAATACATCGATGTTTGGATACGAGTAGGTATAGGCATATCTGGCATTGATGTACCTATGATCAAAAACATTGACAAAGAGTTTTGGGATTGACCCATGGTATCCTGGTACACGACAGCGGGCCTTGCTGCACTCTTGGTTATGACACTCTAGGGAGATATGCATAGGATAATTCAAATTTCGTTATAATCCCTTATAAATGATTTAAGAGTAAAAACATCCTCAAAGAAAACATTTTCTGATTATAGATTATATGAATAACACTTTTAATTTAGATTTGGTATTTTACAAGTTTGGAATTATGCTTTATGATTTTTAAACTAACCTAGTGTATGCCTATATTTAGAAATAGAGCCTAGTATAAGGAATGCGAATTCTAACAATACACATGATCGAAATATTAAGAAGGGTCATATCATTCATGGTATTAAGAAAACATTTAAAAGGGAAATAGTCTCTCATAAATTCTCATCAGATGAAGAAATAGTATCATGTGTTAATAACATAAGTAATGAATTATATGAGTTATATTGCTTTGAATGGAATAAAGAGAATAAAAGGATGGAAGAGGGAGAGATGGACATAGGGAAGAGGGAACACAATTATTTTCCCATATGTGATAACTATGAAAAGAATAACCTTTGTGAATGCATGAAGAGAATGGAAGTTGGTTATAAGTGTGGAGAAAAAGGGCACCGAGTACATGATTTCATGGGTAAGAAAAAAGGTTTTAAATGTATATTTCTTCATTGGGAAGGAGTTTTCACACTATGGGAATCAATGTCCAAATCATCAGAGTATACAACAAATGATATTGTTGAATAATAATCAAGTTATGATATTTCCACAAATGAAGAGTATTTACTACTGTTCTTATGTTGATATTAAATTGTTCTGTCATTTGAGTATTTTATTAATAATGTACATGTTATAAGAATTATAGAGTATTATAAGGATTGTGCAGCAATACTATTTCATTAAGGACTTTATATTGTGTTGAACCACTTCTACAAAAATGAGAAAGGGAATAACCACCTTATATCAATGCTAAGCAAAACTACTGATAAAGAATCCCCCTATCAGCGCTGAAATTTAAGCGCTGATATAGGGAATCGTTATCAGTGCTTTTCTAGCACTAATAAAGGGCATCATTATCATGGCTAGAAAAGCACTCATAAAGTATCCCTTTATCAGTGCCAGAAAAGTGCTAATAATGATTCTGTGTGTCAGCGCTAAAAAAGTGCTTATAAATAGACCCTTTATCAGGGCTAAAAAGGAACAGATAAAGAATGCATGTATCAGTGCTAAAATGTTAGAGCTGACACAAGAAGGATTTATCAGTGCTTTTTTAGCGCTGATAAAACCGTAGTCCCATATTTTATAAAATTGGTCACATAGTGTCCTCGATTTATTGCTCAATAATGTTCTCACGGTACTATAAACCTACGACTCCCCTCCACCGCCCCCCGATCTTCGCGTTGCCGGACCTCTGCTTCGCCTGATCTTCATGTTGTTGGACCTTCGCCGCTTGCCCTTCTCCTAATCATCCCCCTCGAACCCCTTTTGCGTATACTCCTCCCGGAAAACCCTATTTCACCTCATCTTCGATCGATCCTACTCCCTGAGAACCCTAATCCTCCATTTATTAATGGTTGGTGGCTCCTCCCATGCACCTCCAACTATGGCCATCACGCCTCCCCTCTCGATGTAGTGCAGAAGGATTCATACTTCTCCCCTTATAAGGTGAATTTATTTTCTATTGTTGTTGATTCTCTTCTTTAACATTCTTTTTTGGATGTATGTGAAACAATGATGATTCGGTTTTTGTGGTTTTTTGTTATGGTTTTAATGGTTAATAGTCATACATAAGAATTTAAGTGTGAATTTCTTTTTCCTTTTCATACTACTATGTATGGGTTATTTTATCACTATTACTATTAGGGTGATGGTTGATTGATGTGGTTGGGAGAATGTGGTGTGGTAATTAATAAAGTAGTGATGGATGGATTATTGTGTTGTTGTGATAGCAATGATACGTCTATTTGGGCAGAAAATAAGTTGTTTTATGGATTTTATAATGTTTTTAGATGTATATTCTGTCATGAAAATTAAGTTGTTATTGGGTGGTGTTATAGTTTCCTTCTAGCATGGATTATGGTTGGAATAAATAAAAATAATAATGGGTGATGGGTTCGAAATGATAAATGATGGTTTGTTAAATGATTAATGATAATGTTTGGAATAATTATGTTTAATAAATGGTTAAAGATAGAATAAATTTTATTAATGATTAATGAATGGATTATAGTCAGTATTGATGTAATGATTGGTATTACATTAAAATGGTTAACAATTGAAATGCATATGGTAATAAAAATCCCAAAAATTAAAATGTTAAATGAAATGAGAAGTTTCTAATTTTGATATGGATGCTTAAGTGATTTGTTGGGGATTTTTTGAGGCATTATAATGGTATTTGTTATAAGAGGGTGGTAGTAACACGGAAATGGTTGACAAATGTATTTGAAGTGTTTGTTTGGTGTAAACCCATAAGAAATATTTATGTGTGACTATATACTATTATATTTTATTATTATTTTTTACACACCACCACTTGAGTCGAGTGACCTAATTGAAATCCATATGGGTACTTTGGTTCTGAGTGTTTTTCTCAATATCTAGGTTATAGAGGGAACATATATAAAACCACTCCCTCTTCCTTTCTCCCCCTTCACACTTAGTATGAGTTTTAATTTCTCATAGTGGGTGTATATATACGACCTATAACAATTTTTGGTTTTGTTCTATATATATTCTTTTGACATGATTATGTTTATTTGGTTTGGATACATAGTGGGGGTTCTGCATTCTAGGATGAGAGTTTGATTTTTTTGTACTCCATGTTCACGATATCATACCATGATGATGATGTGATGTGTGGTTGTGATGTGGATATGGTTTTTTATGTGTTTATGACGTGTTTATGTGTCAATATATGGTTATTATATTATATATAAGGGTTTGAATCATATGAAATATTCCATTAGAGTGTGAGAATTGACAGATTATTGGGGAAGTGGATGTGGGGTAATTTATAAATATATATTCATTTGATATTACACTTAAGATGTAGTTTGGAATTAAACACTCATGAGGATTGAATGGGATGATAGGTCTATAATATTTGTAAAAATTTTCATATGGAATAACATGGGAGACCATCTATGTCACAAATAATTACCCCCTGTGATTTAATGTATGTAACACGAGCGTACCAAAAATATTAGGCATGATGATATTGAATGTAGGGAAGAGACCTAGGATTGGTAGATGTATCATTCTTGATTAATCTTGTGTTTTTACTGGGGTTACTTTAGGAACGTATAATGAATCTAAAGTAATTATATTTAATGAATTACATATTGTAGAGATTACGAGAATCCTTTCTTTACTTATAGTTCTGGAAACTGGTTTTCATCCATATGTATTTTAGGTTTGTGAGGTATTAAAGGATGGGCTAGTTGACTATAGAAGGGTTTACTTGATAGATGAGGATGAGCCATATAAGACGATGTCATGTGAGTTTTACCATCTATGACACAAGTGATTATCCCCACGAACCCCTTTGTGTTTGGAAACTGTGTTGATTTTGATGGGGGGTCTATCCTAGTTGTGTTGATTTCCAAATCATTATTGGAAATGGTTAGGCTCTGTTAATCTCTATTTTTAAATGGAAGTGGTTATATTCTATTGTATTTGGAAGTATTGTTTTGTGTACATGAACCATAAATACTAATATTTGAGATTCAAATAGGATGGAGATAAATAAAAACTGGATGGATGCTAATAGTTTGACAATAGAGTATGAGATTTGAGTGAAAGAGTTCATCAAGTTTGCAAAGGATCACGCAAATGATCCTTCTCAAATCCTTTGTCTGTGTTAACATTGTTGTTATTCAAGACTACTTACTCTAGAGGAATTGGAAGAACATTTGATATGTCACGGAATATTTCAGAGTTATAAATGTGGGAATAAACATGGAGAAAAAGGTAATATAGCTACTGGTTGGGATAACAACATGTTTTATGGATTATCAGATATGAATACAAATATGGATAATGAAGAACACAATATGAAGGATGTGATTATATATGTCAGTGATGATGAAGATTGTATTGAGTAAATGACAAAGATAATTGAAGATGAACTCTGTGATTGCCCAAAATTGTTTGAGAAGTTAAAGAGTTGTCCAAAGATGCCATTGTATGCTAGTTGCACTAAATATATAGCATTTTCATTTGTACTAATGTTTTATAAATTGAAATCAAGCAACTAATGGAGTGATGTTAGTTTTACAGAACTACATTCTCTCAGGAATGACATGCTCCCAGAAGATAATGAGCTCCCAAGCCGAACATATAAAGCTAAACGAATGTTACACTCGATGGGTATGATTTCTAAAAGAATAAAAACCTTCTTGAAAGACTATATATTGTTTCTTAAGGAGAACAAATGACTTATATAATTCCAAAAGTGTGGTGTTTCTCGATACAAGAAAGATGAATTCAGTCTTACAAATGTTTTTTGTTACTTTCCAATCATTCCAAGGTTTAAGATTCTATATGGAAGTGAAGAAAGTGAAAGACAATTGTCATGGCATGCAGATAAAAGAAATAAAGATAGTAAATTACATCATCCGGCTGACTCTCCTCAATGGAATAAAATTGATCATGAGTATCTTGAATTTGGAAAATTGCCGAGAAACCTTCGTCTTCTATTATCTACAGATGGATTGAATAATTTTTTTTCAAACATGCACTCATAGTACATGGCCTGTTATGTTGGTAAATTATTACTTGCCACCCTGGTTATGCATGAAGTAGAAATTTATCATGTTATCTATGATTATATCAGGACCAAAACAACCAGGTAATGATATAGATATTTATTTTGATACTTTAATCAAGGATTTGAAGTTATTGTGATATTCATGTGGTATGTTGTATGATTATTATAAAATTAAATACTTGATGTTGAGAGTAATATTGTATGGTACAATAAATGACATCCCTACATATGGAAAATTTTCAGGCTATAGAATTAAAGGAACTCAAGGGTTTCCTATGTGCGAAGAAGATACAGAATCAATTAGGTTGAAACATTCATCCAAATATGTGTTTCTAGGAATCATAGGTTTCTACATATTCAGCATAAGTATCGATATTGGACGACATCATTCAATGGATGTTCAGAACAACATGGAGCACCGTCTCAACTAATAGTTGATCAGCTATTTGAGAAAGTAAAATATTTGACCACTAATTTTGGTAAACCATTTTTGAAAAACCATACAGAAATCGGTTGGAAAAAGAGATCAGTTTTTTTTGAATTATCATACTGGAATTTTTTATACATTAGACATTTTCTTGATGTGATGCATGTGGGAACAAATGTATGTGACATTGTTACCGAATCGTTTCTAAATTCCCTTATAAAACAAAGGATATAAATAAGGAAAGGTTGGACATGGTTAGAATGGGAATACGAGAAGAGTTGTCTCACATGAAGGGTGAAAATAAAATGTTTCTTCCTCCAACTACTTATACTCTTTCTAGGGATGATAGATATCAGTTTTGAAACCTCTTCAATGATGTAAAGGTTCTATAGGGTTATTCATCGAATATCAATAACATTGTCTCAATGAATGATTTGAAGTTAAAAACATTAAAATCACATGACTTCCATGTTTTGATGCAAGATCTAATTAGTATAGTTTTACATTGCGTTTTTTCCAAGAATGTTCGTCATACATTAACCAAACAATTTTCTTTTTCAAAGCTATATGTTGAAACGTTTTAGACCTTGCAAAATTTCCTGCTACAGAAAAAGAAATTTTCATCATATTATGTGAATTAGAAATGTTCTTCCCACCAACATTCTTTGATATGATGGTTCATTTGATGATTCACTTGGTGAGAGAGATTCATCATTGAGGTCATGTGCACTATATATGGATTTACCCCATTGAACGGTATATGAATATTTTGAAAGGGTATGTCAACAATCAAAGTTGACAGGAGGGTTTTATAGTGGAGTGATATATTGTTGAGGAAGGATTGAATTATATACTGAATACCAATCTGATTTGGCAATCATTCATCTCCAGAAATCTCGTCACACTTGACGTATTCAGGGTGATGGAATATCTAGAAGAGATGATGTGGCAATCAGTATTACAGATCGAGAGTAGGCCCACCTTTATGTTTTTCATAACAGTTGGGAGGTTGCTCCATATATTGAAACTCACAAAGAAGTTATTAGGCAGTTGAATCCATAATGGGATGAAAAATTGTTATCAAATACACATAATCACCAATTTATAGGATTGTTTTAGGACCATATCTTTAAGGTGTTGGATGAAAATCCAAATTCAATTTTAGAATTACTTCTATGGCAAGCCATTGGACCATGTGTGTATGTATTATATTATAATGGTTATGTAATTAATTTTTATAAATTCTATATAGATGGACATGATAGAAATAGTACCATGAAAAATAGTAGAGATAACCTAGTTGCTGAAGCAATGCATGTTTTTGGTAGTAATGACAGAAATCCAATTTATGCAAATATGTCATACTTTGGAGTTATAAAAAAAATATGGGAGTTAGATTATACCCCATTTCAATTGATGATTTTTCAATGAAAATGGGTTGATAACAACAGTGGTGTTAAAATAGACGAATGGGGATGTGTGAAAGTTGATTTTAGTAACTATGGGAACCAAGAAAAACAGTTTATACTGGAATCAGAAGCATTAAATGTTTTTTATATTCCAGATCTAGCAAACTGAAAGTGGTCGATTGTTCTGTTATCATCCAAAACTACTGGAGGGTCTGATGAACATTTAGTTGAGGACAATCCTTTCAGTAGTCTGTCACACTCATTCCACAGTGGTTCCAATGTAGATGATGTTTTTTATGTTATAGAAGACCACAATGATTGGATTTGGATAATCGAAAGAGGTGTCAAATCTTTTCATCATTTGAAAAAAGAAGGAGAGTTCAATAAACATGTTATATTTTATTGTAATATAGATCTTGTATCTCATGTTATTATCTTATCATTACTAAATTTATGTTATCTAAATTAACTATTCAGACACTTTTGCATATAATGACTTATGCACATACTGGTGCTACTAACCTTGAGGCTGAACAAGTCCCTCAAGTTGTAGTTGTTGCGGCGGCTGCTGCTCCTGTTGCGGCTGCTCACAGTGCAGAGAAACATCAAGTTTTTAAAACTGTTGTTTCTCCTAGTGTTGAGGTAAAAAAACCATCAACACATGTCATTTATAACATTTAATATGAACATATTGATGATTTTTATATCAATGAAATAGTTGGGAATGAATAACTGACATTGCAGAAAACAAAGGTGCGTCGTAGTTTGACTGTGTTATCCAAATTTCATAAGGCGATAAGCAAAGGCATCAAATTTGATGTCAGATAGAATGCATGAGGCCAAAATGTGAATCCCAACAATGTTATGTTTATTAGTTACATTGGAGTTGTCACTCAGTAATTTGTGCATATTGACACAGATTCATGGCACCATGTTCTGTCTGGGCTAAAGTCTGTGATCTGAGAAGAAGTTATGGTAACATTATGATATTATTTCATTAATATACTAGAAAATAAAATAATAAAACAATGTCTTATTCTTCTCAATATCTTTCACATTACATTTATAGTAGACGATTCACACAAGGATTATGTACTAAGACTTACATGAATGATTCATCGAGGTTTTCACACTATTTTGACAAGATGTCACCTGAAAGACTCAAAAGGTAAAATAAGCCCACACCCACCCATTGTCTATGCTCACCTAATATCCCAAGAAGCATGGGATGCATTTATTAGCGGCCGTGGGGAGAGAGGTTTTTGGTACATTTTGGGTTATAATACGTTGTTTGAGGATATGTGTATTCATCAGTAAGATTGTGAATATTTTATTTATGAAATAGAAACTATGTACTGAAAATAAGGAACGTGCATCAAAACCAACACACCCCTATCGTAATGCAAGGATGGGGTATGCATCACTAGAAAAGAAAATGGTACATATATTAAATTTACAGTATTATTGTTAGGATCCAATAAACAACATCATAATAATCTTTCTATATTTATATGTAGACTTACGAGTCTAAAACCAAAGAAACTTCCATCCCATGTCATGTGCTATGGAAGGAAGAACATGTGAATAAGTAAGGGAAGATAGTAGATAATATCACACAAAAAATGTGGGAAATATGTTTAAGTATGAAACTACGATTAAAATATTTGTTTTAAAGTGATATTACATAAAAATAAATATTTATATTCCTATATTCAACAGTCACTGTATTCAGCTACTCCTGTAGCGGATGTAGTCCTATTATCAATGGCTTTGAAGAGGACAGAACAATACGGTCATGTTAGAGGTGTGGGGTTTGGGGTGACACCCTGAGGATATTTTGAGAAAAAAATGGATGATATAGGTGAAAATTTTTAAAAAATGGGTGAAAGACTAGTAACTATTGAAGAACTATTGAAATGTCAAGGATTGTTGCAAGCAACTTTTATGGGTGGGAAGCAAAGAGAAGACACAACCCAAGAACATCTAGTGCATGAAGATCCCACCTCACCCCCACCAGAATTGAGGCGAGCCATTCCCCTCAAAGAGCGGTCCTAGTCATTTTAAAAAGTATTGTAATAATTCTTCACATGAAATGTGAATCTGACAAACACTGATACTTTTTCTCTACTGGTCTTCTATAGGGTGATAATCATTGTGATTTATAACTATCAACACCCACCTATCACCTTGCTGTACGGGATATTGTGTTCAACATCCATGATGACATGCCGCATAATAGACCACTTCCAAAAGATCATCTAAAAGTGACTAATACTTTGGCTCATGAGCCAAATATAGAGCTACCTATTCCACTTGATGATGATGATATTCATATGGTCGAAAAGCATATAGGGACATTTATTGCATGGCTGTCACAACATGTATGAGTACATGATAACAAAGAGGTATTTATTTCCATTTTTTCAAGATAAAAATTTAACAATTAATGAAATAAGGGTCGGAACCAATGAATGTTATTATAGATGGAGAAAGGGAAGGGGTGACAAACGGACGATCAAAACCATCTAATGGTACAACCAACCGATCCCAAGGAGCTACTGAGAGCACAATAACTCCACTTGTTCCCTATCCACATTTACAAGAATTGAAGACTCGTGTAAATACGATGCTAAGAGGTGGTAGAAGTCATATAGTGGTTTTCGAAAAGAATATATGAAGAGAGGAAAGTAATGATTTTGTTGAAGCTGAAAATGTAAATGAGATCTTCCAAAATGGTTGGCTAGGAATCACAGTTGTAAATATATATATTAGATATATTTTTATGAATTGATTTTATAAAATCTGATCAAATGTGAAAATTATGAACAAATTCATTTTATATTGTTAACAGACGTATATATGAAAAATAGTTCTAGTAATTTTCCCATGAGACAAAATTCGAACTTGTTAGTCTTCATACCAGATCAAGACATCTACCAAAAGTAGAGCCATAAAAAATAATGAAATAGTGAACGACTTGTTGAAAACATTTGAAGGCATGATTAAAGTTGACAGAAACTTCCTAATACCAACCATGTAGGGGTAAAAATCTACGATTAAAGCATATCACTCATATTTTCACTTCTTTTATTACTTATTACTTTTTGTGTTTTTAGGAAACATTGGATGCGAATTATGGTGAACATGAATACTCTAAAGATTTATTTTCTGGATTCAAAGCTAGGATATCTATCCAACCAACCACACATGATGGAGTTTGTGAATCTGTAAGATACTACATCCTAAATTTTAGGTCTAAACATCAAGTAATTTAATTTATATTATCTTTTACAAAGGATTCTGTTATGATAGGGTGGTGTATCATTATTGACTAAAAAGGAATGAGGACAAAGGCTATGCATAAAGAGGTGAACAAGTATTATGTCTGGAAAATTATCCGGGTATATATAATAAAATTTCATTATCCAAACACATCTCAACACTACAAACTTATTCTCATAATGATCAATTTTTTTTTCTAGTGTTCACAAAACACAAACGATAATGATTGTGGTTATTATCATTGTTATTTTATGAAAGAGATAATTTCTCATCAACAAACTAGCATCCCTAAAGAACTATTTTCAAAAATAGCTACTATTTCATTTAATTTATTTATTAATTCCTTATTTATATATTTTTCAGTACTACTCTGACTGCCAAAAATCCTCAAAATCACAAGACGATATAGATTTTTTCAGAAACGAGTGGGAAACATACCTGATTGAAGATTGTACACAAATAGCATGAAGATCTGACTTGGGGACGTGTACAATCGGTAGTTATTTTTGAGAGGGGTTAAGGGTATCAAAAGATAAAACATTGTGGAATTAAATGTTTGATGGAAAATTGTAATTGTTATTAAATAAAACATCCATTCTCTAATGATTTGTTTTCTCATTTTAATAGAGGATATTCACCAGCAATATGCTAGAATGATGAACCACTCAAAGTGTCTCTATTTTGTTTAAAGTGGACATATTTTTAAGTGAAAACAACAACTAACATATGTAAATCTGACCAAATTCATTAGTAATGTGTTGATACTTTAAGAGAATGGTCCATGGGTCCTTTGTGATGTGTATGAGTTAACCCCACCTCGATCCGAGGAATGGTGTGGCTGGTATCACTCAAAGTGTCTCTCTTTTGTTTAAAATAGACACAATTTTAAGTGAAAACAACAACTGGCCTAATCAAATCAGACTCAATGCATTAATATTGTGTTGATACATTTGGATAATGATCCATGGGTCCTCTATGATGTGTAAGAGTCAACCATTACTCAATTAGAGTAATGTTGTGTCTGATATCACCCAAAGGGTATCTCTTTTGTTTAAAATAGACAAAATTTTAAATAATAAAAACAAATGGCCTAAGGAAATCCTACCAAACACATTTTTATTATGTTTATCCTTTAGTATAATGATAAATGGGTCCTTTGTGACATGTAAGAGTCAACCCTTCCTCAATCTGAGGCACAGTGTGGCTGGTATTACTCACAATGTGTCTTTTGTTTAAAATGGACACAATTTTAAGTGAAAACAACAACTGACGTACAGAAATCTGAACACAAACCTTCAGATTGTGTTGATATATTATGATTATGATCCATGCATTATTTGTGATATGTACGAGTCAACCCTACCTCAATCTAGGGCACGGTGTGGCCAGTATCACTCAAAGTATCTGTCTTTTGTTTAAAATGGACACAATTTTATGTGAAAACAACAACTCATGTACACAAATCTGACCAAACGTATTCGGATTGTGTATAATATTTAAAAGAATGATACATGGGTGCAATTGTGACGTGTACAAGTCATCCCTGACCCAATACAAGGCATGGTGTGGCCGATATCACTCAAAGGGTCTCCCTATTATTTAAAATGGACAGAATATTAAGTCAAAACAACAACTGACATATAAAAATATGACCAAATGAATTCGTATTATGTTTATCCCTTAGTATAATGATCCATGAGTCATTTATGTAGTTTATGAGTCTGTCATTCCAAATCCGAGGGACAGTGTGGCCAGTATCATTCAAAGGGGGTCTCTTTTGTTTAAAATGGACAGGATTTTTATTGAAAACAACAACTGACATATAGAAATCTAACCAAACAGATTTAGATTTTGGTTATCCTCTAGGAGAATGATCCATGGGTCATTTTTGATGTGTAAAAGTTAATCCCGGCTCAATCTGAGGCACGGTGGAACCAAGATCTCTCAAAGTGTTTGTCTTTTGTTTTAAATGGATAGAATTTTAAGTGAAAACAACAACTAACCTACAGAAATACGAACAAACACATTATTATTGTGTCGATCCTTTAGGATAACTATAAATGGGTCATTTTAGACATGTAAATGTCAACCACACCTCAATCTGAGTCATGGTGTGGCCGGTATCACTCAAAGTGTCTCTCTTTTGTTTAAAACAGACAGAATTTTAAGTGAAAACAACAACTGACCTGCAGAAATCTGACCAAACGCATTTGTATTATGTTGATCCTATAGAATAAAAATCCATGGGTAATTTGTGACGTTTAAGGGTGAACCCTTCTTCAATCCAAGGCATGGTGTGGCCGGTATAACTCAAAGGGTCTCTCTTTTTTTAAAATGGACAGAATTTTAAGTTAAAACAACTACTGACATACGGAAATCTGTCCAAACTTATTCATATTTTGATGTTCCTTTAGTATAAAAATCCATTGGTCCTTTGTAATGTGGAAAAGTCAACCTTACTTCAATCTAAGGTACGGTGTGGCCAGTATCACTCAAAGGGTCTCTCTTTTGATTAAAATAGACAGAATTTTAAGTGAAAACAACAACTGTCTTACTGAAATCCAACTAAATGCATTAGGATTATGTTGATACATTATAAGAACAATCCATGGGTGTTTGTTGACGTGTATGAGTCAACCCCACCTCAATCTGAGGCATTGTGTGGCTGGTATAACTCAAAGTGTCTGTCTTTTGTTTAAAATGAACAAAATTTTATGTGAAAACAACAACTGACATACTCAAATCCGAACAAACACATTTAGATTGTGTTTATCCTTTAGTAGAACAATCCATGGGTGCATTGGTAATGTGTAAAAGTCAACCCTGAATCAATCTGATGCACGGTGTGGCTGGTATCACTCAAAGTGTCTGTCTTTTGTTCAAAATGCTCACAATTTTAAGTGAAAACAACAATTGGCCTACGAAAATCTGAACAAACGCATTCAGATTGTGTTGATACTTTATGAGAAAGATCCATGGGTCTTTTTTGACATGTAAGAGTACACAAATCCTCAATTTTAGGCATGGTGTGGCCGATGTCACTTAATGTTTTCGTCTTTTGTTTAAAATGGACATAATTTTAAGTGAAAACAACAACTGACCTGCGAAAATATGACCAAACACATTCGAATTGTGTTGATCATTTAGAAGAATGATCCATGGGGCTTTTTTGACATTTATGAGTCAACCTATTTTTAATCCGTGGCTTGGTGTGGCCGGTATCACACAATGTGTCTCTCTTTTGTTTAAAAAGTACACAATTTTATGCGAAAACAACAACTGACATATGAAAATCCGACCAAACACATTAGGATTCTGTTGATCCTTTAGAAGAAAGATCCATGGGTCTTTTGTGTGTCAACCCCATATAAATATGAGGCATGGTGTGCCCACAACCCCTAGATTCCTCCTCCCCCTTGACACCACACCACCACCTGGACACCTCCCCCACCCCTGGACACCCCCCACACCCATGGAAAACCACCCCACCCCCTTTGACACCACCCCACCCCCTGGACACCAACCCACCCCCTCGACACCCCCACCCCCTAGAAAGCCCCCCCTTAACTCCATGGACACCCCCACCCCCGGACACGCCCATGGACAGCCCCCCCCCCCCCACGAGACACCCCCACGGACAACCACAAACCCCCTGGATGGAAACCCCACCCCTCTTAGACACCACCCCACCACCTAGACACCCCCACTCCCTGGACACCCCCCACCCATGGAATCCCACCCCCGCCCTCTCAAACACCACCCCACCACCCTTGGACGGCCCCACCAACCCCCCTAGACTGCCACACCCCCATACACCCCATAGACAACACCCCCCACCATGACACCCCCGCCCCCCTCCTTGGAAACCACACCACCCCCTGGACATCCCATTCCCACAACCTCATGACCAACCCCACACCCTAGATAGTCCCACCCCCTGGACACCTCTATCCCCTCGGACACCACCATCCCACCCTCATGGACACCACCCCAACCCCATGGACAGCCCCACAACCCCCTGGGCCGCCCCCACCCCCCAGACATTCCCACTTCCTAGAAACCCCACCGATACCCTGGACTCCAAACCACCCCCCATGGACACCCCCCTGGACATCCCCCCCCACCTGGACACCCCCTCCTAGACACCACTCCACCCCTAGACACCGTCACCCCCATAGAAACCCCACCCTCCTTGGACATTACCCACCCTCCTAGACCCCCACCCACCCCCTTGGACACCCCTATCCCCCCGGATACTCTCATCCCCCGTACACTCCATACCCCCCCCCCCCGGACAACCACCGCAAACCATTGAATAGCCCCCCAACACCCTGAATCATGAATTGAATTCTTTATGTATTAAATTAACTTATGAATTATGTGTTAATGGTGCATGGGTATACTTTTGGTATGTGTATACTTGGCATAATAACCTAATAATTTATGTGTTAATTTTTAATGGGTATAATTACTTGTTGAGATGCTGAATTTTTTGTAGGTGTTCTTTAGGTGTGCTGCTACAAAATTTTTTGTTGCAGCATACATGGAATTTATCAGCACATTTTTAGCTCTGATAATGGATAAGCTTATCATTTCTAAAATAGCACTGATAAAAACACATATAACATCGTTTTTTTTATCACTAATAAAGGGGTACTTTATCAGTGCCTTTTTAGCGCTAATAAAATCCATTTTTATAGTAGTGAACAAAGAAAAGTGACTCAATAGAAGGTTAATTTTTTTTAGAAAATATATGGTTGAGTGAAAGATAAACCATAATTTTGTTCTGATAATGAGTTAGTGATTTTGGAATAATATAATATTGAATTAAATTAATTATATTGTATATTCTTGACTACATTGAAACTAATTAATGATTTCTATATTCCATCATTGTTTGAGTTTACAGAATTTTTGGATATAAAGAGTATATCTAGTATTCTATAAGAAATAAGGAAGCATGAATGTAATACATAATATTTTATGGTAATTCAAGGTGTTATAATGTTTTAAAATTACACATGATGAAGGTATTCACATGTTATTATGTGGAATAAACGATTTTCATTGTGTTTACCTTCCTTATAAATTTTGGACTGTGAGTTTCGATAGAAGTATTTTGGATAATTTTAATGGTTTGAATTGATTTTGATTTACATTGGATACAATTTTTTAGGTTAAATAATTTTTCAGATTATTTTTGGATTGTCATAAAAAGGACAACCTAGTGGTCGGGTGACAACCCATAGCGTCTGGTAAGGCCATGAGACTTGAATCTGCAACCAAAGGGTGGAAAGGTTGCATCACATACCAATAGGCTACATGATGTCCTAGTTTTCATAATTTAGTTTCTTTAAATATTATGATAGAGGAATTATAAATTCACTATTTTTGGAACCCCATAAGACTAGGATAAATAGAATATTTTTTAATTCTATTATCTTTTGGAGTGAAATATGAGTTTGTCGTTGGAATTAGTTGAAGGATAATAAAATAATTGTAATGTACATTTTTCCCTCTTGTAATAAGAATAAATTAATTCATAAACATTAGATACGGGATCTTAAAACAAAAAATGTGTAATCCTAACACCTTATGTTTTGTTGAACTGACGATATTATAAATCATCATAGATTTATAGTTTTGAGGCCCTACATTTTATAATTATTTGTGATTAATCACCTCAATCACTCCCTAAATATTTTTTGTTTTCCTTAAATTATGTGTCTCTAAGTTCCACCAATGTTCTCATAATTAGGATCATAATTTGGTGGTGGATTTTTCATTTACCTTTCCCACTAATTAAGACTAAATTTTATTAAATCAATTTCTAATGTGGGTTTTCCACAAAAGTATTTTTCTATTTTTAACCATTTATTTTCGAAGAAAAATTTCAAATTGTGGGGAAGAAATTTATTGAATAAGTGGAGAATTTAACGCCCCCAATATTTCATAGTACATTATCCCAATAAAGCAATTCAATAGAATACTCTACACGCAACACCGAGTTCGAACGCACAAAAACTGACCAAACTAGCCATTCAAAAATCAGTTATGAATAGTAATAACTAAATTTTGAATATTATATACTCTATATAATTTTAACATTCATATTATGTGTTTCTTGAACATAATATAAGAACAAATTATGTTTTTTCAAATAAAAGAATTATTTTTCAAAAAATGCAATTTTACCACCTTTTAATGGAGAAACCTTTTTAAAACTAATATTTGACACTATTATATATTTAATTTAATTTAATTAAATTATTATTTAGAATTGGGACATACAAATTTAGCTTGGATAAATTTTTGGTACTTTTCAGATAAATTTCATATTTTGATGAATAGTTAAAAATACTATGTCTTAATTGAAAACAACATTCTTAATCGAAAATATTTATAGTGTTAGATTATGCATTTAAATTTTTTTGAATTATAATTAGCTTATATTTTTATCATTTAATACAATGTAGGTCATTATAAGTAATTTCACATTTAAATTTAACATAAACAAAAGAAAATATTTTAATTTCTTTTAAAACCCATTTTTTGGCTTTGACAATGGGAATTAAATTTAAATTATTTTTTTCCACTTCAGCGTTTTGAATTTGGGAAAATGGATTCCATATTTGGAATCAGGATGTCTAGATTCTGTAAATAAGTAAAATTTGTTTTTAAATATTATGAATATTTACTTTGGAAAATATTTTATTTACCATGGTTGATACATGTCCGACCATGGTAATCCTTGGGTAGATTTTTGGACCACTTGGATCCACATGATAGTGATAATGACAATTTATATTAATTAATTTAAAGTAAAGACAAAATTGTCATAATCATATATCATTCAGTAAAATAATTTTTACCAGTTGATATATAAGTTATATTTTTGACTATAAATATTCATTAGAAGGATAAAAATATTACCTACATACTGGAATCATATTTATAATATTTAGACCATAAATAATTAAATTTATTTAGGACACAATAATGATGAAATAATTACTTATTAATTTAGGAATAAAATAAATTGTATTATTAATATTAAAATAAATATAATTTCAAAGTTTTTATGACTTCAATGAATTTTCTAGGTGAATATTACATTTTAGGATTTATTAAATGTATATATTCAATGTAATCAAGTTTTTACGACTTTCACATAAACCAAATACTAAATAGTGTCAAAATTGAAATAAATTTGTTTTTAAAACAAATATTATATTATTAAATAATATAAATTTAATAAAAATATATGGTTAGTCCAAAGAGCATAAATAATATTATATATTTCACTAATTAACCACTTGAGGTTCTATTTGTAGTTTATATTATGTTTATTAACCATATATTGTAAGAATATAAGAAGACACGGTAAAAGTTAAACTATTTAACAGAAAGTTAAATATGGAAGATAAGGTTAATATGGTGACGTAAACCTATCTAAAACATATTGGATTAGTGTTTTTCATCCCATATCCACCTTATCACTGAAATAAATAATTTTTAAACCATTTAAAGGTGAAAATGATTTTATTATTAAATAATATTTCAAGCTATTCCTAAAGTGACCTTCACCTCTCTTATAAAAGGTAACATCCCTTTCACTTAAAATCACACCTATAAATCTATTTGGCTCACCCAAACCCTGAAACAATATCCTCCCAACTTCCCTCACATCAACCTAGAGTCTATAAATTGATCCTAAATCCATCCTATGGAGCACTTTTGATCAACTCAAAAGGAAACACCCAAAGAATAGGGAATAATTTCACCACCCTCTTTTGAGTTATTTTATTTTTCCATTCCTCTTTAGTTGTTGTTTCCATAACATATTAATAATTCTTGTACCTTCTACATTATATGATGTTATTATAAATATGGTGAAACAATATTCATTATTCTATCCATTCTATGAATGATAATGTCACCATGACTGTGTACGTGCGGCTTACCATTTCCATGCCATGGTGTAATTTGTTATTCAACAATATGTTATCAATATGGATATAATGATGTGAAATATGTATATAAATAATCAAAATAACATGATAATTTCTCATTAAAAAAATATACCATCCAATTTCATATCTTTTAATCTTATGAAAATGACATCGTCGCTCGTGTGTATGTACGACTTACCGTCCCCACGACGCGATAAGATTCACTTCCACATTCACTATTCAATGATGATTATAAAAATATATATTATTAATAAGTATGTAAAATATGACATAATAATTATAATGAATATATATATACATATGTACTTACATATATCTTATTCACTTACTTCCATTCAATACGATATGAAAACAAAAAAAACATTTATACGTATGTACGGCCTACCATCTCCATAAATGGTGTTTTACATTTCATATATCTATCTAATAAACATATTTATAATCTTAATATATATGATATAAAAATCATCTGTTAATTTATAGACGTATTTAAATCATGATCTAAATGGTAGAATCAAGAATAACAAGTTAAAACACGTACGATAAAGAAAGTGATTATTACACGAAATGTTAATTTTACACCGAAATCATTATTCAATGGGTAGTATAGAGTCATAAATGAATCATGAATTATATAATAATGATTAATATGGTTCTGGTATGATTTAATAACATTCTGTGGTCATTATACATGAGGTTAAATGTGCCCTCGACCAAAGGAAAGTGAAAATTAAGGGTTATTTCCTAAATCTCATTATTATCTGAGATTATTTATGTGTAAGTATTTACTAGGACATATTTATCATCGATGGCCATATATTCATAAAAATGTTTTCAAAAATAATCTTTTAAGGTTTTATTGGAGGGTCTATTTAACTAGATCAACATTTTAAATGTTTTAATGATTTATCTATCTAAATCCTTTTAATTAATGGCCATGTTTTCGAAATGATTTTAAGGATTTATTTATATGGACATTGATGTTTTGAAATGACAATTATTTTCAAAATTTTCAAAGTTTTATGGGACAAATTAATTCAAAAATCTCTTTTAAATTACTTCCTCTATAAATGTGTGACTTTTAAACATTTTCATGAAAAATGGATATTTCTCTCAAATAATTTCACAAATCATTTTCATCTATGTCAACATCCTATGATGGATTTTAAACTTGTTGGAATTTGATTTATTAAGATACAAATATTCAATATTTTATACAACGTTTTGTGATATATTTGACTGTGGATGTGTTATTTTCATTCCATTCATGGTTTACGGTAAATTATTGATATTTTGTATGTTAGTTTTCTTATGAATGCTTATGTTATGATTCAAACTTTTCATATGTGGAATGTATTGGACATAGTAAGTGATGGGTGGAGCCCGATATAGCTCCTCCGTGCATTAGTATGACTCATGAGATAATTATACATGGAATTGCCCGAGGCCTTTCCCAATTTGATATATGGTTTTGGTTGAGTCCTTAATCAGTTTTAGATATCTTGACTAAGGACTTGAAAAAAATGTTTCATAATGTCCCTCATTATAAATTCCCTCATTATGAAAAAAATTATTGATGGTTCATGTGGTTATTAGACTATTAGAATACCCATGAAAAAGTTTTATTATGGAATTATTTACTCGTCTCATATACGTGCGATAAAGTGTTCATGTTTATTATTTATAAAGGCATGTGTTTTAAATTATTCATCATGCCTAATGTTAAGTAATCTTCTGCTGTATTCCTAACCCTTACTAAGTTTTTGAGTGCACCCCTTTATTATTTTTCATTTTCCCAGGATTATAATAATTGTATTATGATTGATAAGCATGGTTAACCTAGGGTATTAATGGAATTCTCATAAGATAATTTATGTTGTGTTTTATTTTTCTAATGTGTAATGTAACGTTCATGTATGTAATCTATTTTTTGAGGCTGCTAAACTGATCAGCCCTTCAGGGCATGATTCCTTGTAAACATTCCAATGTATTAAAAAAGTGCACCTGCTCCGGGCTTCTGGGGTCCAAGTGTTACACAATGAATGACTCCGAAAATATTTGGTAGAATATTACACAGTGTTAAATGGTATTTTACCCTTACATAAAATCATTAAAATCATTATTAATTGTTTTTTACTGAAACATTAAATATTCTCATAAAAACGCTTATCAATCTAAATTATTTTATTATCATTAAAAAATATGGGATTTTTCAATTCTCTCCCTCTATCAACTTCTCATCCTTGGGATGTATCTGTAATGGTCCGACAAAAGTAACTCATACCACTCAACTCAAACCTTAGACCCATGTTCCCATGTTTAGTTTTGGACTCGTCCATTCTACCTTTGATTCCAAAATTGTGATATTATCTTTCCTCATAACACATTCTTGTATCGAAAAATGATCTACACTGCATGCTGCCTGTATGATATATCGGTCACCAGACCAATTTCCTTGCAAAAAACATATGCACATAGTTTGAATGAAACTCTAAAGATATGACACACGTAATATATCATGCATATGTTGATATTGATAATGGTGTTCCATATTATATTCCATAGTCCCAATATTCTCAGTGATATCAAAATGCCCATAAAAACAATGTGTCCGCTTTTCCAACATGCTTATACATCTCTAACCCAACCAGAGAGCCACTGATAATAAAACCTAATCATCCTTGGAGATCACCAAGGGTCTCTTCCGATTTTTTTCATGAGCTATATGTCAATTTTGAGCACTAATCAACTTATTCAAAATCATTTTCAATATCTTATAGGCCTACTAAACCAACCCGATCTCACAAATGCTAAATCACCTACCTCATACCAACAAGTGTTGGTTGACATGGTATCCCATAAAGATCCTTATAAGGTTCAATTTGAATCAAAACCTACAAATTGTTATTAAGAGTGAAATCATTCATGTCTTGGTGATCATTCCACATTCAATTGATGTCTAGAATGCAGGGGTGAAGCATATATTACAATATGAATATATTCTAGTCAAATTATTTGTTGGTTTGAGGATTGTATGTCATTCTCAATATCAACTAAGTCCCTTGGGGTTTTTGTGACATTCCAAAATCAAGATGTAAAACAATCCTTTGAACCCAATGCCTCTTTCTCAATTTTAGGTCACCTTTATTGAAGATATATAATTATCTCTTGTGGTCTGTATAAAAAATAAGTATCATAATAAAGAGATAGAATCATTGAAACTTCATAGTGCTGATCATGACATGCAGCACCATGTGATTTTTAGGGTAGTTCTATAAAGTTTTTTTTAGTTGATGACCTACATAGGATAATACCTCTAATGTTTTTTTCTTCACCACTCCGAATTCGACTCTTGATCTAGAACAATAAACTATATAACCAATTCCATGCTTAGGGAGGCTCAGTACTGGATAAATTTTCAATCTTATCTTTAGATCAAAGATAAAATCTTCCGGCTAGTCTAACCATTAGAATTTCAATACCTTCTTTTTTATGTCCAATTATGGGTGACGATAATCAGGTTTAGTTATAGATAAATTGTCTGTAAAATCCTACTAATCCTATAAATCTCACTATCTCAGACACATGGTGACATATCCACGATAATATTACATCAACATTATTTGGATCTGTAATTATATTGGTTTCATACACCACATATCCTAGTAACATCTCCTCTCAAATTCCAAACTCACATTTCAACAAATTGGCATAATGTATTTGTGCTCGTAGAATAATCAAGAAAAATGTTTAAGTTCCTAGCATTATTATCTGGTGTCGGTGAGTAGATATGGATTTTGATTGATGAAAACCATAATTATGGAGTCTAATAATTTATGGATGATCTTTTTCATGATGTTCTTTAACATTGTATGCATGTTTTTCAGTCTGAACAACATTACAATGTACTTATAAATTCTATACCTTCTTCGAAATGATGTCTTTATAATATAATCCCTTATAACTCATAATTGTTGATAGATCGATTGGAGATCAATATTGGAGAACCACTAGGCTACCCATAGCTGATTGAAAATATCATCAATAGAGGGAAATTGAAATCAGATCATGGCCATCACTTGGTCCATCTACAAAAAATCAACTCATATTTGATGGATATTGTCTACCTTCTTGAAAAAAACATAGGTGTACCACATAGTAAATTACTCTTTATTATAAAACCCTTCCTTACCAGGTTATCCAGTAGAACATTGAATTCCATTAGATCGTTTGGGGCCATATGATATGGGGTATTGATATTCTTAAATTCCAAACACAAGCTCCTTTTAATATAACTTAATGATGCTTCATAGTTTCTACTAGGTCAATGATCTATAATATTTCAATAAATTACTCCACATCCAAAGGGACTCCAGTGCCATGGAAGGATGAATAATTATTGAGTAGAAGTAATGTAATAGTTGAACATAGATATAAAATCTATTTTTATGGTCATACAATATGATAGAAAATTCACAGTTGAAGTGACCCTATTGACATAACCACATTGCAGGAACAAGAGTAAGCTCAAATATATTCTCATACATAACTAATGGAAAAGTATAAACATTCTCCTTCATAAAAGAATTCTAGATCTACATCACAACTAGTTCTATAGGAATAAAATGAGGAGAAATCTTCAATAACGTGATGTAATATTAGAATAAAAAAATATCCTATTAATTATACGAGATCACACAAAGGTTTCTCTTAGAGTCTAACCACAGCCCAAGATCATGCACTCATATCACTGACCCTTGTTTTAATCAAGTCACGTTATTCACAATGATCGTTTGTATACTAAAACAACAACAAGCTCAATTGAACTAACTTATTCCAATAAATATATATCAAAATAAAATGCAACACAAATATATAACATAGAACAAACTCTGAAAAATAGATATCAGAAATCAAGGTATTTAATTAATGAACAACTATACAAGAAAAAGGTATATATAAAGAATGTGAACCTTTTTTCTTATTCATGATGCATGACCATATTCAAAATATCATGAATCACATATTAAATCATGTGTGTCACTAAAGATTAATTTTATAAATAGAATCAACTAAACATAAATTACTCTATATGGAAACACATAGTTTCTCTATATAGTGTTGTCCAAACAATAACATAGTTATCCTCCCGAGACCTAATATCCTATATCTTGTCCAACATGGTCCAAATCATGAAAAAGATAAGAAACAAGTTAGTGAATCCTGATTCTATGATACCCTTTTTTAATATCTCAACCCAAACTACAGAGTCTGAGTCAGAATGCCACATGACCTCATGTGTGCCTCCCCGAAAAAAAGAGGTCACTGATTAGTAGTGATGGTTTGTGTACATTAGTGGGGAGACTATACCATCAATATCTTGTCATATGATTGATAATCAACAATATCCACTGATAAAAATTATCATTGTAAACATGCTTAAATTTAATGATGGCATACATTACATAAAAATAAATTAGATTCCATAGTGTAGAGTATAACTGCTATAAATAATGAAAATAAAAATGATAAACAGTAGGTCCCTCCAAAGACTACCTTTTCACATCACCAACTCCATACACCCAGAATCAACAGTCCACCACAGTTTACTTTCCCTTTTATTTATCACTCATGAAATCTAAAAGCACATCGAATTCCCCATGTAGGGTGTGAGTAAAAGACATAGTAAGACACCACTAATGTGTTATTCACCTGATGTACTCAATTATAAAATTTTATTTAATAATAATAAAAAAACTAACAAGCATTGTGATAAAAAATACAATACCAAGTGGAATTGTTCTAAACAAGCCACTACAGACCCTTGACCGTACCTTCTTCAGCTCCATGGTGGAATATTTATAGTTCATTGATAAGTGTGCAAAACCAGCCACAAGGCTATTGGCGAGTCACTTTGTATCCACAAGGAATCAAGTGAAGCAACCTACCCAAAATCCACAAGGAATCGGTTAATACTTAGAATCAAGAAGGCCTTGAGTATCTATTATATACTCAAAATATACAGTGCTTCAGCTAATACATGCAATACACAATTTGATTTTGATGTGCCAGAGTCACTCACCCCGGGGGAGTTTGAATGCTTCCGCCATATTCTTCGGGTGACTCACTCCCACCTCCTCCATCAGCTAGCGCCTTATCCCGGGAGCCAAGCGCATTTCTAGGAGATTGGTGAGCAGTGTCGTCGGGTCGACCTAGCAGCACTCCCCGCGGTCCGGCACCCCGAGTCGCTGGACCACCGCGAGGCCCTTCAGCAACAATGCATCCAGAGTTTTCAAGTACTCCACAGAGTTATTGACGAGGCCACCCCCCACGTGCACGTTCGTGGGTGGGGGCAGTACGCTGCTCTCCTCTTCTGTGCGATCCGCCGATAGCCTGATCCACTGGGCGACCATGAGGGAACATCGCCAAGGGCAGTGGCAGTCAACATGGCTGACCTTTCAGATGAGGGAAACATTGTGGATTCTCTCGATGGGGACTCACCCCCCGAGGACAGGCCGCTACTGGACCCATCTGGGAGGATTACTCACTAACAGAGGATCCTCCTAGGTCTTCTTGTACCCACGAAGGCACTGGCGCTGGGCCGAAATATCAGCATGGGTAAAGAGACCGTGGGGTCTGTCAAACTCTCCGACCCACCAGCCTCAGTGAAGAAGGTAGAGGAACATCCTGAGAAGGCCACGTTGCGCCAACATCTAGCTGTGAAATAGAGTCTGGTTGATGAGCTCTTGGCCGAACGATTTGCAGAGCGGTGGCCTGACTACGGTGACCCTAGTCCAGGACAGCAGGGGCAGGAGCATCTACCCCTTGCTGAGATCCCCACGGGCAACTGTGACCGTGTTGTGTTCACCGACAGGGGAGACACTGGAACCAACGGAAAGAGGGTGCAATATGTTTAGCTGAACCCTCCCGAGCAGCGAGACAACATGGGGGACCCTGCTGGGCTTCCTCCCACTGCTTCGAGAGTCACTCCGCCAGCTCCCCGCGAGCCGCTGAGCGTGACTACCGTATCAAAGAGTCTGGCAATGCGCTTGTGGTTAGAGATCCCTATCAGGACAGGAATCCGCATCCGGATGATCTGATGGAAGTACTCATCGCCCGCTTGGAGGCCCTGGAAACTCAGCAGGTGGCAATCCCACCGGATGGAAAGTCTTACCCAGCATTGGAGGATGACATTCCAGCTCCGCCAGGATTTGGGAACCCCACTTTTTCCCCCTTTAACGGGACTAGATACCCACTAAAACACATGGCCCACTTCCACTAGTGGTGCGGGCCTATGTTAGGGACTCCGGCACAGCAGGAGGCTGCCAAGCTCCGGTGCTTCGTTCAGACACTAGAAGGACCAACATTCATCTAGTACAGCCAGCTCCCTGTTGGATCTGTGACGAGCTGGGAGGACCTTCACCGGAAATTCCTTTACCAGTTCAGTTCCACAACCTGGAAGATGAACATTGCAGACCTCTTCAGGTGCAAGCAAAGGCCCGACGAGCAAGTCGCGGACTTCATCTCCCAGTGGAAGGAGCTCACGTACTCCCTTGACATGCCACTGACTCAGGAGCAATTACTGACAATGTGTGTAGGGAACGTCAAGGCGGAGTTGGTTCCTTCTCTGATCACACAGAATTACCTTGGAGGGTTCTGGGACTTCTCGGACAAGGCTCAGCGCCTCAAAGAAGCCCTACAACAGGCCATTCAGGCACGCCCGCTGCCTCCTGTAATCTCTGCAAGGAGAGCCACCAGAGCCGAGCCCGCTGCTGTGGCCCAGATGGAGGTCCCCAGACAGCTAGAGTTGCTGCCAGTGAGGCCAGCTCAGTAGGCTCATAGGGGTCCACCCCCACAGCCTCCGGCCCAACAGCGAATGACTCAAAATCAGCAGGCGCCTCTGCGTAACGCACCCCCACCACCTAGGTGAGGTAATCCGGCTCCGCCTCCTCGTCTTGCTCCTCCGGCCCCTGGCCATGGTCATCCCCCAAGAGTCCCCTTTCCAGATAGAAGGAATCAGACTTACTCATTTGGCGAGGCCCAGGTCCCCGGATATTTCTGTAGCGCCTTGGAGTAGAGGATCGTGCGACTGCCTGAGTGCCGGAAGCCAGAAGAGGCGTGTCTCACTGATCACCCTAAGAACTGCCCTTATCACCGGATCCTGGGACACACCATCCAGTTGTGCTATGGTTTCATGTACTGTCTCTAAGACCATATTGACAACAACATAGTCAGGTTGGGCCCAGCCTCGACACAGGTGGAAGGTGTCTTCATGGGATCAGATGGCAGTAGTGACAACGGGGATGGGTGGGAACAAGTTTTCGACCATGGGTCCCGGAAGTATAATGACTGGATGGCGCGCAGGATGGTCGCCCATGCCCATGGCATCATCCGTGCCTGCCTGAATCAGCCAGAGCCCTCGGAGTCTGCGAGCGCCGCTTTGGCTTCGTCATCCCATCATACTTCTTCCCAGAAGAGCAGGCTGTGGTGCAAGAAGAAAGAATGCGCCATTACATTTCCGTTATCTTCTCGCATACATGGCAATTTCATGCCTCCGAAAATTGGGATCCCTCTGAGACCCCGTCCGGTAGTGGATGACTCCTCCAGTGAAAGCCCGGGGTATGCTTCGGTTAACACCATAGAGTTGGTAAATCCCTTTTTGGATCTCGACGATGAGGAGCACCAGGTGGACCTCCCCGAAAGCCTGGGGTACGCTTCGGTTAACACTGTAGAGTTGGTAAATCCCTTTTGGCTCCTGACGATGAGGAGCGCCAGGTGGACCTCCGAGAAAGCCCGGGGTACGCTTCGGTTAACACCGTAGAGTTGGTAAATACCTTTTTGGCTCCCAACAATGAGGAGCTCCTTGTGGACCTCCCAAAAAGCCCAGGGTACACTTCGGTTAACACCATAGAGTTGTTAAATCCCTTTTTGGATCCCGATGACGAGGAGCGCCAGGTGGACCTCCCCAATGTCCCCAGCCGTCGCCAACGTCGACGGAGCCATGACTATGTGAATCACCCAGGCATGGCAGTTGTCACCTCCAGTTAGGCCGTGAACACCACCGAGACCAGGCAGCATGCCAGGTACAGTGAGCAGCACTCGCGGCTCCCTCACCCGGTGACAATAGGTTCACTTCCACCACCTTTTGTGTTGATGGATTGGGCGGAACCGCCTTGCCAGCGTCGTAACCAGACCAGCCCTGCCACTGGCCGACTATGGCCTTCCGGTCCTAGCACGACAATCACCTCCTGGTCTTCAGCTAGTGAAAAACGGGACATGCATAGTACCAGTCAGTCACTGGTCCCACCAGCAGGGCCCGTCATGCCCCCAATCATAGAGCGACCTCCTGTAAGCAGAAGCTTGCATTTGGCGCCAAAGTATGATGTCTTGAATCATCTGGCCGGAATTCTGGCAAGGCTTTCCATCCTTGAGGCCCTTCGCCTATTGTCTGAAATGTGTGAGGTGCTCGTCGAGGCTCTAAGGAGCCCCCTCCAGTTTGAAACGGAGGTCGCAGCCGAAGAATCCTTCCACACAGAGGTGATTGAGGATGCCGAATGTCAGGCGGTTATCTCATTCTTCGGTGAAGATGATGATCCTTCCATATTGGGGCATATCCGCCCACTGTACATCACAAGCCAGTTCAATGGCGTGGAAGTCTGTCATTGTCTTGTCGACATGGGTTCTAGGATTAACTTGATCCCAACTCGGACACTGAGAAAACCGGGGTTGTCCGAGGATGATTTAACTCCCTTTGACCTCAGAATCCAGGGGTATGATAGGACCGAGCAAACACCACTCGGCAAGATTCGTCTAAAGACCCAGTTCGGCGGCTTAATTGCCAATACTGAATTCATGGTTGTCTCTCAGGACACTGCCTACAATGCATTGATGGGAAAGTTGTGGCTCCATATTCACACAACAGTTCCCTCATCATACAATCAGTGCCTCAAATACTCCCTTAAGGGTCGAGTGGGTGTTCTCCAAGGAGATGCATCTCCGTTTTCCTCTTGTGATGCTCGTTACCTGGACGCTGACTATTACAAGTGCAAGGACAAGCAAATCCTGGTAGGTGAGGTTGAGCCGGTCGCTGTCGCGAGTGATCCCTGGGCAGGTTTGGATGACGTATATGTCTTCCCAATCCATCGGTTGGAGGCCACGAGTCCTAATATGGGAGAGTGCTTTGTTGTCTTGGGTACCAGAGGAAGGCATATTTCTGGGTCTAAGGGACGATGAGAAATCACCTCGTACTCTTACACCAACTAGGCTCAGGTGATCCCCGAGCCTCCTACCCCTGTACTATATAGGGACGTTGGGCTCATGGCAACAGCAGTACGTCATGCGTGTCTATTTCGCCAAGCCGGAATCGACCGGCTCAAGACAATGCATCACCACTACTTTGATGTCGTAATGCATGGCCCCTTGGGCCAAATGCCGGATGGGATTGGATCAACCGCCTTCGTCGCCATGGTCTCTGCGGTGCATGAGTCTCCTGTCGTGACGACCTCTGCCGCCCAAGCCGGTGCCAGCTCCCCATCAGGGTCGAGCAGCCCCAAAATGACTCCCCCCGTGGACAATACTTCCACAAGCGGAGAAGAAGATATGGAAGATACTCCTCCTGCCTTTGAGGAGGGCATCTCCACCACGGTCAACGAGCTAGTACAGGTGAACTTCGGTAGCGAGGTGGACCCGGGACCCACATTGGTCAGCGCCGCTATGCCTCCCGAGGAACAACAAAAGTACATAGACTTCCTCAGATATCATTGTGATGTGTTTTCCTGGAGTAATGACAAGATGTTGGGACTATATCCCCAGGTAGCTGTCCACCGCCTTGGCCTCCCAGCAAACCATTGCGGGATCAAGCAGCCTCCCAGGAAAATGCACCCCGTTCATGGTGCCATGGTTGAGGCCGAAGTTGATAAGATCATTAAGGTCAACTTCATCAAGGAAGTCTAGTACCCCAGGTGGCTAGCCAACATTGTGCTCGTCAGGAAGTAGAAAGGGCAGATCAGGGTCTGCATCGACATCCGCGATCTTAATCACCACTATCCGAAGGATGAATTTCCCCTTCCTGTGACAGAGCTGTTGATTGATGCAATGGCGGGTTACAAGCCCTCTCATTCATGGATGGGTACTCCGGGTACAACCAGATCCGGATGGCCCCAGAGGACGAAAAGTTCACTGCCATCAGGGCCCCCAGGGCACTTTTTGTGACCGGGTTATGCCCTTCGGCCTGAAGAACGCGGGTGCCACCTATCAACGGGATATGCACCGCATATTCAAGAAGATCTTTGGGACACTGGTGGAGTGCTACGTAGATGACCTAGTGGTTAAATCTCATCAGTGCCATGACCATCTCAAAGACCTCGAGAAAGTGTTTGGTTTCCTCCGTTCTCGCCACTTGAAGATGAACCCGTTGAAGTGTGCCTTCGAGGTCACCTCCGGAAAGTTTCTTGGCTTCATTGTTAGGTATCAAGGTATCAAGATCGACCCCGAGAAGATCAAGGCCATCCGTCAGATGCCTCCACCGAATAATATTTGGGAGCCTCGAGGCCTCTAAGCCCACTTAGTCTATATACGCCGATTCCTTGCGAATCTTCCCAGCATGTGTAAGACCTTTTCTCGACTCATGAAGAAAGGTGCCGCCTATGGGTGGGATGAAGTGTGTCAGACCGCTTTTGAGGAAATCAAGCAGTATCTGCTTCAACCTCTGTTCCTGATGCCACCCGTTCCCAGAAAGTCACTGGTCCTTTACGTGACCGCCCTGGAGCGATCCCTCGGCGCCCTTCCGCCCAGAAGAACACCGAGGGAATATATAATACCCTCTAATACCTCATTCGCATGCTCCTCGATGTGGAAATTAGATATTATCCCATCGAGAAGAGATGACTGGCGCACGTATTCGCCGTACAAAAATTGTGGCACTACTTACAGCACCATGAGGTACAACTGGTCTCTCGGGTAGAGCCGTTGAAATACATCCTGAGCCGGCCTATGTTGACCTGCCGATTGGCACGCTGGGCGGTGATCCTCCAGCAGTTTGAAATTAGGTTCGTACCTCAGACGGCCGTCAAAGGACAAGCGTTGGCAGAATTCTTAGCTGCCCACCCAACCTCTGCGGACCATCCATTGGATTTGGGCTTTCATGATGAGGCAATCCTCTCAGTCGATCAAGCCACCCCATGCTGGCAGATGCACTTTGACGGCGCCTCTTGAAGCCCTACCGGTAGAAGGCTCAACGATCCTAGGCTTAACAGAGTGGGTCTAGGTATTGTCTTCATCAGCCCGGAGCAAGCCGTTCTGCCATATTCTTTCTTGTTGTCAGAAGGCTGCACCAACAATGAGGCAGAATATCATGACCTCATCACTGGCCTCAAGTTGGCTCTGGAGGTTAACGTACCCCACCTGTATGTAAAAGGGGACTCTGAGCTAGTCATCATTCAGGTTAACGGTGACTATGCCGTCAGGAATCCAGAACTCATGCTGTTGCTGGAGTGCAACCTCCATATAATGGTTAAGTTCCCCTCCCGACCAGATGTCGTTCACATTCCCCGGTCGCAGAACAGTCGAGTAGATGCTTTGGCCACCCTGGCCGCATCACTCGTGGAGCCCGAATAGGATGACCTAATCATCCACGTGGCGCACCGGAGAGTCATTGATCCTGTTTTCCTAGAGGGAGATCGTTGCCCGCGAGTGAACCATCTCACCGCTGGTGCCCCTACGTCAGGACCCCCTAGGGCTTCAGGCATGGTGATCGAGACAATTCCTGACTGGAGGACACACTTGGTTGAATATCTCCGGCATGGAAATCTTCCGATGGACCGAGCAGAGCGGGAAAGAATCCGGCGCCGCACGCCGCAGTTCACCCTTTAATGCGGTCCCACACGTGAGCAGCTCCTTTACAGGCACAGGTTTGACGGTGTTATCCTCTGTTGTATTCAAGGAATTGAGAGCCCACAGGTCATGAAAGAAGTGCACGCTGGCTCCTGTGGCGCCAACCAGACCGGGTTGAAGTTGTCCCACCAGATTCGGAGGCTGGGATACTTCTGGCCCTCCATGATCCATGATTGCATCGAGTACGCCAAGAGGTGTCATGCGTGCCAAGTTGAAGCTAACTTTGTGCATCGGCCACCGGAGCCTCTCCATACTACTAAGTATTCTTGGCCCTTTGCAGTCTGGGGGTTAGATGTCGAGGGCCTTACCCACCGGCGATGGCCCGCCAATGTCGGTTCATCTTAACCGCCACAGATTTCTTCTCAAAGTGGGCAGAGGCAGCCCCGCTAGGGGAAGTCAAGGCTGGTTCTATCGTTTAATTTGTGAGCTCCAATATCATCCACCAGTTTGGAATTCCTCACGCTATCCTCACGGATAATGGAACAAACTTCCGAGTAGCCGAGCTAAAAATATTTTATGCCAAGTACAACATTATCTCTAACCACACCTCCCGCTATCATGCGCATGCGAATGGACAGATTGAGGTGTTTAACAAAAACCTCCCAAACATTCTGCAAAAAATTGTTGGTCGGAATAAGAAAAGTTGGCCAGACAAGCTCCCCAATGCCCTCTGGGCTTATAGGACGACGAATTGCAATTCCACCCAGGAGACTCCGTATTCCTTGGTATACAGAGCTGAGGCCATCCTTTCCATCAAGGCCCAGCTGTCCTCGTTGCACATGGCAGCCTATGACCAGCAAGCGCCAGATAGAGTTTCCGAGATCCGTCTAGCCGAATTGGAAGCGCTGGACGGAAGTAGGCTTTGCGCTTTACAGAACATGGAAAGGAATCAGAGCTGGATGGTTCGAGCTTTTGATAAGAAGGTTTGCCTCTGGTCCTTCCTGCAAGGTGACTTGGTGCTGGCTCATAGAGCGCCAATGATTCCCGGCAGGAAACCACCCAAGTTGGAGCCCAAGTGGGTGGGGCCTTTTATTGTCCACAAGTTCTATCCCAATGGCGTGTATTCCATAGTGACAATGGATGGTGAGCGTATCACACATCCCACCAACACCAGGTTCCTCATGAAGTACTTTGCCTAACTAGTATGGTCCTGCATGACCTTAAACTATATGGTCATGTATGACCTTAAACTGTATGGTCCCACATGACCCTAACTGCGCTTTGGTCCGAGTTATAAGACCTAAAACTATGATCCTCTTGGTCCGAGTTCTAAGACCTAAAACTAATATCTTCTTGGTCCGAGTTCTAAGACCTAAAACTAAGATCCTCTTTGTCCGAGTTCTAAGACCTAAAACTAAGATCCTCTTGGTCCGAGTTCTAAGACATAAAACCAAGATCCTCTTGGTCCGAACTAAGATCCTCTTGGTCCGAGTTCTAAGACCTAAAACTACGATCCTCTTGGTCTGAGTTCTAAGACCTAAAACTATGATCCTCTTGGTCCGAGTTCTAAGACCTAAAACTAAGATCCATATTTCGTCCAACATGATGTTAAACTGTGTTTCCAGAACTACGTCTAACTTGATTCCCATCCTAATGGGATATGTAGGAACACCCAGACCATTCATCTTTGGGTCTTGCTTGAGGTCTGCTGTTGCATCAATCTCACCTTTGGGACCTTGACCATAGGATCGCGTGGCGCGATGTGAGATTATGTCCTCATTCACGTCGGGTTTGCAATAGTTGCACCACATGCACCCTTTCCTCAGGATTTAGCCCTCCTATGTCCAATGGCATTAGAAGACGCTTTCAAGAACTACGTATGGCATGATTCCCATTCTTATGGGATACGTAGGACCTCCTGAACACCTAGATGTCAGGTCCAGCCCCATCTTTTAGGAGATCCCATGATCTCCCGGTTCCCAGGGTGTTTGGCATTACAACCCCTCTTTTTCCCGGGGATCCGCCATCATTTGGCCACTCTCGGAATGAGCCCTATGTCCCTTTCTAGTGGTCTGCTGATGTGCTTAGGGTACTCTGGTCTAGGACTTGGAGTGCCAAATTCGAAAAAGGAAAGTTCCATCCACTTGTGAAGCTTCGTGTTCCCCCTCATTCGGGCCCCCATCATCCTTCACACCCAGAGGGACCCCCAAGAATGGTCTGGATACAACGCCCAAGGGATCTCCTACCGTAATGGGCCAACGCTCCTAAGGGTTTCAGAAAACAAATTGATACGAATCCCGCGTTGCAGACATGGTCAGCAGTTGATGCTCATTTGTTTGTCCCCATGGCTAACACGACAGGATGTTGCATTGCGAACATGGTCAGCAGTAATCCTCAGTCGTCACGCCGGCTTCCCCGGGCCCTGAATGTTGGTGGCATGGTTCATGTCTTGTTCCACCCCACTGTGTCAAAGTGGAATCTCGACACTCCTTGTACTAACCCTCAGTACACCCCCGCACATCAGACAAGCCGAGATGTGTTACGGTGTCTCTCGGGGCTCCCGCGATCTGAGCGCTAGAGTATGTGCATGGGAGTGTTCTTTACGTGTTGTGTGCATCTTGACCCTCATCCCGATGGGGAACGAGGAGTCTCCCAGACATTGCATTTTAGGCCCAGCATAGCTGGGAGTTAGCATCTCCTTCCCCCCTGATTGTCGGACCCTTGTAGCCCCCTTTGGCCCGAGGATCCACTCTCGGTTGGTCCAAACCATATGACCTTAAACTGTGTTGTTGGTCCAAATCATAAGACCTTAAACTATGTTGTTGGTCCAAACCATAAGACCTTAAACTGTGTTGTTGGTCCAAACCATACGACCTTAAACTGTGTTGTTGGTCCAAACCATGTGACCTTAAACTGTGTGCCGGTCCAAACCATATGACCTTAAACTGTGTTGTGGGTCCAAACCATACGACCTTAAACTGTGTTGTTGGTCCAAACCATAGGACCTTAAACTGTGTTGTCGGTCCAAACCATACGACCTTAAACTATGTTGTTGGTCTGAACCATATGACCTTAAACTATGTTGCTGGTCCTATCACACGACCCTAAACTGTGAAATTATCGTCATGGCCGCAAGTTGAGAAACGACACTACATTGTGTTGAACTCATTGTAGAGGACATCATGTTGGGTATTGGTCTTGTGCCATTCCATTTGTCAATGCCTATCATGGATTGATTCTTGTGGCGACACCACGGCCTACTACACTAGGCATGTCGCTTCACACAAAAAAACCACTCACCTTAAAAGACAAACAAGATTTATCAAATTCCGCTTCTTTTAGTGCAAGGGCCATGCCAGCACTTTCCTTTTCCCCTGGCACTGGTATCTTACCATGTCACCTTCCAGAATTATGTATGGCTTGATTCTCATCCTTATGAGATACGTAGGAGCACTTGGGGCACTTCCCCACGGGCCCAGCCTGCCTTCATGTTCGGTCCCTCGACTCGAGCATTTCCCTGGACAGCACATGGTAAGTAGGGCTTAGGTCCTCATTCACGTCGGGTTTTGTAACCGCCTTGCCATGTGTCCGTTTCTCCCTATTCCCATTCACGCCTGGTGTTTGAGTTACTCTAATATGTGCCTCTTATGTTTCCGTCCGACCATTGGTCCGAGCTATAAGACCAAAAACTAAGATCCATTTTTCATCCAACATGAGGTTAAACTATATTTCATCCAACATGATGTTAAACTATATTCCGTCCCGCATGATGTTAAACTGTATTCCATCCCACATGACGTCAAACTGTATTTTGTCCAACATGACTTTAAACTGTGTTTCAAGAACTACGTGTGGCTTGATTCTCATCCTAATGAGATACGTAGGACCACCCGGACATTTCGTCTTGGGTCCAGCCCCAGGGATTACTGAACCCTGTCCTTCCTTATTGTCGGCCCCTCGGCCTGACTTCATGGGAAGTGGTGTAATCATGAAATCTACCCCGAGCTGGTTCGGGATGCCCCATGATAGTAATGGGAAGTAGCAGTTCTCTTTCCAAAGAGTTCCTGCCTGGAAATTGGGACGACCCGTGATCAGGTCGGTATATCCGCCTAATGCGCCTTCGCCATGGTGGCTCAATTTCGGGAGTGCTGGACTCTGTTCGAACAAACCACCACTCCACCTTCCACGCTTTGCACCCCCCTTATTTGGATCCTCATTTCCTTTCAGGTCTGACGGGACCCTCTAACAGTATGGATGCTCGACCTATGGTCCGCCTACTGTCCTAGGCCAACGTTCCGAAGGACTGGTCATGTTTGATGAGACCCCCTAAGAGTTTGGATGCTCGACCTATGGTCCGTCTACTGTCCTGGGCCAACATTCCGGAGGACTGGTCATGTTTGATGGGACCCCCTAACAGTATGGATGACAGACCTATGGTCCACCTATTGTCCTGGGCCAACGTTCCGGAAAACTGACCGACAATATTTGAGTCAGGCCCCGTGTTGCAAACATGGTCAGCGGTCAGCCCACATTTATTATCCCCATTACAGGCCAACATGATATGGGTGCTGTGTTTCTGCCACGATTGACAGTTATCCTCCATGGTTGCTCCCCATTGGGTTCCAAATTTGGGAAGCGTGATTCACCCTTCCTCTCCACCCCCCTGTGTTCGGATGGATTTCAATGCCCCTAGCATCGCCCCACTCATGTGTTAGAGAACATTGAGAAGTCGACATATCAATCCGCCCGTGGTCTCCTCAAGAAGTCCAGGCCCAATTTTGGATGCCTGAAACTTGGTCAATGCCCCACAGTTGAACGAAATTATGGCACAAGCATCTTCTGCTTCTCGCGTTGGGCACGACCCACAGGAGCCTAGGGATGAGTTGTTATTCTCTTCAAAACTATGGTTAAGCGCATTAAACCAAGGGTACAAATGAGTGGATTTGGCCAAATAATGGATTGAGACAGTGAGCAGTACAAGCAGAAAGTTCATGAGATGGAAAAAACAAAGCCCTTAGGGATCAGCATGCTGAAGCGATCATTCCAGCACTGCTACCCTTTGGCTGGTAACGTCCAGGACCGCTTCTCGCTCTTTGAAGACTCTCTCCACGTCAGCCACCATAGAGCGCAGCTCGCCAGCCCAAGATTGTGCCTCTGCCTGCTTGGTTCGATTTACAGTCATCTGGTGACTCACCTCCACCAGTTGTTTCAGTGCATCAGCCAACTGGGCCTTCAGTTGATCCATGAGCTCAGAGCATGTTGCAATGAAGGCCTCCTTATCTGCCGCCTACCCTTTGAGGTGTCGGACTTCCTGCTCTTCCCTTAGCAGCACTTGAGCACTCACCGATCCTTCCCGGCACTGGGAAATGTCAGTGTGCCGGCTTCTGTCGTGTATCTTCTCAGCCATGTAATCACGGATCATCAGATGAAGACGCTGAGCGTCAGCCCCTCCGATGCACAAGAAGCACAGCCAGGTCTGATGTGATCCCATCCGCCTCAGCCAATCCGACTGGGACTGCATGAGGAAGTTCTAGATACACTTCCACCCTTTGAATCGTGTCATCCGGCTCTCCTCAGATGCCTCTGAGTCTAAGTCATCTATCTCCTCAGGGTCAGCGGTTCGGTATATGGGGAAGGCCGCCAGCAGATCGACAACAAGATCTACCGCATGGATGTCTTTGTGAGGAATAGAATCCTCGACATCTGGGAGACCTTCATCTCTTGCCCCCGCAGCAATGATGCCTCCACCAGATTCCTACCTCGTCTTAGGAACAGCGCTGCTGATGTCTGCCACCCCATTTTCATCAATTGTCGGGGCCGACTCAGTGCAGAGAGCATGTTCCGAACGAGGTGGTATGTCCGCTGCTGGTCCACTCACGGACGGCCCGGGCTCCGCAACCTGACGTGCCTCCAGTGTTGAGATTACTGCGCATGGAGTACGCTGGTCAGATGGGATCTTCTGCCACCAAGCTCCAGTAGTGAAGCGTGAGACTTACAGGAATCCAGAGCATCAGTCCCCAGTGTTTCGGCCGCTGCAGGAGCCGCCGTATGGGGAGACCCCTCCGCGCTTGTTAATTCAATGATGGGTGTCGGATCCCCATCATGTCCCACTGGTTCCTCTCCTCCCTTCTCTGGTGGGGACGCCCGTCCAATGCTCAACTGCTCTTAAGTAGGATGGGGAAGTGACATAGAAGATGGAATGGAGAATGGATGAATGAGGGAAATGAATGAAGACAGAGACAAACCTCAAGAATCTCGGTTATGTCGAGATCAGAGTCGGCAATCTCGCTGCTCTCTCGGAGACCCCATTGGTAGGTCTCCCCTTGCGACCCATCACCTTCGGGCTCTTCTTATTTGTCTTCTCCCTCGCCTTTTCCCTCTCCAGTTTCCTCCTCCACCTCCGGCTCCTCTTCACTGTCTCTTTCTCCCGGCAGCATCGCTTCCGGATCATGCTCCTGGTCGCGCATCACTTTCACTAGGAAAGGTGGCTCCGCATGCCGCCCCTTTGGCGTGCGTATGCATCCATGGACGTCAGATAAGTATGCCTCCTATGGAAGTTTACTCGGTCGGTAATTAGAACGAGCCTAACCTCTGGCAGTTGGATCCCGTTTTTCATTATCTTCTGCCAGATCGCTTCGATGTTCAGCGATTGCCGCAGGGTCATCCAGGCCGACCACAATGTCGGGTGAATTGTGTCTTGGGAAGGTTCGAGCGGATATCTTATCTGCTTCCCGGGCAGTTCCCTGGATGCCTCATGTGACCCCCCTGTGGGTAATGAGGACGTGGCATCACCATGTGATGTTCCCATTGCCGAAGCCCCGGCCTGCGCATGCCTCGCTGCCTGAGAGCATTATTACGCGCAGCCACGGAAGCGATTTCGCGCTCGAGAACGATGAGCTTATCGCATGGAAAAAGCGGAAGTACGGATTTGGGACCCAGCGCCCCTTTTTATAGAGGAGGTCAGGGTTCCACTCTGCGTGGAAAGAGGATTCCGCGCGCATTCGTAGGTTTTGTGCGCCCCATCGGAATTTTGCGTGCAACTTGACCAGGGGACTTAGAATTTCGGTGTTTCGGCGTTTCCCTTGGAATCTGATCGTTGCGACCTCTCGACGATCCAATTCCAAGGAGGGGGGGGGGGGCATTTTTTTGAAGCCGAAAAACGTCCGTAACTCTCGGAGTAAGTTTTGAAATGACGAAGCAAAGTCATATTCGGAATCAGAGGCCCGATCCAGAGGCCCGGGATGTGGTGAACAAAATAAAGGAGGATCCGCGTGAAAAATTGTTCTGCACGCGTAGAATCACCGTTTTTCGCAGAATTGAGCCAATGAGGTGCGCAATCTTTGTGCGCCCCAGTTCTGCGCGGTGATGTTTTGCGCACCGGCTACGCTCGGCGCAAAGAATTTCACGCGCCGCCCGGAGTCCGCGCCGGAGGTCGCCTATAAATTGAAGGTGACCCCGAACGGTTTGGGGGTTGAGGAATCCGAAGCGACTATCATGCATGCAATTAGCCCCCCCCCCCCAAGTGCAATATGACATCCAGGTAATCCCTCATTTCACGCAACCTTGCCTCGGAGTTTTCCTTTGTGCGCAACTCCATCGGCTTCAGTGAATTTGCCCCCTCCCTAGAGTTCCAGCCTTGCGCGCAATCCGTGTCTCGTGCGTGCAATACCCTTCCGTGTGTGCAAAACCCTGTGCATCGTTCCCTCTCCGAGCACAATTCCCTTGCTCCAATTTTGCGCCATCCCAGTGTTTTGCACGCAAACCTTCCCTTTTACGCGCAAAGCCCAGGACCCCTCACCTTGACGCCCCTTGACTGCCCCTTACAACGGCACCTGATGTCTCCCCTGCCGCGCATGCGCACCATCTGTAATTTTCCCGTACGGCCTTCCAGGCTCGTGCAAAGTAACATCAAGGTCCCTTGGGCAGTGTTTCTCGATGCATTGCTTTGCCTTATGCTTGTCTGCATAGGCACGCTAATGGTTATTACTTCTTCGCATAGCCATGCTAACGTGGACCCCTCGGGGGTTTGCCCTGCGGCCCCCCTTCATTATGGCCTTGTCGATGGCTTCCCTCCCCCAAGGGGTAGAGGGTGTTGGGAATGTAATCCCTAGGGGTGTTCAGAAAACCCACCTCATCCAAGCTGCAGGACGTTAAACTGCTATGCACCTCGTCCTTAACACAAGACGTTAAACTGTTGTCCGACCCTGTGCTTCACACGCAGGGTCCCCCCAGCTCGGACATTTTTTACTCCCACTCATCTCCACGGGAATGGAATCTTCCTCACATGGAATGAGATACTCCTTGTCGGAGTGGCGTTTGTCCACGGGGGAAGGGCTACCTCAGAGAGTAAGCCCCTAGCCTCTCTTACGGATGACTGCACCCATGCATCTCTGTACTCCCCCATGCCAAGTCTAGTGGAGTACTTTTCCCACTGCGCTTTGTCGCACCACGGGCCTCCACCCTAGAGTAAGCCCCGACACCAAGGGCCATTAACCACGCGTAAGCCCCTGTTTCCTCTTTGGGCCGCTCAACGTGTAAGACCCATTCTGCTTCTCACGAACGCACCCTTCGCGACGTGATCATCTGGTCTGTGCTGCCTCTTGTTTCCCACACAGAGCATGACTCACGTGGGCTTAGAGTGTGCATCGATCGTGACATCCTCCTATGGGCCGCCCTAGATCGTAAGCCCCATCCCAGTGAACTACATGGACTTTAATCGATGCTAACACACAGTACGTAGGAAGCCTCCACGACGTTCAAGCTCACCACCCGGTCATCCCGACCTCTCCATGTCGGTTCCCGGACCACCTTGGTCCGCCTCAGAGTGTAAGCCGCAAACCCCTCGTCCCGCATGACGTTAAACTGTATCGCGTCCTGCATGACGTTAAACTCTATCCCGTCCCGCATGACGTTAAACTGTATCCTGTCCCGCATGACGTTAAACTGTATCCCATTCCGCATGACGTTAAACTGTATCCCGTCCCGCATGACGTTAAACTGTATCCCATCCCGCATGACTTTAAATCGTATCCCATCCCTCATGACGTTAAACTGTATTCCCCCTCTTGGGCCATCTCATAACGTAATCCCCATGTCTCACTCCACCATCCATTATTATCTTTACCCGGGCCACCACATCCTGGTGAGATCATGCCACCCCATCCCACTCCATGATATTTGGGAAGCCGCCCACGTGCGGGAATCCGCCCACGTGCTGGCCCCAACATCGGTGTTCCCCCTAGGGGTCCTTCAACCCGATCTGTCTCTGCAAGGAATTAAACTCGCGACATACCCCATGTTCAACATGGGAAGCTGAGTAAAACCTCAGATGGTACACATTCCCCGTGTTCGATGTGGGATGCCTCGGGCTTCCGCGCCTTCGAGAAGCCCTGTGGTGTGGGACCAAAGACAGACATGCCAATGACATCCCAACGTGACCATTCTCCTCACTGAAGGTTGCTTCCCCGACAAGACCCCTTGGAGCGTCTTGACGGAAGCAATGTAATTAACCGGCGTCCATGTATATATGGCACAGGGAATGATCTTCAAGAACCCATCATAAATCTATGAGGGAGACCCGGACTAGGTAACGAGCTCCGAGGAGGAATCCATGGAAGGAAGAACCGACATCCCATCATCACGGTTTTGATCAAGGAGCAGACGTCCATGATCAAGGAACAGATTCCACCCCGCCATTGGAAAGCGGGAATGCGGGGTAACAAGCAGCGCGTCCTCCCCACAGACGGATGCGCACGCCCCGACGAAAGCATCGGAGAAACAACGGTGTATAAAACCCTTTGACATTTACGTTTATTCAAAAAGAATCTTTTTATACAAAGCGTTTTACTAAAAGAAAAAAAGGGATGTTTTTCTTTTCGTACGTTTGCGGTGACAACGACTTCTCCGTCGCCGTGACCATTATTTGAGTTTCGGCTTCCTCTACAATCCATAACATTTTTTTAAATGAAAAATAAATACAATGTTTTAATTTTCCTTTATTTTGGTATTGGAAATGGTTTAGAAAGTGTTTTTATTATGTCAATGTGTTGTATTGATATCTAGTGATTGAAATGTGGAAATGTTATGTTTCCTTTATCCATGATTTATGAGATACGATTATGTTATGGTTTATGATATGTTTAAACCAATTCATATGAGGAATGCATTGGACTTAATAAGTGACGGGTGGAGCCCGCTATAGCTCCTCGATGCATCGGCAGGTCTCATGAGACAAACTAGTGTATTGGCACGAGGCCTTGACAAAATCTTATTTGTGGTCTTGGCACGAGGACTAGGCTACATTGTTATGATAGTCTGTCATTATGCATTCCATCATTATGAATGTGGTTATTGATATATCATGTGATTATTCGACTAGTAGAATATCCATGTGAGTAAGTAAATGGAATTATTTAATTTTATTTTCGCCATATTATGCTGAAGTTCAAGTTTAAAAAGAATTTTGTTTTAGTTATACATTTCCTTAAATGTTAATGTTTATTTATGAATGCTTCCGCAATATTGTTATCCTTACTGAGCATCTGAGCTCACCCCTTTCAATGTTTTAATATTTTCTAGGATGTGAAAAAGTATTTTATGGATGACCTACAGGGATAGTCAAAAGAGGATATGAGTGTAGACTTTGGAGACTTTGTTATTGTAGTTTTTCACTTTATGATGTAATGTAACATTTATGAATGTATCTACTATTTCCAAGGCTAATAAACAAATCGGTCTTTTGAGACTTGATCTTTTGTGATCATGAAAATGTCACGAAGTAATGCACCGACTCTGGGTAACTGGGGTCGGGGCATTACAGTTGGTATCAGAGGAAGTTTAGTACTAACCTTGGAAGCTAGATTTAGATAAACTCTGATTAGAGCACATAGCCCAAAGATATACTTTGAATATTAGTATAGAAGAACTTCCTAGAATTTTGTTTGTGTAGTGATTTTGTGAGCTTTCCGTGCAATACAACCCTGTCTGGATACTAGGAGGTAGAGGAAGCTCTGGCACAGATGCACCAAGGGGTAAAACCCGAAAACACTGCTTTGAGCTAGACTCGAACGGGAACTGGTGCACGACAACGGGCCTTGCTGCACTCTTGGTTAGACACTCTAGGGGGATATGCTTAGGATAATTCTCTTTTTCATTACAAACCATTATGAAGGGTTTATGAGTATATATTTCCTCAAATAAAACATTTCTTTTTATGATTATGGATTATATCCATAAATAGTTCAATTGATGTTAAGTGTTTTACAAGTATGGAATTATGTATTTTAATTCATAAACTAATCTAGTTTATTCCATTGTTTAGAAATGGCGCCTAGTGGGAGGAATGGAAACTGTATCAATGCACGCACTCCGTGTAGGGATTGACCTCCTACTCAAGATAATTATTGTGGAGTTGGAGATACAACTAGTGCTTATCAACTTATTACCATACTGGGACAACTCACTCAGGTTATGAATAATAACCTTACTGGTATGGAGCACCCTGATCCACAATGCGGAGGATCAATGTTAGACCGCTTCATGAGGCAAAAACCACCAACATTAAATGAAATTACAAATCCATTAGTAGCTGAGAAATGGAGGAACTCCTTATAAAAAATATTCCACGCCATGGGGATTAGCGAAAGGCAGAAGGTTGTCATGGTAGTCAACCGCCTCACTGGAGATGCCGATCAATGGTGGTCACTGATTCAAAACACAAAGGAAGATGAAGAAGTATCAAGTATGGAATGGAGGGAGTTTAAGGGAATTTTCATAGAAAAATACTTTCCACATAACCATCGAGCAGATATGGAAAGGCAATTTCTGAGTCTAAGGAAGAAGGAGGATGAGAATGTCGCAATGTATGAGGCTAACTTTACAAGGTTAGAGAGGTATACTGCAGATTATATACATAACCCAAGAAGTAAGATTGATCGTTTCTTTGATGTGATATAACCATTTCTCCTTCGAGCTTTAGTATCACAATCCTTCTCATCGTACGAAGATATTGTCTAATGTGCTATCAAGACAGAAAAGGAATTCTATAAGTCTTATGACAACAAAGTAAAGCAAGAGAAGAAGAGAATGGTGGAACAAGAGATAGATAAAGGGAAAAAGGGAAACAAGGATTTTCCAATATGTGATAATTGTGGGAAGAATCACCCGGTGCTTGCCTAAAGGGAATGGGACTTTGTTATAAATGTGGAGAAAAAGGCCACCAGGCTCGTGATTGCATGGGAAAGAAAGAGGCTATCAATGTTGAATGCTACAATTGTAGGGAAATGGGGAATTATGCAAATGAATGTCCTAAGAGTCAGTGAAACTTACCTTAGAAAAGGCCAAGGGATCAAGGACAATCTTATGTTGTTACTATAGTTGAAGTGGAATAAATAATGTATTTGTGCTTTTCAACTCAAGGATTATATTCTGGTTATAAGAATAATGTGATATATATAAGGATTGTACTTCAGTACTTGTTTTTTTCATTAAGGTTTTAATATGATGAAGGTAATCATATTTTTAGTATTTGACAATAAGAGAAACTTTACATTGTTTGGGGAATTTGATGTTACAATTGATTTTTGAATTTAGAGACCTTTTAGAGAAAGTCTAGACAGAGTTATTTTGGATATCTATATAGGTTGGAATGGATTAAGTTGAACCTTGGATAGTATTGTTTAAGGTTAAAACATTTCTGAAGATTATTTTTGGAATATTATAATACTATAGTTTTAGGAAAAGGACAACCTGCAGGTTGGGGGATAACCCGTCGCGTCGGACAAAGCTGCAGGAATCGAACCCACAACCATAGTGCGACATGCCTTTATTACCTACCTCTAGCCTATAGGAAGTCCCTGGTTTTTACAAAACTGTTTTCCTAATCTAAATGGTATGTGGCAATACTTTGGACCTTATACGATTAGGATAAATAGAATATTTTTGAGTTTTGATACCATTTGGAGTGAAAGATGGGTTCGTGGTAAAAATGTATTAAAAAATGAAAGCCTACATGATATGTAAGTATATTTCCTACCATTCTTTGTAAATCTCTTAAATAAATTCCTTAACTTTATGAATGATAACTCAAATAAATAACGTTTTCGGTTAACTTTTCCAACTGGGGATTCGATGACCGTTTAACCAATCACAAGTTTGTGATTTTCTTGTGGTTAACATTCTCCTAATCTTATTTTCTACAACTCTCCATCAGACCTTTCTAGTTTTGTTCTCCTCCATATCCATATTTTAATATAATACTAGTATGGTCTATCTCGGGTGACCTTTGTACTTCTCTTTCTTTCTTTTAATGTTATATTTTTATTAACCCTATTTTCGATGTGGGTTTTCCACAAAGGTATTTTCTATTCTCAACCTTTTATTTTCGAAGAACATTTTCAAATTGCGAGGACACAATTTATTGAAGGAGGGGAGAATGTAACACCCTAAGCTTTCACGATACGCTTCTCTTTCAATAATGCAATAGCTTGCATTGTATGCAAGTTCGAGATTCTAACATGCCGCGACCAATCATAGTAGCTGTTATGAATAGGAATACCCACTTTTTAAAATTATTTAAATATTATATTTCAAAATTGACTTCATTTTTGTATTCGAAATATCCAAATTAACCTAAGTTGAATTTCTTGTAATTTTCTGAGAACTTCCAATTTTTTATGAATAGTGAAAAATACTTAAAAACAACTTTTTTAATCAAAATAATTTATAGAGATAAATTATACTATTGAGTGATTTTAAAGTATAATTAGTATATATGTTTACCATTTTATTCAATAGTGTTCATTATAATTAATTTCACTTTGAAATTAGACATAAACAATTGTCAATCATTTGGTATATATCGTTTCTTAAAAACACACTATTTGTTGTGACAGTGGGAATTAATTATAAAATTAATTAATGAAACTTATACGTTGGGAATTTTGTAAAATAGACATCATTTTCGAATTCAGAATATAAATTATAGCTTAGCGTGAAATGTTGGCATTGTTCGGAAAAACATCATTTTTGATGAATAGTGAAACCACTAAGTGGTAGTTAAAAAACTAATTTTTTGTTTAAATGAAACATTACCACTTCTGTGATTTGATTTTCAAAAATCTGAAATACATGGTTGTCATTTGGAAGTAAAATGTGGTTCAATGGGATTAAAATAATTTTGTGGTGAATAGTAACTTTTAAGTTTAATTAATCACGATTAAAGGTAATTAGTGAAATTTAAGGTAAAAATGGTATTATAAAAATATGAAATGACCTTTAAACTTGTCCTAACCCTATTTTATGAGTCATGTCCGACCAAGAAAATCCATGGGTCAACTTAGGGACCCCATGGATCCACTTTGGTAGGAAAATGTCATTAAAAACTTTTTATTTAATGTTAAAATAAAAATGTCAAAAACATAAGTTATTTTACTAAAACCATTTTTAAATGGGGTTATACAAGTCATATTTTTTACTATAAATTTTTATTAGAAAGATAAAAATATTTACTACATCATGATATTTTTTTATAATTTTTAGTCATTATATAAATTAAAGTATTTATGCCACTATGATGATGCAACGATTACCTCAATAATTAACGATTTTAATAAAATGGAAGGATAATGTCAAATCTAAGAATTACCCTTGTATAAAGCCTATTGGATGAGTATATTTAGTACCCTTATCACCTTATACGCGATATATATAAGTGTAGTGCCTTTAAAATGCTAAACTCATTATATAATAAAGTAACATTTCATTACTTTCCAAGAGTGCCCCTCCTCTCCTCTTATAAAAGGCCCCCACCACTACCACCTTATTCACAACATAAAAGCCTTTTGGATCGACCAAACTCTGACCAAAAACTCTCCCAAATTCCCTATATTACTCCTAGAAGCCTCAATTTGGTCATAATTCTTCCCAAGGAAGCCTTTGGATCAAATCAAAAAGAGTTACCCGATTTTAAAGGTAGTGTTTTCTCTTGTGTTCTTATGTTTTATTTTGTTTCTCCAACCCCCTAAACTCTTTATATTAATTTATTTTGTAAAAACTCCATTATCATCAATATACTAGGATTTTTTATGATAAGTATTTGATTTACACTTACACACACCTTCGTCTAATGGTTAAAAAACATACTGTTTCTGTGGGTGGCGAAATACTGCCTCACGAAATGATGATTGTTCAAACTTCTTTTAACACCTATAATGGTGGCCATTATGATGAAACTATTTTTTATATATGATATATATTATTTTTATGTTTTCCTTATTCTTCTTTATTTTTCATTTATGGAACACCTTTATGATTTCCATTATGGGTAAACGCGATAATTTCATTTTAGGAAGCGCGGACTACCGCCCCCACAAAGTGATTTGAATCGTTAATGCCATATGTGGGATGTATAAAGGATGGAGTAAATGATATTATATATGATATTATACTGGAATTATAATATAACTTATGTTTCATTCCATTAAATTATGAAATAGAAATGAAAGTACCGTTCATGCGTACGTACGGCTTATCGTCTCTATGAACGGTGCATTTCATTTATTACCTCTAAATGTTATGTAATATTATAAATGCATGTATATACTGGATATATATGTTATATATTATATCTACATCATGAATATAATTCTGGATATAATGGATATTTCACCACATGAACAACTTGTAATTATAAGAAGTATATTTTTGACTCAAGTACCAAAGATCGATAAAACGACTGTTATTAACATAAATAATTACATAATGTTCATAACATGGTAATAAGTTATATAAAAGGAATAATGAACATGAAATAGATTCCTAAGCAAATTAAAATTAACTCTAGTTTATTATTTAGGAGATTAAAGAACGATCGAGTCAAGTCGGACACGAGGTAAGGGAATTTCATAACCCAATTTCCATTTTTTGGGTTAATCTCCTACTTTCAAAATATGTCATGATATTATTTTGTCATATATTGTATTTGTACTTTATTTATGTGTACTTATAGTTAATACACATAATAGATCTATTTTATTTTAAAAATGATCTTTATAAGGACTTTGTCTCAATCTCCTTTCATTGAGGCATATTTTGTTTTATACACAACGTTCTTTTATATGGTTTATAAAACCCTTTGACTTTTATGTTTATTAAAAAGGTATCTTTTTATACGAAGCATTTTACTAAAAGACAAAAAGTAATGTTTTTCTTGTCGTACGTATGTGGCGACAAAACTTCTCTGCCGCCGTGACCATTATTTGAGTTTCAGCTTCCTCTACAAGCCATAACGTTTTTAAATGAAAAATAAACACAATGTTTTAATTTTCCTTTATTTTGGTATTGAAAATGGGTTTGAAAGTGTTTTTATTTTGTCAATGTGTTGTATTGATATCTAGGGATTGAAATGTGGAGATGTTATGATTCTTTTATGCATGTTTTATGTGATACGATTATGTTATGGTTTATGATATGTTTTAACCTATTAATATGATGAATGCATTGGACTTAATAAGTGACGGGTGGAGCCCGCTATAACTCCTCGATGCATCGGCAGGTCTCATGAGACAAACTAGTGTTTTGGCACGAGGCCTTGATAAAATCTTATTTGTGGTCATGGAACGAGGCCTTGGCTACGTGGTTATGATAGTCTTGCATTATGCATTCCATCATTATGAAAGTGGTTATTGATAGTGCATGTGATTATTCGACTAGTTGAATATCCATGTGAGTAAGTAAATGGCATTATTTAATTTTATTTTTTCCATATTATGCTGAAGTTTAAGTTTAAAAAGGCTTTTGTTTTAGTTATACATTGCCTTAAATGTTAATGTTTATTTATGAAAGCTTCTGCAATATTGTTATCCTTACTAAGCATCTGAGGTCACCCCTTTCAATTTTTTAATATTTTCCAAGATGTGATGAAGTATTTTTTGAATGACCAACATGGATAGCTAGAAGAGGATATGAGTGTAGACTTTGGAGACTTTGTTATTGTAGTTTTTCACTTTATTATGTAATGTAACATTATGAATGTATCTAGTGTTTACAAGACTACTAAACTAATCAGTCTTTAGAGACTTGACCTTTTGTGATCATGCTAATGTCACGATGCAATGCACCGACTCTGGGTAACCGGGGTCGTGGCGTTACATGTATGTTAATGAAAAATGGAAGAAGACTAGACTTAATACATTATGTAGAGTAAAATAAAAGAAGATAAATATCCATTGCTAATTTTTTACTAAATAGTAATTAAAATTTTGAATAATGTTTATGAAAATCCAAGAAAACAAACAGAATAAGTGTCTATTATAGAAGACAATAAGTGGAATAAATGATCATTGAAATACCCATTTTCTACTATTAATAAGATAAATAATCTATATTAAGTTATTTGTGTACAAGGTGATGATGTTAATTTCAAATTATCATGTAGAATATGAATAAAAATAATTAATACATTATTAATTCGATAAATGTATTAAAAGATCTCATTTATAAAAGTAACTTTCTACGGTGAACATTCAAGATGAAGGATTGATCACTATGAAAACCCAATTGTAGTCATAAATATTGAAGGAAGATTTTATTTTTTCAAAGACATTTATAGAGTAAACTTCATGAGGATAGTATAAATATCCCATGGTTTTCAATATTTGTGTTATGCTATAATATACACTTGGGTTTTCAGTGATTGTTAGACCCATTATTATGTTTAGGGAACCATACTTCATGTGATAGGTTAATCTATGGAGAAATCACTAGTAATTTAATGATTGATATTATTTTTTAAAATCTATGTGTTATAACACCCAAATATAATGAATATTAGACACACATTTTGGGTAATAAAATATTTAAATACAGAGTATACCCACATTTTCATCTTTAATCCATTACATATATTATTGTGAATTCATTAACCACAATTGATCAACTAAAATAATATCTAGTAATACAATTTCAAAATGAAAATGGGTTTTAGTAGATCAGAAGTGAAAAAATAATTTGATTAAAAATAAAAATCACAAAATTATCCTTCTCTAGTGTCTACGTCGATCTTATGTGATCTATAGTTTGATTCATAAATAGTTTCTTATGTATGGATGTGGTTTTTAATTTATAGTGATTATTTTTTAGAAATGAAGTGCATAACTGAGGGAATTTCAAAGTTCCATAGATAGATAACTCTAACTCCAACCATACTAAAAATATAGAAAATTATTTAACCAATAAGTTGTGGAACATTAATAAAATATAGTAAAAAAATAAAAAAATAAATTATAATGATAATTTTATTACATCACTACATTGAATTAAAAAAATTTCAATTAAATCAGTTGAGAATGATTCATTTGACTAATCATGTTTGAATTGTGTTAAAGATGTGTATGTTGAGGCACATAGTGATTTCTATTTTAATATCAAGGATTATATTAGAAAGTCCCATATTAATGTATTTACATATATTCATGTATTCAAGTGATAAAATATGATCAATCCTAGTTTGAGTCAAAAGATTCAATTGAATATGCACTATCTAAAAATGTACATAGTTGTATTAGTCTCATAAATCATGTTAAATAAATGGAGAAATTAATATCATTTTTATTTGGAAGGAAATCCCTGAATTAAAATAAATAATATGGGAGTTTTTGAGAAAGTTATTTTTATATAATTTAT